>AP025075.1:12476822-12522748 GCA_036186865.1 Eustoma russellianum | reverse complement strand
TCAAAAACGTTTTTATCACATCAATTTGCAAGACTTGTCTTGAATTTTGTTTGTTCTCTTCTTTTCTTTTTATCTCCATATGGCCGTCCCCCCTTGGTGCTCTCCCCCTCTCGAAAATTGTCTTCTAAGTCCTTGGGAGAATATGTGGCATCATTGTGACATGCACTTGCTTACTTGGCACCTCCTCATTGGATGATCATTTAACTTTTGCTTACTTGGCACTCATTGATAGGTTGAATGTTGTCATCATTTGATGACTTGGAAAATCTGAGAATTCCACTAAAAACATGTGCCAAAATCAACATAAAATAGTTTCCATAACTCATAAGATTATCACCCAAATCAAGCAAGATAATATTTCTCCAAACAAGGTGAGAAAATCGGCCATTAGTAGAACTTGACATGCTGAAATTTCAACATGTGATACATGGTTATTTGATTCAAATTACTACCAAATTTTCTTTGATTTTTCTCTTAAAATAAATCACCAATTAGTAGACAATACTCCTATCAATTTTGGAAATGAAGTTGGACACTAACATGGCCAATATTTCGGCCAAGATGCATTCACACACATGCTGAAATTTTCAGCATGTGTGATATTCAAAAAATCACAATTTATGAATTTATATCTTATTCAAATTACTTCCAATTCTTCTTCCAATTAATCACATGTTTCAAGACACAAAATATATGCTCATCAATGGTGAAAGTCGGCCAGCTCTTTGTGCGCATGCTGAAATTTTCAGCATGTGTTTCAAATGAGATAAAATTTGAAACATTACCTTTTTGTAGCTTCTTTCTTTAAATCACCAACATTTTATGATTGATTCTTGACCAATCAATATGCCAACAAGGCTCCACATATGCTCCATCTCAGCTGTATAGGCGTGTATGATATGTATATACATGTGCTGAATTTTATTTTTGCAAACTTTGTAAAATAGTGCACATTTAATAATACACACATGGCATATTCCAATCAGCCCTTAATTTAATTTTCTATAATACCTTAAGATGTATGACATATGTAAAAAGTGTCTAGATACATGTCGTATGATGTGCCAAAAACGTCCCATGTGTTGTGTACGTAGAAAACCGAATTTTCGATGTTTATCGATTACCCGATTTTTCTCTAATTAAATTCCAACTTTTTGCACATGTTATATATATTACGTTACACATAATATACACAATATAAACTTTAATATTCAGCTTATAAGGCTGATTAAAGTGGCGCCTAGACATGTGACAAAATTGAAATTGGAATCTCCACAATTTGGCCTTAATGTGGGGTGATTTGTGTGTGCCAACATGGAATGATTTTATGGCTGCACATACCATGTAAGCCACGAAATTCGTGGCCATTTTTGAAGTGTAGGGGATGGGCATCTATATATGGCAAGTACGTGACACGTTGGCGAAGTTTCGGTATTCGCCCGATACGACGATTTTTGGTTTAGAACCTTTTAACGTGTCGTAATAAATTTGTCATCACCATGACTTATATTATATGATATAAGACCTGAATATACTCATAAATATGAGTTGACGCTAACGTACGTACGTAAAATATATAACGTGTCGGTAGTACCTTGGAATATATGTGTATGTGCCTTTTTTAAAAAAATCTGAATATATATATATATATATATAATATATATATATATATATATATATTATTTTAAAGAATCTGAATATTTTTTTTATAGAAAAAGTTTTTATTAATAGATATCCTCACTTATGGCGGAGGAATACCCGATTACATGAGTGTGCAAGTACATCATCAAAATCAAAAAAATGAAATAGCCAGCGTATAATGGTGTATCTCCAGTCGTATACGATATGCCGCATTAAAACCTTGCCAAGAAAAACCACCCTTGTGGATAAAAACTTGGCGAAGGAAAAAGCGTACATATTTATACAACTTTCATTGACACTTATTAACATAAAATTGTCTATTAAATACATTTCGTGTAGCGCCCCTTGAGAAGTGATATGGTGCCTATAAGCTGAGGAAGTACAAAACCACAGTTGATGCATTGTCCACAGTTGATGCATTAGTCTCATTGCGTCCATAAAGGTAAAATCGTCCCGTTGAAAACAGATGAATATGCCACACGATGCCATCCATGCACAAGACAAATGTACGACTGAGTGAAGTATATGTAGCAGCCAGATTGTGGGTGTGTAACCGAAAGAAAAGAAAACCATACCAGGTCTGTCGGTTCCCATAAGAAGCCGACAGAAAGAATATTCGAATGACATGCCGACTGGAAGACATGCGACCGTGGGGAGCGATTTGGTTGCTCAGGAGAAACAATCGCCTCAGCATGGAATCCCAAAATGCCATCACCGCCATCGAAGTTGATAGGGAAAACATTCCATGCAGAAAAAACATTGAACAGTGAGCACAGCCGACATAGTGACAAGAGACATATACATATGATGAAAGAATAGTGCATCATACCAGATCTGCCTGCCCTAACTAAAGGACAGGCAGAGACTGGGTGAAGGGGCCAATCCATTTGGAAGACAAATCGTGTGAGGTTGAGAATACAGACATACGTAGACCATAGACAAAGATCAAGCGTAATATTTTCAGCAAGCCAACAAGATAGGGCAAAACAGAAAAACAGCAGGAAGCGAATCATACCAAGCCTGCCCGAATCCCCAAGGATACAGGCAGGAAAACTATTGTGTAGCCAATCCATTTGGAAGACCTGAGTATATCATAGGAGCCGCAAATGTACCGAAGAAAGATCCAGGGAGACAGAACTCCGGACTAGCGGTGGAAGTGAGCGCAAATCATAATCTTGAGTGCTTGGGTGCAACATAGCATGTTGCGCAAGATAATGTGCATACATGTTTGCTTACCGATAAATGTGGCGATACTCCAAACGATGACGATTAACCAATGTATGTAGCAGGTGAAGGCAGTAGTTTCCATGAACCAATCGTGGAGATGACAATCGAGATATAAGCAACGCACAATCTGACTCAAGTAATATTGCTCGGTATAGAGGCAGGAAATATAATAAACCAAATACCGCAGCCTGTATCTCCGCATGAATTGGTGTACTTAGAGGCAAACGAAATTAAATTGCGCCCAAACATGTACCGGTATGGTCTCTCAAGATAGCACCACCCGCACTGTAATGTCTTCCAACTGCAGCATCTGTATTTAGTTTGAATTTACCAGACGGAGGTAAGAGCCAACGTACCATAGTGGGATGCGGTTGTCGAATCGGGGGAAGCCACGAGAAAGGGTGGCGAGGGCACCTCATAAGCTTAGATCCCCCCAAGGACTTGCACCACATTGTTAAGTCATTCTGTACTGTGTACTTTAAAGAGTGTGGTGAAAAGGAGCTTGTATCACCATAAATGAGATAAGCATATACACGCCACACATTAAAAGCAATGATAGCTGGGACAATGATGCATAAAGTCCCTAGAAAAGAAGAAAAGGATGAGCGATACCACCATGAGAGTAGATATTGGCGGAGGTGCAAAGATATCGGGAGTGGACATTGTAACTCGCTGGCAAAATAATTCCAGATTGGCCGAATCTCTGAGCAGTATAAAAATATATGATCTACAGTAGCTGAGGCGTGCTTGCAAAAAGGACATTGGGAGGGGCATGCCATATAAAAGCTGCGAATATAGTCTTCAAAAGGTAATGCGGAGTGAAATATACGCCACAGAAATATCTGAGTGACGGGTGAATGATGCTTGAACCAGATAAACTTTGCTGAGAAAAGTGTAGGGCTGGGGGCGCGGCAAATATCATAAGCACTGCTCAACAAAAACTCCCCTGTTGATGTTGGTATCCATGAAAGATGTTCCCCCTGACCCTCCGCATATGCCATACAAGTAGGATGAATCTTACAAATTAGTTTCCACACTGGTGAGTCGGTTAGCCGAGGCAAAAAGTCCCTGTGGCGACCATATTTACTGAACATGTATTTACTCCAAAGTGTATGCTGTTGATGATAGGACCACCAGATACGACAATGGTAGGCTCGCTGTAACATATAAAGGTTTCGAATCCCGAGTCCGCCCTCCTCCCGGGGTTTTGCAATCGAAGCCCAAGATACCCAATGATGCCTTTGGCCCCAATAGAAAGTCGACATTTTGCTGCGGATTGCCTTAATGACAGATTTAGGCAGGCCCCCTGCTGCTAGAATATGTAATGGTAGCGAAGATATAACTGAACGCAGCAAGACAAGATGACCAGCAGAAGATAACAATTTAGAGTGCCAACCTTGTAGACGATCATCTATATGTTGTAATAAGGAAATACAATATCGTGGCCGATTGACGCCCTTATGCAAATACGATCCTAAATATTTAATTGGAAGATGAGATTCTCGCATGCCTGTAATAGTAGCATAATCACGCCGCTGTTGTGACGTTATCGCTGCAGACGTGATAAAACTGCTCTTCTGAAAATTAATCATCTGACCAGAGGCATTCTTATATTGTGTTAAGAATATGTGGAAACGCTGAAGATTACGCTGTGTGCCTCGTAAGAAAACCAACAAATCGTCTGCATAAGCAAGATTGGTGATATGAAAAGGTACTCTGCCAATTCGGAATGGCTATAATGCGCCCGATGTGACCAGTGACTTTAATCCCCTGCTGAAACCTTCGGAGGAAATAATAAAAAGCAGCGGGGATAAAGGATCCCCTTGCTTAACACCTCGATACGGACGAAATGCTGCTGATGGAATGCCGTTAATTAATACCGATACCGTCGTGGCCCGCAAATGGTTTAAAATGATACGAGTAAAAAACGCTGAGAAACCAAAAGCGCCAAATATGCGCTCTAGATATTCCCAGCTGACCCTGTCAAAAGCTTTCATCATATCAAGCTTCAAACATAATTGAGGACCCCCTTTATCTAGCATATGAATCATCTCCCGAGCCATAAGGACCTGTGTCGAAATATCATAACCCGGAAGGAAGCCTGTTTGTTCTGGCGAAATAATGCGAGGTAGCAGAGTATTAAATCTAGTAGCAATTATACACGTACAGACTTTACTTATGAAATTTGTGAGGCAGACGGGTCTGAAATCATTAAAAGTATCCGGAGACGGCTTCTTGGGAATTAGAGTGATGAGAGCACTAGCCATGACCGTAGGTTGGGGGATACCCAAGAAAAACTCCTGCACAGCCTTAATGACATCAGTATTAATAATGGACCAACAAGATCGATAAAAGCTACCATTGAAGCCATCGGGGCCTGCTCCACTGCTAGGATCTAAGTGCCAGACTGATGCTTTAATCTCCTCTACTGTAGGCATCGCTGTAAGCATCATATTGTCATCCGCCGTGACAAGCAGTGGAATATGGCGGAGCACCGCATCATAATTGTGTGTATGAGCCTGGGTAAACAAGGATGTATAATAAGCAACAGCCTCAGCCTGAATGTCGGCAACATCAATACATAATCTTCCATCAGACGTATGGATTTGCTGGATGCGTAGTTGAGAACGCCTACCCTTGACTATGGAATGAAAATATCGAGTATTTGCATCACCATCTTGCAATCATCGAAGTCTTGCCTTCTGTTTCCAAAAATGGAATTCATACAAAGTAGCTTGAATATACTCCGCTTTGGCTTTTTGGTATGCCTCTCGGTTTGCATCATTGGAGTCACCATCCCACGCGTTTTCAGCCAAGATAAGAGATGATTCAGCGTGCTTGATATTGGAAAAGATGTTTCCAAAAATCTCCTTATTCCAGCGCTGAATATCCTGCTTTAAACGGAACAACTTTGAATAGAATCCATATATACCTCCTGTGGTTGGGTAGGATGCCCAAGCACTAGCCACATAAGCATGGAAATCCGGGTGATGCAGCCAGGAGTCTAAGAACCGGAAAGACCGACGTGTGTTTGTGATTCCCAATCGGCATAGAACTAATAATGGAGTATGATCCGAAGAAACGCGGGGAAGATGCGAAAGTCAGGTGTTATCAAACCAACTTTGAAAAGCATAATTATAAAACAACCAGTCCAACCTGCGTCTAACCCGTCCCAGACCTCGACCATCCGTCCAAGTGTATCGAGAGCCCTGATACTGCGGTGACATTAATAAACATGCTTCAATACAATCATTAAAATCTTGTAAGGTGGAAAGCGACGGTCTTGAGCGGCCAACGTGGTCCTCAAGAGAACGAAAAGTATTAAAATCGCCCCCAACCAGCCATGGCATTTCATTTGAGTCAGCAAAGGTAGATAGCGAGTGCCATAGTGCACGTCGTAAAGGAACAGTATGACTGCCGTAGACCACAGAGAAGACAAAATTTTTCTGAAATCGACGAACCGTGAATGTAAAATGCACGACCTGATCCTGATCGTGTGAATCCACCAGATGAATATCTGTGTCACGCCAAAACAACCAAATACGTTCGGTTTGAGAAGAGAAATGGTGTGAAAAACCAAGATCCATAGCAAAACGAGAAATATGATGTGGTGAGTGCTTCGGTTCAATGATAGCAACTATATCTAAACGATGTTCACGAACTAAATTATGTAATCGAGGCAAAGAGGCACGCATGCCTCGCACATTCCATAGTAAAATATTCATTGAGCAAGAGTAGAACCACTTCCCTGAATTGCATGAGACGCACTACGAGTTAGAATCATGGAGGGTGGCAGAGGCGGTAGCTCTTTCTTGGTACGGCGTTTACGACGTGGAACCACTGGAATAAATTCAGCCTCTGCAGTGGAATCCTGCAGACGCGATAGTAAAACATCTTCATCTGGATATATATATATATATATATATATATATATATATATATATATATATATATATATATATATATATATATATATGGTAAAAACGTGTAGCATGAGGGAGTGGAGAATTTTCCTTTCTTCAACTTGTTGCCTTTGTGCCTTTTCCAAATATGGCTTCCTTTAATGAACTACTTAGTTTAATTAACTAAGTACCTTACTTAATGAACTAGTTTAGTTCATTAATGATGGCACCTGAAAATAGTTCAAACACAACAAAAGCTTGCCATTTGATGTAAGCTTTAAAGCTTCATGGCTCGTTAGTACGACAACATTATATATGAACTATATAAGGCATATGCAACAACGTGTCATACCATGAAGTGTGTCATGCATTTCTTTAATACACGTTATTTAAATCGTGCATTTTGAAACCACTCAAACCCCTTTTTCTCAACAATCTCCCCCTTTTGATGATTTTCAAAATAACCTACATTCATGATTAAATCTTATCGCTCCCCCTTCAATCGTGCATAAATTCAAATTTTGAATTTCAAATTTCAAATTCGCTCCCCCTTGATTTATGCAATCAATCTTTCTCTCTCCCCCTTAAATCATGCATTCTCTCCCCCTTTATTTTGGAAAGACAATCAAAAACGCATGTAAAGATCAAAAGAAATCATGCATTTCAAATAATCTCAAAGGTGCGTTCTTAAGGGTTATTTATTTAACCCTTTGAGAATGTCCCTTTTGGTACCCAAATTTGGGTGACCTTTCTAGGTCTTCCAAAAGGTGAGAAAGTTGATGAAAACGCAACATAATATACGTTAGGTGCAAGTGCGTTTGGCCTTTGGCCACTCATATCTATATGTTACAAAATTGTATTTCTCATGATATGAAGAAGAAGTATGACGAGATGTGGGGAGAGGGGGTCTTTGCGTCATCTTAGACGTCGTATTTGGTTTTGGAGTGTCTAGTTTCTTAAACACTACAAACTTGGTTGGTTTAATGGATACTTCATTTGTTTCTATGTATCCTAAGTCCGTTTTATCACTATCATGCTTTTGTGAAGAAATAATGTGATCTAGCATGTTTGTTCCCGTATCAAATTTGTTCACCATTTTCTCTAAATCCGTATTCCTCGATTTTAAGTTTGAAATCTCGGATTTCATTTCAGTGTTCTCGGATGTCAATGATGAAATTTCAGACCTTAATGAATTTATGATGCAGGACGACTCTTCTTTTGAATCGTTTAGTTGAGACACAAGATTTGTGTTAGAAGATTCTAATAGTTTCTTGTCTTCAATTAACCGTTTCTTTTGTTTTGCAAGACTTCTAGCAAACATATGTAATTCAAGATATTCAACATATAAATCATCGTAAGATAGTTCAGAATCCGAGTCAGAATCAGAATTTACCTCATTTTCAAATAGTGGAGGCATTTGGATTGACATATCTTTTTCCTCGGTTTCGTGGCTAGTGGTTGCCATCTCACACAGATCGTTGGATCTTCTTGTTGTGAGTGTTCCTGCGCTATGATACCAATTGTAGGATCTTCAAGGCACCATTAGAAGGGGGGTTGAATAGTGGGTGCGGAAAATGTGGTTTTTAAAATTATATTAAACCAAAAACCCAACTTCTTAAAACAGTTTCTGTTTTCAGGACCAGTATTAAAATGTTTTGAAAACTAGGTTGCAGATCTTCAAAAATTCTTAAATTTGGAGAGAACTTAGATTCAGATGTTATCAGTGCCTCCTAAAAATTTCAGATTTAAATTCAACCTCTAACCCCTTGAAAATTCGTTGGTGGTCAGATTGCAGAAATCTGCCAGAAACGGTAGACTGATATAAAAAATTAATTCCTATTAGTACGTAACTCCAAATGCTCTGAAAATTTGAAGACTGACCCCTTATAATTGAATTTAAATGGGTTGAAAGAGTTTTAAAAAATTCTTTTGGGAAGTTAGTCAAATACGATCAAAGTCTCAACCTTTGTAAGCCTGAAAATCAGACTGCACTAGTCTCAGAACTTTGGACGTTTGGATGACTTATACTTATCCAAAAGGGTTGAAACTTGTTCCAAATTAATCTTAAGACGTGTGGCTATGATTCTAGAAAGTTTCTTAAATTTTGAAGTTCGTTTACTATTTTTACGAACGTGATCAAAAATGATAAACAGTGCTGAAACTGAAAGTAAGTGTTGAAAGTAAATGACACCAAGAATCTTATACTGGTTCGGTTATCAACAACCTACTCCAGTCTTCGAAGACACCTTCCTCAGTTAGCATTAAACACACAGCACCAAATAACACCTTACCATAGGGTTGATGGAGTTACACACCAACTCCAACTCTTTACAAACCTTGTATATGAATACAATGAACACGAACACCACCACCTTGCAAGTCCAAGATTGATCACACCTTGATCAATCTTTTACAATGATAAAGAGAATATGGTGGTATGTAAGAAGTCTATTCAAGATTTATGAATATGAATACAAGAGGCTTTTAGGGAAAAGAAAGAAAGAAAGGTCAAAGGAAGAAGATCAAAAACGTTTTTAGCACATCAATTTGCAAGACTTGTCTTGCCTTTTGTTTGTACTCTTGTTTTCTTTTTATCTCCAAATGGCTGTCCCCCCTTGGTGATCTCCCCCTCTTGAAAATTATGTTCTAAGTCCTTGGGAGAAAATGTGGCATCATTGTGACATGCACTTACTTACTTGGCACCTCCTCATTGGATGATCATTTAACTTTTGCTTACTTGGCACTCATTGATAGGTTGAATGTTGTCATCATTTGATGACTTGGAAAATCTGAGAATTCCACTAAAAACATGTGCCAAAATCAACATAAAATAGCTGCCATAACTCATAAGATTATCACCCAAATCAAGCAATATAATATTTCTCCAAACAAGGTGAGAAAATCGGCCATTAGTAGAACTTGACATGCTGAAATTTCAGCATGTGATACATGGTTCTTTAATTCAAATTACTACCAATTTTTCTTTGATTTTTCTCTTAAAATAAATCACCAATTAGTAGACAATATTCCTTTCAATTTTGGAAATGAAGTTTGACACTAACATGGCCAATATTTTGGCCAAGATGCATTCACACACATGCTGAAATTTTCAGCATGTGTGATATTCAAAATATCGCAATTTATGAATTCATATCTTATTCGAATTACTTCCAATTCTTCTTCCAATTAATCACTTATTTCAAGACACAAAATATATGCTCATCAATGGTGAAAATCGGCCAGCTCTTTGTGCACATGCTGAAATTTTCAGCATGTGTTTCAAATGAGATAAAATTTGAAACATTACCTTTTTGTAGCTTCTTTCTTTAAATCACCAACATTGTATGATTGATTCTTGACCAATAAATATGCCAACAAGGCTCCATATATGCTCCATCTCATCTGTATAGGCGTGTATGATATGTATATACATGTGATGAATTTTATTTTTGCAAACTTTGTAAAATAGTGCACATTTAATAATACACACATGGCATATTTCAATCAGCCCTTAATTTAATTTTCTAGAACACTTTAAGATGTATGACATATGTAAAAAGTGTCTAGATACATGTCGTATGATGTGCCAAAAACATCCCATGTGTTGTGTACGTAGAAAACCGAATTTTCGATGTTTATCGATTACCCAATTTTTCTCTAATTAAATTCCAACTTTTTGCACATTTTATATATATTATGTTACACATAATATACACAATATAAAATTTAATATTCAGCTTATAAGGCTGATTAAAGTGGCACCCGGACATGTGACAAAATTGAAATTGGAATCTCCACAATTTGGCCTTAATGTGGGGTGATTTGTGTGTGCCAACATGGAATGATTTTATGGCTGCACATACCATGTAAGCCACGAAATTCGTGGCCATTTTTGAAGTGTAGGGGCTGGCCATCTATATATGGAAAGTACGTGACACATTGGCGAAGTTTCGGTATTCGCCCGATACGACGATTTTTGGTTTAGAACCTTTTAACGTGTCGTAATAAATTTGTCATCACCATGACTTATATCATATGATATAAGACCTGAATATTTTCATAAATATGAGTTAAGTATAGTGGTGTGACGCTAATGTACGTACGTAAAATATATAACCTGTCGGTAGTACGTTGGAATATATGTGTATGTGCCTTTTTAAAAAAATCTGAATATATATATATATATGGTAAAAACGTGTAGCATGAGGGAGTGGAGAACTTTCCTTTCTTCAACTTGTTGCGTTTGTGCCTTTTCCAAATATGGCTTCCTTTAATGAACTACTTAGTTTAATTAACTAAGTACTTCACTTAATGAACTAGTTTAGTTCATTAATGATGGCACCTGAAAATAGTTCAAACACAACAAAAGCTTGCCATTTGATGTAAGCTTTAAAGCTTCATGGCTCGTTAGTACGACAACATCATATATGAACTATATAAGGCATATGCAACAACGTGTCATATCATGAAGTATGTCATGCATTTCTTTAATACATGTTATTTAAATCATGTATTTTGAAATCACTCAAACCCCTTTTTCTCAACAAGCATGTCCTTGAGAAAGGCCTAACTGGTTAAGTTAAAGGCCTTTCTGATATCTGTAGGACCTCAGGCGCTACCAACTCTCCCAAAACCAATTGGTGACAGGAGATGCGCATACCCTAGCCTTATAGTGCATTCAGCACACAAGAGCCCATGGCATTCGACTGTTACTTGGCCCACACGGCATACGCCCACCGGCCTACGCCACGGGACAATTGCTGCACCTAACAATCTCCCCCTCAGCAATTGCTCCTGCTGGGAATCGAACCCGTGACATCGCTCTGATACCACTTGTAGGACCTCAGGCGCTACCAACTCTCCCAAAACCAATTGGTGACAGAAGATGCGCATACCCTAGCCTTATAGTGCATTCAGCACACAAGCACCCACGGCATTCGACTGTGACTTGGCCCACACGGCCTACGCCCACCGGCCTACGCCACGGGACAATCGCTGCACCTAACAATATCAACCTTTAGCATGCACTTAGGAGAAGTGTGTTTCCTCCCATAATCCCCGATCAGTTCCTGAACCAAGAAGGCATTCTCCATCATAGGCCTACACTTCAAGAAACCAGCCTATGCATGATCCATAAAGTCCTTCTTAACAAAAGCATGTCGTGTGGCCATAATATTTGAAATGACTTTGTAGACCACATTACAGCAAGAGATAGGCTTGTAATCTTCCACTCTACTAACATAGTTAGATTTAGGCACTAAAACAATAGTGGCATGATTGAGCTGCTTAAGGAGGACATCACTTCTGAAGAATTCCTACATAGTAGCTATCAAGCCAAAGCCCACTATCTCCAAGGCCCCCATGAAAAAAAGGAGGAGTATCCATTAGGCCTAGGAGCCTTGTTTTCCCCAATAGAGAAGAGAGAAACCTTTATATACACCCCCTAATACTTGAGTAGTTAGGGTGCCTACGTGTTGGGGGGAGCATATGACCACCTTCTAAGATGTTTAAATTGATTCTCTGAATGGGTTGTGTAGTGCCAAGTAGATTAGTGAAGAACTAGACAAATTGCTGGCCACCTTGTTTAATTGAGGTAGACATGGTGCCATCAGCCAACTGAACACCAGTAACACCATTACTAGCCCTGTTCCTTTAAATTGTAGATAGAAATAACTTAGTGTTCTTGTCATTGAACTGTAAGTAATTACCCTTGGCCAGTTGGGAGAAGTATTTTCTTTCAGCCTCCAGCAAGTCAAAGGCAAGGTGTTCCTGCATATGTTCTAGGTCTTCCACTGCCTTATCTTCCCTACTAGAGATGTGTGAGAAAGTTTTTCTGTTGAGCTCCTTAATAGGAGCTTGTAGAGCTTTGAGCTTCTTACATAACTGATACATAGCTAAGGTATCGAAGCTGCTACTCCAATTCTGCCTTACAAATGAAAGTAAGTCAACATGATCTGCCTGCATGTTGAAGAATTTAAAAGAAGTCTAGTAGAATGAATAGTAGCAGAAACCTTGAGGATACAAGGAGAATGATCAGACAGACATCCTATAGGAAAATAATGTGCTTTGGCAAAAGGGAAAACCTCTAGGAAGGGACTGTTAGACATGACTATATCAATCCTAGACTTGACTGTGCCGTCGTCCCAAGTACACAGGCAGCCAGAATATGGAACCTCCATCAAGCCACTTTTGGAGGAAGCAATTAACTTGGTCCTTCAAATCATAATATGTGGAAGACTTGCCACCTATCCTTTCTACTTCACTGAGGACACAATTGAAATCTCCTAGGACAATCTAGGGAGCACGTTGGTCATGACTATGATAAAAAAATAAGTCTCCACAAGCTTCTTCTATCCACAAGCTTGTTAAACCCATAAACAAATGTAGCTAACAAAGTGAGACCAGAGAATAGAAATGACACTTTACAATGAATTGCCTGGGCATCAATGCTAATGCAATGAACTACTACTGAGCAGGATTCCAACAAACTAGATTCCTTTTGCCTCCATGGGTTTGGATATTATGTACAATTTCTTAGCTTTTAATCTTTCGCTATAGGAACAGAAACATTTTCCTATTCAGTTTAGCTTCAAAGGTACCAAAAATATATACTCTATTATTTTTTACAAAATCATACTAACCATTTTGTCTTAGAGGCTTATTACGGCATCTAATATTCCAAAAACCTGTGATCATCAGGAAAGTTAGGTGGCACCCCTTACCTGGACCTTGCTATGCATAGCTTTAAGACATTTTTCGTAGCAAGAGCCTTGGTTCTGGTCATAACTTATGTGAAACCATCATTTTGGAGAGAATCAAGCCTGTCCACATAATGGTCAATGTAGATATTACCTTGTTGCCGAGTAGGCAAGTCTTGCCTAAAGCCATAAGGCCTAGTAAGGTTCCTTCCTAGGCTGAGTCACGTTACCTTCCATTATTTGATCAAATCTAGGCTGGAGAATTGCAATGGCAAGCTAAAGATTGTGGACTTGCACATTATCTAGGCTAGGAGCAGGTTCTTCAGGATCAAAAACATGATGCTTGTCCAGCTTACACGAGTCACTTTCTTGCCACCCCTTTTTGTATTCTTCCTAGCAGGAGGAGTAGGAGGGACAAGTGTGATAGACTTGGGCTGGGCAGCTGCATTCTTATTTTCATCAATGCCATGAACAACTTGCTTAGGGGTCTGCTTGTGACTTCTAGTACTGTGTTCTAATTGCTTGTTATCCTTGTTGAACAATGGGAGTCTTTCATACTCAACTTTTTTCATTATTGTAGCATCATTAGACAAGACTAACTCAACGTGGGTCGTTATGTCTTTGCTCAAGTCCACTTCCAACAAAAAAAAAGGGGGGGTACCGACCTGAGAGCATATGCATGACAGAACATGATCCACCTAGAGAGAGTTTGGGAGGTTGGGATATGTATCCCAGACAGGCACTTGTGCCATTTCAGTAGCCCTAAAGGTAAGGAAGATGGGAATCTTCTTAAGGATCGGATATCTTCCAAACACGCAATAAGGCCCTACGTGCAAGACCTCTTCAATTTCCTTGGCTTAGTCAAACATAAAGACGATCCATCCAGAGGCACGACAATCAATCTTAAGATGAACTTTCCAAGATTTTGAAAGATTGTAGACTACTTGTGTTACAACTTGCACCCTGGTCAAGTTGCGATGTAAATGAGTACGATCATCGCACCAAATTAGGACAAGATAAGTTACCGAAGATTTAATAGTTAACTTGACAAGTTACAAGACCAAGTTAGAATACATACCATAAAGTTAAAAAATAAATTAAACAAAATCTTTGTCATCATGTACCCTAAAATTTCGTCCAAGTTAGGACATGAGTACAAGCCATCATATCAAGTCCTACATCATATAAGACAACTACCCAATCATGTTCCATGCAAATTTCTTTTTCCTCCCCACTAGACTAAATTTCATCTAAAGGCTTGGGCAAGAGGAAAAAAGTTATATCATGTAAGGCAACTTGTCTTACATCTCATCCCCATCACCTTTTCTTACACCACGCAAGGAATAGCCAATCATTTTTCATGCAAACCTTTTTCCTTCTTCTTCAAACCCTTAACCAAGGAATGCAATCATCACTTTTCCCTCATCTCTAGTCATTTCGGCCATGCAAGACCAAAAAGGGGAAATAAACCTCTTTCACACTCTAAAACCTAATCATCTTAGTTCCTTGCATTTTCTTACACAATGAACGACCCTCAACCTATCACCTTGCATGCAAATACTTTTCTTTCCTTCCTTACTTTTACTTAATTCCTCTGCGTCATACCCCGTGACTTTTAAGCACGACTTTCAATAGTTTAGGTCAACCTTGAATGCAATCTAATTAATGATGTGGAATGTGATACTTAGTTACTTAAAATATAGGAAAATAAGAAGAAGGGGTAAAAAGTAGAATTAAAGGTAATTAAAGAAAATTACCTAAAAGGTCCCTACTAAAGGATAGGGGAGTTACACAACACTTAGTATAACTCCCCATCTCAGCCTAAGGGGACGGTTTTAGCACCAAAAAAGAGAGGAGAAAACCGCAGAAAAAGAGAGAAAAGAGAAAGAGAGGAAGAAGAAGAAGAGAGGAAGGAAAAGGAAGGAAAAAGGCCAATCTAGGTTCAATCCTTATCAAGATTCTGCAGTAAATTCGTAAGGATAACTAGAAACAAAGGCAAGTAATCTTTCTATACGCTTTATGTAAATTTTGTTACTTTAGGCCCTATGTTCTTACCAAGAGAAAACTTGGATCACACATTAGTAGTTTTGATATGTTTATGTTAAATGCTTTACTATATGTAATTGTTGTTGTTAGTTGTGTAAAGTCATGTTCTTTGGGCCAAATTTCTGAGAATGGCTATGTGGTGCTTTGTTGTTTGTCAAGCATGCTCATGAAAGTGTATTTTTGATGTGTTTATTGTTTTGTTATGTTCTCGTGTGGGTTGTCTACACCTTAGATTGTTGAGAGGAGTTGCAGAGAATTGAAGGATGATTGATAGCCTTGTTAGAGTCTTATTATGTTCGGAAGGTTGAGGATATCTATTGAAGGTTGTGAATGACAGAAGGTTAAGAGTGGATACTATTAGACATGTCTAAGAATCAATTCATGTTAGTGGTGTGTTAAGCATGATGAATCAAGGTGCTAAGATTGGTCTTGAGGTGTTGAACATGAAAGGGGTTGAAGAAGAAAGGTGTTGGGTGGAAGTTACTGCAGAAAAACTGCAGTTCAGAACCGTCAGAACACTTCGAACACCTACATTAGGCGCTTCAAGTCACATTAGGCGCCTAATGTAGGCGTTCAATGTGTCCCAGAGCATCCCCGTACACTTCGAACACCTACATTAGGCGCTCTATGTCACATTAGGCGCTTCATGTAGGCGTTCGATGGATACGACACATTCCCGAACACTTTGAACACCTAGTATAGGCGCTCCATGTCAACATTAGGCGCTCCATGTAGCGTTCGAAGTATACTGGAAGACTTTTTGACCCTTTAGGCGCCCTATGTATGTGTAGTAACTTTATACACTTCTTATGAACATAAAATGCAAGGGTATTTGGGGTGTAATTGAGGTGTGGATGGTAAGTTTGATCCAGTAGGAATAAGATTGAGTCTCAAGTGAATTAGTGAGACGAACGGACTTGGAAAGATACGAACATGGAGTGTTTGAGGTGCAAGACTGTATACATGATATGTAAGATGTGTGTGTGTGTGCGTTACATGTTTGATACGAAGTTACATGTGCATCATGCATCATGACATGGGCACTTGCATTTGATTTGAGAATCGCTTTGCGAAAGAACATGTGTTCACAATAGAAGTTTAAAGTTTTCGAAAGACAAAATGGCTGCTGGTTGATCGCAGGGTATAAAAGTCACGCCTGCGAAAGCAGGGTATAAAAGCGTGACCTGTGAATCCACAGCAGGGTATAAAATATTTTATGGGGCCGTGGACCTATCAGCACGGATATATGATGTATGTAATGGGGCCGTGGACCTTTCAGCATGGGGTATAAAGTTATATGTTATGGGGCCATGGACCTCTCAGCACGGGGTATAAAGTTATGTTTGCTGTGGACTGATCACCCACAGGGTATAAAGTTCTGCTACGTAAAGAATACGATAAGAAGAGTTATGAAATGCTTTGTGAAATGACACGCATGACATGTTTATGAAAGAAGACATATGCATGGGTGTTGTGTGTGGTTTGAAAGAAGTACATGCAGCATGATACACGAAGTATAAGACTTGACATGCTAGTAATGTGATTAGTCTATGTCTTATATATGTGATATGTTGATTAATACATGTTTATTCTCGTAACCGCATGTCCTTTATGTGATTTATCTGTTTTGAGGAATTTTGATAAAGATGCTACTTGCTAACCCGAGCACCTTATTTTGGGCAATGACTTGTACACTGATGACTCGTTGTGTGTGATCCCGTAAGGTGTATAGACGGGTTACTTGCTGGCGATAATTTCGCTAAGAGCAGATACTCTATTCCTTTTCAGGTGAGCCGGAATATGAGATGATATTTATCGAAGACGATGGCGAGTGGGCTCAGTGGGATGATGAACATGGAAGTAGATAGATGTTTGCTTACTTTCTTTATGTTGAAAAACTTGATGTTTATTTTGCTGTAGTGGAGGATAAGTTAGACAGTTGTCTGAACACCCTTTTTATTTCTGCTGTACTTTCAGGTTGTATTAATGATGATGAGGTTTTAAATTTGATGACGTTTCCGCTGATTTATCTTACGTCATGATTGATGTACGCTTGATCTGCTTTGACGCTTCGTAGTTCTCATAGTAGACTACGGTGGGTGCACTGGTTTCGATGATAGTATCGGGCCGGGGCGCTACACTCTGCCAGGCCAACCCTCTCTAAACCTTCTAGATATTAATTGCATTTTTTTCCAATTGTTTTACCATCATTACAATTATTACCCAATACAAGACACCTCTCCACTAGGATTACATGCAAACGTTCATTGTCTAAATACACTACCCTTTCCATCTGGTTTTCCCCTTTCCTTTTCCCCAAGGATTTTTACTATTCTTCACCATTACTATCTGGAGATGAAGAAAAATAACCCGGTAGAAGCGGCTGAGCAGCCGAGAGCAAAGCCACGAGCAAATGCCCGTGTACATCTCATGACGGACACAGATGTGCATGAGGCTACTGATGTAGTAGCAGTACCATTTGAATTAAGTTTAAATCATTAATGAATTATGTGTTTATGTGCTTAACTTTTTTGTGTAAAACTTCATATGGCCTTAGGTGCGGTTTTAGTAAATAAGATGCCTGCCAATGTACTTTTCGATAGCGGTGCAAGCCACTCCTTTGCAGAGAAGAGATTCACTAAGCACCTTGGTAGTTTGCCTGAATGGTTAGAAACTCCGTATCGTGTTCAAGCGGCCGGAGATCAGGTTATGTTTTCGTATCAGCAGTATCAAGATTGCGAGTTAGAGTTTGAAGGCCAAACGTTCTCCGCCACACTGATTCCTATTCAGATGTACGACTTTGATGTTATATTGGGAATAGACAGGATGGCCAAGCATCACGCCAATATTGATTGTCGATTGAAACAAGTGACAATCAAGAATGCTAAGATGGAAGAGGTAACGTTCCAAGGGGAACCGGAACGAAATAAAGTTCCCAAGAAGGTGTACGTGTTGGTTGCACAAGCGTGCAAAGCCTCAAGGAAAGGTGCTGAGGGATTCCTAGTGTATGAAATAGATGTTACTCGGGAGGTACCGTCCATTGAGAAAATTCCAGTGGTCAATGAATTTCTTGATGTGTTTTCGGAAGATTTACCAGGAGTACCACCCCCGAGAGAAGTTGAGTTCGAGATTAACTTGATTCCAGGAACAGAACCTATTTCTAAAGCTCCTTATAGAATGGCTCCGGCAGAGTTGAGAGAGTTGAAGGAACAACTGCAGGAGTTATTAGACAAGAAGTTTATCCGTCCTAGTGTATCACCCTGGGGAGCACCTGTTTTGTTTGTAAAGAAGAAAGAAGGTAGCACGAGACTTTGTATCGATTATAGAGAGTTGAATAAAGTTACCATCAAGAATAAGTATCCCCTTCCACGAATTGAGGATCTATTTGACCAGCACAAGGGTGCTAAAATTTTCTCTAAAATTGACCTCCGATTAGGGTATCATCGGTTAAGAGTGAAGGCCGAGGACATCGCAAAGACAGCCTTTCACACAAGATATGGTCATTACGAGTTTTTGGTAATGCCGTTTGGATTAACAAATGCCCCTGCAGCCTTTATGGATCTTATGAATACCGTCTTTCGGGAACAGTTGGACAAGTTTGTAGTGGTATTCATAGATGATATTCTGGTGTATTCTCCTGACGAGCAAACTCACACTGAGCATTTGAGAACCGTTCTAGGTATTTTGAGGCAGAAACAACTATATGCTAAGTTTAGCAAGTGTGAGTTTTGGTTAAGAAATGTGGCTTTTCTGGGTCACGTGATATCGGAGGAGGGGATTGCTGTGGATCCGAAGAAGGTAGAAGCTATCACTGAATGACCTAGACCTACCAATGTTACCGAAGTACGAAGTTTCTTGGGTCTAGCTGGTTATTACAGGAAGTTTGTCGAAGGATTCTCAAGGATAGCAATGCCTCTTAGTCGCCTTACCCAAAAGAAGTCTAAGTTTGAGTGGACGGCAGAATGCGAGTGAAGCTTCACGGAGCTTAAGAAGAGACTAACCACAGCTCCCGTATTGGCTCAACCCTCCGGAACTGATGGGTTTGTGATTTATAGTGATGCGTCAAAGAACGGTTTAGGTACGTAAATTATAGTATAAGGTTATGATCTTGTATACCTATTAAGTTTAGGCTAATACCTTGTTTGTAGGTTGTGTTTTAATGCAAAACAAACGAGTCATCGCATATGCCTCAAGACAGCTAAAGCCTTATGAGCAAAACTATCCCACACATGATCTTGAACTGGCCGCGGTTGTGTTCGCCTTGAAGATCTGGCAGCATTATTTGTATGGAGAGAAGTGCACGGTATTCACAGATCATAAGAGTTTAAAGTATTTGTTCTTACAGAAGGAGTTAAATATGAGGCAGCGGAGGTGGTTGGAGTTGCTAAAAGATTATGATTTGACAATCCATTACCACCCACGAAAGGCTAATAAAGTGGCAGATGCATTAAGTAAGAAGTCCAGCCATGCGCGAAAATCACCCTTGGAAAGAGAGATGGAGGAGTTCGGTTTAGATTGGATTGACTCCACAGTGAACGTTTTGACAACATTGACTATCACACCAAGTTTGGTTGATCGGATAAAGGAGGCTCAGAAGAATGATAAGACCCTCAGTGAAACAATGGAAAGGGTGAAACTTAGTCAAGCTGAAGGATTTCGGGCCAAAAAGGATGGGAGCTTATGGTTTAGAGAAAGATTATGCGTACCTGATGTTGACGAACTTAGAAGGGAAATTTTGCAAGAAGCTCACAGTTCAAGGCTGTCAATACACCCTGGTAGCACCAAGATGTATAGAGACCTCAAGCAATACTATTGGTGGTCTGGGATGAAAAGACATATTGCGGAGTTTATAGAAAGGTGTTTGGTTTGTCAACTGGTGAAGGCGGAACACCAACGGCCTGGTGGCTTGTTGATGCCATTAGAAATTCCGGAATGGTAATGGGAACATGTCACGATGGATTTCGTAGCTGGTTTACCAAAGACAAGAAGTGGATATGACATGATTTGGGTCATCGTGGATCGTTTAACAAAGTCTGCCCATTTCTACCCGTTTCAAGTGAAGCACCTCTTGATAAGTTAGTGAGTTTATATATGAAGAATAATGTTGGCTTGCATGGTGTTCCAGTAAGTATAGTGTTCGACCGAGATTCACGGTTTACATCTAAGTTTTGGACAGCATTTCAGAAATCCATGGGTACAGAATTAAGGTTGAGTACGGCATATCATCCTCAAACCGATGGTCAATCCGAGCGGACAATTCAGACCTTGGAAGATATGCTAAGGGCTTGCGTGTTGGATTTTAAAGGGAGTTGGGATGGAATGGTAAAGCTAATGGAGTTTTCTTATAACAACAGTTACCACAGTGGAATTGACATGGCTCCTTTTGAAGCTTTGTACGGAAGGAAATGTAGGTCCCCGGTTTATTGGGACGAAGTAGGTGTGAGGACCATCACCGGACCTGAGCTATTGGTGAAAACGATAGAAAAAGTGAAAGTCATTCGGGAAAGACTCAAGGCAGCTCAGGATCGCAACAAGAGTTGGGCAGATTCCAAACGACGACCATTGGAATTTGATGTGGGTGAAAAAGTTTATTTGAGGGTATCACCTACAAAGGGTGTCATGAGGTTTGGAGTAAAAGGCAAGCTAAGCCCTCGTTTTATTGGTCCTTACGAAATACTTGAGAAGGTGGGAGCCTTGGCTTATAGGTTAGCATTATCTCCGGTGTTGGCGCAAGTTCACAATGTCTTTCACGTATCACAACTAAGGAAGTATGTGACGGATCTAAGTCATGTACTTGAAGCTCAACCTTTGGATTTTAAGGACGATGTTACATACGAAGAGATACCAGTAAAAATTGTGGACTGAAAGGATCAAGTGTTGAGGAAGCGAGTGATTCCTTATGTAAACGTCCAGTGGAGCAACCACACAGAGCGTGAGGCCACTTGGGAACTCGAAGATCAAATGCGGTAGAAGTATCCTCAACTCTTTGATTAAGGTACGTAAAATTCGAGGACGAAACTTTTTGTAAGGGGGGTGGAATGTCATACCCCGTGACTTTTAAGCACGACTTTCAATAGTTTAGGTCAACCTTGAATGCAATCTAATTAATGATGTGGAATGTGATACTTAGTTACTTAAAATATAGGAAAATAAGAAGAAGGGGTTAAAAGTAGAATTAAAGGTAATTAAAGAAAATTACCTAAAAGGTCCCTACTAAAGGATAGGGGAGTTACACAACACTTAGTATAACTCCCCATCTCAGCCTAAGGGGACGGTTTTAGCACCAAAAAGGAGAGGAGAAAACCGCAGAAAAAGAGAGAAAAGAGAAAGAGAGGAAGAAGAAGAAGAGAGGAAGGAAAAGGAAGGAAAAAGGCCAATCTAGGTTTAATCCTTATCAAGATTCTGCAATAAATTCGTAAGGCTAACTTGAAACAATGGCAAGTAATCTTTCTATACGCTTTAGGTAAATTTTGTTACTTTAGGCCCTATGTTCTTACCAAGAGAAAACTTGGATCACACATTAGTAGTTTTGATATGTTTATGTGAAATGCTTTACTATATGTAATTGTTATTGTTAGTTGTGTAAA
Source organism: Eustoma russellianum (assembly GCA_036186865.1). NCBI lineage: Eukaryota > Viridiplantae > Streptophyta > Magnoliopsida > Gentianales > Gentianaceae > Eustoma > Eustoma russellianum. Next base: position 12,500,647 of record AP025075.1, on the reverse strand, counting down.
GTCATGTTCTTTGGGCCAAATTTATGAGAATAGCTATGTCGTGCTTTGTTGTTTGTCAAGCATGCCCATGAAAGTGTACTTTTGATGTGTTTATTATTTTGTTTTGTTCTCGTGTGGGTTGTCTACACCTTAGATGGTTGAGAGGAGTTGCAGAGAATTGAAGGATGATTGATAGCCTTGTTAGAGTCTTATTATGTTGGGAAGGTTGAGGATATCTATTGAAGGTTGTGAATGATAGAAGGTTAAGAGTGGATACTATTAGACATGTCTAAGAATCAATTCATGTTAGTGGTGTGTTAAGCATGATGAATCAAGGTGCTAAGATTGGTCTTCAGGTGTTGAACATGAAAGGGGTTGAAGAAGAAAGGTGTTGGGTGGAAGTTACTGCAGAAAAACTGCAGTTTAGAACCGTCAGAACACTTCGAACACCTACATTAGGCGCTTCAAGTCACATTAGGCGCCTAATGTAGGCGTTCAATGTGTCCCAAAGCATCCCCGTACACTTCGAACACCTACATTAGGCGCTCTATGTCACATTAGGCGCTTCATGTATGCGTTCGATGTATACGGCACATTCCCGAACACTTCGAATGCCTAGTATAGGTGCTCCATGTCCACATTAGGCGCTCCATGTAGCGTTCGAAGTATACTGGAAGTCTTTTTGACCCTTTAGGCGCCCTATGTATGTGTAGTAACTTTATACACTTCTTATGAACATAAAATGCAAGGGTATTTGGGGTGTAATTGAGGTGTGGATGGTAAGTTTGATCAAGTAGGAATAAGATTGAGTCTCAAGTGAATTAGTGAGACGAACGGACTTGGAAAGATACGAACATGGAGTGTTTAAGGTGCAAGACTGTATACATGATATGTAAGATGTGTGTGTGTGTGCGTTACATGTTTGATACGAAGTTACATGTGCATCCTGCATCATGACATAGGCACTTGCATTTGATTTGAGAATAGCTTTGCGAAAGAACATGTGTGCACAATAGAAGTTTAAAGTTTTCGAAAGACAAAATGGCTGCTGGTTGATCGCAGGGTATAAAAGTCACGCCTGCGAAAGCAGGGTATAAAAGCGTGACCTGTGAATCCACAGCAGGGTATAAAATATTTTATGGGGCCGTGGACCTATCAGCACGGATATATGATGTATGTAATGGGGCCGTGGACCTTTCAGCACGGGGTATAAAGCTATATGTTATGGGGCCGTGTACCTTTCAGCACGGGGTATAAAGTTCTGTTTGCTGTGGACTGATCACCCACAGGGTATAAAGTTCTGCTACGCGAAGAATACGATAAGAAGAGTTATGAAATGCTTTGTGAAATGACACGCATGACATGTTTATGAAAGAAGACATATGCATGGGTGTTGTGTGTGGTTTGAAAGAAATACATGCATCATGATACACGAAGCATAAGACTTGACATGCTAGTAATGTGATTAGTCTATGTCTTATTTATGTGATATGTTGATTAATACATGTTTATTCTCGTAACCGCATGTCCTTTATGTGATTTATCTGTTTTGAGGAATTTTGATAAAGATGCTACTTGCTAACCCGAGCACCTTATTTTGGGCAATGACTTGTACACTGGTGACTCGTCGTGTGTGATCCCGTAAGGTGTATAGACGGGTTACTTGCTGGCGATAATTTCGCTAAGAGCAGATACTCTATTCCTTTTCAGGTGAGCCGGAATATGAGATGATATTTATCGAAGACGATGGCGAGTGGGCTCAGTGGGATGATGGACATGGAAGTAGATAGATGTTTGCTTACTTTCTTTATGTTGAAAAACCTGATGTTTATTTTGCTGTACTGGAGGATAAGTTAGACAGTTGTCTGAACACCCTTTTTATTTCCGCTGTACTTTCTGGTTGTATTAATGATGATGAGGTTTTAAATTTGATGACGTTTCCGCTGATTTATCTTACGTCATGATTGATGTACGCTTGATCTGCTTTGATGCTTCGTAGTTCTCATAGTAGACTACGGCGGGTGCACTGGTTCCGATGACAGTATCGGGCCGGGGCGCTACACTCTGCCCGGCCAACCCTCTCTAAACCTTCAAGATATTAATTGCATTTTTTTCCAATTGTTTTACCATCATTACAATTATTACCCAATACAAGACACCTCTCCACTAGGATTACATGCAAACGTTCCTTGTCTAAATACACTACCCTTTCCATCGGGTTTTCCCCTTTCCTTTTCCCCAAGGATTTTTACTATTCTTCACCATTACATCTCTTACACCATGTAAGAGAATTCTCCAATAGAATTTCATGCAATCACTTTTCTTCATCCACCATCTCCTTAACCCAGGAAAACAACAATCATTCTTTATTTCCGCTACCTCAATCTCGGCCAAAGGGAAATGAGAAGGCATGAGAACCTTCTTAACACACAAGCCTCCTTTCATTCTATTCTACCAACACTCTCTCCTCCAAACCTTTCACTCTCTCACTAACCCAAGAAATCTCCTTCCATTTCTTTCTCCCTCAACTGTGAGTACCCAAGCCAAGAACCAAGGGAACTCTTCCAAGCTCAAGCGATCAACAAGCTTCATCTTATGTAATAACATCCTCCATTCTATCTATAACCTTTCCATTCAATTATCTTCTTCTCACAAAGACTCTCCATGTCTCTCATTTGACTCTCCTAACCGTACGCTTCAACAAGGGAGTAAGAGAAGTTCCTCAACTTGATAAGTGAAGAATCTCAAGTAAAATTCAAGGTAAAGTTCTTCTAAGATTAATCTTAGAACATTGATACTCTTCTTTTCTCAAGCAAGACTAATTCTTTCTACTTTTTTGCCTTGAAGCCAGAAACCATCAATCTAGATATACAAGAAGGAATCTTTTCTCATTTGGTGTAAGATTCAAGCTTCAAAGGCAAGTATTCTTCCTAGTTTCTTCAAGAAAATTGAAAATGAAGTCTAGTATGCTCACCCTTAATTATTGGATCATGCATGCAACTAAAAATGAAAATTGCTAAACTTGGTGGAAGAACAGAATGTTTGCATCTTGCAATTTAAGATGCATGTGCACTTTGTTTGGGTAAAATCATCAAAGATACCTAGAATAATCCTTTCAAGTGACATGCAAGATGAAATTGGAGGGGTACTTGGCCGTATGGGCCGTCTATGTCAAGAAGTTGACCTTTTCACTTTACCTTCTCAACTTTGTTGTTAATTGATAGACACATGAAGGTGTCATGTTAAAAAGTGTTCTAAGAATGATCTTCTTTGTTATTTCGATACATTCATGCCTTTTCCTTCATGTTCATATGTGGTAGAGGTGATTTTCATGGAAACGGAAGTATTATAACCCCAAGGGGATACAAACCATTCATTTCTTTATGCATGTCCAAAAAGATGTCATCTTTGATCATCATAAGTGTTAACATCTCCATTTTCTTTCCCATAGGGTACGGTCAAAGAGCGTCCCACATAAGCCATGAATTCATCACCATCATCATGATGTGTATTTTGATGGTCATGGTTTTAGAAAGGTAAAATGGCATAAATGTTCTCCATTTTTAGCCTCATAGGTTGCATGCTATGTATAGCATGATCATCATCATAAGATGTTACATACTATGTACTTGCATGTCATTTTAGTATGATCAGCATCACATACTTTCATTTTTATGATCATAAACATGTATGTATGATATGACTTGAGCTTGCCATTATTTAGTATGGTTGATATATATGAAGATCATCATTAACATCAAGCTTTATATTGGTGATGAAGAATTCCATTTACATACCCCATTTTTTGGTTAAGGGCATAACATAGATAACCTTGATATACAAATTATTATTATTTAAGTACATCTTGTAACTATGACATGCAAATAAAGGAAAAAGAGCCATAAGTGTTACCATGACATAATATAGAAGTTTAAGTCTTTGGACCACACTATTTTTGGCCCAATGTCCTTCTTGGTATTTAGACTAACAAGGTTCAATATGAATTAGTTTCCATGATACCACAATATTAGCATAAACTATAATTGTCTAAGACAATTATGTAGGATCTGAAAGGCACCACTAGAAGGGGGGGTTGAATAATGGGTGCAGAAAATGTGGTTTTTAAAATTGGTTTGAACCAAAAACTCAACTTCTGAAAAAAGTTTCTGTTTTCAGGACTAGTTTTGAAATGTTTTGAAAACTAGGTTTCAGGTCTTCAAAAATTCTGAAATTTGGAGAGCACTTAGACTCAGATGTTATGAGTATCTCCTAAAAATTTCAGATTAAAATTCAACCTCTAACCCCTTGAAAAAGCGTTGGTGGTCAGATTGCACGAATCTACCAGAAACGGTAGACTGTTTTGAAAAATTTATTTCTATTTGTACGTAACGCCAATTGCTCTGAAATTTTAACCACTAACCCCTTATGTGTTATATTTAAATGGGTTGAAACAGTGTTGAAAAATTCTTTTAGGAAGTTAGTCAAAAACTATCAAAGTCTCAACCTTTGCAAGCCTAAAAATCAGACTGCACTAGTCTCAGAACTTTGGACGTTTTGTTGACTTATACTTGTCCAAAAGGGATGAAACTTGGGCCAAGGTACAATTGAAACGTGTGTCTATGTTTCCTGAAAGGTTTGTGATTTTTGAAATTCGTTTACTATTTTTACGGATGTGATTAAAAAACAGTAAACAGTGCTGAAACAGAAAATCAGTGCTGAAAGTAAATGACACCAAGAATTTTATACCGGTTCGGTTATCAACAACCTACTCCAGTCTTCGAGGAACACCTTCCCCGATTCACACTAATCACACAACACAAATACACCTTACCACAGGGTTGATGGAGTTACACACCAACTCCAACCCTTTACAAACCTTGTATGATGAATACAATTACGCACGAACACCACCACCTTGCAAGAATGAAGATTGATCACACCTTGATCAATCTTTTACAAATATATAGAATGTGTGGTGGTCTAAGATAAGCCTATTCATGAATATGAATATAAGTACAATAGGCTTTTAAGAAGAAGAAAGAAGAAAGTGTAGAAGAAAAGGCTATTGGCGTTTTTTGATCTTCAAGAATGTAATGCTTGTTCTTGTCTTTGTTTTGCTCATCCCCTTTCCTTTTAACATATGGACGTCACCCCTAGGTGCTCTCCCCTCTTGAAAATTATCTTCTATGTCCTTGGGAGAGTGTGTGGCATCATTGTGACATGCTCTTGCTTACTTGGCACCTCCTAATTGGATGATCATTTAACCTTTGCTTACTTGGCACTCATTGATTGGTTGAATGTTGTCATCATTTGATGACTTGTACAATCTGAGAATTCCACTAAATACATGTGCCAAAATCATCATAAAATAGTTTCCATAACTCATAAGGTTATCACCCAAATCAAGCAAGATAATTTCTCCACCACATTGAGCAAAAAATCGGCCATAAAGACTACTTGACATGCTGAAATTTCAACATGTGCTACATGGTGATATAATTCAAACTATTTCCAAATTTTCATTGATTTGTCTTTTAAAATAAATCACCAATTAGTAGCACATATTCTCATCATTTTTGGAAATGAAATTGGACACTAATATGACCACAAAATCGGCCAAGGTGCATACACACACATCCTGAAATTTTTCAGCATGTGTGATATTCAAGATATCACACTTTATGACTTTATATCTTATTCAAATTACTTCCAATTCTTCTTCCAATTGATCACATGTTTCAAGACACAAAATATATGCTCATTTAAGGTGAAAATCGGCCAGCCTAGTATCCATATGCTGAAATTTTCAGCATGTGTTTCAAATGAGATAAAATTTCAAACATTACCTTTTGTAGCTTCTTTCTTTAAATCACCAACATTGTATGATTGATTGTTGACCAATCAATATGTAAACAAGGCTCCACATATGCTCCATCTCAGCTGTATAATCGTGTATAACATGTATATGCATGTGCTGAATTTTATTTTTGCAAACTTTGTAAAATAGTGCACATTTCATAATACACACATGTTATATTCCAATAAGCCCTTAATTTAGTTTTCTAGAACACTTTAAGATGTATGACATATGTAAAAAGTGTCTAGACACGTGTCGTATGATGTGCCAAAAATGTTCCATGTGTGTATACGTAGAAAACCGAATTTTCGATGTTTATCGATTACTCGAATTTTCTCTAATTGAATTCCAACTTTCTGCACATGTTATATATATTATGTTACACACAATATACATAATATAAACTTTAATATTCAGCTTATAATGCTGATTAAAGTGGCGCCATTTACATGTGACAAAATTGAAATTGGAATCTCCACAATTTGGCCTTAATGTGGGGTGATTTGTGTGTGCCAACATGGAAAGATTTTATGGCTGAAAATAACATCATATGCACGAAAATTTTAATTATTTTTGAGGTGTAGGGGCTGGTCATCTATTTATGGCAAGTACGTGACACGTTGACGAAGTTTCGGTATTCGCCCGATACGACAATTTTTGGTTTAGAACCTTTTAACGTGTGGTATTTAATTTGTCATCACCATGACTTATATCATATGATATAAGACCTGAATATACTCATAAATATGAGTTAAGTATGATGGTGTGACGTTAACGTGCGTACGTAAAATATATAACGTGTTGGTAGTACGTCGGAATACATGTGTATGTGCCTTTTTCAAAAAATCTGAAAATATATATTTATATATTTATGTAGGCGTGTATATTAGATGAAGAGAGGAGGAGGAGACTTTCCTTTCTTAGTCTTGTTGCCTTTGTGCCTTGTCCAAATGTAGCTTCCTTTAATGAACTACTTAGTTTAATTAACTAAGTGCTTCACTTAATGAACTAGTTTAGTTCATTAATGGTGGCACCTGAAAATAGTATAAATACAACAAATGTTCGCCATTTGATGTAAGCTTTAAAGCTTCATGGCTCGTTAGTACGGCAACATTATATACGAACTATATAAGGCAAGTAATATGCAATATATCATGCACATTTATCTCACACACGTTTTTAATCTTATTTAAATCATATATTTTGAAATCACTCAAACCCCTTTTTCTCTACAAATTAAAGTCCAATGTAATTTTACAAGAAAATAATAAACGAAGTGAAAATTGGAGCAAGAGGGCCTTTCGGCCCTAAGCCCGATTTCGGCCATTACCTATAATTGAGGTAACTTGAGACCTAACATGTCAATATGAGTTAAGTATATTTCAAGATTAGCTTAATTGATAAAATGATATAACTTCGATGTAATGTAAGCATGCAATTCTCACAAATGCCTAGCTCTTTAATCAAGAGAACTAATTACATATGTATGATATTACACCGCACAAGAAGGGGCAAATTAGCCAAGTTACACCAACTAATTGAATTAAAATTAGGCATGCACACTTATGCACCAATAAGAACTCAGTCCAATCAAGATTAACCATGAAGATACTTACCAAAAGAAGTCCACGTCATGCATACTGTCATCATGTTTTCTGAACCATGGAACATGTTTACGAACCTAAATTCTGCATGAAATATTTTAAGTCTACATGATTTCAAAAGAATTTGTACCGCGAGATGAATGATTCCATACGCATGATATGCAGGCTGAGTGCAACACATTGCCTGGGGTAAGGGTTCTTTGCCTTTTCTGTTACGTCTACGACATTCAGTATGGAGAGCTTCCTAATGTCTGACCCTGGGGAAGGATGTCAGGGGCAAATAAGTTATGGTAGAGTGCAACACTGCGTCTAGGACTCAGGTTCTCTAATATAGCGTTTCACTGTTAGTCCCACGTATGTATGATGTAACACCGAGGTTGGACCATCAGGATTCATAGACTGTACTCGTGGCTACTCGGAGAATCATTCGGTATGTCATGGGTACCATTTTTATGTTATGCAAAGTGCTATAGCCGCTCATGTCATGTCTTGTTTATGCATGTATGAAATAAAGTGTTTTCTCTTCAAAAGATTTTTTCATTGCATATGTCACGATCGAGTCTCATGTACCCCAAATAACTCTAAGTCATGAATAACAAAAATAAGACAAGAAATGTTACAAGATGACAAGAACAAACCAAAGAAGACCCTACACAAGAACAAAGTGAATATGAGCTAAGACAAGTTTGTTTATCAGGATAGTATGTTTTCCTTATAATGCTTTCTATATGTGATAATGATGCATTATATGATATTTGCGTTATTACGTCCGCACTTACACTAAGCTTTATTGTTCAGCATTTACTCTATGTTATACTTTTCCTGTTACATTGAGCATTATGATACTTGTGTTACACCATACTATATCACCCACAACCCCGGCCCCAATGTATGATCCACTTGACGAACCTATGCAGAGCTACTTGCTGAGTGATTCGTTATCGCTCACCCCTTTATTTCACCACATAGATCCACAAGACCCTAAACCAGATTCACTGAAGACGAGCCTAGAGACTAGGCATATGGAGCTGATTAGTAGCTGGCTACGGCCTCTTTTGTATTTTCTGTTATTCAGCTCTATATTTTGATATTTTTTTATTATGGTTGTATCGATGACACTCATGCGGATGTATTAGGAGGTACTCCTGTTGACGTTTATTTCTGCTTATGTCATTTCGTTTCCGCTTATCGATACATGTTATTATGATTTGTGCATGTATGATGACGTCGCCTTGTACTTCTCGTAATAGAGTACAGCGGGTGCACCGTGCTTAGACCCTAGTCCCAGTTAGGGGGCGCTACAACTTGTCTACCTGGAAATCTACCAACAAATCAGCTCACCAAGCACCTTTCAAGTTCTTCATCTGCGTGTAGGTGAAATAGCATCGCCCCTACCTAATTTAGGGCATAATTTAGGCTTTCTGTTGTTGACAAACAGTTAATTCCAAGGCTTTCCTTGAGATGAAGGTGGGTGAGGTTGTGTTTTGGAAGAGGTTAGGAGGATTGGAAATTTCTCACCAAGGGGACATTTCTAACTGCTGAGTGGACTATTTCTCAACTGTTTGGTGGATTTTGGTCCAGCTAGCATCTGGCTAGTGGGTAAAGGGCTTCCATGTGGCCAGTTCCAACATGAATGGGAAGGTTGATGCACGTGGGAGTGGACAAAAGGAAGGTTAGTAGTTGGTTGTTTGACTGGAGCTGTCACATCTAACTGGTCCTTGTCCAATGGTCCAAAATTTGGATGGGCTAATTCAGCTTCCTCCTGAACTTCGTAGTAGAGTACGGTGGGTGCACCGTGCCGAGACCCTAGTCTCGAGAATGGCGCTACAAGTGGTATCAGAGCCCAAGTGTTACGGACTTGAAATTTCCTTCAAAGTCATGCGGCACTTTGCCTGGATTCGCCCACCCTACCGATGCTTGAGTCTGCCCTATACAGATTTGGCTAGGTCAGCCTAACTTGAAAAAACAAAGACAAGTATATGATAAGTGTAGCGGAAGACTATATGAATTCTTAAAGCTTTGAAAGTGTATTGCTTGAAAACTTGCTTGATGGTTACAAAATAAAGGTGAGCCCCCTTTTATACAAGTGTCTCTACAAATCTACGGCTAAGATCTACTTGATCTAACGGCTACAAATGATCATCTACAGAATTCCTAATCTAGAGAATTCCAATGGAGCATTCTAGAAACATTCTAGAGAACTCCTACAAGTTCCTACATTACAAAAAATATACAAGAAAGATACTAGAAAGGTCTACAAAAGTCTACTTATGTGGGTTTGTGAAAAGAACTTGGGCTTGGCTCGATACATTCTTTTGAACTTGGCTTGCTCAAAAGATCCAATTGCATGCGGCCCGTTACATTCTCCCCCACCTAACTCGACGACGCCCTCGTTGTCGTCTCAAAGTCCCGAAGTGGCGCCTCGAATTGCCAAAGATCTTCGACTAATTCCCAAAGTCCCTTCCATTTGATTAAGTATTGGGTACACGGAGGGATGCCTCTTCGGCAGATAACTCTTTTCTCGATCACTACTTCAACCTCCTTGTCAAACGACTTGGTAATCACAGGCGGTGCTCGATTTGAATACCCTCAGATTGATTCTTCCTTGTCCTCGTGATACGGCTTGAGCATACTCATATGGAAGACTGGATGAATCTTAAGTGTACTTGGTAGATCAACTTTGTGTGCAACGTTTCCTACCTTAAAAAGGATTAAGAATGGCCCCTTGTAACGACGGATCAGCCCCTTGTGCGTGCTACTTAGTGCCTTGAATTGTTGTGGCAGCAATTTCACCATCATTTGGTCGCCCACCGAGTAATAACGGTCTCGCCTCTTATTATCGGCCCATTTCTTGATCATCTTTTGTGCTTTCTCCAAGTAAGAGCGGGCTAGGTCGGTGTGCTCTTTCCAATATTGCGCCATCTTCACTGCCCCAGGGCTCTGTCCCTTATCTGGAAGGATCGCTAAGGCATGTGGGGTCAAAGTTTGCTGCCCATTCACGATCTCAAAAGGACTCTGGCATGTTGACTCGCTCTGCTGCAAGTTGTAGGAAAATTAGGCGACGTCCATGAGCTTGTCCCAATCCCGCTGGTTGGCACTCACAAAGTGCCGCAAGTAGCACTCCAACAATGCATTCACCCTCTCGGTCTGCCCGTCGGTCTGAGGGTGGAAGCTTGTGGAGAAACTCAGTTTGGTATCAAGGAGTTTGAACAACTCCGTCCATAGCTTGCTCGTAAAGCGAGGGTCTCGGTCACTCACGATGTTCCTCGGTAACCCCCAATACTTCACCACATTCTTGAAAAAGGCCCTTGCTGCATCCTCGGCCGTGCAGTCCCTCGCACATGGGATGAAAGTTCCATACTTGGAAAATCTGTCCACCACGACCATGATTGATCCGAACATTTCTGACTTCAGCAAGGCTCTGATGAAATCAAGGGAGATCGACTCCCACGGTTGCTTGGGGATCGGTAATGGCTCCAGTAGTCCCACTGGGTGCTTGTTCTCCACTTTATCTTGTTGGCACACAAGACAAGTCTTGACGTATTGCTGGACTTGGTCATGTAACTGTGGCAAAAAATACCTCTCCTCGAGCAGTGCTATAGTGCGGTGTTGGCTATGATGTCCCGCCCACTTGGTATCATGCCCCTCTCGTATAATGTCACATCTCAAGTCTCTGTACTTGGGCACGTACAAGCGATGCCACTTGGTGTAGAGTAGGCCGTCCTCTACCCAAAATTGCCTCGTCTTCCCTTGCTGGGCAAGTTTGACGAATGCTCATGCAGTTGGATCATGCTCTAGTCCCTCTTTGATTCGTGTCGGTAGGTCACCTCTGATGGTGGTGATGGCAGCAAGCTCCGCTTTCCGGCTCAAGGCGTCGGCTACCACGTTGGCTTTGCCTGGCTTATACTCCAGCGTTTAGTCAAACTCCGCTACAAAGTCTTGCCCTCGTGCTTGCTTGGGGGTGAGCTTCTTTTCAGTTTGGAAGTAGCTTGTGGCTACATTCTCGGTCTTGACCACAAACTTGTCCCCTAACAAGTAATGTCTCCATACTCATAAATAATGAACGATCGCCGTCATCTCCTTTTCATGGACGGTGTAGCAGCGCTCTGTATCATTCAACTTTCGGCTTTCGTAGGCAATGGGGTGACCCTCTTGCATGAGCACTCCTCCAATGGCAAAATCCGAGGCATCCGTGTTTATTAGAATGCCTTGGCAAAGTCCGGTAGGGTAAGGACTGGCTCTTGGTTACCGCCGTCTTCAACTCATCGAAGGCTGCTTGGTATCGGTCGGACCACACCCACTATGTCTTCTTCTTGAGTATGTCCGTCAATGGTGCAGCCCGTGCCGAGTAGCCTGAGATAAACTTGCGGTAATAGTTAATTAAACCAAGGAAAGATCGCAACTCGGTTACCTTGGTAGGCGTCCCAATCGATGATGGCCCGAATCTCGACACTGTCCCAATGATATACCCAAGGAATGGTACTTCCTCCTTGGAAAACTCGCACTTGGACTCCTACTCGTTGTCTCGAAGCACCTTGAACACTATCTTTAAGTGCTCATGTTCCTCCACTGACTTGTTGTAGACAACAATGTCGTCCAAGTACACCAAGACAAACTTGTCGAGGTACGGCTGGAAGATCTGGTTAATGAGGGTGCAAAACATTGCATGTGCGTTGGTAAGACCGAACGGTATCACTAACCACTCGAACGATCTATACCAAGTGATGAAGGTGGTCTTTGGCCCGTCCCCTTTGGCTATGCGGACTTGGTAGTATCCCTTCTCCAAGTCCATCTTGGAGTACACCTTCGCCTCACCTAGGCGATCAAACAAGTCGGCAATTAACGGAATATGATATTTATTTTTGACTGTTACCTTGTTGAGGGTCCAGTAGTCCACGTACATTCGCAATGACCCATTGTGTTTCTTCTGGAACAACACTGGTGCACCATAAGGTGCCTTTGACAGTCGAATACGCCCCGTGTCCAATAGCTTCGTTAACTGCTTCTTGAGTTCTTCGAGCTCCGGTGGTGCCAAGCGGTACGGTCCATAGATGGTGGCTTAGCACCCGTCTCCAACTCGATCTTGTGGTCCACCTACTCTCTTGGTGGCAACTCTTTGGGTAACTCGGGCGGTATCACATCCTTGTTCTCCTCGAGGACCTTTGGATGATAGGTATAATAGCATCCCCTTGGGGTCCCATTGGCTCATCGCACGCCTTAAGTGTGTCCAAGAATGTTGGCTTTCCCCTCTTGGCTCCTTTGGCAATTTGCATGGTCGATAATGGCTTGGTTTCGGCTTTCGGTCCACTCGTGCCCGTAATGATGCATGGACTATCTTGATTGAAAATGCACACCGAATTAATGGAAGGCATCACAACGGCACTTACCTTCCTCATGAAGTCCATGCCTAGAACAATTTGGAAATCGTCCATTGGTGCAACAGAAAAGTCCACCAGTCCCTTCCATGATCCGAGTACCGTGTCCACGCCTTTGGCCACATCGCCAAGTCGTTGTGCCGCGGCGTTCACTGTATTGATCCACCCTTCTCGTGGGGTGGTCTTAAGGTTGAGCCATCTTGCCTCGGCTTCGGTGATGAAATTGTGTGTTGCTCCTGCATCGACCATCGCCTTGGTTGCACGTCCGTTCAGCAGCACGTCCATGTACAATACTCCTTTGTCGGCACTTGGTGACAGCTTCATGTTGAGGGCATTGAGAAGCTGCAACGACCTCATCTTCTCGGCCTCTTGCTTGCTCCGAGACTCGTACTCATCACAAATGGCATTGAGTGTGCCAGCCTTCGGGCAGTCTCGCATAGCATGTCGCCCACCGCAAAGGAAACATCCTCTTGGGAACTTGGGGGTATACTTCTTCTCGCCGCTTGGCCTGGGTTGGGATCAGCCCTGGTGCCCTCGATCTTGGCTTGGCTTCTTGTTGTCTCGTGCTCCCCCAGCTTTGTCTGAGTGGGGCTTCTCATGCTTCTTCTCGGGATGGTGGTTGTTGTGACTGAACTCATTCAATGTCTCTGCAACAGCAATGGCCTGCTGGGTGGTCTCCACCTCGCGTCTCTCTAGCTCGTTTTGGGCCCATTGAGGTAGACCATCGATGAAGTTGAACAAGAAGTCCTTGTCTTGCATGTTGGGAAGTTGAAGCATAAGGCCCGTGAACTCCTTGATATAGTCTTGGATCGAGATGTGATACTTCTGCATTTTGAGTTTCTTTCGAGCATCTTTTTGGATAGAACGATCGCTTGAGCTCAGTCTTGAAATTTTCCCAAGTTTCAATTTGGATATCCCTATGATCCTTCTCGGCGACCTTCCTTCGCCACCATAATGCGGCATAATCACAAAGATAAGTTGAGGCAGTACGTACCTTAGTCGCCTCGTAACAAAGGCGAATCCCCTCAAAATAAAACTACATTTGCCAATTGAAGTCGTCAACCTTTCGGGCATCCTGGCTGCCATCGAACTCTTTTGGTTGACGTTGGTTGATCTTCGGAACCACGTCGCCAGTACCTCCCCCATTGGCTAATTCTTGTCGGCAGACGGTGAGTTTCTCATGCAGTTCCTCCACAAGGCACTGCAACTTGGTCACCTTCGAATCGGTTTCGAGGGCCAAGTGACTCGTTTCTTCCCATTGTTTGGCGGCACTCTCTAAGGTCTCGATGCATTCCGCCAACCCCGTAATGACGTGCTCCAAAGAAGCTCCCTCCCGAATCTTGCTTTGGTCTCGAGTCTTCTTCCTTTGAGTGATCCCCGCCTCGCGGCCACGCTCGTTGGTCACGTTTAATTCGTCAGCCGTTCATGCAAACTTTGATTTGATCAAGCAAGATAACACACAGCCCCTTAGTCGGGCTTTGATACCACCTGTCACGAACTTGATATTTCCCTCTAAGTCATGCGGCACTTAACCTCGATTCGCTCACCCTAGCGATGCTCGACTCTGTTCCATACGGATTTGGCTAAGTCAGCCTAACTTGAAAAAACAAAGACAAGTATAAGATAAGTGTAGCAGAAGACTATATGAATGCTTAAAGCTTTGAAAGTGTATTGCTTCAAAACTTGCTTGATGGTTACAAAATGAGGGTGATATCCCCTTTTATACAAGTGTCTCTACAAATCTACGGCTAAGATCTACTTGATCTAATGGCTACAAATGATCATCTAAAGAATTCCAATGGAGCATTCTAGAAATATCCTAGAGAACTATTGCAAGTTGCTACATTACAAAGAATATACAAGAAAGATCTAGAAAGAACTACAAAAGTCTACTTATGTGGGTTTGTGAAATGAATTTGGGGTTGGCTTGATACATTCTTTTGAACTTGGCTTACTCAAAAGATCCAATTGCATATGGCCCCTTACACAAGGCTCTAGATCCAAAGTGGACAACATAAGCTAAATAACGACGAGTACATAGGTTATGATTTTAAAACTTAAGATTGATTAGAAGGCGACCTAGTTAGTAAGCGTTATTTAGAGTAGTTATGAAGGGTATGATAAGGAGTATAACAGGTAAACTGTAAAACGAATTTCACATAATAGAGACTAATAATAATACGATCATGATTTATGCAGGATGGCATCATGATCAGGAAACCCCACCCCCTTACCGTCTTCACTGGGGACAAATTCAGTATCTAGGACGATGGAAGTACCAATGACACCGGTTACACCACCCGTATCACTTTCTACGGCAGAGGCTATTCGTATTGTCACGGAGGCTATTCAAATATTGAGCCAGTTAGTTGAAATATCTCATAATCAGCCAGCTCGGGATTCAGCACCTACACCTCCTTCTCCTCAACCTCAGACATAGAGGAGTCATGGCTATTATTACAGACTGTTAATCAGAACACGAGTACCAAATTTCCATGGAGAACCTAACCCATAAAAAGCAGAACAGTGGTTGGACAAGGTAGGGGATAGCTTTCACCAGATACACATACCTGAGGAAGCAAAAGTGCAGGTCATATGGCCATTTCTAACAGAATGAGCTAGATAATGATGGAGGACTCGTATACAAACATTGCCATCACCAGTGTCATGGACGGATTTCATAGAAGAGTTCTGTATATTATACCTTCCCCCAGCTCTGTTGGAACAAAGGGTGGAAGAATTTAGTAACCTGAAGCAACAGCCGGGTGTTTCGGTCTCTGAATATTTTCAACGATTCGTCAATTTTGGAATGTATCTTCTGGAAATTACGAATGATGACACCATTAAGATGCTCAGATTTCTTCATGGTCTGGACCCTCAAATTTGGAACTGGATGGTTGGACTACAATTTGACACTTTTGAGAAGTTATTAGAAAATTGCTATAGAGTGGAACGAGCTATCTCTTCTTTAGATCGTGAGCAGAGGAACAGAAGAAATAGAACAGAAAGATGGAGTCCCTGTTCCCAACAGGCAGCGATATCGAGATGTCCACGATGCTGGAAGCGGCACGCGAGCGAATGTCGTTTAGGGACTGATGCCTGCTTCGGGTGTCGTGAGACAGGACATCAGATAATAGAATGCCCCAGAAACAGAAGGGTGCCATAGATACAAGTAAGACAACAAGAAGGACCCTCACGAATGGATCACTATATTTAAGAAAGTCAATCCACGATTTTGGAAGATCGACGCAACAACAGGTATGCCGAAATATATAACTTAGCTATGATCAAAATATTGGAATATTAGCATTAATGGGGTAACGATGGTACAATATTTATATCGGAAGAATTAAGTAGAATCGGTTTTAACCACAAATTTCATACTCTAAATAGTGGAAATTATTGACTTCGAGTCAAAAATAAAAGCCAGGGCTTTAGAAAAACATGTTGAAAAGTAAAGACATTCTGTGAGGAAAGTTCTCGTTACATGTCTTAAGGATGAAGTCGGTGGAAGAAACAAGTTTCGAGGATGAAACTTTATATAAGAGGGGAGACTGTTACAACTCACACCCTAGTCAAGTTGCGACGTAAATGAGTACGGTCATGGCACCGCATTAGGGCAAGATAAGTTTCCAAAGATTTAATAGTTAATTTGACAAGTACAAGACTAAGTTAGAATACATACCATAAATTAAAGATATAAATTAAACAAAATCTTTGTCATCATGTACCCTAAAATTTCGGCCGAGTTAGGACATGAGTACAAGCCATCATCTCAAGTCCTACATCATGTAAGACAACTACCCAATCATGTTCCATGCAAATTTCTTTTTCTCTCCACTAGACTAAATTTCTGCTAAAGGCTTGGGCAAGAGGATAAAAGTCATATCATGTAAGGCAACTTGTCTTACATCTTATCCCCATCACCTTTTCTTACACCATGCAAGGAATAGCCAATCATTTTTCATGCAAACCTTTTTCCTTCTTCCTCAAACCCCTAACCAAGGAATGCAATCATCACTTTTCCCTCATCTCTAGTCATTTTGGCCATGCAAGACCAAAAAGGGGAAATAAACCTCTTTCACACTCTACAACCTAATCATCTTAGTTCCTTGCATTTTCTTACACAATGAAAGACCCTCAACCTATCACCTTACATGCAAATACTTCTCTTCCCTTCCTTACTTCTACTTCCTTCCTCTACCCGACCAACCCCCCTAAACCTTATAGAGATTAATTTCATTTTTTTCTAATTGCTTTACCATCATTACAATTCTTACTCAATACAAGGCATCTCTCCACTAGGATTACATTCAAACATTCCTTGTCTAAATACACTACCCTTTCCATCCGGTTTTTCCCTTTCCTTTTCCCCAAGGATTTTTATTCTTCTTCATAATTACATCTTTACACCATGTAAGAGAATTCCCCACTAGAATTTCATGCAATCACTTTTCTTCATCCACCATCTCCTTAACCCAAGAAAACAACAATCATTCTTTTTTCCACTACCCCAATCTCGGCCAAAGGGAAATTAGAAGGCATTGGAACCTTCTTAACACACAAGCCTCCTTTCATTCTATTCTACCAACCCTCTCTCCTCCAAATCTTTCACTCTCTCTCACTAACACAAGAAATCTCCTTCTATTTCCTTCTCCTTCAACCGTGAGGACCCAAGCCAAGAACCAAGGGAACTCTTCCAAGCTCAAGCCATGACAAGATTCATCTTAGGTAATAAAATCCTCCATTCTATCTATATCCTTTCCATTCAATTCTCTTCTTCTCACAAAGACTCTCCATGTCTTTCATTTGACCCTCCAAACCGTAGGCTTCAACAAGGGAGTAAGAGAAGTTCCTCAACTTGATAAGTGAAGAATCTCAAGTCAAATTCAAGGTAGAGTTCATCTAAGATTAATCTTAGATCATTGATACTCTTCTTTTCTCAAGCATCTTTATGCATTTTGGCCTTCAAGCCCGAAACCTTCAAGCTAAGTATACAAAAAGGAATCTTTTCTCATTTAGTGTAAGATTCAAGCTTCAAAGGCAAGTATTCTTCCTAATTCATTAAAGAAAATTGAAATGAAGTCTAGTATGCTCACCCTTAATTGTTGGATCATGCATGCAACTAAAAATGAAAATTGCTAAACTTGGTGAGGGAAAGAATGTTTGCATGTTGAAATTTAAGATGCATGTGCACTTTGTTTGAGTAAAATCATCAAAGACACCTAGAATAATCCTTTAAATTGACATGCAAGATGAAATTGGACCATCACTTGGCCATATAGGCCGTGTATGTCAAGAAGTTGACATCTTCACTTTACCTTCTCAACTTTGACGTTAATTGGTAGATACATAAAGGTGTTATGTTAAAAATTGTTCTAAGAATGCTCTTCTTTGTTATTTGGATACATGCATGCCTTTTCCTTCATGTTCATATGTGGTAGAGAGGATTTTCATGTAAGTGGAAGTATTATAACCCCAAGATGATACAAACCATTCATTTCTTTATGCATGTCAAAAAAGATGTCATCTTTGATCATCATAAGAGTTAACATCTGCATTTTCATTCCCATTGGGGGTGGTCCAAAAGCCTTCCACATAAGCTATGAATTCATCATCATCATCATCATCATGATGTGTATTTTGATGGTCATGGTTTTAGAAATGTATTAGCCTCATAGGTTTCATGCCATGTATAGCATGATCATAATCATAAGATGTTACATACTATGTACTTGCATGTCATTTTAGTATGATCATCATCACATACTTTCATTTTTATGATCATAAACATATATGTATGATATGACACGAGCATGCCGTCATTTAGTATGGTTGATATACATGAAGATCATCGTTAACATCAAGCTTTATATTGGTGATGAAGAATTCCATTTTACATAATGCAACTTTCGTTTAAGGGCATGACATAGATAACCTTGATATAAAAATTATTATTATTTAAGTACATCTTGTAACTATAACATGCAAATAAGGTAACAAGAGCCATAAGTGTTACCATGACATAATATAGAAGTTTAAGTCTTTGGACCCCACTATTTTTGGCCCAATGGCCTTTTTGGTATTTAGACTAACAAGGTTCAATATAAGTTAGTTTCCATGAAACAACAATATTAGCATAAACTATAATTGTCTAAGACATTTAAAGTGCAATGGAATTTTACAATAAAAGAATAAATAAAGTTAAAATTGGAGCAAGAGGGCCTTTCGGCCCTAAGCCCAATTTCGGCCATTACCTATAATTGAGGTACCTTGGGACCTAACATGTGAATAGGAATTAAGTATTTTCAAGATTAGCTTAATTGCTGAAACGATATAACTTGAATGTCTAAAATTATGAATAAGAAAATTCTTCAAGTCATGACATACGGCCCAAAGGATATAACCCAACCCAATATGGTTATTACAACCATTTGTACCCTCTTAATTATTATGCGTATAATGTAAGCATGCAATTCTCACAATTGCCTAACTCTTTAATCAAGAGAACTAATTACATATGTATGATATTACACGGCACAAGAAGGGGCAAATTAGCTAAGTTACACCAACTAATTGAATTAAAATTAGCCATGCACACTTATGCACCAATAAGAACTCGGCCTAATGAAGATTAACCATGAAGATACTTACCAAAAGAAGTCCATGTCATGCATATTGTCCTCATGTTTTCTGAAATATTTCAAGTCTACATGATTTCAAAAGAATTTGTATCGCGAGACGAATGATTCCATACGGCTTATGCATGTACCCATAGGTAGTGTAACACCTTGTCTGGGACAAGGGCTCTCTACCTATCTTTATACGCATGATATGCAGGCTGAGTGTAACACCTTGCCTGGGGTAAGGGTTCTCTGTCTTTTTTGTTACATCTACGATGTTCAGTATAGAGAGCTGCCTGATGTCTGGTCCTGGGGAGGATGTCAAGGGAAAATACATTATGGTAGAGTGTAACACCGTGTCTTGGACTCGGGTTCTCTGCTATATCATGTCATCGTTAGTCCCATGTATGTATGATGTAATACCGAGGTTGGACCATCGGGATTCATAGACGGTACACGTGGCTACTCGAAGAATCATTCGATATGTCATGGGTACCATTTTTATGTTATGCAAAGTGCTATAGCCGCCCATGTCATGTCATGTTTATGCATGTATGAAATAAAGTGTTTTCTCTTCAGAAGATTTCTTCATTGCATATGTCACGATCATGTCTCATGTACCCCTAATGGCTCTATGTCATGAATCACAAACATAAGACAAGAAATATAACAAGATGACAAGAACAAACCAAAGGATACCCTATAAGAGAACGAAGTGACTATGAGCTAAGACAAGTTTGTTTATCAGGATAGTATGTTTACCTTATAATGCTTTCTATATGTGATAATGATGCATTATATGATACCTGTGTTATTATGTCCACACTTACACTAAGCTTTATTGTCCAGCATTTACTCTATGTTATACTTTTCCTGTTACATTGAGCATTATGATACTTGTGTTACACCATACTGTATCGCCCACAACCCCGACCCCCATGTATGATCCACTTGACGAACCTATAGGGAGCTACTCGCTGAGCGATTCGTTATTGCTCACCCCTTTATTTCACCATGCAGATCCACAAGACCCTGAACTAGAGTTCATTGAAGACGAGCCCAGAGACTAGACGTATGGAGCTGATTAGTAGCTGGCTACGGCCTCTTTTGTATTTTGGGATATTCAGCTCTTTATTTTGATATTTTGATATTTTGTATTATGGTTGTATCTATGACACTCATGTGGATGTATTACGAAGCACTCCTATTGACGTTTATTTCTACTTATGTCATTTTGTTTCTGCTTATCGATACATGTTATTACCTTTTGTGCATGTATGATGACGTCGCCTTGTACTTCTCGTAGTAGATTATGACGGGTGCACCATGCCGAGACCCTAGTCCCAGGCATGGCACTACAACTTGTCTACCTAGAAATCTACCAACAAAGCAGCTCACCAAGCACCTTTCAAGTTCTTCATCTGCGTGCAGGTGAAATAGCATCGGCCCTACCTAATTTAAGGCATTTTTCAGGCTTTATGTTGTTGACAAATAGTGAATTCCAAGGCTTTCCTTGAGATGAAGGTGGGTGAGGTTATGTTTTGGAAGAGGACAGGAGGACTGGAAATTTCTCACCAAGGGGACCGTTCTAGCAGGTGACTGGACTATGTAGCTGGAAGTTTGGTGGAGTTTGGTCCAGCTAGAATCTGGATAGTGGGTAAAGGGTTTCCATGTGGCCAGTTCCCACGTGAATGGGAAGGTTGATGCACGTGGGAGTGGACAAAAGGAAGGTTGGTAGTTGGTTGTTTGACCGGAGCTGTCACATCTAACTGGTCCTTGTCCAATGGTCCAGAATGTGGACAGGCTAATTCAGCTTCCTCATGAACTTCATGCAGAGATTTCTTTTTAGAAGAATAGGCAACAGCTTCATCTAGACATCCTGCATCTAGATTTCCTGAACAACCATGTGTAGATGAGGAAGCATTTGCAACAGCACCAGCGAACATCTTCCTAGACTTCTGGGGCATGGTTGTTGAACCTTCATTCTCAAAACTACCATGAAAGGATAAGGAATCACTTGAACTTGAGTTGGAATCCTCCTATAACTGATTAGAATCCATTGGTTTCTTAGCATCACAAGAACTCTGTCTGAAGTCCTTGTATACAGTATCATCCTCAGCTGCTTGCTTCTGTTGTTTCTTCACTTCTGGTCTGGGGGAAATATAGCTCACACTAGAGCTGTAGGCCATATTGTAGCTTCTTTTGGAAGCGCAATTCAATCTCAAAGTAGCATTAGGTGCTTTAATTCTTGTCGTTTGTATAACAAAATAAAGAAAGCAAAGGAACTTGAATAAATATGAGGAAGTAAAGGAGTAGAAGGGTGTAAGCATGTAGAATTGTGAAGAGCAAAAGGGATGGGTGGGATTTCCTTCATTGAGAGAAGGCAAAGGTTTCACACTCTACTCCACAACATGACTGACTGAAGCTCTTTCACTGAGAGCTCTTTCTTTTTTGTTTAAAATGCAAATGTTATATTAACCAAGGTATCCAAACATCTCGGAGCTATGACCTATACAAATGACCCTATCGACTCGGGCAACAGGCTGCCTCAACGTCTATCCAACATAAATAGCTAATACAAGGTAGACTACATGCTGCCTTAGCTAATAGCTATCAAATGTGGGCTCCACTTAAACATAACCCAATATACATGGTTACATCCTCTATAAAATTACATCCCTTGGTGAGACTGATATGCCTTCGAAAATATTCTTGTTCTTTCCCTGCCAAACAAAATAGACCGTGGCTACAAGAGCAATTTTTGTTGCCTTGGCACGTAAAGTCTTGCCCTTGAGTTGCCATCTGTCCCAGGATATGACTTGGCTTATCTTGATGAGGTTATTTGGCACGCCAAGCCAACTAGCAATGTTCATCCACCTCTTTCGCCATGATGCATTCGAGGAGGATATGGTCACCTGTCTCATTATTTGCTAGCAGAGGGAGCAAGTGCTGACGTCCAGGTAGGGTAGCCTTATCCATGGTGGGCGGCTTGCCTAAGGCTGCCATCCAAAGGATAAAAGCATTCTTGGGGGTGAGGGCATTGTCCAAAACCATCTTATGCCAAGGTCTCACAGTGCCTTTGGGCCCAAAATACTCACACGCATGTTTTGGCCGTGATTCTCTTAATGGGGCCCAACGTTTCAGGACCTCCTTGGTAGCCTCGAGTCAGCCTTCCTTGCATATGAGTGTGTCTCAAATAGCCAACAGTTTCTTCCAAAATGGAGAGTCAGCTTTTTAGGCAGGGTTAGTGCGGAGGTTGGCATATAATTTGTACCAATGGCACATCCATTAGGCCCAAAGAGTGTCATTCTTATGATGAACATCTGATACGCATTTGGCCAAGGGGGCAACGTTTAAAGCCTTTAGATCAATGACTCCCAGCCCCCCTCCAGCCTTAGGAAGGATCACTTGTCTCCATGCCACCCAATCTTTCCTTTCATTGGCAATGGTACAACCCTAAAGGAAGTGTTAAAAAAGTTTATCCGGTTAGGCTATAACTGAGGAGGGAAGTGGAAGGGCATTTAACCAAAAACACTTTATCCTTGTAAGAAGGATTTGATTAGCTCAAGTCTGCCAGCATAAGATAGCGTTGAGGTCCTCTGTAGGCAAAGCGTTTCACAAGCTTACCAAGGTAATCAAAATAGTGTGTAGCTTGAAGCTTGTGGGCAACAATAGGGATCCCCAGGTACCTGAAAGGCATAGCTCCAAGGGAAGAGAGAGAGGGGATCACCCTGCCTAATCCCCCTCCCCCATTCCAGCCAAGTACATATAGGACTTCTCCATGTTTAATTTTAGGCCAAAACATGCCCAAAGGTGCTTAGTGCCTCGAACAGTTTTGCACCGAGTTGATGCTCCCTCTTGCAAAGAGTATAAGGTCATCAGCAAAGCAACTGTGGGTAATCCATTGCTCTTCACATTTGGTGTGGAACTTGAAGCTGGGATCATGGTGTAGCCTTCTGAGGAGTCTTCATAAGTACTCCATGCCAATGACAAATAGGAAAAGATAGAGGTGATCACCCTGCCTAAGCTCCCTTTTCCCTTTAAAGAAGCCTAGGGGACACCATTAATCGTGACTGAGTAAGATGATATCGTGACACAATCAATGATCCACTCTAAAAATATCTTAGGAAAGCCAAGGCCAATCAGCATAGCGCTTACGAAATCCCAGCTTATGGAGTCAAAAGCCTTCCTTATATCAACTTTAAGTATACACTTTTGGAGTAGTACGCTTCTTGCCATACTCCCTGTCTAACTCTTGGACTAGGAATACATTATGCATAATTCATTTGTCCTTTAGGAATCCAGCTTGAGCATAGTCCATGATGTCCCCCACAACTAGAGTTAACCTGTTCACCATGATTTTGGGAATGTCCTTGTATACCACATT
>AP025075.1:12458304-12470133 GCA_036186865.1 Eustoma russellianum | reverse complement strand
AGCTTCATATAGATCATTTTTGAAATCACATAACATATAAATCATGCATTATGAAATCACATAACATATAAATCATGCATTTGGAAATCATTCAAACCCTGATTTCTCAACAATCTTCCTCTTTTGGTGATTTGCACAATAATCTTTGGTCATGATTTAGATGTAGCATAATCACTCCCCCTACAATCATGCATTCATAAGATGTATTTCAAAATGTAATCTCAAATACTCCCCCTTAAGTCATGCTCCCTCTCAAGTCAACCTTTCCCTTTAGATCATGCATTTCTTCCCTTTTATTTTCTCCCTTTAAATCATTCTTTAATTCATGCTAAATCATGCTTTTTCTCCCCCTTGTTTTTGTAAATCATATCAAAAGATACAATTACAGTAAAAGCAACATTTTATAGTATACCAGTAGAAATCATGCCTAATTTAGATCGTAAATTTTCATATGTGGATTGATTAAGGGCTTTTATAAAAATATCGGCTACTTGTTCTTCAGTACGAACGTGATCTATAATGATATCGCCATTATGTACATGATCACGAAGAAAGTGATATCTTACATCTATATGTTTTGCCTTAAATTATAGAACAGAATTTTTAGATATTGTACAGTAACAATATATGGGGATTCGATTTACAATTATTCCAAAGTCTGAAATTTGTTGTTTTAGCCATAATAACTGTGTGCAACAAAGACTTAGTGCCACGTATTCTGCCTCAATAGTAGATAATGCTACACTAGCTTGTTTCTTTGAACACCATGATATTAATGAATGTCCAATGAATTGACATGTACCGCTTGTACTTTTTCTATCTATCTTACATCCTCTATAATCAGCATCAGTATAAGCATGTAGATTGAATTCAGAGTTTTTATCATACCAAATACCTAATGTCGGAGTGTGGTTAATATGCCAAAATATTCGTTTTACACCATTATAATGTGAGACTTCAGGGTTACTTTGAAAACAAGCACACATATAAACACTAAACATAATATCAGGTCTACTTGCAGTAAGATAAATCAAAGAACCAATCATAGATCTATATAATCCGTTGTCAAAGTCTTTTCCATTTTCATCTTTATCAAGTGTAGTTGCTATACTCATAAGGGTGGTAGATGGATTTAATTCTCAAAGATAAACTTCTTAATCATGTCGTTCACATATTTTGCTTGGCTTATATGTATTTCTCTACTGGTTTGCTTAATTTGCAAGCCAAGAAATTAATTTAGTTTGCCAACCATCGACATCTCAAACTCAAATTTTATGCAATTTTCAAATTCTTCTACTAATTTATAATGAGTAGATCCAAAAATAATATCATTAACATAAATTTGAAGAATAAGTAAATTCGTTTTTTCTGTTTCAAGAATAACGTATTGTCGATGGTTTCTCTCTTAAATCCATTTTCTAAGAGAAAGGCAGCAAAGCGATCGTACCAAGCTCTAGGAGCTTGTTTTAAACCATATAGTGCTTTCTTCAACTTGCATACATGATTAGGATATTTCAGATCCTCAAAGCCAGGTGGTTATTTTACATAGACTTTTTCTTGTATAAAACCATTTAAGAATTCACTTTTTACGTCCATTTGGTAAAGTTTAAAATTCTTTATGCAAGGGACAGCAAGTAGCAATCTTATAGCTTCTAAACGTGCTACGGGTGCAAATGATTCATCATAGTCTATTCCTTCTTCTTCATTACATCCTTGTTCTAAATGCATAGCTTTATTTCTAACCACTTTACCATCCTCATTCATTTTGTTTCTAAACACTCATTTTGTACCTATTATTTTTTTATCTTGTGGTTGAGGTACTAAATCCCAAACATCATTTCTTGTAAATTGATTAAGTTCATCATGCATAGCATCAATCCAAGAGGAATCATTTAAAGCATCAAACACATTCTTTGGTTTTATTTCCAAAATCATAGCATGGGATTGATTTTCCATCGTGATCTATTCGTCTGCTTGGTCGTACACCTTTTGATATGTCGCCTATGATGAGGTCATGTGGATGATTCTTATGCCATCTTGGTTGATTATTTTCTAAATTCTCATGTATTTCTAAGTGATCATACATTTCTAGTGTGTCATGTTGTTCTATGTTTTCTTTTATATCATCAACTACGGGTTTTAGTTCAAAAGCACCATCATAATCTTTAGTTGATTCAAGTTCACCAAATTCATTGAATTTCACATGAATGGATTCTAAGATTTGCTTAGTAATAAGATCATAACATCTATATGCCTTAGAATTTACGGAATATCCAACAAAGATGCATTCAATGGATTTAGACTCAAATTTATCCTGATTATCTTTTGTGTTTAATACAAAATATTTACAACCAAACACACGAAAATAGTAAATCTTAGGCATTCGATCATTTAAAATCTCATAAGAGGTTTTGTTTATTTTCTTTCTAATTGATAAACGGTTGACTATACAACCTGCAAAATTTACATCTTCTGCCCACAAAAATTCAGGGAGTTTATTTTCACATAGCATGGTTCTTGCAATTTTTTGTAGTGTCTTATTCTTTCTTTCTACTACTCCATTTAATTGTGGCGTTCTAGGTGGTGAAAACTCATGTTTAATACCTTTTTCTTTGCAAATGCAATCATATCCTTTTTTTTTGATTCGCCGCCTCTATCGCTCCTAATCTTTTTCACATTTAAACCATATTCATTTTCAAGTTGTTTTATTAATTTGGTAATCTCAACGGCACTAACATCTTTCTTTACAAGAAATAAAGTCCAAGTATAGCGAGAAAAGTCATCGACGATGGCACATGCACAGTGTTGTCCACCAAGACTTCTAGTACGACTAGGACCAAACAGTCGATGTGTAATAATTCTAAGACTCCGTATGTGCTAACCTCATTTTTAGATTTAATTGATTCACGTGTTTGTTTCCCTTTAATACAAGATTCACACAACTTAAAGTTTTCGAAAGTTGAGATGCCTATGTGCCCTAAACGTCTATGCCATAAGTTCACATTTGGTTCATTTGACATAAAACCTTTTTTATTTTAGCATTTAACATGTCATCTATAGATAGTGTAAAAATATTTCCTTCTCTTTTTTTCCTTTTAATACAGTTTCTCCATTTTTATTAACTATATTGCAGTATAGATGAGAAAAGCACACATCAAAACCACTATCAAGGAATTGTGAAATGCTAAGAAAGTTGTATCATTGATTACTTACTAGGAACACATTGGAGATTTGAAGAGTGCTTGGATTTCCGATCGTTCCTTTTCCAACAATCCGGGCTTCATTGTTATCTCCAAAGGTTACAGATCCTCCTTTTGTAACCTTCTTTAGTTTTGAAAATTGAGTTGGATCACCCATCATATGTCTTGAACAACCACTATCAAGAAACCACTTGTTTCCTATATCTTTTGCCTTGTATGATCCCTACAAAACATAACACTCATTTAGGTACCCTTTAGTGTTGGGTCCTTATGGAAACCTTTGCAAGGATACCTTTTTGTTCCCAAAATTGAGTAACCTTTCCTGGTCTTCCAAACAATGAAGAAATATAGTACATGTTGTGTTCATTTTTATTTTGTCTATAATGTCCAAATGTACCATTGTAAGTGTAAGATGACATGTGATTTTGATAAATGTTTCGGTTTGTTGGAAAAGTGTGTTTTCTAGATGCATTTGTATGATATGAATGTTGCATATACATTGATGGCTTCCTTTGATTTCTATATGGGACATAATTATATTTTTTATGTGATGAACAATAGGTAGTGCGATGAGATGTTATAGGTGACATGTTAGTTTGTGTTGTTATCTTCTTAGGCTTTTCAATTATTTTGAATACATATTGTTTTTTAGATGAGGATAAAACAAAGTTTGTAGATTTATTTTGTGCATGAATATCTTTAGTATATCCTAATCCGGTTTTGTCATTGTCATGCTTTTGAGAAGAAATAAGATGATCTAACTTACAAGTTCCTTTATCAAATTGTTTAACTGTCTTCTCTAAGTCTATGTTTCTTGACTTCAGTTTTGAAATCTTGGCTTTCATCTCATTATTTTCAGATGTTAATGATGAAATCTCTAATTTTAATGCATTAACCATGCAAGACGACTCTTCTTTTGAATCGTTTAATTGAGATACAAGGTTTGTGTTAGAAGATTCTAACAACTTCTTGTCCTCAATTAATCGTTAATTTTCATTTGCAAGAGCTTTAGAAAACTTGGCAAATCAAGATATTGACTAAATAAATAATCATATGAAGGTTCAGAATCAGAATCAGAGTCCGAATTTACCTCGTTGGACACTTTTGATGTAAAGGAATCTTGAGCCGTTTCTTCTTCAGCTTCTTCATTTTATGAATCAGATGAATCACTCTATGCAGAGGCTTTCGAGGCTCTTCTCTTATTCCTTTGTTTCGGTTCTGAGACGACTCTAGTATGTGTCCATTCCTTTTCATGGTTTTTGTTTACAAGTTTGTCTTTATTTGGACAGTCATAAGAAATGTGTCCGGGTCTTCCACAGTCACAGCATTTAATGTCTTTATCGTTGTTCTAACTTCTATTTGACTTAGATGAGGTAGACTTATGTTTAGTTCTAAATGACTTCTTCAAAAATTTTCTTAAGCCTTTAGCTAACAAAATTAGATCTTCATCGTCTAAATCAGTGTCACTATTATCTACGCAATTCGAAGAAGTAGAGAAGTATTCATTTATTTTAAATGCTATTGTCTTACTTTGTTTGGACGTTGATTTGGAATTTCTTATAGTAACTTTTTTTAATATACCTTTAACAATCCAATCATTTCTTCCATTTTTATTGACTTGGTTTCCTTGTTTTCTGCTATTGCACTAACTTTCGGATCCCATTCGGATGGAAAGCTTTTCAATACTTTTATACTTTTTTCTGTGAAGAGAATGCTTTGCCAAGAGACTCAAGAGAATTTTAGATGTTAGTTCATCTGAAATCCATATCAACAATGGATTCATTTGAAAATAATATGAAGGATTCAAGAGTAGACATAAGCAAATTGATTTTAGACTCTTTTACTTGACTTGTTCTTCATGCTTCATTTCTAAACTCTTCCACATATCTTGTGCACTAGAACAATCGGATACATAACTTGATTCACTTTTACTTAAACCATTTAGGAGAAGTTATAGCCTTAGCATCCATACTCAATCTCTTTTTATCATCACTTGTGTATTCTAGTTTGGATTTTGTAACTTCTATAGCAACACCGTCAACCATGGATATCTTAGATGGAAGGATCATCTTCTATTATAGACCACAAATCAATATCAATAGCCATAAGAAAAAGTTTCATACCAAGTTTCCAATGATTAAATTACTCACCGTCAAAGAATGGAGGCCTTTGGCTAGGCATACTTTCTTACGCGGTTTTGTGACTAGCTGATGCCATCTCACAAAGATTGTTATATCTTCTTGTTGTGAGTGAACCTCGCTCTGATACCACTTTCTGGACATGTATAGCACCTCTAGAAGGGAGAGTTGAATAGTGAGTGCGGAAAAAATTGGTTTATAAAAATTTTAGTGACCAATTACTCACTTCTGAAAACATATTATGTTTTCAGACTCCGTTTTCAAATGACTAGATGACTGAGTTATAGACCTTCAAAAATAGTAAAACTTGGTGACAATGTACTCTCAAATGTTATGAATGTGTCATAAAAATTTTAGATTAAAACTCTTAGTTTAAAGCTCTGAAACAATGTTTCTGACTTGACTATGTCAATCCTACCAGAAACTGTTCCTTATATTGAAAAATTTATTCCTAATAGATGGCAACTCTAAATGGTATGAAACATTTATGAGATATTCCTTAGGATGTTTAGTTCACTCACTTGAAACATTTTTGAAAAATGCCTTTGGCAAGTATATCAACCACATTGATGTTCTCAACCTTTGACAATATGAAAAATAGATTTGCACTATTCTCAAAACTCCGAACGTTTGTATGACTTATACATATCCAAATGCAATGAAACTTAAAACCTGCAACTATGTTTGTGCAAATTTTTGAAAATGGTTTGCTATTTTTACCATGGATATGAAAACAATGCAAAAACAAAAACTGAGAGTAAAGAATGTTGAAGCTAAGAACACCAAGATTTTTATACTGGTTCGGTCAATGTGACCTACTCCAGTCTTCAAGGACACCTTCCTTGGTATTCACAAATCGCCAAAGTCACCTTAGGATCAGGCTGGCTGGAGTTATACCCCAAATCTTTCAATGTCCAACCCTTTTACAATGTTCTACACTAAAAAGCAACAACAATCAGCACCAATCAGCACCACCTCACCAAATGAAGGTTTGATCACCCCTTGATCAACCTTGTACAACAATGAACCTCATATGGTGGTGTATATGAAGCCTATTCAGAATATGACATGTATGAATGATAGGATTAACGCTGTATACAAGAGATGAAGATAGAGAATGACGTATAGTCTTGTAAACACTTGGTAGAATTTTGCAATGAAGTTCTTATTTTGTGTTTGATCATCTCCCTCCTTTTTATAGATGTTTGGAGCGCAACTAGGGCTGCAAAAGATCTCCAAGAATTTTCTTGAATACCCTTGAGAGAAGTCTTGCATCTCCTTTGAATAAACTTGGCCCTTGATTCCTTTCCAAGTTTCAGTCAACATGCTGAAAAGTTCGGCATATTCTACAAGCTTTTGACTTCTTAATTTGTGTATCTTGCTTTCCATAATCGCTTGAATATTTTGTGGGTTCTTCTTTATCAAATATAATGCAATGTGAGATCCACCAAGGCTCCAATCAAGCTAAAACTGCCACCCCCTCTCAGCTTTCAAATGCTGAGATTGAATCTTTAATCTTACATGGTAATAAGGTAGAATCTTCATGAATCATGGTAACTTTCAATTACCATTTTACCTTGTCTTCTGGAAGCTTTCAAGATCAGTCATTTGCTGTGTAATACATGTATAAATACATGTCACAACATGTAATAAAAACGCTCCATGTACGATGATGTAGGAACTTTAAATTTCAACTTCCGTCGATTGCTCGGCTTTTTTCCATTTTGTCACAAACCCCTTTGACATGTAAAATATGTTATGTAATACGTAATATACATATAAACATGTATAATTTTCAGCTCCAAAGTGTGTAAGAGATCCGGTCATGGGGTGTATCAATTTTGAATTTGATTTTCCAAGAAATAAGGAAGATGATGGATAATTGATATATGTGTAGGACCTATATAGCACCAAAAGAAGGGGGGGTTGAATAGTGAGTGCAGAAAATTTTGTTTTTAAAAGTTTTTGACCCAAATTACTCACTTCTGAAAACAGTTTCTGTTTTCACATCCTGATTTTAATTATTCAAATGACCTAGTTGTAGACCTCCAAAAATTATGAAATTTGGTGAAGTTGGACTCTCAGATGTTAATATTAACCAGCAAAAATTCCAAATTAAAACTACAAGTCTAAACCCTTAAAAATAAGTTTTTAGTCAGATTGAGAAAATCTGCCAGAAACTGTACTCCGAATTGAAAAATTTATTCATATTAAATGGTAACTGTAAATGGTCTGAAAATTTTATGATAAGACCCTAAAGATGCATATTGTAATGGGTTGAAACAGATTTTGAAAATTCCTTTGGGAAGTATGTCAACCACATTGATGTTCTCAACCTTTGCAAATCTTAAAATCAGATTGCATTGGTCTCAGAACTATTAATGTTTTGATTGACTTATGCATATCCAAATGAGTTGAAACTTGCACCAAATGAAAACTAGGATATGCGGCTATGTTTCTGCAAAATTTTATGAGTTTTGAAAATTGTTTACTATTTTTACCGTTGCAATAAATGGGATGCAGAAAATTGGAAACTGAAAGTAAAGTGCTGAAAAGTAAGAACACCAAGAATTTTATACTGGTTCGGTTAAAACAAACTACTCTAGTATTGGAGGACACCTTCCTCGGTTATAACTAATCACAAAAACACCTTACCACAAGGGTGACTGGAGTTAAACACTAACTCCACCCTTTTACAATCAAAACAACCAAACAAACCGATCACGAACACTACCACCGACAGAATGAAGGTTCGATCACACTTTGATCAAACTTTTACAACAATGAACGAGTGTGGGTGGCATATTAAAAGCTTATACAACATGTAGAATATGTAAACAATAGGCTTGAGACTAAGAAGAAGAAGAAAGAGAGAAACAAGAAGAGAGTAGTTTAGCTTTTTGCACTTGAGAGAATATGAATTGTAGATTGGCCTTGTCTTGCACTATCCTCTCCTTTTATTTCATTTTTGCCGCTCCCTCTAGGGCTTTCTTCCTTCTTGGGAATTGTCTTTAATGTCCTTGAAGATTGCCTTGTGTAGAAGATGACGCAATCTTGCTTACTTGGTGCACTATAATTGGAAGGATGACTTGACCTTGCTTAGTTGTCACTTGTTGATTGGTCCACCTTGGCACCCTTGTAGTGAGACGTAAATTCTAAAACAAACTGAAAAACATGTGCTCAAAATGTAGTCAAAACATTACCATACAGTCACACGTTAATCCTTCTTCAATTTTGGAAGACAAATTGAAGTGCAATCAAGGAAAAAAATCCCCCAGTATAGTAGCTTGTGCTGAAATTTTCAGCATGTGTCTCTTTTAAATTCTTTCCTTGTGTAGTGCCCTCTTCAATGTTATCAATCTTATGTGGCATATTCTCCGCCAATTGAAGTGCCAAATAAGCTCCACTTTGGCTCCAACATGGATGTAGTAGGCGTGTATGAAAACTGCACATATGCTGAAATTTTATTTAAGCTAAGCTTTGTCAAATAATGCACAATATTTACACATATATGGTAAATAATAACCAGCCCTATTTGAATTTTTTAGACAACTTTAACATATCTTGAATGTGTAAAATGTGTCAAGATACATGTTACATCTATGCCAAAAACGTTCCATGTGTGTACGTTCGTAGAAATCCAAATTTTCCGCATTCGTTGATTACGCGATTGTTCTTCGATTAAATTCAAACTTCTTACACATGTAATATATATTACATCACACATAATATACATAAAATGAAGTGTATATTCAGTTCCAATAGCGTAGTAGAAAATGCCCCATGTGCACAAATGAAGTTGAGTTTGAATTTAGCACAATCTAGGCTAATTTGTGATTGATTTGTGTGTGCCAACATGGTATGCCTTTATGGCTGATTGTAACATGTGAGCCAAGAAATGTTTAGCTATCTTTATATGACAAGTACGTGACATGTCGGTGAAATTTCGTAGTCACCCAATACGACAATTTTCAATTTATGACCTTGTAACATGTTATAATTTTGACATCACCATGACTTATATCATATGATATAAGACCTGCTCATAAATATGAGGTGTATATAGTGGTGTGACGTCGACGTACGTTTATAATATATGTGACGTGTCAGTGGTACGTTGGAATATAAGTATATAGTGCCTTTTTTAAAAAATATGGATAGATATATTATATATATATGGCGTGTGAATTAAAGGGGATGAGGAGACTTTCCATTTCCAATTTGTTGCCATAGAACTTTCTCCAAATATGTCTTATTTTTAATGAACTAGTTAGTTCATTAACTTCAGCACTTTACATAATGAACTAGTTTAGTTCATTAATTATGGCACCTGAAAATAATACAAAGACAACAAATGTTTGCCATATGATGTTAGCTTTAACGCCTCATGGCTCGTTAGTACGGCAATAATATATATAAGCATGTAAAGCATGTTTATCACATAAACATGTCGAGTAATAATTTATTCATGCATTTCGTAAGCACGTAGCGTTTAGGTCATGCATTTGTAAATCACTCAAACCCTTTTTCTCAACAATCTCCCCCTTTTGATGATTTGCAAAACAACATCGGTTCATGATTTAAATATGATCGCTCCCCCTCCAATTATGCACAAATTTGAATTTTGAATTTTGAATTCCATATCGACTTGTGCTCTCCCTTAAATCATGCTTCTCTCCCCTTAAATCATGCTTTTCTATCCTCCTTTATTTTGAAAATGACATCGAAAGTGCATGTAAGAACGGAAAGAAATAGCAATCTATAGCAAATTAACCGAAATCATGCCTAATTTTGAGCGTAGGTTTTCATACGTGGCTTGATTAAGTGCTTTGGTGAATATGTTGGCTACTTGTGCTTCAGTATGAACATGTTCTATAATGATATCACCACTGTTCACATGATCACGAAGAAAGTGATATCTTGCCTCTATGTGCTTTGCCTTAGAGTGTAAGACAGGGTTCTTAGAAAAATTGATGGCGCTCATATTATCACAATAAATAGGAATGTGATTTGCAGTTATTTCAAAATCAGATAGTTGATGTTTTAGCCATAAATGTTATGTGCAACAAAGACTAAGTGTCATGTATTCTGCTTTAGTGGTAGATAATGCTAAACTTGCTTGCTTTTTTGAAAACCAAGATATCAATGAATTTCCAATAAATTGACACGTACCACTAGTTCTTTTTCTATCTATTTTGCATCCTCCATAATCCGCATCAGTATAATCATGCAAGTCAAATTCACAATTCTTATCATTCCAAATTCCTAAAGTAGAAGTATGCTTAATGTATCGAAATATCCTTTTCACACCATTATAATGTGCCGCTTTAGGGTTTCTTTGAAAATGAGTACACATACGAACACTAAACATGATATGGGTCTACTTGCAGTAAGATAAAGCAAAGAACCAATCATAGACCTATGCAAGCCATTGTCAAAGTCTTTTCCATTCTTATATTTATCAAGTTTAGTGGGTACACTCATAGGGGTGGGGGATGGTTCAAGTTTTCAAAGTTTTAACTTTTTAATCATGTCATTCACATATTTAAATTGGCTTATATGGATGCCTTTACTAGTTTGTTTACTTTTCAAGACAAGAAAATAATTCTACTCACCAATCATAGATATTTCAAATTCGGATTTCATGCATATTTCAAATTCTTCAACTAGTTTATGAGATGTAGATCCAAACACAATGTCATCAACATAAATTTGAATAATAAGTAACTCCGATTTTTATTATTTTAAGAATAAAGTACTATCTATGGTTCCTCTTTTAAATCCATTTTCCAAAAAAAAGGTAGCAAAATGATCATACCAAACCCTAGGTGCTTGTTTTAAACCATGCAGTGCCTTCTTTAATTTGTACACATGATTAGGATATTTTAAATCCTCAAAACTGGGTGGTTGTTTTACATATACTTCCTCTTGTATAAAAGCGTTTAAAATGCACTTTTTACGTCCATTTGATAAAGTTTAAAATCCTTCATGCAAGCAATAGCAAGTAATAATCGTATGGCTACCAAGCGTGCTATGGGTGCAAATGTTTCTTTGGAGTCTATCCCCTCTTCTTGATTATAGACTTGTGCTACAAGCCTCGCTTTGTTTCTAACGACTTTACCCTCTTCATTCATTTTATTTCTAAAGGTCCACTTTGTGCCTATTATCATTTTATCTTGTGGTCGTGGCAATAAATCCCACACATCATTTCTTGTGAATTGATTTAATTCATCATGCATAGCGTGTTGCACCCCGCGAAAATTGGTATATACTGAGAATCGTATAAAGCGGTTTAAGGAGGGAATAATGTTATACCCCACGGGAATTCGCCTATACCGCCGACTCTTATGAGATGAGTCACTAAGAATTAGTCAACCGGTTACATTATTTAAATGTAACTACATTAATTTGACATTCTCTGATAGAATTTCCTTAAAGTAAATATTATAGGAAATTTAATATAATTATGTAAGTGTGTCGCACGACACAAG
>AP025075.1:12425644-12458294 GCA_036186865.1 Eustoma russellianum | reverse complement strand
AATATAATTATGTAAGTGTGTCGCACGACACAAGTGAAATGACAAAACTACCCTTCCAACATTATGAAAAATTCGGCCATAAGGGCCTTGGAAGAGTCTAGAATTTTCCTTATTATCACAATTATGTAATTAGTAAGACTACAATGAAATAGGTTGTCTTGGAACAAGAAGAATTAAGCATGGTGAAAGGGTCAACCAAGCCTAGAAATCGGCCCCCCTAGTTGACCAAGAAAAATTACCATGGTTACTTAATATTTACTACAAGGTAACTCTAGTTGAATAAAATAACCAAGGTTGACCATAAAGTAACCAAGGTTGGCCATAAAGTAACTATAGTTGGCATAAAGTAACTATAGTTGGCATAAAGTAACTATAGTTGACATAAAGTAACTATAGTTGGCATAAAGTAACCATAGTTGGCATAAAGTAACTATAGTTGGCATAAAGTAACTATAGTTGGCATAAAGTAACTATAGTTGAACTAAAATAACAAACACTTATTTAAGAAATAAAATAAAATAAAATAAAGGAAAGACAAGACAAGTTGTCTTGGAATAAAATAAAACAAAACAAATGGGGGACATGGAGTAGTTAATGTTCAAGACACAAAGGAGGCTCTCTTTTCTCAATGCACACCTTGGAAGCTTCATGTCTCCTTGTCTCTCTCCCTCCTTAAGGCACGCCCCCCCTTTTCCCTTGTCTTCCTCAAGAAGACTTCTTCTACTAAGAAGCTCTCTTACATCTTCAAGTTCATCCATGGAGCTCTTCTTCATCTCCAAGTTTTGAACACTCTCAAGAGCTCTCATAAGCAAACCATTCAAGACTTATGAAACTTAGACCACTCCTCTAACATCATCATATATTTCGGCCATAGTGGGAGCTAGGAGTGTCAAGGCTATCTTCATCTTCAAGCTTCAAGGACTCATCTAGGTAAGTTAAATGTTAAGCTTCTATGTGAGTTCTATATTTCAAAGGATGAAACTCACCTAGTACCCCCTTTCTCCTTGCACAAAAACGTGACCTTCATGAGAACACTAGGAGAAGATTCTTAAAGCCACTAAGGAGAAGATAACATCTTGAGGGTTTGGATCCATTTCCAAGCTTCATTTTGGTAAGATGAATCTAGTCTCAATCTAGCTCCATTCTTCATTTCAAATGGTAGCTAATGTTCTCCTCTTTCTCATCTTCAAAAACGTGCTACACAAGTGAAGTGGAGGAAGACTTCATTCCATTTCAACCAAGGTTCAAGCTAAGGAAAAGCTCTAAGGATCAAAGAGGCAAGTATACTCTAGCCAATCTTTCCTTAATTGTGAAGTGCATGCTTGAATGACTAGCCATTTTTAAGTTATGAATCTTAGTTGAAGATTCTAAGAACAAGACATGAAAGAAAAGTGTTGATATGAAAAGTGACATGTTCTAAGCATATATGGCAAGACTGTTGGTATGAGTAATGTGTAGCCTAAAAATGAGTTATGAGACTTGGAATAACTATTTTTAAATGTGTATTTGATGTATAGTAAGTCATCTTAATGAATGAAGTTGGTGGAAGAATGCTTGAACAATAAAAAGATGAAGAAGTGCTGAAACTACTGGGGCTGGCAGATTTGTGTTGCTGATTGTGTGACTTGAGAACGAATCTTAGAAGTGTTCAATTAAGCTAAATTTTTACATGACACTAGCTCTGTGTGTGTAGTACAAGTGAGAGTTGGAATTGCAGTAAAAAGAGTTATGGTTTATTTTTAATAAATCTTTTGGTAAAACTGCTCAAGAAGAAATTACTGGAACTGGGCAGAACAGTATGACGTTTTGCATGACTTGAAAATGAATCATAGGAGTATTTAAATTGGCTAATTTTTAGTGTTATGTTATCCTCATATGTATATGAAATGTGTGAGTTGGAATTTCAATAAGAGGAGTTGTGGTTTGTCCTTAATGGAGTTTTTAGTAAGAAGTGGTCAAACAGAAGCACTGGAGATGAGCAGTTTTATGTGTCATGTTGAACGACCTGAAAACGAACCATAGGAAGGTGCAAATTGACTAATTTTTGGTATGGTGATAGATTTGTATGTTTATGAAATGTGTGAGTTGGAATCTCATTAAAAGGAGTTGTGGTTTGTCCTAAATGAAATGCTTAGTAAGAATTGGTCAAGCAGAAGTACTGGAGCTGGACAGATTTATGTTGCTTGTTGAACGACATGAAAAGGGGCCTTAGGAGTGTTCAAATGGGCTAATTTTTGGTATGATGATAGCATTATATGTTTATGAAATGTGTGAGTTGGAATTGTAGTAAAAGAAGTTGTGGATTATTTTTAATGAAGTTCTTGGTAAAACGGCTCAAACAGAGTCGCTGGAACAGGACAGTTTTGAGTAGTAAGTTGTGTGGCTCAAAAATGCACCTTAGGAATGTGTAAATGAGCTGATTTTTGGTATGATGATATCTTGATGTGTTTATGACGTCTGTGAGTTGGAATTTTGGTAAAAGGATATGTGGTTTGGTCACAATTCATTTCGTAATACAACTGGTCATTCCAGTTTCTGCATGTACCCATTTTGGGAAAGTAATTAGATAACCCCTTTAAGTTTATTTGATTTCCTTGGAAATTTTATGGTAGTTACTTAAGGCATAGATGTACATGTTCATGTAAATAAATCAGCATAAAACCACCATTTTGATGGTTAACAACTTAGTTGAAGTTAGTAGTACAAAACTGGAAAACAGGGCTGTTTGATGTCATGAGTTGTAAGGCTTTGATCTTGCTCTTTTAAGCTTAAATGTGATGTTTAGCCTCATGAATATTGTTCCGTGGTATGTTAGCTATGTTTTTCAGGTGTTGGATCAAATTTATTAAGGTTTTATGATCCATGAAAACGAGGTAAGGCGGTATTGCCCTGCTGATTTCAGCAGTATCTTGATGATAGTTGACGTTTTGAGGTCGTTAGACATATCAGAATGTTATGAAATTTTTATGGTATGTGTCTAAGACTTCATTATGCATGTGTATGACATGAGTTTACGAAAATAAGCACGAATGGCCGAACATGAGGCTGTATGGACAGAGTATGATTGCTGGACAGTTTTTCCAGCTTAAGAGACGAGTCAGTATATGCGTGTTATGATGTATTTGTTCACATGTCGCATGTTGCATATCATGCATCGTATTGTCCATGTTCATACAGTTCACGAAACTGATTTAGGAAAAAGAATGATGAGAAAGATCTTTTGAAAAGAAGTTTTGAGTTTTGAAAGAAAGATCTTTGAAAGAGAAGTTTACGATTGCGAAAAGATCCCTATGGTACCATTTATTTCTGGCCAGCTTAACCCGCTCCAGATCCGGGGTTAATTGATCTGAAGAGTTATAAGAACCGAGCCAGGCCTGATATAATAGGTCTGAAGATGATCACGATTATAAGAACCGATCCAGGCCTGGTATAATAGGTCTGAAGATTATAAGAACCGATCCAGGCCCGGTATAATAGGTCTGAAGAGTGTAAGAACCGAGCCAGGTCCGGTATAATAGACCTGAAGGTGATCATGTTATAAAAACCGAGTCATGCCCGGTATAATAGGCTGACACACTCTCTTGTTTTATGATGAGCATGATTTGAAAGAAAGAAAGAAAGTTCAAGTATTTTCATGAGCATGTCTAAATGAAAGAAAGAATGTTTTCCGTTGCATTTGCATTGCATACGCATTTTCATACGCATTATGAATTTGCATACTCATACACATTGCATATGGTCATGAGCATGATTTCGAGGTGCCCTGAGTTGTGTCTTTACGTGCTACATGACTAAGTTATGATTTTATTGCCTTAGTGGCTATTGACGGAAAGGATGAGATGCTAGCTAAACGCTAGACGAAATGTTACTTAGGTCATGATCTTTCGTTACCTAAGTTACGATCTTATTGTTGTTGTTATGTAAGCTATGATCTTATTCCCTTTATGATCAAGTGATGCTTCTATTACCTTGGTGGCATTTAAATGGAAAGACAGGGATGATGGTAAGAGACCAAATTTTGGGGGTTCGGTTCTTGTATGTACTTTCCATTTAATGCATGATTGTTTATGGTGTACTTGCTGGTGACTTTGTCACTCACCCCCCTATTTTTCCTCCCAGAGTTTACAGGAAACGGGGTAGCAAGGATTGATGACGAGCATAGGATCCCACATCCGTGAGAATACGAGTGGATGACAGCTTAGGGATTCTATTATGATGGATCCATAATATGGCGGATTTATGTTGGAAGCGATGATAGCAGAAGTACTGATGTAATGAATGTGGTTGTAAAACTTATGTCGGATGTATAGAATGATTTATGTAAAAGTTTCAAATTCTGCCGTATTTTTATCTACCTGCTAAGATCGTGACTTGGTAATCCATGTTTATCCATGGGTTTTACGAGTTAAGTATCGACGCTTTGTACTTTTCCGAAAGGGAAGGTACGGCGGGTGCACCGTACGAGGGGTAGCCGAGTACGGGGCGCTACAGGTGGTATCAGAGCAAAGGCTCCAGATTCGGGCAGAATGTTGAACTAAGTGATGATTATAGTCAACTAAGTTTGATCTTAGACCTAAGTTCTGATCTTAGATGAGAGTTGACCTTAGACCAGGATGATTTAGACTGGAAATTAGAGTTTTGACCATATGATAAAGCCCTAGTCGATGGCCATCTATGGAATGTAATCATGACTGTTTGCATGATCATAAGATCGTATATGGATTACGAATTAAATGGTGTCGCTTATCCTGAATATTTGTACCTTGAGTAAGACTCCGACACTTCGTGGTGCGGATGGCACCACAATTCAGTAAAAATAACATCATCACTATCACCCCAAGAGGCAGTAGACTTTACTAGCAATAGTTAGTAAGAACACGTATACCAAGGTTTGGCAGGGAATTTAGTTCATAGTGGGCAGAAAGATGGTTAGGTAAAGTTGAAGGTAACTCCATGCTGATACTGGTATTGGATAGAGTAAGAGCAAAGTTCTAAGAGGAGTTTTGTGAGTTCTTCCTCTCTCAGAACTTAGTCACGAGAAGGGTTGAGGAATATGACTCACTAAGACAAGGGTCACGCATCACCATACCCATTCATTACTTTGGGACAGTATGTTCCTTTGATTATGAGAAATGAAAGGTTTAAGGTGATCAGATTTGTGCGCGGTCTAGACCCCCCCAGATCTAATTAGGCTAAGTTAAGTCGTATTCAAAGACCTTTGGTGAATTATTAGAGGACCGCTATGGAGCGGAATGCGATAGTAAAGGAACGAAAGAATGAAAGAAACGATTTAACAAGCAAACGAAGTAGAAGGTGGAAA
This sequence comes from Eustoma russellianum, assembly GCA_036186865.1. Lineage (NCBI taxonomy): Eukaryota > Viridiplantae > Streptophyta > Magnoliopsida > Gentianales > Gentianaceae > Eustoma > Eustoma russellianum. The sequence continues at coordinate 12,452,974 of AP025075.1, read as the reverse complement.
CCATATCCATATAAGGCTAGTTTATGCAGATGACCAAGAAACAACCAAGGTACACCTAATAAGTGTGAAGTACCTATGTCCTCTGCTCTACTTCCTATTAACCAAGTATGAGTGATTATGATAGTTTTCTTTAAGTTATGATGAGTAGACCACAAGTAAGCAAGTGAGATTATTAGTGATAACATGACTAAGTATGACACTATGTATGGGACTCGAGGTCCTCGCCATAATGCGTCACTATTAACACTTGTACACATTTTAATGCAGTATAGAGGGAATATGTCATGACTATGAAAACCATGTTTTAAGAGAGCGGGCCACCTTCGGATGATTTGAAACATCCTAAAGGGAACATAAGTTTCAAAGGAGAACCCACGACTTCTAGTTCGATTTTATGAAATGATCGCAAAAAGGGGGTAAAAGTTATTACGTAATAAGACGATCAGCAAGACAGATAAACGTGGCACATACTTATGAAGAGCTTGGTATGTGTACCTTATGGGAATTATTCCGGATGTCCTTGGAAGCTATTTTGTACGTAGGATGACCGTCACATGATCACTGAAAGGATGTTTACAGAAAAGAGATAAAGGTCTATATCCCAGAGTTAATGATTTCTGCCAAGTTTTTGTTCATATTTTATGAAAAAGGAAATTATAAGCCTACTATGACCATGATTATACGGAATGGATTTCGTTATCAAGTACATAGTATCAAGGTTGCAAGTGCTAGATATGAGATAGGTTACGACAACACCTCTGGAGAATTAGAATAAGTTCTGATGAGATCTCTAAGATGAATTGAACGAAGCAGTTCTGAGGGAACCAAATAGATGCTTTATGCTATCTTATTTACTACAGAAGAAGCCACATGGGGAAACAGAAGAAAACATGAGGAGTAGACGCCCCATCATTTTGGCTAGCCTGAAGTTTCGAGGACGAAACTTATATTAAGGGGGGGAGAATGTTGCACCCCGCGAAAATTGGTATATACTGAGAATCGTATAAAGCGGTTTAAGGAGGGAATAATGTTATACCCCACGGGAATTCGCCTATACCGCCGACTCTTATGAGATGAGTCACTAAGAATTAGTCAACCGGTTACATTATTTAAATGTAACTACATTAATTTGACATTCTCTGATAGAATTTCCTTAAAGTAAATATTATAGGAAATTTAATATAATTATGTAAGTGTGTCGCACGACACAAGTGAAATGACAAAACTACCCTTCCAACATTATGAAAAAATTCGGCCATAAGGGCCTTGGAAGAGTCTAGAATTTTCCTTATTATCACAATTATGTAATTAGTAAGACTACAATGAAATAGGTTGTCTTGGAACAAGAAGAATTAAGCATGGTGAAGGGGTCAACCAAGCCTAGAAATCGGCCCCCCTAGTTGACCAAGAAAAATTACCATGGTTACTTAATATTTACTACAAGGTAACTCTAGTTGAATAAAATAACCAAGGTTGACCATAAAGTAACCAAGGTTGGCCATAAAGTAACTATAGTTGGCATAAAGTAACTATAGTTGGCATAAAGTAACTATAGTTGACATAAAGTAACTATAGTTGGCATAAAGTAACCATAGTTGGCATAAAGTAACTATAGTTGGCATAAAGTAACTATAGTTGGCATAAAGTAACTATAGTTGAACTAAAATAACAAACACTTATTTAAGAAATAAAATAAAATAAAATAAAGGAAAGACAAGACAAGTTGTCTTGGAATAAAATAAAACAAAACAAATGGGGGACATGGAGTAGTTAATGTTCAAGACACAAAGGAGGCTCTCTTTTCTCAATGCACACCTTGGAAGCTTCATGTCTCCTTGTCTCTCTCCCTCCTTAAGGCACGCCCCCCCCCCCTTTTCCCTTGTCTTCCTCAAGAAGACTTCTTCTACTAAGAAGCTCTCTTACATCTTCAAGTTCATCCATGGAGCTCTTCTTCATCTCCAAGTTTTGAACACTCTCAAGAGCTCTCATAAGCAAACCATTCAAGACTTATGAAACTTAGACCACTCCTCTAACATTATCATATATTTCGGCCATAGTGGGAGCTAGGAGTGTCAAGGCTATCTTCATCTTCAAGCTTCAAGGACTCATCTAGGTAAGTTAAATGTTAAGCTTCTATGTGAGTTCTATATTTCAAAGGATGAAACTCACCTAGTACCCCTTTCTCCTTGCACAAAAACGTGACCTTCATGAGGACACTAGGAGAAGATTCTTAAAGCCACTAAGGAGAAGATAACATCTTGATGGTTTGGATCCATTTCCAAGCTTCATTTTGGTAAGATGAATCTAGTCTCAATCTAGCTCCATTCTTCATTTCAAATGGTAGCTAATGTTCTCCTCTTTCTCATCTTCAAAAACGTGCTACACAAGTGAAGTGGAGGAAGACTTCATTCCATTTCAACCAAGGTTCAAGCTAAGGAAAAGCTCTAAGGATCAAAGAGGCAAGTATACTCTAGCCAATCTTGCCTTAATTGTGAAGTTCATGCTTGAATGACTAGCCATTTTTAAGTTATGAATCTTAGTTGAAGATTCTAAGAACAAGACATGAAAGAAAAGTGTTGATATGAAAAGTGACATGTTCTAAGCATATATGGCAAGACTGTTGGTATGAGTAATGTGTAGCCTAAAAATGAGTTACGAGACTTGGAATAACTATGTTTAAATGTGTATTTGATGTATAGTAAGTCATCTTAATGAATGAAGTTGGTGGAAGAATGCTTGAACAATAAAAAGATGAAGAAGTGCTGAAACTACTGGGGCTGGCAGATTTGTGTTGCTGATTGTGTGACTTGAGAACGAATCTTAGAAGTGTTCAATTAAGCTAAATTTTTACATGACACTAGCTCTGTGTGTGTAGTACAAGTGAGAGTTGGAATTGCAGTAAAAAGAGTTATGGTTTATTTTTAATAAATCTTTTGGTAAAACTGCTCAAGAATAAATTACTGGAACTGGGCAGAACAGTATGACGTTTTGCATGACCTGAAAATGAATCATAGGAGTATTTAAATTGGCTAATTTTTAGTGTTATGTTATCCTCATATGTATATGAAATGTGTGAGTTGGAATTTCAATAAGAGGAGTTGTGGTTTGTCCTTAATGGAGTTTTTAGTAAGAAGTGGTCAAACAGAAGCACTGGAGATGAGCAGTTTTATGTGTCATGTTGAACGACCTGAAAAAGAACCTTAGGAAGGTGCAAATTGTCTAATTTTTGGTATGGTGATAGATTTGTATGTTTATGAAATGTGTGAGTTGGAATCTCATTAAAAGGAGTTGTGGTTTGTCCTAAATGAAATGCTTAGTAAGAATTGGTCAAGCAGAAGTACTGGAGCTGGACAGATTTATGTTGCTTGTTGAACGACATGAAAAGGGGCCTTAGGAGTGTTCAAATGGGCTAATTTTTGGTATGATGATAGCATTATATGTTTATGAAATGTGTGAGTTGGAATTGTAGTAAAAGAAGTTGTGGATTATTTTTAATGAAGTTCTTGGTAAAACGGCTCAAACAGAGTCGCTGGAACAGGACAGTTTTGAGTAGTAAGTTGTGTGGCTCAAAAATGCACCTTAGGAATGTGTAAATGAGCTGATTTTTGGTATGATGATATCTTGATGTGTTTATGACGTCTGTGAGTTGGAATTTTGGTAAAAGGATATGTGGTTTGGTCACAATTCATTTCGTAATACAACTGGTCATTCCAGTTTCTGCATGTACCCATTTTGGGAAAGTAATTAGATAACCCCTTTAAGTTTATTTGATTTCCTTGGAAATTTTATGGTAGTTACTTAAGGCATAGATGTACATGTTCATGTAAATAAATCAGCATAAAACCACCATTTTGATGGTTAACAACTTAGTTGAAGTTAGTAGTACAAAACTGGAAAACAGGGCTGTTTGATGTCATGAGTTGTAAGGCTTTGATCTTGCTCTTTTAAGCTTAAATGTGATGTTTAGCCTCATGAATATTGTTCCGTGGTATGTTAGCTATGTTTTTCAGGTGTTGGATCAAATTTATTAAGGTTTTATGATCCATGAAAACGAGGTAAGGCGGTATTGCCCTGCTGATTTCAGCAGTATCTTGATGATAGTTGACGTTTTGAGGTCGTTAGACATATCAGAATGTTATGAAATTTTTATGGTATGTGTCTAAGACTTCATTATGCATGTGTATGACATGAGTTTACGAAAATAAGCACGAATGGCCGAACATGAGGCTGTATGGACAGAGTATGATTGCTGGACAGTTTTTCCAGCTTAAGAGACGAGTCAGTATATGCGTGTTATGATGTATTTGTTCACATGTCACATGTTGCATATCATGCATCGCATTGTCCATGTTCATACAGTTCACGAAACTGATTTAGGAAAAAGAATGATGAGAAAGATCTTTTGAAAAGAAGTTTTGAGTTTTGAAAGAAAGATCTTTGAAAGAGAAGTTTACGATTGCGAAAAGATCCCTATGGTACCATTTATTTCTGGCCAGCTTAACCCGCTCCAGATCCGGGGTTAATTGATCTGAAGAGTTATAAGAACCGAGCCAGGCCCGGTATAATAGGTCTGAAGATGATCACGATTATAAGAACCGATCCAGTCCCGGTATAATAGGTCTGAAGATTATAAGAACCGATCCAGGCCCGGTATAATAGGTCTGAAGAGTGTAAGAACCGAGCCAGGTCCGGTATAATAGACCTGAAGGTGATCATGTTATAAGAACCGAGTCATGCCCGGTATAATAGGCTGACACACTCTCTTGTTTTATGATGAGCATGATTTGAAAGAAAGAAAGAAAGTTCAAGTATTTTCATGAGCATGTCTAAATGAAAGAAAGAATGTTTTCCGTTGCATATGCATTGCATACGCATTTTCATACGCATTATGCATTTGCATACTCATACACATTGCATATGGTCATGAGCATGATGTCGAGGTGCCCTGAGTTGTGTCTTTACGTGCTACATGACTAAGTTATGATTTTATTGCCTTAGTGGCTATTGACGGAAAGGATGAGATGCTAGCTAAACGCTAGACGAAATGTTACTTAGGTCATGATCTTTCGTTACCTAAGTTACGATCTTATTGTTGTTGTTATGTAAGCTATGATCTTATTCCCTTTATGATCAAGTGATGCTTCTATTACCTTGGTGGCATTTAAATGGAAAGACAGGGATGATGGTAAGAGACAAAATTTTGGGGGTTCGGTTCTTGTATGTACTTTCCATTTAATGCATGATTGTTTATGGTGTACTTGCTGGTGACTTTGTCACTCACCCCCCTATTTTTCCTCCCAGAGTTTACAGGAAACGGGGTAGCAAGGATTGATGACGAGCATAGGATCCCACATCCGTGAGAATACGAGTGGATGACAGCTTAGGGATTCTATTATGATGGATCCATAATATGGCGGATTTATGTTGGAAGCGATGATTGCAGAAGTACTGATGTAATGAATGTGGTTGTAAAACTTATGTCGGATGTATAGAATGATTTATGTAAAAGTTTCAAATTCTGCCGTATTTTTATCTACCTGTTAAGATCGTGACTTGGTAATCCATGTTTATCCATGGGTTTTACGAGTTAAGTATCGACGCTTTGTACTTTTCTGAAAGGGAAGGTACGGCGGGTGCACCGTACGAGGGGTAGCCGAGTACGGGGCGCTACATAGCGTCAATCCAAGATGAATCATTGAAAACATCGAACACATTCTTGGTTTCAATTTCAGATATCATAGCATGGAATTGATTTATTTCATCTTGATTTATTCTTATACATGGTCCTGCACCTTGTGTTACGTCGCCTATGATAAGGTCATGTGGCTGATACCTATGCCATCTTGGTTGATTATTTTCTAAGTTTTCTTGCATTTCTAGGTGATCATACATTTCTAGTGTGCCGCATTCATCATGTACGATAGTTTATTCTATATTATCTAGCACGGGCTTTAGTTCAAAATCATCGTTATATTCACCGAATTCATTAAATTTCACATAAATAGATTCTAAAATTTGTCTAGTGATGGGATCATAACATCTATATGCCTTAGAATTTACAGAATATCCAACAAAAATGCATTCAAAGGATTTAGACTCAAATTTATCTAAATTAACTTTTGTATTCAAACAAAGCATTTACAACAAAAAACACGAAAATAATCAATTTTAGGCATGCGATCATTCAAAATTTAATAAGGAGTTTTGTTTATTTTCTTTTTAATCGATAAGTGATTTACTATATAGCATGCACAATTTATGGCTTCCGCCCACAAAAATCTAGGCAACTTATCTTCACATAGCATGGTTTCTACAATTTCTTGTAGTGTCCTATTCTTTCTTTCCACTACTCCATTTAATTGTGGTGTTCTAGGTGCCAAAAACTCATGTTTAATACCTTTTTCTTCACAAAATACAATCATGTCCTTATTTTTAAATTCGCCGCCTCTATCGCTCTTAATCTTTTTCACATTTAAACCATACTCATTTTCAAGTTTTATTGATTTAGCAATCTCAATGGCACTATCATCTTTATTCGCAAGAAATAAGTCCATGTATAGCGAGAAAAACGTCAATGATGACACCTACATAATGTCGCCCACTAAGACTCCTAGTACGACTAAGACAAAACAAGTCAATGTGTAATAATTCTAAGACACTAGAATTGCTAATTTAATTTTTAGATTTAAGTGACTCGCGTGTTTATTTGCCTTTAATACAAAATTCACGCAACTTAAAGTTGTCTAAATCAAGTTTAGGCAATCCTCATACTAGATTCTTTCGTTGAAGTTTCTCAAGAGTTGAGATGCCAATGTGTCCTAACTGCCTATGCCACAAGTTCACGTTAGGTTCATTTGACATAAAACATTTTAATTTAGCGTCTAACATGTCATACATAGAAAGTGCAAAAATATTTCCTTCTCTTTTTCCTTTTAATACCGTTTCTCCAATTTTATTTACTATATTGCAATATGGGTGAGTGAAACACACATCAAAACCGTTGTCAAGAAACTGTGAGATGCTAAGCAAGTTGTAAGATAGATTACTTACCAAAAAGACGTTGGAGATTTGAAGAGTGCTTGGGTTTTCGATTGTACCTTTTTCGATGATTCTTCCATCATTGTTGTCTCCAAAGGTCACTGATCCACATGTTGTAACCTTCTTCAACTTTGAAAACAAGCTTGGGACACCCGTCATGTGCCTCGAGCAACCACTGTCAAGGAACTGCTTTATTAATGTATCTTTAGATGTACGTGCTCCCTCATTTGATGCTTTGGATGCAAAGCATACTTGTACCATCTCTTCTTCGGTATCATCAGTCTCATAGTCAGATGAATCCCTCCAAGTGGAGGCCTTGAGAGCTCTTCTTGAATTCTTTTGTTTGGGTTCTGAGACGGGTCTATTTTTGTTCCAATTCTTGTCACGGTTCTTGTTTGTTTGTTTGTCTTTGTTTGGGCAGTCATATGATAAATGTCCAAGTTTCCTACATTCATATCACTTTATGTCTTTACGTTATTTTTATTTTTATTTCTCTTAGTTGGAACAGCCTTAGGTTTATTCTTTAATGATTTTCTCATAAATTTTCCAAAACCTTTAGCCAATAGTATTAGATCTTCGTTGTGGCGCCCTGTACTAGGCCTGCCCGCGTACGGTGCACCCGACGTACTTCTCTACGGAAAGTACCAGGCGTCAATGTATAACATGTCACAGTCCACGACAAAATCATGAACTACAATGTCATCATCTTAACAGGTAAGCAGAATTTAGGTGGAATAAAAACTTTCAAAGAAAACATTTCCGAACATCCGACATAAAGTTTACAACCAAGTTCGGAAAATAAAGACAAGTCTGAAATCAGTGTCCCCAAAATAAGTCCACAAAACATAAGCCAACATAAAAGTCCTTAAGCTGCAATCCACTCTCTTGTCTATGGATAAAGGACTCGAGGCTCATCATCAATCCACTATACACCATTCCCTGCAGGCTATGGGGGAAAAATAAAAGGGTGTGTGACAAAGTCACCAGCAAATATACATAAAAAATCATGAATTAAATGGAAGCTGTACACAAGAACTGAATCCCAAGAATCTCAACTTTCCTAGCTTACCTGACCTTCAACCCAATAGCTGCAATGGTAACAAGATCGTAACTTAAGTGACAATAGGCTAAGCACACAATCATATGCAATGCGTATGAATATGCAAATGTAATGCGACATGATAGGACGAAAACCAATTTCTATCATTATTACTTTCAAAACATAATCGTCGCAAAACAAGGAATAGAGAGGGTTCAGATCTATTTTCTCCGGATCTGAAACGCTCATCCATTCCCTTCAGATCTATTATTTCTGGATCTGAAAACGGTCATACAATCAATCATCATCATCAAGTCTATTATCTCCGGACCTGGGCGGTCATAAATCATCATCATCAGGTCTATTATCTCCGGGCCTGGACGGTCATCAATCATTATCATCATATCTATTTTTTCCGGGCCTAGACAGTCATCTATCATCATCCTTCGATCAATTAACCCCGGATCTAGAGTGGGTTGTGATGGCCAGGAAGTAATGGTACTATAGGAACGTTTCTTTCAAAACCAGAAAACTTATCTTCAACAAAGAGAGCTTTCTTACAATTCTTTGACATAAAATCAGTCTCATAAGTTGCATGAACATGGACAATGCAATGCATGATATGCAACATGCAATTCATGACTAAATACATCATTGAAGACATATTCGAACTTGTTGCTTAAGCTGAAAAACAGTCCAGCAGCAATGCCCTGTTCACACAGCCTCAAAATCACCATTTCATAGCCTATTTCCATAAACGTTTGCCACAAACATGCATAATGGAATCTTAAGTACATGGCATAAAAATTTCGTAACATTTCGAGATGTCTAAGGCCTTACCTCAGTTCCAAGTGTCATAAATCAATATTCAATTTGGACTATCACATGTAAAACATAACCAACATACTAAGGAACAATACTCATATGCCCAAACATCACATGTAAGTCTAAATAAACAAGATCAAGGCCTCACAATTCACGCCATCAAGCTGTCCTGTTTCCCAGTTCTGTACCGTTACTTTCATCTCCATTGTTAGCCCTTAAAACAGAGGTTTCAAGCCAATTTCCTTACATGGACCGGTGCATCTATGTCTTAGGTAAATACCGTAAAAATTTCAAAGCAATCCGACATGTTTAGAAGGGTCAATTAATTATTTTTCTCAGTCTAGGTACCTGCAGAATCTGCAGTGTTGTTCTTACTAAAAATTCCTTTTAGGCCAAACCACAAACTCTTTTGTAGAATTTCCACCACACAAATTTAGTAAACATATCAAGCTACCATCATACCAAAATATAGCTCAATTGCACATTTGTAAGGTTCATTTTACGGCAAAACAAGTTGTTACCAAAACTGTCTTGTTTCAGAGGATCTTACATTTCATCACTATTATTCTTCAAACATTTCCCAAACCAACTTCAAATCCTAAAATAACTTGCTAACAACCAAGTACACATTTTAACATGAACTTTTCAGGTATCATGGTATTCTTTAAGCTACACCATACCCCCACGCCAAACAGTCCCATAAACTACACGTAGAACATGTCATTTTCGTACATTTTATGCCTCATAAAGTCTATTCTTAACAAGAATTTTTTCACTATGCAACTAATCACCAAAACAGTCCTTTTTTTGTGAAGAGTAGGTCACATTTCATGTCCTAGTTAGGCACATAATATATCCATATAGAGAATCATTCAACATGCCAACAATTTTCCTTATAAGACCTCCAATTTCTCATGCTTTGCACATAGTACTTCATCTAAGGTTCACAACCCAAAATAACTAGAATTCAAGCATACAATTTCACAAATAAGTCAAGAGTCTCTATAGTATACTTGCCTCTTTTGAGCTTAGAATTTTTCCCTAGCTTGAGCCTTGGTTGAAATGGATTGAAGTTTCCTCCAACTTCACCAAAGAGCACACGGTCTTGGGAGGGGAAATAAAGATGAACATTAGCTACCATTTTAATGAACAAAAGAGCTAGATTAAGGCTAGATTTACTTACCAAAATAGAACTTAAGGGGAGATTGAAAGAGGTCCAACCCACCAAGATGCTAGCACCACCTAATAGCTTGAAACATCTTCACCTAGTGACCATTATGGGGTCACGGTTTTCATAGGAGGAAAAAGGCACAAGGTGAGTTTGACAATAGTAATTTGGAATTCACCTTGAGACCTTAGAATGAAACTTGCCTAGATGAGTTTTAGAGCTTAAGATGAATATGGTCTTGAGTCCCCTTAGTCCAAACTTGCTGAAATGAGAGGATGAAGAGTAGCCTAAGTATGCAAGAGACCTTTAGTGATTAGCTTGGGATGAAACCTTTAGAGTATTGTGAGAGAGGAATGAGATGAAGCTTCTAGTATGATCTTGAAGGAGGTTCCATGGGGTACAAAAAGGGGTGTACCCAGCAGTCTAAGATAAAGAGGAAGAAGAAAGACTCTTCATTTGCATGAGGCATAATCATGAAGGGGTATTTAGTGTGTTAGGCTATTTACTCCTTGTTTGCTTTTGAGGATAGTTTAAAGAAAAGCAACTAAAATAGTTAGTTGGGTATTAAGGATTAAGGAAGTTTCATGGATTACCATGTTGTACTAGGCGGTTTTTAGATAAAAAGAGGAGGGAAACTCTTCAAAATCTTGGAGCATAATCATGAGGCTATTTACTACATGTGTAAGCCTTTTTAGAATTATTTTAAGAGGCTAATAAAGTAGTTAGTTGGCATTAAGAAGTAAGATAGTTCTAGAGTCTCCAAGACTCTATGTTGGCCGGATATTTCATAAAGGGTTGGGGGTAAAATTGTCATTTTACTTGCGTTATAGACATAGTTATATAATTATCTAATTTCTCATAATATTTTCTTTAAGGAAATTTAATTGAAGAAGTATTAAAGACGGAATTTAATAAAATGTACTTGGAGGGACTAATATTTTAATAGTCTCACCTCATAAGAGTTGGAGATGCAGAATAATTTCTGTTGGGTACAACATCTTCCCCACTTATCACAAGTTTCGTCCTCGAAACTTATGAGCACTAGTCAAAGAGATGTGGGTATGAGCTCCTCATGCTTTCTTCAGTCTTCCAAGTGGCTTTATCAGCTAAGTGATGCTTCCATTGCACCTTAACCATTGGGATAGATCACTTTCTTAGGGCCTTTTCCTTCGGATCGATAATCCTCTCAGGCTCTTCTTCATAAGATACATCAGCTTCAATCTTCAATGGTTGCTCCTCGATGATATGGCTGGGTTCGTTCATCTTTCGGCAAAGCTGGGATACATGAAATACATCGTGCAGCTGAGACAGCGATGGTGGTAGTGCTAACTGGTAGGAAACTTCTCCAATCTTCTCAAGAACTTCATATGGTCCGATGAACATTGGACTCAGTTTTCCTTTTATGCCAAATCTTCGTACGCCCTTCGTTGGCGAGACTTTCAAAAACACTTTCTCACCAGCTTGGAATTCCAATGGTCGACGTCTTTCGTCGGCCCAAACATTTCTTCTGTCTTGAGCCGCCTTCAACCTTTGCTTGACAACCATCACTTTCTCTCGTGTTTGCTCAACTAGGTCGGGTCCTGCAAAAATCTTGTCTCCAATTTCATCCCAGTAAAGTGGAGATTGGCACCTTCTTCCATACAGCGCTTCATAAGGGGCCATTCCAATGGATCACTGATAGATATTATTATAGGAAAACTCAACCAACTTAAAACTTTTGTCCCAACTTCCTCCAAAATCAAGGATACAAGCACGTAACATGTCCTCCAGTGTTTAGATTGTTCTTTCCGATTGACCATCAGTTTGAGGATGAAACGCTGAACTCATCCGAATTTCAGTGCCCATCGCTTTCTGGAAGGCTGTCTAAAATCTAGAAGTGAAGCGAGGGTCGCGTTCACAAACTATACTCATGGGTACTCCGTGCAAGCATACAATCTGATCAATATACATGGAAGCCAATTTCTCGATAGAGGCTTTGATTGACATGGCCATGAAATGGGCAGACTTTGTCAAACGATCAACCACAACCCAAATAGCATCATATCCATTCCTTGTCCTTGGTAGGTCAGTCACAAAGTCCATAGTGACGTGATTCCACTTCCACTTAGGAACTTCAATGGGTTGCAACAATCCTACTGGTCTTTGATGCTCCGCTTTCACCCTTTGGCAAATAAGGCATTTCTCCACAAATTCAACAATCTGCTTCTTCATATCAGGCCACCAAAACTTCCGCTTTAAGTCTCGATACATTTTGTTGGCTCCTGGATGAATAGATAGGCGGGAACTATGGGCTTCCTGAAGAACTTCATTCTTTACAACATCATCATTGGGCACGCATAACCAGCCTCTGAACCACATGCTGTCATCACCACGTGTCTCGAGATCTTCAGATGGCTTCATTTTCAACTTATCCTTGATCTTCTTCAAAGCTTCATCCTTTTCTTGAGCCTCTTTAATTTTATCAATTAATGAAGGAATTAAGACCAACTTAGCAAGAACCTCATTAATGGAATCGACCACTTCAAGTCCAAACTCTTCCATATCGCGCTGGAAAGGCGGTTGACACAGATGGCTTTTTTTGACTCAAAGCATAGGCAACTCTATTAGCTTTTCCTTGATGGTACTGGATTGAGAGATCAAAATCTTTTATCAGCTGTATCTTCGAAACTAAATCAAAAATTAAAATGTTCATGTTTCTATAGCACAACTTTACAACTTGGGAATTTGTACAAAATCCTGATTCCACATTAGCAAAAGGATCCCAATTGCTAGAATCCTGATGCAGTTCCAGTTTAGTCTATTAGTATTGATGCCCAGGCAATTCTTTGTAAAGTGTCTGCTCTGGTCTCTGGTCTCTCTTTGTTAGGTACATTGGTTTATGGGTCAAACAAACTTCTATACACGAGAAGGTTTTGGAGTACTATTTTTGCTAGAGTCATGACCAATCTGCTCTCTAGATTGTCCTTTTATACTTCAACTGTATCCTCAATGAGTAAGAACATATGGGTGGCATGTCTGTCACATACTATGAATTAACAAACAAACTCAATTTCTTCCTTTAAAGTGGCTTAATGGAGGTCCCATATTCTGCCTATCTGCATACTTTGGATGATGGCCCTGTCAAGCCTAGGCTTAATAGGTCATGTCAAACAGCTCGTTCCTAGAGGCTTTCACTTTGGCGAAAGCTCGCTAATTTCTTGTAGGATGTCTGCTTGGTCACTCTCCCTGTATCCTCAAGCTTATTCCTCCTTACTATTGTGCTAGAACTTCTTTTAAGTTGTTTAACATCTGGGCAGATAATAAAGATTTCCTTTGACTTGTGAGGCAGCATTGGAGCGGCAGGTTCTAAGGCTCAGCTATATACCATACATGTGAGAATCTCAAAGTTCTAAAAGTTCCTCCTATGGAGCTCAAAAGAAAATTCTTCTCACATATCTCTACCATGGCTGATAAGGCAGTGGAAGACGTGTAACATATGCAGGAACACCCTGATGAGCCTTGGGGTTCTCCTGAATGGAAGATTAGAATACAGACTCAAAGGCACCTTGCCTTCAACATGCTGGAGGCTGAAAAGAAATACTTCTCCCAACTAGCCAAAGGTAACTACTTACACTTGAGTGACAGGAACACTAAGTTCTTCATTCTGTAATTAAAAAGAATAAGGCCAGGAATGGTATTAGGGGTGTTCAGCAGGTTGATGGCACCATGTCTACTTCAGCCGAACAAGAAGGCAAACAATTTCTCCAGTTCTTCACAAATCTGCTATGCACTGCACAACATGTTGAGAGAATCAGTTTAAACATCTTACAAGGTGGTCTAATACTCTCCCCCATCACTCAGGCACCCTAACTGCTCCAGTATTGGGGTGTGGAGATAAAATTTGCTCTCTTCTCTATTGTGAAAGTCAAGGCTCATGGGCCTGATGGATACTCCTGCTACTTCTTCATAAGGGCCTCAGAGACAATAGGCCCTGACTTGGTAGCTACTGTGCAAGAATTTTTCAGAAATACATCCTCCTTAAGCAGCTCAATCATGTCACTACTGCTATAGTGCCTAAAGCTACACATGTTAGTTTGGTGGAAGATTATAGGTCTATCTGTTGCTTTAATACGGTCTACAAGGCCATTTTCAAGATTCTGACCCACATACTTGCTTCTATTATGAAAGACATTGTGGATCATACACACGCTAGTTTCTTGAAAGGCACGTCTATGATGGAGAACATCTTCTGGATTCAGGAAGTGAATAGGGAGTATGGGAAGAAACGCATCTCTCCTAAGTGCATGCTCATGGTTGACATTAGAAAGGCCTTTGATTCTATTGGTTGGGCCTTTCTCAAGGACATGCTTACTGGTTTGGGCTTCCCTGACATTTCTACATCCTAGATTCTATAATATGTTTCCACTGCTACTTATTCTATATCGATCAATGGTGCACCCTTTGGCTTCTTTAAGGGTAGAAGGGATCTGAGAAAAGGGTACCCTTGTCTCCCTTTTTGTTTGTTATTGGCATGGCATATCTCTCTAGGCTCCTTAGGTATCTACACATCGAAAGGGACTTCAACTTCCACCCTAAATGTGCTGAGCAAAACATTTCTCAACTTCGTTTTGCTGTTAATCTCACCTTGTTTGCTAGAGGAGATGTTAATTCAGCTCAGAAAATCATGACTGCACTTTCAGTCTTTGGAGATTGCTCTGGGCTTAGGGCCAACATGGCTAAGTAACATTTCTTTCATGCTGGCCTGGGGGATGGACTGGATGGCGGCCATATGTGTCTGGGGATCTTTATTGCTGGTTACAAGATGCAATGCCTGCACTACTCAGCCTTCATAAACAAACTGATGGACAAAGTTTGGCTTTGAAATGCTTTCAAGCTATCCTATGCAGGTAATATTGGAACTGATCAGGTCAGTCCTGCAAGGAGTTAGTTGTTTCTATCTAAGTGCACTGCCTTTTCCGGCCTCAGTAACGGATCTTGTTTATGGAATCTGCTTACACTTCTCATGGGGCAACTCTACCATTAAGGCTAGAAAAGCTTGGGTTTTCTAGTCTCAGGCCTGCAAGCTAAGGTCTGAGGGTGGACTAGGGGTTTTGGAGCATAAGGCCTAGATTCTGGCACTGCTCTCTAAGAATTTATAGGACATCCACAATAAATAAAGGCACACTATAGGTGGAATGGATGAATCACAAGTATAGATTATACAGTACTACCTAGATAAGGGAGGGACACATATCTTACTCTCCCCTGCTGAAGAAATTGATGGAGATTAAGGAGCTTCTAGCAAATTAGGGTTCCTACCTTTCTTCCATAATAGTCCTCCGATACTAGACAACATATGGAGTATTAAAACATCAATATTCTTATAACTGCTTCAAGAACTAGAAGTGTTGGGGTCACCTGGGCCAAGGTTGTTTGGAACAATGCCATTGCCCCCAAACACTCTGTCACACTTCTGTTGGCTGCTCTTGACAGGCTGCCTACCAAGGAAAGGCTTGGATTCTTGGATGATATCACCTGCACATTATGCTTTACACCTCCGGCATCACCTATTTTTCTCCTATCCAGTTGCAAAAGAAGTGTGGCAGACTGTCTTTTCATGTCTTGCCCGGCTAAATAGGCTTCACTCTCTTCCTAGAATATTGGCTTCGGGCACCATGAAGCTAAAAGGCAATGCATTGAGATCTAAGGCGGCCAAAAAAAGAAAGAGCTCTCAGTAGTCGCTCTCAAAAGATGGCTTGGTGAGTAGAGAGAAACTCTCTACCTTCCCTCTAGGAAGGAAATCACTCCCCTCACTCTTGCTCTTTGCCATTCCACATGCTCCTCTCTTCTCCTTTCCTCCTTGCAACTGATTATACAAGTTTTCTTAGCTTTCTATACTTTTTTGCACAAATGACAAGAACTAAAGTAGCCAAGGCTGCTAACTTCCTAGAGAAGCAACAACATGGCCTCCATCTCCAGTGTGAGCTATATGTCACCAAGACAGGTAATATAAAAAGCAGCAGAGGCAAACTGCTGAGGATGCTACTGCACACAAGGATCTGGGACAAAGTTCATGTGATGCTAATAAGTCCGCGAGTTCTAATCAATTTTAGGATGACTCTAGCACAGGCTCAAGTGATTCCTTCTATTTTCATGGTAGCTATTATGATGAAAGTTCTAAAACTAAGACTCAGAATATTGGGAAGCAATTTGTTGGGGCTGGTGTAAATGAACCCTTCATCCACGCGTGGTTTTTCAGGATATTCAGCTTCAAGAAGTCCAGTTCCTGCTGTTGTCTTTTCTTCGAGCAGGAACTCTGTGGAGGATGTTCAGGATGAAGCTAAATTAGCCTACAGAAACTTTGGACCATTAGACAAAAACCTAGCTGATTTGACATCTCCAGTCATTCAACCAACTAGCAATCTTCCTTTTGCCCACAACCACGTGCATTAGCCTTCCCCTTCACATGGAACTTGCCACCGGAAAGTCCTTTACCCTCTAGCCAGATGCCAGCTGGCCCAAACTTCACCTACTTGCAAGATCTACATGTCAAATCAGCTATAGAAAATGTTCCCTTGGCGGGAATTTTTCCAATCCTCCAGCCAACTCCCTCATACACAACCTTAGCCACCTCCATGTAATGGAAAGACATGGAATTCACTCCTTGCTAACGACAGAAAGCTGGAACACTGCCTAAAATTAGGTAGGGTTGCTAATGATTCACATGGAAAAGTGCACATCAATGTTGATGACCTGTAAACAGATGATTGAAAGGTGTATGGTAGGCTGCTTTGTTGGTAGGTTTCCTGGCATACATGCATCTTACGATCTTTCAAAATCCTAAAAGGTTAAGCACAAGATTAATTTTCGTGCCTCTGGATAGATTATCTTTATGTTTGACTCAGTAAAGAAAATGGAATTGGTCTTATATGCAGGGCCATATTTTTTGTTTGCAAGGTCTCTGATCCTTAAGAAGATGCCTAGGTTGTTCACCTTTGGGGCTACTAAAATGGCACAAGTGGTTGTATGGGTTATGTTTTCCAACCTTCCAGTCTCTCTGTAGGTGGACCATGTTTTGTCAGGCATATGCTCTCAGCTGGGCGCACCCCTTTATGCTGATTAACTTACAACCAACAAGAGTACTTGGAATTTATGCTAGAGCCTTGGTGGAAGTGCACCTCAGAAAAGACTTGATAACCCACATTGAGCTAGTCCTATCCAATAGCGCCACCAAAATCGAAAAGGTCAAATACGAAAGACTCCCAATGTTTTGCAACAATTGCAAACAATTAGGACATAGCATTGGGAACAACAAAAAGTTCTCTTAGTAACCTGATCATGAGGTCATGAGCGCATGCCTCTAGCTGGCCAGCCCACATCTATCACTTTTGTCCCTCCCATCCCTTCTGGTAGGAAGAATGCAAAAAGGGGTGACAAGAAAATGCCTCGTTCTAAATTGGACAACATCCTGTTCTTGATGCTGAAGTTCAAGCTACTACATGGGTTAATGTGCAAGTCCATAGTCCTGAGCTTGTCATTGTAATCCCTCAGCATGTATTTGTCCAGATAATGGAAGGTAATATGGCACAACAAAGGCAGGATCTTGAGGTGGGCCTTCTGCCCCTATCTAACACATGCCCTTTTAGCAATAAGATAATGTCTACAGTGATCATCATTTAGACAAGCTTATGTCCCTCAAAAATGATGGTTTCATAGAAGTGATGACCAAAACCAAGGCTCTTGCTATGAAGAAAATCCTGAAATCTGTGCATAGCAAGGGCAGGGTAAGGGGGCCACCAAAATGTTCTTATGATCATAGGTTTTTGGAACATTAGAGGTTGTAGTAAGCCACTAAATATGTTTTTTTGAAGAAGCACAAAGTAGATATTTTTTTATATCTTAGAAACTAAACTAAATAGCAATTTCTACAACAAAAGTTTAAAGGTTGGGAATTTGTTCAAAATATTGATTCCCACACTTGCAAAAGGATCCTAATTTGCTGGAGTCCTGTAGCAGCAGTAGTTTAGTCCATTAGCATTGATGCTCAGGCAAATCCTTGTAAAGTCTCGTCTCTGGTCTCTGGTCTCTGGTCTCTTTTTGTTAGCTACATTTGTTTATGGGTTTGACAAACTTGTGGGCATGAGAGGTTTGTCAAGTACTATTTTCCCATAGTGATGACCAATCTGCTCCCTGGATTAACCTTAGAGACTTCAACTATATCCTCAATGAGGAAGAACGGATGAGTGGTAGGTCTGTCACATACTATGAATTCAAAGACAAACACAATTGCCTACATGAAAGTGGCTTGATGGAGGTCTCATATTCTTACTGTCTGCATACTTGGGATGTTGGCACTGTCAAATCTAGGCTTAATAGGGTCATATCCAATAGCTCTTTGTTGGAGTCTTTCCCTCTGGACAAAGCTCACTATATTCCTACAGGATATGTCTTATCACTCTCCCTGTATCGTCAAGTTTATTCCTCCTGGCTCTTTTGCTAGAACTTCTTTTAAGTTCCTCGACATATGGGCAGATCATGATGATTTCTTTTCACTTGTGAGTAGCATTGAGGTGATATGTTCTATGGGCTCAGCTATGTACCGGATACGTAAGAAGCTCAAAGCTCTAAAAGCTCCTATTAGGGAACTCAACAGAAAAGCCTTCTCTCTTATCTCTACCATGGCTGATAAGGCAGTGGAGGACCTGGAACGTATGCAGGAACACCATGATCGGCATTGCGGTTCTCTTGAATGGAAGATCAGATTACAGACTCAAAGGCACCTTGCCTTCAACTTGTTAGAGGCTAAAAGGAAATACTTCTCCCAACTAGCCAAAGGTAACTACTTGCACTTGAGTGGCAGAAACACTAAGTTCTTTCATTCTATAATTGAAAGGAAAGGGCAAGGAATAGTAATACTGGTGTTCAACTGGTTGATGGCACTATGTATACTTCGATTGAGCAAGCTAGCCAGCAATTTGTCCAGCTCTTCCCAAAACTACTGGCATTGGCCAATCTGTTAAGAGACTCAGTATAAATTCTTTCAAGGTGGTCCTATGCTCCCTCCTTAGCATTCACTCATTCAAAAGGCGCCATCATTTGGGGTGGAGATAAAAGCTGCTCCGTTCTCTGTAAGGAATGATAAATCTCCTGGGCCTGATGGGTATTCCTCCTATTTCTTCATAAGGTCTTAGAGATAGTTGCCCCTGATCTGATTGCTGCTGTCTAGGAATTCTTCAGCAATAGTGTCTTCTTTAAGCAGCTCAACCTTGAAACTATTGGACTAGTGCCTAAAGCTACTCATGTTAGTAAGGTGGAGGATTACAGGCCAATCTCTTGTTGTAATCTTATCTACAAGGTCATTTCAAATATTATGGCCATCAAACTTACTCCTGTTGTGATGGTTTTTATGGATTCTACACATAATGGTTTCCTCAAAGGCAGTTCTATGATGGAGAATGTCTTCTTGGTTCAGGACTGATCAGGGAGTATGGGAAGAAACGCACCTCCCCAAAGTCCATGCTCAAGGTTGATATCAGAAAGACCTTTGATTCCATCAGTTAGGCCTTTCTAAAGGACATGCTTACTGGTTTAGGCTTCCATGAACTTTTTACATCCTATATCATGGAATGTATTTCCACTACTCTTTATTCTATCTCCATCAGTGGTGCATCTTTTGGCTTCTTCAAGGGTAAAAGGGGTATCAAATAAGGAGACCCCTTGTCTCCCTTTCCATTTGTTATTGGCATGGAGTATCTCTCCAGACTCCTTAGGCACTTACACCATGATAGGGACTTCAACTTCCACCCTAAGTGTCCTTAGCAATACATTACAAATCTTAGTTTTGTTATGATCTCATCTTGTTTGCTAAAGGAGATGTTAATTCAGTTCACAAAATCATGGTGGCACTTTTAATTTTTGGAGATTGCTCTGGGCTTAGGGCCAACATGGCTTAGTCACATTTCTTTCATGCTAGCCAGAGGATGAGACTAAATGGCTTTAATCTGCCAATGTTTTTGCTGAAGGCACTATGTCTTTTAGATGTCTTAGGATCCTTATTGTTTGTTATACACTGCAAGGGATACACTACCCAGCCTCCATAAAGCAAATGATGGCTAAAGTTGGGCTTTGGAATGCTGCCAAGCTATCCTATGCTGTCGGATTGGAACTGATCAGGTCAGTCTTGCAAGGAGTTAGTTGTTTCTCACTAGGTGCACCCACTCTTCCTGCCTCAGTATGGGATCCTGTTAATATAATCTTCTTACACTTCTTATGGGGCAACTCTGCAATTGGAGTTAGAAAAGCTTGGGTTCCCTGGTCTTAGGACTGCAAGCCAAGGTGTGAAGCTGGACTAGGGGTTTCCTAGAATCGGGCACTGCTATCTAAGCATTTATGGGACATCCACAAAAAAAGACACACTACAAGTGCAATGGATGAAACATAAGTATAGATTATATAGTGAATTTTGGACAAGGGATGGACATAAATCTAACTTTCCTTTGCTGAAGGAATCAATGGAGATCAGGGACAAGCTGCTAACAAATGAGGGTTCCTATCTTATAGAGAAAACAACAAAATTTACACGCTTGAGAATATCACAATTTGTGAAAAACACGTTGTATACAAATGGTGGAAGATGGGTCAATATATACATCATAAGCCAACAACTAGTTGGCTATTACCCAGGACACCCTCAACGGCTGCTTTGCCGGAATAAAACCAATGTGTGAACGCATATATTACCATCAACTTGATGATTAACCTCTAGTCTAATGATCATATAATGCAACTACATAATTACATCATAATTACTTTCAAGGATCAGGAAGAAATGGGGATGAAGGAAGGTTTTCGACGTAATTCATAAACTGTTCGGCAGAATGTCACAATGAAGAATCAGAACGGCATGAACCAGTGTCTTCCTTAACTGCACCAACCTTCTAATTTTGTGTTGATTCTGCACTATAATCATCATGTATTCCAACACTCCCTCTCAAGCTAGAGTTGTAGATATTGATACAACCAAGCTTGCTAAGTGATATCTTGAGAATACCAACACTCGGAGGCTTTGTTAGGATGTCAGCCACTTGGTCTCGAGATCTGATGTAGTGAAGATTTAGCACTTTATCATCAATTTTTTTCTCGCAGAAAATGTCTATCTATCTCAATGTGCTTTAATTTGTTATGATGCACCGGGTTTTTAGTCATATTTATGGATGATATGTTGTCACAATATGTTTGAACATGCAGTTGGACATCAAGTTTCAAGTTTATCATTACTCTGTTTATCCAGAGTCCTTCACATACACCAAGGGATAATGCATGTAACTCAGCTTGTGCACTGCTCATGAGAGAACATGCTTCTTTTTGTTTTTCCATGTAACAAGGTTCCCTCACAGATAAGAAGCATAGCCTGAGGTTGATCTCATATCTGACTTAGAGCCAGCCCAATCAGCATCAGTGAAAAATCTTGATGTTCCTGTCCTTAGACTTCTGGAAGAAAAGTCCGTGTCCTGGAGTAGATTTTTGATATCTAAGGATTCTTAATGCATAATTGTAATGTTCAACTGAGGGATCATGCATATACTTACCAATGAAACTAACTCCATGGCATATATCAGGCCTGGTACAGGATAAATAAATCAACTTGCCTGTTAGTCTTTGGTACCTTTGTTTATCAGTTTTCTTAGAGTTATATATCTCCTTTGGTTTATATCCTAGTTCCACTAGAGTTACATACCTCCTTTATTTCAAATGACTTACATATCTATTTCTTTGTATCAATGATTCCATTATCGTGATTACAAGTTAGAATGATATCATCTACATAAACTAAAATGATAATGATGTGATCAGAATCAATATGCCTAGTAAATAAGGTGTGATCACTATGACTCTGAGCACATCCAAGGGAAATAACAGCTGAATTGAACCTTCTAAACCAAGATCTAGGGGATTGTTTTAAGCCATAAAGGGATTTTTTCAGTCTATATATCATGTTTTATTTGGTTTTAGTTATGAATCCATGTGGAATATGCATATGTACCTCTTCCTCTAAACCTCCATTAAGAATGCATTCTTAATGTCAAGTTGAAATAAAGGCCAGTCAAGGTTGACAACAAAGAGGAATAAAATCCATACTGCATTCAGCTTTGCAACAGATGCAAAGGATTCTTTATAGTCAATCTCAAAGCCCTAGGTGAAACCTTTGGCCACCAATCTTGCCTTGAATCTATTAACTGAGCCATCAAAGTTGTAGTTTACAGAAAAAAATCCATTTACATCCTACTGTCCTTACTCCCTCAATAGCAGGAATCATTTCCCAGGTTCCATCCTAAGTATGGTAGACATTTCAGCTTGGACAGCCTTTTTCCACTCAGGATGTGCCAAGGCCTCATGGATGTTCTTTGGAACCCTCATGCTATAAAGAGAGGAGATAAACATTTTGAAATTATTATTAAGACAGTCATATGAAATATAATTGTTGATTGGGTAAAGTTTCTTTACACAAGCCCTGACCCCTTTTCTTATAGAGTAGGTCTATTGTCTATAGGAGATACCTCCCTGTAAGAAGATGTTACCTCATTGTTTTCTCCCACATTTTGTAGGACCTGTATAGAACACCTAGACGGTGGGGAGTTGAATAGTGAGTGCGAAAAAATTGGTTTTTAAAAATGTTTCTTGACCAATACTCACTTCTGAAAATAGATTTTATTTTCAGACCCTGTTTTTGAATAATTAAATGAATAGGTTCTGGACCTCCAACCTTCGTAAAATTTCATCACACTGTACTTTAAGATGCCATCAATATGTCATAAACATTTGAGATTAAAATTCAAAGTCTAAGCCCTGAAAAACTATTTTTGATTGAACCCTATAAATCAGTGAAAAACTTCCCTTAAATGAAAAATTGATTCCAATTAATGACAACTCCAAAGGATCTGAAATTTTGCTGAGCTGTCTCATAAGATGTCTTGTTTTGCAAAGTTCCTTTGGAAAGTATGTCAACCACATTGATGTTCTCAACCTTAGCCGATCTGAAAATCAGATAGCACAAGTCTCAGAACTTTAAACGTTTGGCTAACTTGTACTTATCTAAATTCAATGAAACTTGTCTTAAATTAAACCTAAGGCTTTTATCTGTGTCACTATAAAATTGGGTGACTTTTTAAAAAAAATTTCTATTTTGATCAGTTGTTTTGAAAATGTTGCAAAAACATTACTAAAAGAAAAATGCAGAAAAGTAAGAGCATAGATTTTTATAATGGTTCGGTCAATGTGACCTACTCCAGTCTTCGAGGACATCTTTCTCCGTATTCATAAATCACCATAGTTACCTCATCACAAGAGCGGCTTGAGTTATACACCAACTCCTTTAATGTCCAATGCTTTTACAACAATCACAACAACAATCAACGAAATTACCACCACCTCACTAATGAATGTTAGATCACACCTTGATCAACCTTTTACAAGTATGGAATGTAAGATGGTGGTTTATATGAAGCTTATACAGAATATAGAATGTATGTTTGATAGGCTTAAGGCTTTGGACAAGAGAGGAAGATAAGAGATGAAGAGAATTCTTGCTTTTCACTTGATAGCTTGTAGAATATGTGTCTTGTTTTGCATGTGATCTTCCTCCTCCTTTTGTAAGGTGGTGCACGCCCCCTGGTGCTGAGAAGACTCTTGAAAAATATCTTTAATTCCCTTGGAAGATATCTTGCAAATCATTGTGACATACCTTTGCTTATTTGGTGAGATATGATTGGACAAGTGATGTGTCTTCGTCTTGTTGTCACTCTATCATTGGGTCTTTGTTGAACCACCTTGGCACTTAATACATGACATGGATAATCATAAAAATTTTGAGAATAATTTGAATTTTAAATGTTTTGATTCCCAATCAATCATTAATGTGATGTATTCTCATTTTTGAATTGATTTTGTGTATTGAAATGCCTTGCAAAATCGGCCACCTTGCTGAAAACTTCATCATTGTTTTTGAAACTTTTGAAGCATTTCCTTGAATATTTGATCTCCATAAATTTTTGAATTCTTTCGTAGATAATTCTCCATCAATCATAGCGCAAGATAAGCTCCACCTAGGCTCCATGTAAGCACCAATTAGATGCCAATTTCAGCACACATCTGTTGAAAATGTTTTTGAATTTTAAATGAGTAATAATGTAACATCTTCATAAACATGGTAAATTTCAATCACCATTGAACATTGTCTTCTAGAATACTCCAAGATAGGTCTTGAATGTGTAAAACATGTATACATACATGTCAAACTCGTACCCCTTTAATATAGTGTAGAAATTTGAATTTTCAAATTTCGCCGATTGCGTGATTTTTCTCCAATTGATCACGAACCCTTTTGACATGTAAGATGTGACATACACCATATAGTATTCATTTAAAATTGCATAATTTCAGCTCCATATAGTGTAGGAAATTCGGCGATGGGGGTGTCACATTTTGGAATTTGAATTTCCAAGAGAATAAGGAAAATGATGAATAATTGATATATGTAATTATGGTATGACTTTGGTCTTGAATTTTTCATGTGGTGCACGAAATTTTGATGTTCTTGGAGTGTATATTGTTTGGTCGTCTTTGTATGGTAAGTTTAGGATGTGTTGGTGTCTGTTCGGTAGACATTTGATGTGGAGATTTTTGGTTTACAAACTTTTCACGTGTCGATATATTTTTAGAAAATTGATGACATGAAATATACGACTTGAAGTATCTTGGATATGTATATACACATAAGGTGACGTGTATATGATTGCTTGACGTTGATGACGTACATTGATGACGTATCTTGGAGTATTCTAGGGTTCTTGGATATAGTCTTTCCTTCCATGGCTAAGATGTAGCCATTGGATAAATAAGAGAAGATTCTAGGACTCTTAAATATAGTCTTTCCTTCCATGGCTAAGATGTAGCCATTGGAACCTTATGGAAGAAAAGACTCTTCCTTTGCATGGTACTACCGTTACTAACTTGAGTTACTTTTGAGGTGTGGTTAAGATAAGTAACTTTAGTAAAGGTTTAAGGTGTCTATTAGCTTCCCCCATGGTTAACCGGTGGTTGGAGACTTAAAGCATATCATGCTTTAGTTGCTTTTGAGGTGTTTAAATGAAAAGTTACTAAATTGTTGAAGAAGAGTTTAATGGTAGAGTTGATCCCATAATTCCACCACTTCCTTGTAACCCACGGTTTGTGTGAGTTACCCAACCTCAAAATAATATCCTATTATGGATACTACATGCATGAACTATTTTATAATATTGCTTTAGTAAGCATTTAAAGTGAGTAGTTAGACCTTTTTAGCAAAAGTAGTCTCATGGCCACTAATTATGCCACTTAACCGGCGGTTGGGGGAGGGAGAAGGTAATACTTTTTCCCTTTTTCCTTCTTAATCTCCATTTAGTAGGATACTAAATGCTCTTGTAACCTTTTCATGCTTACTTTAAGAAGACTACTAAGGGTTAGTTGGCTTGTAAGAGGAAACCCTATGATTGTATCTTCAAGACCTTTATGGCCGAGATTTATGAGTAATCTTAGGAGGGTAAAGCTGTCATCTCACATACTTCATAAGACATGCTTGTGTCATTTCCATTTTATTGAATTTACCTTAAGGAAAAATAATTGAAGCAGTCGTAATAAAACTTAATAAAAATGTACATGAAGGATCCAACCTCATAAATTACTAGTTGCAGCAGACCTTTTTAGAATTTCTTTAAAAGACAAATAAAGTGACTAGTTGGGGCATTTAAATTAAAAGTGATCCAATGTGTGTCTTATCATGTAGTATCCGGCGGCCTTAAAGGAAAAAGGAGGGAAACTTTTTCCTTAAACTCTTGAGACACATTTAATGGAACACTTAATTCCATGTGTAAGCTTTTAGGCTTACTTTTTAAGAGGCTATTATAAGTTAGTTATCTCTTAAGGATTCAAATATCTTAGAGTTTCTAAAACCCTTGTGGCCGAAATTCTAAGAATCCTGGGAGGTTAAATTGTCAACTCACATGCTTCATAATTCATACTTGAGGTAGTATACTATTTCCCTACAATATTAAAGAAACGTTGATGAAATGTTCTTGGCAGAAATAACGTTCCATTGCGTCACTTCATACTAGTCTCAGATACAGTATAGTTTTTCGATGGGGTTCATCATTAACGAATTTCCAATAAATTGACATGTCCCACTTGTGCTTTTTCTATCTATTTTACATCCTCCATAATCGGCGTCAGTGTAAGCATGCAAAATAAATTCACAATTTTTATCGTACCAAAGTCCTACTGTGCGGGTATGCTTAACGTAACGAAATTTCCTTTTACAGAATTAAAGTGTGAGACTTTAGGATTAATTTGAAAACGAGAACATATACAAACACTAAACATAATATCGGGTCTACTTGCAGTAAGATAAACCAAAGAGCCAATCATGTATCTATACAATCCATTATCAAAATCTTTTCTATTTTCATCTTTATCAATTTTAGTAGCTACACTCATAGGGGTGGTAGATGATTTTAAGTTTTAAAAATTAAATTTCTCAATCATGTGATTTATATATTTCACTTGACTTATGTGTATTCTTTTACTAGTTTGCTTAATTTGCAAGCCAAGATAATAATTTACTTCGCCTACCATAGACATCTCAAACTCAGATTTCATGCAAGTTTCAAAATTTTTTTAACTAATATATCACATGTAGACCCAAAGACAATATCATCAACATAAATTTGAATAATGAGTAAATCTAATTTTTCTTGTTTTAGGAATAGAGTACTATCAATGGTTCATCTTTTAAATCTATTTTCTAAGGGAAAAGTAACAAAGCAATCATACCAAGCTCTAGGAGCTTGTTTTAAACCATATAGCGCTTTCGTTAACTTATAAACTTGATTTGGACATTTCATATTCTCAAATCCAAGTGGTTGCTGTACATGAACTCCTTGTTGTATAAAACCATTTAAAATACACTTTTTGGATCCATTTGATAAAAATTTGAAATCCTTTATGCAAGCAATAGAAAGTAATAATCATATAGCTTCTAAACGTGCTACGGGTGCAAATGTCTCTTCATAATATATTCCCTCTTCTTGATTATATCCTTGTGCTACAGCATATCCCTATTTCTAACAATTTTACCTTCCTTGTTCATTTTATTTCTAAATAATTATTTCGTACCTATTGCTGTTTTGTCTTGTAGTTAGGGTACTAAATCCTATAAATCGTTTCTTATAAATTGATTTAATTCGTCATG
>AP025075.1:12334271-12424444 GCA_036186865.1 Eustoma russellianum | reverse complement strand
AGGGTTAATTCTATGAACGTATATGGGCATGCATGCATATATACAGGTATATATATATATATATGTAGCTCCACATGTATGGATAAGGATTAAGGAAAATACGGGTGGGATACATGTACGTATATTAGTCAGAAGTATGAAAAGTGCCGCGGGATGAATTGTGTATGAAGAATATCCTTGAAATGACAAAGATAAGAGAAGGATAGTTATAATTATACAAACACATACGTACATATAATACTGAGGAAACAATTATAATTAGAATATATATATATATACATATGCGTTTCGGCCAACCATGCCCAAGGAAAATTAACCCTTGCATTCAAGATTAGGAATGGATCTAAATAAATGATGTGGTTGAGATGATTGTTAAAAGTCAATTAAAGAGGGACTTTCCCTCTCCCCATGCAGGCCGCCGGCTGCTAAACCCAAGGGGAGGAGTAAATTCCTCCCTTGTTACAAGAAAGGATTATCTCTACTCATTTAAACAAAGAAACCTAAAAGGCTACTCCAAAAGAAAAGGTGCTCCTCCCTCTCCTCTCACTATACCGGCGAAAATAATAGAACCAAGGAGGGAGAACAAGAACCACATCATACCAAGGCCATCTAGGTAAGATCCCTTCACAAATCTTGATGAGTTACATACTAAGAGGAGAGAGATTTATATTCCCTTCTTTGACCAAGCCGTAGGAATCACGGATTTAGGGGGTGGATTTTCCTAAACATCAACCAAGAGGACCTTCATCCATTCATCCAAGGTGCAAATTGTAAGACCCTCCATTTCTTCTCTAAGTTGTATTGTGTGATTTAAAGGATGGCTAACAAATGCCCAAACCGTGCGTAATAGGAAAAGAGAGAAGGAGGTGCTTCTCGTGCCAACCAACCCGAGTCAAATCCAAGGACTCCTAAGGCAAGTACACTATACTTTTTATGGTTTAGATGTGAAATTATGTGCATGAATGGCTAGAAATATCTAAGATTTGATCTTAGTTGTGAAATGGTGAGTTTTAAATCCAAAACTTTCGGCCCTTTGCATGTAAATGTGTAGGAGGGGGCACTTTGTCCCAAAGATGAGTTCTTTGATGATCTTACGCATGTTTAAGTGTCAATCTTGGTTTGAATGTGTGAAAGATTCCTCCTTTCATGACCAAATGCCCACGGAGGAAGGGTAAGGGAGGTTGGGTGAGTTTTAAATGGAAAATGTCATTTTAGCGAGGAAATGGGGACAAGGTTTAATCTTGTTGAGTGTTAGGCTCAAAATACTCTTGAGTTTGTCATTTTCTTGCATGCTCCAAACAATGAGGCTGACGTAAAGGATGTGTGTGTTCATCTCAAATTGTTGCTAAGTAATAGTGACAAAAATGTGAACCAAGGACATGTAGGAGGAAGACGTGATCACTGAAAAATTCTGGACCTGGACCGAAATTTTAGCTGTTTTGTGAAGCAAGAAAAGGGACCTTAGGAACCTTCAATTCCACTTATTTTTGGTATGCTAATATTTTTATGTGTTTGTTAGGTGTGAGAGTTGGAATCACCTTAAAAAGAGCCACGGTTTATTTTTAATGAATTTTCTACTAAGATTGGTCTTACTGGAAAAGTTGTACTGGACAGAATTCAAGTAATGTGTTTAGTAGCCTAAAAATGGACCTTAGGGGTATGCAAATCCATTAATTTTCGGCATGGTACTAGCCTCATGAATAAAAGAGAGATAGCAGTTGGAATTTTATCAAAATAAGTTGTGGTTTACTTTTAATTAATTTCCTAGTAAAACGGGTCAAACTGAATTATGTTGGATAGGCAGAATTTATGTCACGTTTTGCATGATCTGGAAAAAGGCCTTAGAGAATTGGTTTTGGGCTAGAAATTGGCAGGATGCTAGCCCTATGAGTTTATTAAGTTAGGAAGTTGGAATTTCCAGAAAAAGATTAAAGGATTTGTCACAATGAATATAGTAAAATATGGTCGTTTCAGAATTCAGATTGCATTGTTGTATAAAAAGGAGTAAATGAGTCCCATTTAGATATCGTAAGTTCGCAACACATGCATGGCATTCACTTATGACAGTCACGGAGGAGTACCTGTGGTTAAATGGGTCTAAAACGTGCATTTTAGCAGAAAACTCCTAAGAAGAAGTAAACGTTACGAAGCTGGAAAATTCCAGCATGTCAACGGAATGTGTCCATTCGTTTTTGTTAAGCACTATGCCGTCATTCGCATGTCACATGTCATATATTGCATTCATCGTCACATGCATGATTTATGGCATGGATTTTACGTGAAAGAAAAGTGAAAAGCGTTTTCAAGAAGATGATTTTTGTGTTTTTAAAAGAACGCTTCCCCACCGGTACCGTGTGTGAGTATGAACTGGCCAGTATGAACTTGAGCAGATCCGGGTTAAGCGATCTGAAGGAATGATGATGTTACCGATCCGAATCCGGGAATAATAGATTCGAAGGGGAGAAGTTACCGCCTCAGATCCGGGAAGATAGATCTGAAGAATGATGACGTTACCGTTCCGAATCCGGGAATAATAGATTCGAAGGGGAGAAGTTACCGCCTCAGATCCGGGAAGATAGATCTGAACACTCTATTGTTTTATGACGATGATGATTTGAAAGGAAAGCCTGAAAAAATCATTTTTCTCATTTTATCATGACGCATTACATGTACGTATGCATGCATGTAACGTATGGAGTCATTGTGTAGCGACACATGATGCTTAGACTAAGTTGTCATGATCCTGTAGGACCTAAGTGATGATGATTACTGTGTGGTTAGTCGATGCATGTTACAGTCTCTTTATGTTATATTCTGTTCTAACCAGTAATTTCTTAAGTTATGACCTTATTACATTAAGCGATGATCCTTATCGAATGTTGATCGGAGGACAGGTATGTTTCTGAACCGGATATTATTTGGGGTTTGGTTCTTGCTCGTACTTTCCATTTAACTCATGATTATTATAGTATACTTGCTGGTGACGTTGTCACTCACCCTATTTTTTCTCTCCAGAGGTGGCAGGAGATAAAGTTGAATGGATTGATGACGAGCCTAGGGTTCCCTACCCGTGAGTGCATTGGAGGATGGCCAGGATTAGTAGACCGAGCGTACCAGTATTAAGGGATGATGATGTTTTGTAATTGTGATGGGAAAAACAATTTACTTTTGTCGTTTTCTGCTACGATTTATGTGGGTTGTAAACCTTAACTGCTCGTGATGACGCTTTAATTTGAAGTTTTAAATTCTACCACAGTTTCGTTTACTTATTGCGTGTAAGCACGAAAATCCATGCAACTCTATCATGGATCACGACGCGTATGGATGACGCCTAGTACTCTCCTTAGTGAAGTACGGCGGGTGCACCGACTTCGACGGGGCCGGGGTGCGGGGCGCCACAATGTGCGTTATAATTCACAGAATATCCAACAAAAATACAGTCAATACAGTTGGACACAAATTTATTCAAATTATCCTTTGTGTTTAATACAAAACATTTACATCCAAAAACATGAAAATAATCAATCTTTGGCATGCGATCATTTAAAATCTCATATGGTGTTTTGTTAATTTTCTTTCAAATGGATAAACGGTTAATCATATAACATGCACGATTAACGGCTTCGGCCCACGAAAATATAGGTAATCGATTTTCACAAAGCATAGTTCTTGCAATTTCTTGCAACGTCATATTCTTTCTTTCAACTACACCATCTTAGTACCTTTTTCTTCACAAAACACAATTATTTTTTTACTTTAAAATTTCCCGCCTCTACCACTCCTAATCTTTTAACATTCACATTGTATTCATTTTTAAGTCGTTTGATCAATTTAGCAATCTCAACGGCACTATCATCTTTATTTCCAAGGAATAAAGTCCAAGTATAACGAGAAAAGTCATCAACAATAACACATGCATTGTGTCGCCCTCCAAGGCTTCTAGTACGACTAAGACCAAACAAATCAATGTGTAATAATTCCTAGATTCTAGATGTGCTAATCTCATTTTTGGGCTTAAGTGATTCACATGTTTTTTTGTCCTTAATACAAGATTCACACCACTTAAATTTGTCTAAATCAAGTGTAGGCATTCCTCGTACTAGATTCTTACATTGAAGTTTTTCATGAGTGGAAATACCAATTTCTCCTAAACGTCTATGCCATAAATTCACATTCGGTTCATTTGACATAAAACACTTTACTTTTGCGTCTAAAATATCATCCATAGATAATGTAAAAATATTTCCTTCTCTTTTTCCTCTTAATACTATTTCTCCATTTTTATTAACAATATTGAAGTATGGTTGAGAAAAATTCACATCAAAACCACTATCAAGAAATTTTGAAATACTAAGCAAGTTATAGGATAAGTTGCTTACCAAGAATACACTGGACATTTGAAGGGTACTTGGACACACCCTTTCCAATTATTTTACCTTCGTTGTCATCTCCAAAGGTTATGGATCCTCCTTTTGTAAGCTTCTTTAATTTCAAAAATAATGTTCGATCATCCGTCATGTGTCTTGAACAACCACTGTCAAGAAAACACTTGCTTGCTACATCTTTTGTTTTATATGATCCATGCAAAGTGTACCGTTTATTTTTGGGTCCTTAATGGTTAGTGATTCAACCCTTCGCACGAGTACCTTTAGGTACCCAAACTTGGGTAAACTTTCTTGGTCTTTCAAAAGATGAGAGAAAAGGTGAAGAATGAATATAGAACATGTCATGAGCACCTCTATTTGGCCTGTAATGGCCGAACCATACGTTGTAGAAATAGGATGAATTTCGACTTTGATGTGCATCTCGGTTTGCAAGCAAGTGCTTGATCTAGATGCATTAGTATGATATGAATATCGAGTATACATCAATGACTTGCTTTCTTATTTATGTGTCACGTGATTATAGTTTCCATGTGATGAAAAAGAAATAGTACGATGAGATACAATACGTAACTCGCTAGTTTGTATCGTTGGCTTCATAGGCTTTACGGTCGTTTTGAATACATGTGGTTGCTTAGATGACGATAGAACAAAATTTGTTGATTTGCATTGTAACCGATTATCTTCAATGTACCCTAATCCGGTTTTGTCAGATTCATGCTTTTGAGAAGAGATGAGATGATCTAACATGCAAGTTCCTCTATTGAATTTTTTTATCTCCTTTTCTAGATTTGCGTTTCTTGATCTCAAAGATATCGGCTTTCATTTCAACATTTTTGGATTTCACGGAATCAATTTCATATTTCAATGAATCAGTCAAACCAGATGACTCCCTTTTTGATTCGTTTAAATGAGATACAAGATTTGTGTTACAATATTCTAACAATTTCTTGTCTTTAATTAAGCGTTTCTTTTCTTTTGTATGAGTCTTAGTAAACTTATGTAACTCAAGATATTGAACATACAAATCATTACAAGATGTTCAGAATCAGAATCAGAATTTACCTCACTGGATGCTTTGGATGCAAAGCATACTTGAGTCGTTTCCTCTTCAGCTTCTTCACTTTCAGAGTCAGATGAATCATTCCATGTAGAAGCTTGAGGGTCTTCTTGTACTCCTTTGCTTAGGTCTGAGATGGGTCTAGTTTTTGTCCATTCCTAGTCATGTTTTTTGTTTATAGTTTTGTTTGAGTCCTTGTTCGGGCAGTCATAAGAGATGTGTCCAAGTCTTCCACAATCATAACACTTAATATCTTTATCATTATTCTTATTCATATGCTTCTTAGATGAAGTAGGCTTAGGTTTGTTTTTAAAAGACTTTCTCATAAACGTTCTTAATCCTTTAGCCACTAAGATTAGATCCTCATTATCAGAATCCGTGTCACTATCATCTACGTGATCAGAAGAAGTAGGGACGTATTCATTTGATTTAAAAGCTATGGTCTTGCCTGGTTTAGAATTTAATTCAGATTACCTCAGGATGAGTTTGTTTTTATATACCCTTAGAGATCCGATCACTTTTTTAATTTTTATTAACTTTGTTTCTTTACTTTCTTCAATTGTAGTCACTCTAGGATCTCATTCGGATGGGAGACCTCTCAAAACTTTCTATACTTTTTCCTGTGAAGAGAAAAAATTTCCAAGAGACTCAAGAAAATTACAGATTTTAGTCAATCTCAAATTCATATCAACAATAGATTAATTTGGCAATAATGTAAAGAATTCAAGAGTAGACATAAGCATATTGATCTTACACTCTTTTACTTGACTAGTTCCTTCATGCTTCATTTCTACACACTTCCACATCTCTTGTGCATTAGAGCAATTAGAGACATAACAAGATTCACTTTTACTCAAACCATTTAAGAGAAGTTGCATGGGTTTAGCATTCATACTCAACTTCTTTTTATCATCACTAGTATATTATTGTATAGGTTTTACCTTTAAAGTAACAACATCAACCTTTAGACGGAACAAAAGGACCATCTTCTATTATAGAACATAAATCTATATCAATAGCCATTAAAAAAAGTTTCATACGAAGTTTCCTTTGATTAAAGGACTCACCATCAAAAAGTGGAGGCCTTTGGCTTGACATACTTTCTTGCTCGGTTTTGTGGCTAGTTGATGCCATCTCGCAAAGATTGTTAGATCTTGTTGTTGTGAGTGAACCTCGCTCTGATACCACTTGTAGGACCTGTATAGCACCACTAGAAGGGGGTGGTTGAATAGTGAGTGCGAAAAAATTGGTTTTTAAAAAGGTTTATTGACCAATACTCACTTCTGAAAACAGATTCTGTTTTCAGACTCCGTTTTCGAATGATTAAATGAATAGGTTATACGCCTCCAAAATTCGTGACATTTTGTCACACTGTACTTTAAGATGTTATATATATGTAAAAAAACATTTGAGATCAAAATTCATAGTCTAAAGCCCTGTCAATTAGTGAAAAACTTCCTCTATAATTAAAATATAATTCCCAATTAATTGCAACTCCAAATAATCTGAAAGTTTGATGATGACCTTTAAGATGTTTATTTAATTGGATGAAACAGTTTTGCAAAATTCCTTTGGCAAGTATGTCAACCACGTTGATGTTCTCAACCTCTGCCAATCTGAAATCAGATTGCACTAGTCTCTGTACTTTCAACGTTTGGATGACTTATACTGATCCAAATTTAATGAAACTTGTCTTAAATTAAACCTAAGACCTTTATCTATGTCTCTGTAAAATTTTGTGATTTTTGAAAATTGTGTGTTGTTTTTCTCAGTTGTTTTAAAACCATTGTAAAAACTGTACTGAAAGCAAAATGCAAAAAAGTAAGAACACACAGACTTTTATACTGGTTCGGTCAATGTGACCGGCTCCAATCTTCGAGGACACCTTCCTCGGTATTCACTAATCATCAAAGTCACCTCACAACAAGGGTGTCTTGAGCTATATACACACTCATTTAATGTCTAACCCTTTTATAACAATCACAACAACAAACAACAAAATCACCACCACCTCACTAACGAAGGTTTGATCACACCTTGATCAACCTTTTACATGTATGGAATGTCTGATGGTCGTTTATATGAAGCCTATACAGAATATATAATGTATGTTTGATAGTGTAGCACCCCGCTCCAGGCTTTCCCGCGTACGGTGCATCCGCCGTACTTCACTACGGAGAGTACCAGGTGTCAAGACATAACATGTCATAGTCCATAACGAAATTTATGGACTTTCCTGCTTACATATCAATAGGTAAGCAAAAACTTAGGCATAATAAAAACTTTTAAATAAAAACATTCTGAATATCCAACACAACATCTACAACCATGTCTGTGAAATAAAAGAGAAATCCGAAATTAATGTTCCATCATAAGTCCATCAAACATAAACCATCATAAGAAAATCGTTAAGTTGCCATCCTCTCGCACGTCTACGGGTATGGAACTCTAGGCTCATCGTCAATCAACTCTACCCCGTTTCCTGCAGGCTCTAGGAGGAAAAATAAGGAGGTGAGTGACAAAGTCACCAGCAAGTACACCATAAACAATCAAGAATTAAATGGAAAGTATACACAAGAACCAAATCCCAAGAATTTTGGTTCACAACATACCTGACCTTCAATCCATTAACCACCAGGAAATAAAATCATAACTTATGTGGCAAGAAATATACGATCATAACTTAGGAGACAATAAATAATAACATCATATCCTAAGTAACAGTACATCAAGCATTCGACTAGCAATTAAATGTAACGTGTAAGAATTTGCAAATGTGATGCAACGTGATAAAAATGAGAATTAATTCAATCTTTCTTTCTTTCAAAACATCATCGTCATAAAACGAGGAGTAGTGAGTGTTCAGATCTATTATATCCGGATCTGAGACGGCCATACCATTCCCTTCAGATCTATTATGTCCGGATCTAAAAACGGTCATACAATCAATCATCATCATCAGGTCTAATCTCTCCGGGTCTGAACGGTCATAATCATCATAACCAGGTCTATTCTCTCTGGGCCTGTATAGTCATAATCATCTAAACAGGTCTATTTTCTCCGGGCCTGTACGGTCATAATCATCAACAGATCAATTAACCCAGGAATCTGTAGCGGGTTGTGCTGGCCAGAATTAAATTGTATCAATGGAAATCGTTCTTTTCAAACTGAAATCTTTTCTTTGAAAGCGCTTTTTCATCATTCTTTGTCATAAAATCAGTTTCATAAATCATGCAAATGATGATGATTCAAGGTATGACGTGCAACATGAAAATCATGACTAGATGCATCACATAATACTCATCCTGCCTTGTTCTTTAAGTTGGAGAAATTTCTAGAGTTAATATTCTGTTCATGCGGCCTCAAACCTCACAATTTGGGCTTCTTTTCCTAACCTCAGGTCATACACATGCATAATGGAGTCTTATCTACTTGCCATAAAAATTTCATAACGTTTCAAGACATAAAAGACTCCCAAATCATTAAGTTACCAAACAGAGTACTGCTGAATCCAGCAACGCAGTACCCGTCTTTACCTTTCTTTTAAGCCCATATAACCTTATTTAATTTGGGCTAACACCTGGAAAACATAGTAGACACATCAAGAAGTAATATGCATAGGCCCAAATAGTTAATACATGTCCAAAATCACAAGACTAAGGCCTCTTAACTTCTTCCATATTTCTGTCGTGTTTTCCAGTTTTATACGCCAATTTCAATTCAATAGGCACCCATCAAAAAAACTATTACAAGTTGATTAATTTACATGGACATGCTCATCTATGTCATAAGTAATTACCATAAAAATTCCAGAGTAATCCAATAGGTTTAAAGGGGTCATTTAATTGCATTCCTAAGACTAGGTACATGCAGAATCTGGATTGACCAGTTGTCACTAAAAATTTCATTGCGGATGAACCACAAGTCCTTTTCCAAAATTCAAACTCATAGATCTAATAAACACACAGGGATAACATCCTACCAAAAATCAGCTCTTTTACACACTCCTAAGGTCTATTTTCGGGTCACAAAACACGACACATAATTCTGCTAGTTCAAGTAGTTTTTCCCTTTTGTCATTTTTCATGCCAAGTGGTTACTAACTCAATTCATTCATCTAACATGAGTTACTATCTACCATGTACACCTTTTATCATCGATATTCTAGGTTCCATAACATTTAATAGACTACATACGGTACATCCAAAACAGTTTTGAACTTACACATAACACACACCCTCATTGTACACTTTGTACCAAATAAAGTCTACCTTTAACATAACTAAAGTATAGGTCACACCATCCCTATAAACAGCGCGTTTCTTACCCTTGGAGAAATTCTCTTTCCGTTTTTAAAGTGAGTATGATACACCCATATACTATATCATACAACTTTCTTACCTCTTTTGCTCCACAAGATATATTCTTCACAAAAATAAATGCTCATTACTACTATCTCTTCTAGCCGTCCCTTCCATGGTGAGAAAGATGAATCCTACCATGTTTGTCTTGGACATGCTACACATTCGTATTCAATGTAGGCAAAGATCACACCTTTGGAAGAATTTCACACATGCAAGACACTTTTCTTAAGGAACACCAAGCTCTCATGCTTCAAGCTTAATACTTTCCAGCTAAGATTAAATCTTAATAATAACTAGTCATTCAAGCATACACATTCACACATAAGTCAAGAGCATTTAGAGTATACTTGCCTCTTTGGATCTTAGAGCTTCCTTCTAGCTTGAAACTTGTTTGAAACAAAGTGAAGTTTCCTCCAACCTCTTCCTAACATACACGGTTTTGGAAGAATAGTGGAGATAGATGTTAGTCATTATTTAAACAAATAATAAAGCTTAGTTTGAGGCTAGATTGTCTTACCAATTTGAAGCTTGAATGGGGGTTGAGATGAATCCAACCCACTAAGAAGCTAACCTCTCTTAGTATCTTGAAAACCTTCACCTAATGACCATTTGGAGGCCACGGTTTCAACAAGAAAGGAAGGTACCATGTGAGCTTCACCATTTGAAGTATGGAATTCACTTAAAAAGGTTAATATGTAACTTACCTAGACAAGACTTGATCTTGAAGATGGTTCTTGGATCTCCTTGGCTCAAGGTTGGCCGTGTGAGAGGAATGAGGGAGGGATTGCTGAAGTGTGTAGGGAGTCTTGGTTCTTTTTCTTTTTGTGAGTTCTTGAATAGTTGAATATAAGAGAAGATTCTAGGACTCTTGGATATAGTTTTTCCTTCAATGGCTAAGGTGTAGTCGTTTGAAACCTTAAGGAAGAAAGAGAGTTTTCCTTTGCATGATTTTTTTCATTAGGGCTTACTACTATTACTAACTTGAGTTACTTTTGAGGTGTGGTTAAGATAAAGTAACTCTATAAAGGTTTAATCTGTCTCTTGGCTTTCACCATGGTTAACCGGCAGTTGGAGCCCTTTAGTATGCTCTATCATGCTTTAGTTGCTTTTGAGGGTTTTTAAATGAAAAGTTACTAAGTATTTGGAGAAGAGGTTAATGGTAAAGCTGATCCCATAATTCCTCCATTTTCTTGTAACCCACGATTTTAGTGAGTTACCCATCCTTAAAATAATATTATATTATAACTACTACATGCATAAACTACTTTATAATATTGCTTTAGTAAGCATTTAAAGTGAGTAGTTGAGGCCTTTTAGCAAAAGAATTAATTCGATCTTTTTTCTTTCAAAACATCATCTTTGTAAAACAAAGAGTAAGAGTGTTCAGATCTATTATATCTGGATCTGAGGCGGTCATACCATTCCCTTCAGATTTATTATGTCCAGATCTGAAAACGGTCATACAATCAATCATCGTCATCAGGTCTATTCTCTCTTGGCCTGAACGGTCATAAATCATCATCATCAGGTCTATTCTATCCAGGCCTGAACGGTCATAAATCATCATAATCAGGTCTATTCTCTACGGAGCTGAACGGTCATACTCATCATCAGATCAATTAACCCCGGATCTGGAGCGGGTTGTGCTGGCCAGAAATTTATCGTACCAATAGGAATCTTTCTTCCAAAACTGAAATCTTTTCTTTAAAAGAGCTTTTCGTAATTTCATTGACATGAAATCAGCCTCATAAATCATGTAAATGTAGAGAATGCAATGCATGATGTGCAATATGCAATTCATGACTAAATGCATCACATAATACATATACAGTCTTGTTCTTTAAGCTGGAAAATATTCCAGCATTAACACTCTGTTCACGCGGCCTCAAACTTATCAAATCAGGCCTATTTTCATGATCTTATGCCACATATATGCATAATGGAGTCTTATCTACATGCCATAAAAATTTTGTAACGTTTCGAGGTGATTAAATCCCTCAAATCATTAGTTCACTGAAAAGGGGCACTACTGAATCCAGCAGTGCAGTACCCGTCCTTACCTTAGTTTCAAGCTATAAAATCTTATTTAATTTGGGATAGCACCTGGAAAACATAGTAAACACACCAAGGAATAATATTCATAT
Organism: Eustoma russellianum; assembly: GCA_036186865.1. Lineage (NCBI taxonomy): Eukaryota > Viridiplantae > Streptophyta > Magnoliopsida > Gentianales > Gentianaceae > Eustoma > Eustoma russellianum. The sequence continues at coordinate 12,412,494 of AP025075.1, read as the reverse complement.
GCCCAAACAGCACATACAAGTTTAAATCAACAAGATCAGGCCTCACAACTCATGCCATTAATCTGTCCCATTTTCCAGTTTTGAAACACAAACTTCAACTCAGTTTTTAACCCTCAAAACAGTTGTTCCAAGCAAATATATTTACTTGGAAATGTTAATCTATGTCTTAGGTAATTACCATAAAAATTTCAAGGCAATCCAATAGGTTTAGAGGGGTCATTTAATTATTTTTCCGAAACTGGGTACATGCAGAATCTGTGGTGACCAGTTGTCACTAAACATTTCATTGAGGATAAACCACAAGTCCTTTTACCGAAATTCCAACTCACAGATTTAATACACACATAAGTCTATCATCATACCAAAATTCAGCTAAATTTCACACTCCTGAGGTTTGTTTTCAGTTCATACAATACACCACTCCAAACTGTCCAGGTCCAGTAATTCCTGCATTTCATCACTTTTTATTATTCAAGCATTTTCCAACCAACTTCATTCCTTAAAATAGTTTACTGTACATTAAATGCACATTTCAACATGGTCATTTCAAGTTTCATAACCCATTTTAGGCTACACATGACACACGCCAACAGCCTTGCAATTTACACTTAGAACGTGCCACTTCTCATGCATTTTACACTTCATAAAGTTTACTTTTGACAAAACCAATTCTTGCACCAAATAATCACCATAAACAGCCCTTTTTTGGGTGGATAGTAGACCTTATGCCACATTCAAGTTTGAGCACATAACATATCCATATAGCAACTCATTCAATCATGCCATTTTCCTACATTTCATACTGATAAAGTCCATACTTAACAAGGAATAATTCATTGTCCATTTAACCCTTATAACCATCCCTATGATGAGAGGAATGTCTCATCCAATGTCTACAATAGGCATGAAACACATCCGTAGAGGAATTTACCCACATGCAAACACTTTTCCCTTATGAACAACTAATTTCTCATGCTTGAACTTAGAATCTTCAACTAAGATTCATATCTTAGAAAGGCTAGTCATTCAAGCATACACTTCACAAATAAGTCAAGGTTGCTTAGACTGTACTTGCCTCTTTGAGCTTAGATGCTTCTCTAGCTTGTGCCTTGGTTGAAATAGAGTAGAGTTTCCTCCAACTTTCCCCCTATGACATACGATTTTGAGGGAGGGGTGGAAGTAAATGTTTAGCTACTATTTAAAGACATAATGAAGCTAGTTTGAAGATAGATTAGCTTACCAAATTGAAGCTTGAATGGAGATTGAAATGAATTCAACCCAACAATAGGATAACTTTCTTAGTAGCTTGAAAAAATCTCCACCTAGTGACCATTGAAGGTCACGGTTTTGGTAAGAAATGGGAGGTACAATGTGAGCTTCATCATTTGAAATATGAAATTCACTTAGGGAATTCAACATGCAACTTACCTAGAGGAGTGTTTGGAGCTTGAAGATGAAGATATCCTTGAGTTTTCTAGCTCCTATCAAGCGTATGAAATGATGATGATGATGAAATTGCCTAAGTGTTCAATGGTCTTTAGTGATTTGCTTGGGGCAACTATTGAGAGGGTTGAGAGTTGAAGACGAAGGAGAGGCTTCTAGTTAAATTGAAGAAGGCTTCATGGGTAGAAGAAAGGGGAGGGGCGGCAGTAATGGGTCAAAGGGAGGGGACAAGGAATCCCATGTGTGCTTAAAAGAAGAAAGCACTTCTTGGAGTCTTGCATTTGACCCTCTTTTGGTCTACCATGCTTGGCTCTTTTTATTTTATTTTATTCAATAGTAGTCTTTTAATGGAATTATTAAAAATTTAAGGAGGGTTCTAGAACCCCTCATGTTGGCCGAAATTTACTAAGGTTTGGGAGGGTATTTTTGTCATTTCACATGCTCCATAAGACATACTTGTATAATTATATCATTTCTTATAATATTTACTTTAAGGAAATTTAATTAAAGAAGAAATAATAAAACTTAATAAAATGCACTTGAAAGATCCAACCTTTCATTAATTCACTTTATACAAGTCTCAAGTACAATACGATTTTTGTTAGGTACAACAGATAGGTTTAAGGCTTTGTGCAAGAGAGGGAGATAAGAGATGAAGAGAATTATTGATTTTCGCTTGATAGCTTGTAGAATGTGTGTCTTGTTTTGTTTTTAATCTCCCTCTTCCTTTTGTAAGGTGGTGCACGCCCCCTAGTGCTGAGAAGTCTCTTGAAAAATGTCTTGAATGCTCTTGGAATGTATCTTGAAAAATTGGGGTTTGAGTGATTTGAAAATGCATGATTTAAATATTACGTGTTTACGAAATGCATGAAATAAGTGTTACTTGATATATGTATGTAATAAAAATGCTTTACATATTTGTATATAATGTTTCCATAATAACGTGCCATAAAGCATTAAAGATTACAATATATGTCGAACATTTTTTGTCTTTATACTATTTTCATGTGCCATTATTAACGAACTAAGCTAGTTGATTCAGTGAAGTGCTTAAGTTAATGAACTAATTAGTTCATTAAATGATGACATATTTGGAGAGAGCTATATGGCAACAAACTTGGAATGGAAATTCTTCTCATCTCCACACCTCATTATACACGCCACTTACACATATTATGCATCCATATTTTTTTATTCGACAAACTATATACTTATGTTCCCACATTCCACCGACATGTCATATATATTATACACATACTCGACGTCACACTTCTATATGCACCTCATATTTATGAGTATATACAGGTCTTATATCATATATTACAAGTCATAGTGCTATCAAAATTATAATGACATGTCACAAGGTCGTAAGCTGAAAATTGCCGTATCGGGTGACTACTGAAACTTCATCGACATTTCACGTACTTACCATATAAATATGGTCAGCCTATATACATCAAAAATATTCAAACGTTTCATGATCCACATGTTATATTCAGCCACAAGGTCATACTATGTCTACACACACAAATCACCCACAATTTAGCCTAAATTTGCGGAGAATTCGAATTCAAAGTTATTTTGTCACATGGGGCGGTTTTACATCAGCCATTAGAGGTTAGTATAGACCTCATTTTATGTATATTGTGTGTGAAATAATATATATTACATGTCAAGTATTTGATTTTAATGGGAGAAAAAGTGTGTACTCGACCAACGTCGAAAATTCGGTTTTCTACACTTAGGCACATATGGAACGTTTCTAACATTGATGTAACATGTATCTAGATACTTTTTACATATTCAAGACATGTTAGAGTGTTCTAGAAAAATCAAATTCGGGTTGATTGCAATTTAAATGTATGTGAAGATTATGCATTATTTGACAAAGTTACATAACAAGAATTCAGCCATGTGCAGCTCTGTTTTACATGCCTGTTACAACTTGTTTGAGCCTAGGTGGAGCTTATTTGGCACTTCAATTGGTGGAGGATAAGCCACAAATGATTGGTTACATTGAAGAGGGCAACATACAAGGAAATATTTCAAATAAACCACATGCTGAAAATTTCAGCATATGTTGCTTGAGCTGGCCGATTTTTTTGTGCTTAATGTCTTCAATTTTATTGCAAAACTGAAGGGGATCATATCATGATTAGCACATGTTTCAAATTTTTAATAAGAAATTCCAGCTAATTTAAGGAGTACCAAGGTGGATTAAAGATGGCCTATCGATAAGTGACAACTAGGCAAAGAGAAGTCATTCATCCAAGCGTGTTGCGCCAAGTAAGCAAAAGGTTGTGTCATCATTTACACAAGGCGATCTTCTAAGGGTATTCAAGACAATTTTCAAGGAAGAATGCAAACCCTAGGGGGCGGCCAAAACACTATAAAAAGGGGCAAGATGGTGCAAGACAAGGCTTCGAAAAGTGCATACTCTTACAAGTTCAAAGCAAGACTACTCTCTTCTTCTTCCATTCTTTTCTCTTGCTCTTCGCCTCAAGCCTATCATACGTATCTTCCATATACTATATAGGCTTTGTGTAAACCACCCACATTCATCTCGTGTAAAAGGTTGATCAAGACTTCATTCGATCGGTGGTGGTGTTCGTGTTGTTTTGTTTGTTTGGTTGATTGTAAAAGGGTGGAGTTGGTGTTTAACTCCAGTAACCCTTGAGTCAAGGTGTTTTTGCGTTTAGTGAATACCGAAGAGGGTGTCCTTGAAGACTGGAGTAGCTTGTTTTAACCGAACTAGTATAAAATTCTCGGTGTTCTTACTTTTCAAAACTTTTACTTTCAGTTCATATTTTATGCATCGTTTTCATTAGCACGGAACAAATAGCAAACGGTTTTCAAGAATCATGAAATTTTTCAAAAATATATCCACACGTCCTAGCTTTCATTTGGCACAAGTTTCATCTCATTTGGGTAACTATAAGTCAATCAAATGTTTATAGTTCTGAGACTAGTGCAATCTGGTTCTTAAATTTGCAAAGGTTGAGAGCATCAACGTGGTTGGCATACCTAATGAGGGAATTTTGGAAAACTCTTTTAACCCGTTAAAACAAACATCTTCAGGGTCATACCATAAAAGTTTCAGATCATTTAGGGCTCCCAATTAATAGAAATAAATTTTTTATTTTGGAGCACAATTTCTGGCAGATTGACGCAATCTGTACAAAAACGTGTTTTCAAGGGGTTAGACTTGGAATTTTGATGTGTGATTTTTGTGAGACACTCATAACTTCTGAGAGCACATCTTCACCAAATCTCATAATTTTTAGTGGTCTACAACCAGGACATCTAGATTAATCAATTCAGGATATGAAAACAGAAACTGTTTTCATAAGTGAGTTATTTGATACAAAAAGTTTTCAAAAACTGAATTTTCTGCACTCACTATTCAACCCCCCTTCTAGTGGTGCTATATAGGGCCTACAAGGGGTATCAAAGCCAGCACACTCACTACAAGAAGATCCAACGTTCTTTGTGAGATGGCATCTACTAGTCACAAGACCGAACAAGAAGGTATGTCGAGTCAAAGGCCTCCTCTTTTCGATGGTGAGTCTTTTATGCAATGAAAACTTAGAATTAAACTCTTCCTTATGGCTATTGTTATAGACTTATGGTCCATTATAGAAGACAATCCTTTTATTCCTTCTAAGTTAGTCCACGGTTGATGGTGTCACTTTAGAAGTCGTGAAACCGAAACAAGAATACACTAGTGATGAAAAAAAGAAATTAAGTATAGATGCTAGAGCCATGCAACTTCTTTTAAATGGTTTAAGTAAAAGTGATTCAAGTTATGTGTCAAATTGCTCTAGTGCCCAAGAAATATGGAGAATTCTTGAAACGAAACATGAAGGTACTAGTCAAGTTGAAGAGTCCAAAATAAACATGCTTATGTCTACTCTCGAATCCTTCAAGTTATTACCAAATGAATCTATTGTTGATATGGATTTACGCTTGTCTAACATTTACAACTCCCTTGAGTCTCTTGAAAAAGCATTTTCTACACAGGAAAAGGTACAAAAGGTACTAAGAAGCCTCCTATCCGGATGAGAACTCAAAGTCGCAGCGATCTAAGAAAGTAAGGAAACAAGATCGATAAAAATGGAGGAACTAATCAGATAATTAAAGGTATACGAAAACAAACTCACACTAAGGAAATCGGAATCAACGTCAAAACAAGGTAAGACTACTGCTTTTAAATCAAATGAATACGTCTCTACCTCTTCCGATCATGTAGATGATAGTGAAACAGAATCGGACAACGAAGATCTAATATTATTGGCTAAAGGTTTGAGAAAAGTTATGAGAAAATCATTAAAGAATAAACCTAAGGCTATTTCAACTAAGAGAAATAAAAATAAAAATAACGATGAAGATATAAAGTGCTATGGATGTGAAAAATTTGGACATCTATCATATGACTGCCCGAACAAGAACAAACAGAAAAACAAAAACAGTGACAAGGATTGGAACAAAAATAGACGTGTCTCACAACCTAAACAAAGAATACAAGAAGAGTTCTCAAGGCCTCCACTTGGAGTGACTCATCTGACTGAGGCTGATGAAACCGAAAAAGAAACATCACAAATATGCTTTGCATCCAAAGCATCGAACGAGGTATCTTCTAACTCTGATTCTGATTCTGAACCCTCTTACGATGATTTATTTAGTCAATATCTGGAATTGCATAAATTCACAAAGACTCTTGCAAAAGAAGAGAAACGGTTAATTGAAGACAAGAAGTTGTTAGAATCTTCTAACACGAACTTGTATCTCAATTAAGCGATTCTAAAGAAGAGTCATCTTGCACGATTAATGCATTAAAATAAGATGTTTCATCATTAACATACAAAAAAATTAAATGAAAGCCGAGATTTCAAATTTGAAATCAAGAAAAGCAGATTTAGAAAGAATGGTAAACCAGTTCGACACAGGTACGAACATGCTAGATCATCTCATTTCCTCCCAAAGGCATGAAAGTGATAAAACTGCATTAGGGTACATTGAGGATAATGAAATACAAAATAAGCTAGCCAAATTTATTTTACCTTCATATAAGAAACCTCATGCATTTAAGACAACTGTACAACCTAAGAAGATGGCTAGTTCACCACTCATCACATCTCATCGTGCTTCTTCTTTTCCATCTCATACAAAATACAATCATGCGCCGTATAGATATGAAATGAAACCATTGATGCATACGGGATGCTCATACAATACAAATGCATTTAGATCACGCACTATGCACATTAACACAAATGCATTTCAAAAACGGAAATCTTATTATGAACATAATGACATTCTTGGCCATAGGCCAAATACACTTGCACCTAACATTTATTATATTGCTCCTTCATCTCTTTTCTCATCTTTCATAAGACCGAGGAAGGCCACCTAAGTTTGGATACCAAAAGGTACTCTTACAAAGGGTTGAAAAACTAACTCTTAAAGACCCAAAATAAAAGGGTACCTAAATCATTGTTACATATTGCATGGAACTCAAAAATCAAAAGACACATCAGTCAAGTGGTTCCTTGACAGTGTTTGCTTGATGCACAGATGGGTGACCCGAGCCTATTCTCAAAATTGAAGAAGGTTACAAAAGGTGGATTGGTAACCATTGGAGACAACAACGAAAGAAGAATTATCAGAAAAGGAACAATTGGAAATCCGAGCACTCTTCAAATCTGCAACATCTTTCTCGTAAGTAATCTATCCTACAACTTACTTAGCATCTCACAATTTCTTGACAACAGTTTTGATGTGTGCTTCACTCATCCATATTGCAATATTATAAATAAAACGGAGAAACGGTATTAAAAGGAAAAAGAGAAGGAAACATTTTTACACTATCTATGGATGACATGTTAGACGCTAAAGTAAAATGTTTTATGTCAAATGAAGATTTGTGGCATAGATGGTTAGGACATATTGGCATCTCAACTCTTGAGAAACTTCAACGAAAGAATCTAGTACGAGGATTGCCTAAACTTGATTTAGAGAACTTTAAGTTGTGTGAATCTTGTATTAAAGGCAAACAAACACATGAATCACCTAAGTCTAAGGATGAAATTAGCACATCTAGAGTCTTAGAAGTATTACACATTGATTTTTTTGGTCCCAGTCGTATTAGAAGTCTTGGTGGGAAACATTATGCATGTGTCATCGTTGATGATTTTTCTCGTTATACATGGACTTTTTTTCTTGCCAATAAAGATGATAATGGCGTTGAGATTGTTAAATTGATAAAACAACTTGGAAATGAGTATGGTTTAAATGTGAAAAGGATTAGGAGCGATAGAGGCGGCGAATTTAAAAATAAGGACGTGATTGCATTTTGTGAAGAAAAAGGTATTAAACAAAAATTTTCATCACCTAGAACACCACAATTAAATGGAGTGGTAGACAAAGAATAGGACATTACAAGAAACAACAAGAACCATGCTATGTGAAAATAAATTGCCTAGGTTTTTGTGGGCGGAAGCCGTAAATTGTGCATGCTATATAGTTAAATGCTTATCAATTAGAAAGAAAATAAACAATATCCGTTATGAAATTTTGAATGATTGCATGCCCAAAATTGATTATTTTCATGTATTTGGTTGTAAATTATTTGTCTTAAATACAAAAGAAAATTTAGTTAAATTTGAGTTTAAATCCATTGAATGCATCTTTGTTCTATATTTTGTTAATTCTAAAGCACATAGATGTTACGATCCTATCACTAGGCAGATTTTAGAATCTATGCATGTGAAATTTAATGAATTTGGTGAACATGAAATAAATAAAGAATATGATGATGATTTTGAACTAAAGTCCGTGTTAGATGATGTATAAGTAAATATTATACATGATGAACACGACACACTAGAAATGCATGATCACTTAGAAATGTGTGAAAACTTAGAAAATAATCAACCAAGATGGCATAGGGATCACCACACGACCTCATCATAGGAGACATAACACAAGGTGTACGACCACATAGAAGAATAAATCAAGATGAAATAAATCAATTACATGCTATGATATCTGAAATAGAACCCAAGAATGTGCTTGATTCTTTGAATGATTCTTCTTGGGTTGCTTCTATGCATGATGAACTAAATCAATTCACAAGAAACGATGTATGGGATTTAGTACCACGATGTATGGGATTTAGAAGATATAGGATTATTACTATCATGTGTATAAGTTAAAGAAGGCACTATATGGTTTAAAACAAGCACCTAGGGCTTGGTATGATCGTTTGCCATATTTCTTTTAGAAAATGGATTTAAAAGAGGAACCATAGATACTACTTCATTCTTAAAACAAGAAAAATCCGATTTACTTATTATTCAAATTTATGTTGATGATATTGTCTTTAGATTTGCATGTCATAAGTTAGTAGAAGAATTTGAAATGTGCATGAAATCTGAATTTGAGATGTCTATGGTTGGTGAGTTAAAAATTTTCTTTCCTTGCAAATTAAGCAAACTAGTAAAGGCATACATATTAGTCAAGTTAAATACGTAAATGACATGATTAAGAAGTTTAACTTTGAAAATTTGAAACCATCTCCCACCGCTATGAGTGTAACCACTTAACTTAATAAAGATGAAAATGGAAAAGATTTGGATAATGGCTTGTATAGATCTATGATTGATTCTTTGCTTTATATTACTGCAAGTAGACCCGATATCATGTTTAGCATTTGTATGTGTGCTTGTTTTCAAGGTAACCTTAAAGTGTCGCACTATAATGCTGTAAAAAGGATATTTCGTAATATTAAGCACACTCCACTTTAGGAATTTGGTATGATAAAAACTGTGAATTTAACTTGCATTCTATACTGATGCGGATTATAGAGGATGTAAAATAGATAGAAAAAACACAAGTGGTACATGTCAATTTATCGATAATTCATTAATATCCTTGTTTTCGAAAAAGAAAGCTAGTGTAACATTATCTATCACTGAAGTAGAATATATGACAATTAGTCTTTGTTGCACACAACTCCATCATCATCATCATCATCCGTACCCAGTATATCCCAACGGTAGCAAAAGCTATCGTTAGGGTCTGGGGAGGGTAAGTGGTAGGCAAACAATACCTCTGTCCCAAGGGATAGAGAGTCTGCTTCCAGTGAAACCCCGACTCTATATGTACAACTATTATGGCTAAAACAACAACTTGCAGATTTTGGAATAGTTGTAAATCGCATCCCTATACATTGTGATAGTATGGGTGCTATTAACTTATCTAAGAACCCCGTTTTAGATTCTAAGGCAAAACATATAGAGGTACGATATCACTTTCTTCATGATCATGTAAACTGTGGTGATATTGTTATAGAACATGTCTGTACTGAAGCACAAGTAGCCGACATATTCACCAAAGCACTAAATCAAGCAACATATGAAAATTACGTCCGAAATTAGGCATGATTTCTGTTGATATGCTACAAACTGCTATTTCTTTCCATTCTTACTTATACTTTTGACGATGTTTATAAAACAAAAGGGGAGAGAAAAGCATGATTTAAGGGGGAGAGAAGGATGATTTTGTAGGATCTGCAAGGCACCACTAGAAGGGGGGGGGGGTTGAATAGATGGTGCGGAAAGTGTGCTTTTTAAAATTTCTTTAAACTTGAACAATTCAAGTTCTGAAAACAGATTCTGTTTCCAGTACCAGTTTTAAAACGATTTAAAAACTAGGTTAGAGGTCTCCAAAAATTATGAAATTTTGAGAGAACTTAGCCTCAGATGTTGTGAGGGTCCCCTAAAAATTTCAAATCAAAATTCAACCTTTAACCCCTTCAAAAACCGTTGGCACTCAGATTGTGCAATTCTGCCAGAAACGGTAGATGGTTTTGAAAAATTAATTCCTATTTGTGTGAATGTCCAAATGATCTGAAAATTTGACCAATAACTCCTCACACACTATATTGAAATGGGTTGAAACAGTTTTTGAAAATTCTTTTGGGAAGTAGGTCAAATACACCCAAAGTCTCAACCTTTGCAAGTCTGAAAATCAGACTGCACTAGTCTCAGAACTTTTGATGTTTGGATGACTTATACTTGTCCAAAAGGGTTGAAACTTGTGCCAAATTAACCCTAGAACGTTTATGTATGTTTCTGGAAATTTTTATAATTTTTAGAAAACGTTTACTATTTTTGCGAACGTGAACAATATGAGTAAACAGCGCAGAAACTGAAACGTAAATGCAGAAAGTAAATTGCACCAAGAATTTTATACTGGTTCGGTTATAAACAACCTACTCCAGTCTTCAAGGAACACCTTCCTTGGTTCACACTAATTTCACACACGCAGTACACCTTACCGCAGGGTTGATAGAGTTACACCTTAACTCCAACCCTTTACAAACCTTGTATTGTGAGTACAATTTGTACGAACACCACCACCTCGCTAGAATGAAGATTGATCACACCTTGATCAATCTTGTACAATGATGAATGAATGGTGGTTTCTATGAAGCCTATTCAAGGATGAAAGAAATAAAATACAATAGGCTTTTACAAGAGAAGAAAGAAAGAAAGTGAAGGAGAAGAAAGCTTTTGCACTTTGATCACTTTTGAATATGATTCTTGGTGTTGCTTTTGTTTGTTCTTCTCTTCTCTTTTTAATCAAGTCCAGCCGTCCCTTGCACCCCTTCTCCCCTCTTGAAACTTTCCTTTTAATTGCTTGAGAGGGTGTGAGACATCATAGTGACAACATTTTGCTTACTTGGCATCACTCCATTGGACCATCATTTAGTCATTGCTTACTTGGCACCTTTTGATTGGCTCATTGTTGTCATCATTTGATGACATGGATATTCTGACAAAACACTTTAAACATGTGCCAAATAATCAATTATCAAATCATGCCAAAATAGTCACAATATGTCATAAAGTTTGAGACACAAAAATCCTCCCTTCCACCCTTGAAAAAATCGGCCATATCATAGTGTTAATGCTGAAATTTTCAGCATTTTCCATGTGTGACAAATCAGAATTTCTTCCATATTTCTTTGAATTTCTTCCATAAAAATACATCCAATAATTAAGGCAAGTCTTGCCACAAGATTGAGAATGAACTTGGACACAATAATGGGGTAAATTTCGGCCACAACAAATTGTACACATGCTGAAAAATTTCAGCATGTGTGATATGAAGAATATCACACTTAATAACCTTACATACAATTCAAATCATTTCCATAATTTCTTTGATTTATTCCTTAATGAAAAAATTAATAAAATGTCTTCCTTAAGCCTTAAGAATTCGGCCATTAAGGTGTGTGACATGCTGAAATTTTCAGCATGTGACATAAGAGAGGTGTATGTTGAAAACTTACCTTTTGTAGCTTCTCTCTTTGATTCATCAACATTGTATGATTGATTCTTGACCAATCAACATGCCAACAAGGCTCCACATGTGCTCCACATCAGCTTGGGTGACGTTTAATGTGTATGTACATGTGCTGAAATTTATTTTTGCTAACTTTGAAAAATAGTGCACATTTAATATTACACACATGTAATATTCCAATCAGCCCTTAATTTAATTTTCTAGAACACTTTAAGATGTATATTATATGTAAAAAGTGTCTAGATACGTGCCACATCATGTTCAAGAAAAACGTTCCATGTCAAGTGCGTAGAAAACCGAATTTTCGATATTTATCGATTACCCGATTTTTCTCTAATTTAAATTCCAACTTTTGCACATGCTATATATATTATGTTATACATAATATATATAATATATACTTTAATTTTCAGCACTTGGCTGATTTAAAGTGGTACCATAAACATGTGACAAAAATAAAATTAGAATCTTCACATTTTGGCCTAAATGTGGGGTGAATTGTGTGTGCCAACAAGGAAAGTATTTTTGTCTCAATAAACAGTGTATGGCACGAAATTTTTAATGAATTTTGATGTATATGGGCTGGCCATTTATTTATGGCAAGTACGTGACACGTTGGCGAAGTTTCGGTATCGCCCGATACGACAAATTTCGGTTTAGAACCTTTTATCGTGTCGTATTTAATATGTCATCACCATATCCTATATCATATGATATAAGATCTGAATATACTCATGAATATGAGTTAAGTATAGTGGTGTGACGTAAACGTACGTTCGTAAGATATATAACGTGTCAATAGTACGTTGGAATAAATGTGTATGTGCCTTTTATAAAAATCTGAAAATATAGTATATATATATGTATTAAAAACGTGTGACATTGATGTGTGGAGGAGGAGAAGACTTTCCTTCCATAGCCGTGTTGCCTTTAAGCCTTTTCCAAATGCATCTTCCTTTAATGAACTACTTAGTTTATCAAACTAAGTACTTCACTTAATGAACTACTTTAGTTCATTAATTGTGGCACCTGAAAATAGTATAAACTCAACAAATGTTCGCCATATGATGTAAGCTTTAAAGCTTCATGGCTCGTTAGTACGGCAACATAATATATGAGGTAAATAAGGCAAGTTATCATGCATACATGTACACTTGTGTATATATATATACTTAACGTTATATATATATATACATATTCAAATTTCTTATTTTAAAATCACTCAAACCCTCATATTTCTACAATCTCCCCCTTTTGATGATTTTCAAAATAACAAGTGTACATGATTTAAGTGTTGTCTCTCCCCCTCGAATTGTGCACAGATTTGAAATTTGAATTTCGAATTTCAAATCCGGCTCCCCCTTGATTCATGCAATTAGGATCAATCAGTGATCTCTCTCCCCCTTAAATCTCTCTCTCTCCCCCTTAAATCATGCTTCTCTCTCCCCCTTTATTTTGGAAAGATAATCAAAAGATTCCTGGCAAAAAGGAAAGTAAATCAAATGATATCGCATTAAATCACATCAACAGGAAGCATGCCTAATTTAGAACGGAGAGATTCAAATGTGGCTGGATTTAAGGCCTTAGTAAATATATCCGCTACTTGTGATTCTGTGCGTACGTGATCTATGACAATATTACCATTGTTAACGTGATCACGAAGAAAATGATAGCGAACTTCTATATGCTTAGCCTTAGAGTGTAATACGGGGTTCTTAGACAAATTTATGGCACTCATACTATCACAATATATAGGAATTTTATCTACGGTAATTCCAAAATCCGAAAGTTGTTGTTTTATCCACAACAACTGTGTGCAACAAAGGCTAAGAGCCATATACTCAGCCTCAGTAGTGGACAAAGCAACACTTGCTTGCTTTTTGGAAAACCATGAAATGAGGGAATTTCCTATAAATTGGCAAGTTCCGCTCGTGCTTTTTCTATCTATTTTGCAGCCACCATAATCTGCATCAGTGTAAGCATGTAAGTCGAATGTAGAATCCTTATCGTACCAAATACCTAAGGTGGGCGTGTGCTTAATATAGCGGAATATTCTTTTTACCGCATTTAAGTGTGACACCTTAGGTTGACTTTGAAAACGAGCACACATGCATACGCTAAACATGATGTCAGGCCTACTAGCAGTTAAATATAGTAAAGAACCTATCATAGATCTATATAATCCATTATCAACATCTTTACCATGTTCATCTTTGTCTAATTTAGTAGTGACACTCATAGGCGTGGGGGATGGTTTCAAATTTTCAAAATTGAATTTCTTGATCATGTCATTTACGTACTTAGCTTGGCTTATATGAATTCCTTTACTCGTTTGCTTAATCTGCAAGCCAAGAAAATAATTAAGTTCACCAACCATAGACATTTCAAATTCAGCTTTCATACAATTTTCAAAATACTTAACGAGTCTATGTGAGGTAGAACCAAAAATAATGTCATCTACGTAAATTTGAATAATAAGTAAATCTGATTTTTCTTGTTTCAAAAATAGTGTACTATCTATAGTACCACGTTTAAAATTATTTTCTAAAAGAAAAGTAGCAAAACGATCATACCATGCTCTAGGCGCTTGCTTTAGTCCATATAGTGCCTTCTTTAGTTTGTACACGTGATCAGGATGTTTCAAATCTTCAAAACCGGGTGGTTGCTTCACGTATACTTCTTCTTGTATAAATCCATTTAGAAAAGCACTTTTGACGTCCATTTGATACAATTTAAAATCTTTCATGCACGCAATAGCAAGTAAGAGTCGTATGGCTTCTAAACGTGCTACGGGTGCAAATGTTTCATCGTAGTCTATGCCTTCTTCTTGATTATATCCTTGAGCTACGAGTCTTGCTTTATTTCTAACGACTTTTCCTTCTTCATTCATTTTGTTCCTAAACACCCACTTTGTGCCTATTATTGTCTTATCTTGTGGTCGTGGCACTAAATCCCATACATCATTTCTAACGAATTGATTAAGTTCGTCATGCATAGCATCAATCCAAGATGAATCACTCAAAGCATCATGCACATTTTTAGGCTCAATTTCAGAAATCATAGCATGAAATTCATTTATTTCATCCGAAGTGATTCTTCTACGTGGTCGCACACCGTGAGTGATGTCGCCTATGATGAGATCATGTGGGTGATCTCTATGCCATCTTGGTTGATTATTTTCTAAGTTATCATGCATTTCTATATGATCATGCATTTCTAGTGTTTCATTCATCTCATGCATATCAAAAGACTCATTTTCTTCATCCAAAACGGGTTTCAAATCAAAGTCATCATCATATTCCTTTTCTTTATCAACCTCTCCAAATTCATTGAATTTAACATGAATAGATTCTATGATTTGTCTAGTGAGAGGATCATAACATCTATATGCTTTTGAATTTATGGAATACCCAATAAAAATGCACTCAATCGATTTGGATTCAAATTTATCTAAGTTATCTTTTGTATTCAAGACAAAACATTTGCATCCAAACACACGAAAATAATCTATCTTAGGCATACGATCATTCAAAATTTCGTAAGGCGTCTTGTTTATTTTCTTTCTTATAGATAGGTGATTTACAATATAGCATGCACAATTTACGGCTTCCGCCCACAAAAACCTAGGCAATTTATTTTCGCAAAGCATGGTCCTAGCGATTTCTTGTAGTGTTCGATTCTTTCTTTCTACTACTCCATTTAATTGTGGAGTTCTAGGTGGCGAAAACTCATGCTTAATTCCTTTTTCTTCACAAAATGAAATCATCTCTTTATTTTTAAACTCACCGCCTCTATCGCTTCTTATTCTTTTCACATTTATGCCGTATTGATTTTCAAGTTGTTTAATTAATTTAGCGATTTCTATGGCGCTATCATCCTTATGTGCAAGAAATAAAGTCCAAGTATAACGAGAAAAGTCATCAACAATTACACATGCATAGTGACGCCCACCAAGGCTTGTAGTACGACTAGGACCAAACAAATCGATATGCAATAGTTCTAGTATTCTAGTCGTGCTTATCTCATTTTTAGGCTTAAGTGACTCACGTGTTTGTTTGCCTTTTATGCAAGATTCACACAACTGAAAGTTGTCTAAATCAAGCTTAGGCAATCCCCGTACTAGGTTCTTTTGTTGCAATTTTTCTAGTGTAGAAATACCTATGTGTCCTAAACGTCTATGCCACAAATTCACATTGGGTTCATTTGACATAAAACATTTAACTTTGGCATCTACTACATCATCCATAGATAGTGTGAATATATTTCCTTCACGTTTTCCTTTTAAAACAGTTTCTCCATTTTTATTTATTATATTACAGTAAGGGTGAGTAAAACACACATTGAAACCATTGTCAACAAATTGCGAAATACTAAGAAGATTGTAAGATAAGTTGCTTACCAAAAACACGTTGGAGATTTGAAGTGTATCCGGGTTTCCAATCGTACCTTTACCAATGATCTTGCCTTCATTGTTGTCTCCAAAGGTCACGGATCCGCCTTTTGTGACCTTCTTTAATTTGGAGAAGAGGCTCGGGTCACCTGTCATGTGCCTCGAGCAACCACTGTCAAGGAATCACTTTATTGATATGTCTTTTGATGAGTGGTCTCCCTGCAATGTAAAAAGGTGATTTAGGTACCCTTTTAATTTTGGGTCCTTTCGAGTTAGTTAATCACCTTTTAGTAAAGGTACCTTTCGGTACCCATACTTGGGTGATCCTTCTCGGTCTATCAAATGGCAAGAAAGTAGATGAAGGTGCGACATAGTATACATGTGGTGCATGTACTTTGGGTCTATGCCCAAGGACTCCCCTATACTCAATGTATGAAGGACGTTTGTGATATGTCCTTGTGTGTGTGTGCGTGGTGCGTGGATGATATGTATTCCGTGTATGCATTGATCTCTTCTTCTCATATCTATATGGTACAACATTATATTTCACATGATATGAGGGAGTGGGGCGTGTGGAAGGGGGTGCTTTCTGCGTCATCTTAGACGCCACTTGATGCTTAGGGGTGTCTACCTTTTTAGACACAACAAACTTGGTTGGTTTGGTTGATACTTCGTTAGTATCAACGTACCCCAATCCAGTTTTGTCACTGTCATGCTTTTGCGATAATATGATGCGATGCAGCATGTTTGACCCTGTATCGAATTGTTTCATCATGTTCTCTAAATCTGTATTCCTTGATTTCAAATTTGAAATCTCGGATTTCATTTCATTATTTTGAGAAGTTAATGATGAGATCTCGGTTTTTAATGCAGTGATGGCACATGAAGACTCTTTCTTTGAATCGCTTAATTGAGCGACAAGATTCTCGTTAGAAGATTCTAACAGTTTCTTGTCTTCAATTAAACGTTTCTTTTCTTTTGCGAGAGTCTTAGTAAATTTATGTAACTCAAGATATTGACTAAATAAATCATCGTAAGAAGGTTCAGAGTCAGAGTCAGAGTCAGATGATACCTCATTAGACGCCTTTGAAGCGAAGCAAACTTGAGCGGTCTCCTCTTCGGTCTCAGTTTCAGAGTCTGATGAGTCACTCCATGTGGAGGCCTTCAGTGCACGTTTCCTTTGTTTAGGATCTGAGACGGGTCTATTTTTGTTCCGCTCCTTGTCAGGGTACTTATTAGTTTGCTTTTCTTTGTTTGGGCAGTCATATGATAAGTGTCCGAGTTTGCCGCATTCATAACATTTAATGTCCTTATCATTTGACTTGTTTTTATTTCTCTTAGATGTAGTGCCCTTGTTTTTATTTCTAAATGATTTTCTCATGAATCTTCTTAGTCCTTTTGCCAATAGAATTAAGTCATCATTATCCGATTCGGAATCACTATCATCTATGTGATCGGAGGGAGGGGAGACGTATTCATTTGATTTAAAAGCAATTGTCTTACCTTGTTTGGTTGATTCCGATTTCCGAATAATGAGTTTGTTTTCATACACTTTTAGTGAACCAATGAGTTCTTCCATTTTTATCGACTTAGTCTCCTTGCTTTCTTCTATGGCAGTCACTTTAGGATCCCATTCTGAAGGGAGGCTCCGTAGGACTTTCTGTACTTTTTCCTGCGTTGTAAAGGCCTTACCAAGAGACTCAAGAGAGTTATAGATGTTAGTCAAACGAAGATCCATATCAACAATTGACTCATTAGGCAACAACTTGAAAGACTCAAGAGTAGACATAAGCATATTAATTTTAGACTCTTTGACTTGACTCGTGCCTTCGTGTTTCATTTCTAAGATTCTCCACATTTCTTGTGCACTCGAACAATTGGACACATAACTAGACTCACTCTTACTTAAGCCATTTAAGAGTAATTGCATGGCCTTAGCATTCATACTCAGTTTCTTTTTGTCTTCACTAGTATAGTCTTGTCTTGTTTTAATTACTTCTAGTGTGACTCCATCTACAATGGACAATTTAGACGGGACATATGGACCATCTTCAATTATTGACCAAAGGTCTATGTCTATAGCCATAAGAAATAATTTCATCCTAAGTTTCCATTGAATAAAAGACTCACCGTCAAAGAGTGGAGGCCTTTGGCTTGACATACCTTCTTGTTCGGTTTTGAGATTTGTGGATGCCATCTCACTGAATCGTTGGATTCCTTGTAGTGAGTATTCCTGCGCTCTGATACCACTTGTAGGATCTGCAAGGCACCACTAGAAGGGGGGGGTTGAATAGATGGTGCGGAAAGTGTGCTTTTTAAAATTTCTTTAAACTTGAACAATTCAAGTTCTGAAAACAGATTCTGTTTCCAGTACCAGTTTTAAAACGATTTAAAAACTAGGTTAGAGGTCTCCAAAAATTATGAAATTTTGAGAGAACTTAGCCTCAGATGTTGTGAGGGTCCCCTAAAAATTTCAAATCAAAATTCAACCTTTAACCCCTTCAAAAACCGTTGGCACTCAGATTGTGCAATTCTGCCAGAAACGGTAGATGGTTTTGAAAAATTAATTCCTATTTGTGTGAATGTCCAAATGATCTGAAAATTTGACCAATAACTCCTCACACACTATATTGAAATGGGTTGAAACAGGTTTTGAAAATTCTTTTGGGAAGTAGGTCAAATACACCCAAAGTCTCAACCTTTGCAAGTCTGAAAATCAGACTGCACTAGTCTCAGAACTTTTGATGTTTGGATGACTTATACTTGTCCAAAAGGGTTGAAACTTGTGCCAAATTAACCCTAGAACGTTTATGTATGTTTCTGGAAATTTTTATAATTTTTAGAAAACGTTTACTATTTTTGCGAACGTGAACAATATGAGTAAACAGCGCAGAAACTGAAACGTAAATGCAGAAAGTAAATTGCACCAAGAATTTTATACTGGTTCGGTTATAAACAACCTACTCCAGTCTTCAAGGAACACCTTCCTTGGTTCACACTAATTTCACACACGCAGTACACCTTACCGCAGGGTTGATAGAGTTACACCTTAACTCCAACCCTTTACAAACCTTGTATTGTGAGTACAATTTGTACGAACACCACCACCTCGCTAGAATGAAGATTGATCACACCTTGATCAATCTTGTACAATGATGAATGAATGGTGGTTTCTATGAAGCCTATTCAAGGATGAAAGAAATAAAATACAATAGGCTTTTACAAGAGAAGAAAGAAAGAAAGTGAAGGAGAAGAAAGCTTTTGCACTTTGATCACTTTTGAATATGATTCTTGGTGTTGCTTTTGTTTGTTCTTCTCTTCTCTTTTTAATCAAGTCCAGCCGTCCCTTGCACCCCTTCTCCCCTCTTGAAACTTTCCTTTTAATTGCTTGAGAGGGTGTGAGACATCATAGTGACAACATTTTGCTTACTTGGCATCACTCCATTGGACCATCATTTAGTCATTGCTTACTTGGCACCTTTTGATTGGCTCATTGTTGTCATCATTTGATGACATGGATATTCTGACAAAACACTTTAAACATGTGCCAAATAATCAATTATCAAATCATGCCAAAATAGTCACAATATGTCATAAAGTTTGAGACACAAAAATCCTCCCTTCCACCCTTGAAAAAATCGGCCATATCATAGTGTTAATGCTGAAATTTTCAGCATTTTCCATGTGTGACAAATCAGAATTTCTTCCATATTTCTTTGAATTTCTTCCATAAAAATACATCCAATAATTAAGGCAAGTCTTGCCACAAGATTGAGAATGAACTTGGACACAATAATGGGGTAAATTTCGGCCACAACAAATTGTACACATGCTGAAAAATTTCAGCATGTGTGATATGAAGAATATCACACTTAATAACCTTACATACAATTCAAATCATTTCCATAATTTCTTTGATTTATTCCTTAATGAAAAAATTAATAAAATGTCTTCCTTAAGCCTTAAGAATTCGGCCATTAAGGTGTGTGACATGCTGAAATTTTCAGCATGTGACATAAGAGAGGTGTATGTTGAAAACTTACCTTTTGTAGCTTCTCTCTTTGATTCATCAACATTGTATGATTGATTCTTGACCAATCAACATGCCAACAAGGCTCCACATGTGCTCCACATCAGCTTGGGTGACGTTTAATGTGTATGTACATGTGCTGAAATTTATTTTTGCTAACTTTGAAAAATAGTGCACATTTAATATTACACACATGTAATATTCCAATCAGCCCTTAATTTAATTTTCTAGAACACTTTAAGATGTATATTATATGTAAAAAGTGTCTAGATACGTGCCACATCATGTTCAAGAAAAACGTTCCATGTCAAGTGCGTAGAAAACCGAATTTTCGATATTTATCGATTACCCGATTTTTCTCTAATTTAAATTCCAACTTTTGCACATGCTATATATATTATGTTATACATAATATATATAATATATACTTTAATTTTCAGCACTTGGCTGATTTAAAGTGGTACCATAAACATGTGACAAAAATAAAATTAGAATCTTCACATTTTGGCCTAAATGTGGGGTGAATTGTGTGTGCCAACAAGGAAAGTATTTTTGTCTCAATAAACAGTGTATGGCACGAAATTTTTAATGAATTTTGATGTATATGGGCTGGCCATTTATTTATGGCAAGTACGTGACACGTTGGCGAAGTTTCGGTATCGCCCGATACGACAAATTTCGGTTTAGAACCTTTTATCGTGTCGTATTTAATATGTCATCACCATATCCTATATCATATGATATAAGATCTGAATATACTCATGAATATGAGTTAAGTATAGTGGTGTGACGTAAACGTACGTTCGTAAGATATATAACGTGTCAATAGTACGTTGGAATAAATGTGTATGTGCCTTTTATAAAAATCTGAAAATATAGTATATATATATGTATTAAAAACGTGTGACATTGATGTGTGGAGGAGGAGAAGACTTTCCTTCCATAGCCGTGTTGCCTTTAAGCCTTTTCCAAATGCATCTTCCTTTAATGAACTACTTAGTTTATCAAACTAAGTACTTCACTTAATGAACTACTTTAGTTCATTAATTGTGGCACCTGAAAATAGTATAAACTCAACAAATGTTCGCCATATGATGTAAGCTTTAAAGCTTCATGGCTCGTTAGTACGGCAACATAATATATGAGGTAAATAAGGCAAGTTATCATGCATACATGTACACTTGTGTATATATATATACTTAACGTTATATATATATATATACATATTCAAATTTCTTATTTTAAAATCACTCAAACCCTCATATTTCTACAGATTTAAGGGGAAGCACGACATTACAAAATTCAAATTTTAAATCTGTGCATAATTGTAGGAGGAGCGATCACATCATGGATAAATGTGTTAATTTGCAAATCATCAAAAGGGGGAGATCGTTGAGAAATTAGGGTTTGAGTAATTTGAAAATGCATGATTTAAATGTTGCGTGTTTACGAAATGCATGAAATAAGTGTTACTTGGTATATACACGTAATAAAAATGCTTTACATATTTATATATAATGTTGTCATACTAACATGCCATGAAGCGTTAAAGCTTACATCATATGGAAAACATTGGTTGTCTTTATACTATTTTCAGGTGCCATGATTAATGAACTAAAATAGTTTATTAAGTGAAGTGCTTAATTTTTTTTGTATGAAAGACGGACGGTACCGTCCAGCATTTTCTATTAATTATAGTAAGCCCTCACTTGTGGTGGAGGAATACCGTGGTTACATTGGCTGTGGGAGACTCTCCCACAAAACCAAAGGAAATAAAGTAACAGTGTGAAATTACTTCTAAGTAGAAGTAAATGAAAATGCAATGTCAATCGTATACTATGTACACTATGTTGCACATGAAATTGCCATAGCCAAGCCTCCATTTGTTGTTGTTCCCGTTGGTCGTTCGAAAGAAAGCCATCCGAGATGTGTATACCACAGAGAGGAAATATTCAATATAGTATAACTAAGACTTAATAAGCATATGGATATGAATGCCATGTAAATACCAACGTTGCCTGCATTCAACTTGAACGCAGGCAACCACAATAGATCCAAGGCCGATGAAATTGTCAAGCAAAGCGCAACAGTATAATCCAGCCTCCAGCAATTGATGTTCTCATCCAAAAAAGAGAAAAGACAATTACAGCACATATATAAGAGCTATGGACTTAAGTGGAGAAATGAAAAAGAGATCAGGAACACATACTGGCGTTGCCTATGTCTTAAGTTGACAGAGGCAACTTTGTTATGCACGCGCCAACCCATTGGGAGACATTGTAAACAAAAACACAGACGAGGTGTCGAACTATCCAATGTAACTGCTCCGCAAACTTCATGTGGCAGGGATGCTAAAGATGTATAGATGGTTATCCCTGTCGATCAAAATCAATGTCGAGATAAGGTATGTGCCGCCGTGTTAGCCTCTCGCAGACAGTAGTTCAAAGATGAAGCTGTTAATTGCATAAACAGTATGGTACACCTCAAATCAGCCGCATATGGTCATGTAAATATGTCTCTGGAAGATATATGTGTAAGTAACTGTCTACAATCTATTTCAAGCAATATCTGGTCGTGTTCCCTGGAGTAAAAAATAAGAGCATATTGCAGTGCCATAAGCTCAGCCCTCAATGGTGGCATAGCAGGCAAGTAAAAACAAATAACGGATACAAACTCACCGTAATGATTACGCAATACTGCACCTGCAGCCGCAGCAGACCACCCTACTGCTGCCTCGACATTTAATTTTAATTTTCTTGTTGGTGGTAGCACCCAAGTACAATTCGTGGTCTACTCGTCCGAATGGGAGGAGAGAAAGAACGTGCTATTAAGTGGGGTATTTGCTGAGAGTATTTTCGTCCATTTGTTGCTGCACACCGGGTATAGACACGGTCAAGAACTCTTTCAAATAATCTCCTGTATGAATAGGTGCTATCACCGAATTTGATGTTTGTAAATTCTTTCCAAATGACCCATACTACCAAAGATGGGACCACATTTCTTAACTGACCAAGCATTGTATGTGAAGAAGATGATCTCCACCAACGAAGCAAATATCCTCGGATGGTTGTGGGACTTGGCATGGGACCAGAAAATAGTATGGAGATTTCCTGCCATACAGGCTATATGGATGGACAATGAAGAAATATATGACCTTGACTTACCGATTGCAGCTTGCAAAAGACACACTGTGTGAGAAAAAAAATTTGCAACATGCAAAGATTGTCTGCAAAAGGTAACGAACGCAACCATAACTTCCAGAGAAATAAGCGGTCCCTGAGAGGCATGTTTGGCCACCAAATGTAGCGAGAGGAATCAAAAGTTGGAGTAGCTGGTATGCGCCTCTCAGGTACTCGGTATGCGCCTTACTACCCTGCCTATTAAATATCTAGGCTCATTTTTGTATAAGAGAATAAATCGGGCTGCATATTGTACTTCCATAATTTCTCATTTTGACACCATTCTGAATTTTTGGTCTTCAAAACTACTCTATATGGATGGACGCATTATTTTGCTTCGACATGTACTATGCTCTATTCCTCTTCATATTATATCTAGATCAAGATTACCAAAGAGTGTTTTGGATATCTTAAATCGGAAAATTTCAAAGTTTTTATGGAATGGCCGTCACCAATGGCGCTCCTGGATATTGTTTCTCGGCTTAAGGAGTATGGAGGATTAGACATTCGTAATCTCTCATTTGTGCAACAAGCATATGATTGACGGTTATGGTGGAAATACCATCATTCTTCATCATTGTGGGCACCCTACAGTCGATCAAAGTATTGCAATCGGACATCCATATATTCGCATATCTATGATTCACCTACTTGGAAGCGAATTTGTCAGATTAGTGCTTATATGATAATTGATATCCAAGCTACTCAGGACGAATTCTCATGGATGGCGGAATCTTCAAGCCAATTTACGCTTAAATCTGCATATGCTCAACTTATATTACCAGAAACACCTGTTCCAACCACCAATTGACTCTTATGAAGATTTACCGATTGTCCAGAAGCTTTTTGATATATATCCAAAAAATTTCTAAAACGCTGTAAGTTTCGAATGGATTCATTTAAGAAAATAACAAGATCATCTGCAGATCCCAGGTGTGATACTCTAGGAACCCTGCCAGCTTGAAATCCATGCAAGGCACCGGCTTCCATAAGGGCATTTAGCCCTCTCGAAAAACCTTCTGAAGCTAAAATAAACAGGAGAGGGTAAAGTAGATCACCTTGCTTTACTCCACGTGACATTGAAAAATAGCCTACAGGCTTCCCATTTAAGAGACAAATTATTTATAAGTATTCGGACTAAACGCTGGTGGAAACCTATTTTTGTTAAAAGATATGTTAAATATGACCAGTAAACCCTATCAAACGCTTTTGCCATATCCAACTTGATGATGACATGCCCACCACGAGATGATCTATCTAGTACATGTACCATTTCTTGCGCCAGAAGAATCTGCTCCATAATATCCCTACCTTTCATGAACCCCTCCTGCTCTGGAGATATCCTGCTGACTGTCACATTCAACATCATCCTCTCTTAATATCCGTTTTATGACATACCTTCGTCGCTGCTCCTTTACCTTTTGATGGAAAAAACGTGTGTCTACATCTCCTTCTTACATCAACTTGACATTGGCCTTTTGTTTCCAAAATAATAATGCTCGAGATCGCACCAGCCGTAGTTTGGCCATACTCAAATGGTATGTTGTCCTTGTATCATCCGAAGGATTAGAATCATATGCTTTTTCACTGCTTGTTGTCTCAATCTCAGCTTGATACGATCTTGGATCGTATGGAATTGACGATCGCTTCTTTCAACTCCAAAAAGACACCTTTGATCAACCCTTGTGTGGGACAATGGCGCAAACACCACCTTCTTGGACAAGAGAAGTCAACAACGTCTATGTTGAGCAATTCAAATCTCTCAGTCCAACACGTCGTTCCGTATCCTTGGATTGTGATTCACCAACTAGGTTTGCTCAACCTTGATTGGATCTAGCCGTGATTTTAATTTGTGAAAACCAACGGAAAACACAACAAGTAGCAACACACGGCTGCAACAAAATATTAAAATGAATTCCCCCAAAAAAAACTCCCTAGACATGGCTGCCGAGTTCTACTATTATAAGGCTATATTTTTCTACTATTACCAATTAACTAATCAATCAAGGTTCTCAAATCACTACCTATCAATCTAAATCAAATTTACTCAAAAGATTAGTCAAAGCTATTCAAGGAAGATTACATAATTCAAATCCCTAAAATCTCGCACTGGAATTATACCCGGTCGGTTATTGGCTTATATCCACTTCTAGACGCCGAATTAGGGTTTGCACTCTTCAGAAAAGTTGTAGATCACAAAATGTCCTTGAATCTGGGCTTTTGAATCACCTCATTTGGACACTTCTTGACAGAGATACGGGCTTCCAAAAACTAGGTATCCATCTAGTGAACTTCAGTACTTTCCATTCTGGACTCCCAACTTCCACCTGATTTCGGTCCATCTTGTATCCCGTATTAGAAAAAGTGTAAACCATAAAAATCGTCCCAAATTGAGTTTTCTAACGCCTCCAAGTGGTTGGAACGCATTTGAACATGTGTTTTGACCTGCATCTAAAACACCAAATGGTGTCCGGCTGCCTTCCTGAAAAATGGAGATTCTCCAAGCCACTTTCCTTATTTAGCCTTGTCACCATATAAAACACTCAAAAACAGTAATTAGCACTATAAACACATATTACAAGACTGTATAAAATATCCTAGACCTAAAACAAAGACAACGCAAACAACTAGACTCGATATTACAACGACAACGCATCAAATGACCATCCTGCCCTCCCACCAACCCTTGCATCATATGATATGCAATAAACTCAAGGACAATCAAATCATGGCCTGAATAAACATAGAAAAATCATGCATCTACATTCCTTGGCTCATCTCGCACATGTTTGAACAAGAAGATCTTTAGTTTACATCCTCTATTTGTGCAAAAGCTTCTTGTTTGTGGAGTTAGTATGTTCAAGGCCCTTGTTTGTGAAGTTTTTATATTTAGGGCTCCTTGAATCCCATCATTCCCTCCCTCCTCAGAAGGATTCGACCTCGAATCTAAACATGCAAATGAATAAGAGGGATACTCCACAAATAACCCATAAACTACGTAAGTTACAAGTTCAAGCAAATCAAGTGCAATGATCATACATAATTTAAGTCTAACATGCTTAGGATGAGCAATCAATTGAATGAAGACATATACAAATAATATCACATCATCACACATATTTACATGAAAACTTAGCAACAAGCACCTCTTTCTAATGTGTTTAGGATGCACTAACAAGATAGGTAGAAAACTCCTCACATAAGATTTATCATGCATGAAAGAGAAAGTATGTAAAACATGAGGAATAAACAAGATACCTTGTACGCTCCTTAGAACTTCCAAACCAGAGGTATTTGAACTAACATGCTCAACAAAGCACAAATCATCACTAACATTTAGATTATCATCTTCAAAATCAGTGTGCAACGTAACGTCAAGTGGAATTTCATATTCATACGCACGCAAACTAGAAATTTCTTGGGATGGAATATCACTATCAAGGCACTCAAATAAAGGATTATCATAGATAACCCATTCATACTTCTCAATGTTATCATATTTATGACCTAGAACGTCACTATTCTCACTTGAAATGTCACTCAAATCATCTTGTAAATCAGCATGTAAATCATGCAAATCATGTGAGTCATGTGTAGCACAAACAATTTTAGATTCAAGCTCATCACTTTCATCACACAAGTCAGTCTCATGCATATCAACACGATGAACATCAACAAGTCTCCTAAGACTTTGCAATTCATTAAGGAAGTCTAATCTGTGTACATTTTGTTCTTCTACTTCTGCAAGGATCTCAAAGTTACGTTCTTTTGTGCTAGAAGTTTCTTACGAATGTCAGAATTACATTCTAAGAACTTCACACAGT
Source organism: Eustoma russellianum (assembly GCA_036186865.1). NCBI lineage: Eukaryota > Viridiplantae > Streptophyta > Magnoliopsida > Gentianales > Gentianaceae > Eustoma > Eustoma russellianum. The sequence continues at coordinate 12,385,257 of AP025075.1, read as the reverse complement.
CATGTTCAACTTCAATATGATCATGGAAGCCAACATGCGATTTCTTATCAGGTTCACACACTTTAGAGTGCAAAACATCATCAGATTCAGACAAACCGGATTTAAACAAATTAGGATCATGCAAGTCAGGAAGCTCATCATGTAAGTCATGTTCATTCGACACATCAACTTTATCATCATGAACAACATGTGTATCAATTGAAATTTCAGCATCATCATCATAAGAATCATGCTCAATATCAATGCTAGAATCATCACTCATATCATCCAAATCATATGCAATTCCATAAGTGAAATGAGCTTGATGTAAGCTTTCTATCGTTGCAGGATAGAGGTCTCTAATGTTATCCTCCATGGAATCCATAAGTAACCTAAAATTAATCAAGAAAACAAAGAAAGGAAAACTAACACAAAGACAAAAGACACATCGCTACATTAGTGAAATCAAAATCAATGTGCATGTTTCTTTCTCTCTCTTGTATAGTTACTCACTGTTTGTGCTTTCCTTGGTCAATCTTTACCTAGATACAACCAAAGCAAGCTTTTCAAATGGCTAACACAATCCAATGGTCAAATGTACCTTTTTCTCCAACGTATCAACTAATTTTCAGCAACCAATGAGCAAAGGTATCAAGACAAGTAACAAGACAAGTTAACACACTTAAATTTCTAAGAATCGAAGAAAAAGGAAACCAAAAGTTACGTCAAAGGCTGAGCCAAAGAAAACTAAGGGTTGCCCTGGGCGATCGTTAGCTAACCATAGCCTTATGCAAATTAATCACAAGTTGCTGATTTGATTACAATCATCAAGTATCCAAGTGTAAAGACAATGACTGGTGTAGTATTTTGTGGCTTCAAAAGGCACGGTTTTGTGGTCTTGGATAGAACTTAATATTCAAATAATTCGTCAACAAACTTGGTACTCTTTTTCTCGCACTTCTCTTCTTCTTCTTTTTTTTGTACATATTTTTTTCGGTTTTTTGGTATTCTGCCGATTTTTTTCTCAGAACGTCAAGAGTGACAAAAATGTTTGCTACGAAACTGTTGTTTGAAATTGGCTGAATGACCTACAACAAACACTTGTTGCCTTTACGAAATCAGACAGCATAAAAGATGACTTTCGTGTTTTCTAATATGGGACCTTCTTTATTGTTTGAGACAAAGAAAGGCAGCATATGTGATACGAAAATACCAGTGAATAGTTTTGGTGTATGATCAAGGCTTTTTGTCCAAATAGTTGTAAGGGCACCAAAGTCTTGGATACAAGAACAATGCAACGCAAACCAAACAACAATGCAATCAAGTCACACAAGTCTAAGATCAACCAAAAGCTTTGTTAGCAACAAGACTTATACGTGACACGGGTAGCACGTTTAAGCAATGGACTTGATTTATATGCTATGGCGGAATTTAAGCCTTAATCCAATGAACCTATTGTCAAGTGTGTATAAAGAATTAATCTTGAAATGTTAAGAGTATAAAATATTTGCAAGGTCCAAACTTTTGTGCGCACATACTGTCCACAGCAAAATCCAATTTGATCCAATGTAGGACCTTTTCTTTATAGCTGAATAGATAAAACGTGAGTCAAACGAAAGGAAAGTAAAGGCTTCAAGTAGTGGTTTCAGCGTGCACGCATGGTGGAGGTAACATCAACGTGATCTGAAGCAAAACAAGTAGGACTTTGTTTCTCCTTTTGCTTTCTGTGTGCTGACGAATAATTAAAAAAAAGCAGGCTTTTGTTTTTTTTTGTTTTCTTGATTACAAAAATTATCAGAGAGAGATAGGGATTTAAATTGTGGACAAAAATAGGAGAACAGAGATGGTGTGATGGACGTTTTAGGATGAGAAAGAAAACAAAAAGAAAATAAGAGAGTAACAGATATGCGAGTTGTAAAGACCTTGGCTCTGATACCACTTTGATACGATCTTGGATCGTATGGAATTGACGATCACTTCTTTCAACTCCAAAAAGACACCTTTGATCAACTCTTGTGTGGGACAATGGTGCAAACACCACCTTCTTGGACAAGAGAAGTCAACAACGTCTACGTTGAGCAATTCAAATCTCCCAATCTAACACGTCGTTTCGTATCCTCTGATTGTGATTCACCAACTAGGTTTGCTCAAACCTTGATTGGATCTAGCCTTGATTTTAATTTGTGAAAACCAAAGGAAAACACAAGTAGCAACACACAGCTACAACAAAATATTAAAATGAATTCTCCCACAAAAAAAACTCCCTAGACATGGTTGCCGAGTTCTACTATTATAAGGCTATATTTTTCTACTCTTACCAATTAACTAATCAATCAAGGTTCTCAAATCACTACCAATCAATCAAAATCAAATTTACTCAAAGGATAAGTCAAAGCTATTCAAGGAAGATTACATAATTCAAATCCCTAAAATCTCGCACTGGAATTACACCCTGCCAGTTACTGGCTTATATCCGCTTCTAGACGTGGAATTAGGGTTTGCACTCTCATCAAAGTTGTAGATCACAAAATTTTCTTGAATCTGGGCTTTTGAATCACCTAATTGGGACTCTTCTTGATAGAGATACGGGCTCCCAAAGACTAGGTATCCATCCAGTGAACTTCAGTACTTTCCATTCTGGACTCCCAATTTCCACCTGATTTCGGTCCATCTTGTAGTGCGAAATAGAAAAAGTGTAAAACAGGAAAATCCTCCCAAATTGAGTTTTCTAACGCCTCCGAATTGTTTGAACTCATTCGAAAATGTGTTCCGACCTGTGCATCTAAAATTCCGAACGGTGTCCGACCGCCTTCCTAAAAAATAGGGATTCTCCAAGCCACTTTCCTCATTTAGCCTTGTCATCTTAAAAAACACTCAAAAACGGTAATTAGCACTATAAACACATATTACAAGACTCTATAAAATATTCTAGACCTAAAACAAAGACAACATAAACAACTAGACTGGATATTACAACGACAACGCATGAAATGACCATCCTGCCCTGCCACCAACCCTTACATCATATGATATGCAACAAACTCAAGGACAATTAAATCATGGCCTCAATAAACATAGAAAAATCAAACATCTACATTCCTTGGCTCATCTTGCACATGTTTAAACAAGAAGCTCTTTAGTTTACATCCTCTATTTGTGCAAAAGCTTCTTGTTTTTGGAGTTAGTATGTTCAAGGCCCTTGTTTGTGAAGTTTGTATATTTAGGACTCCTTGAATCGCATCACAGTTGCAGAAACCGCATCAAAAATATTACCAAAAGTATCTTTGCTCCATTGGCGCAGGGAATGCTTTAGCTTGCTCAACTTGAGATAAAAACCTTTCATTTACACAATAGTCGGGAAGGATTTCCAATGATGAGTTACAAACTGTCAAAATCTGGATGTGTGGTCCATGCATCCAAGTATCTGAAAGAAGCAAGTGTAGTAGATGATGACGCAGAATAGTCTACATATATTGGAGAATGGTCCGATGTAGTTCTATTTAGATGTTGATATTGAACAACTGCAAATAGGTTCAAGAAATCCAAAGAGCAAAGATATCTTTCCAATCTGCGCCAGGTATAAGGGGATTCTTGGAAGTAAATCGATTGTAATGAGTAGTCCGAAAAAAAATCTTGAAGTCTTGCAATATGCCCAACGATGGAGAGGAGCGGCATTTGTGCTCATTAAACATCAGAAATGTGTTGAAGTCACCTCCATGTAGCCAAGGTATGTCCATTGCACAATGTAATAATACTAGATCTGCCCATAATGGATGATGTGCTGTAACAGAATGAAGACCATATACCAAAATAAACCAAAAAGAGTCTCCTGTAGGCAACCAATTAAAACGGAAGAATGGATCTGAACACCGGAACGCTGATCTTTCAACTGTAAAAATGAATCCCTCCAGAATATCCAAATACGATCACTATTACCTGCCAAAGCTTGTGGGAAACCAAGTTTAAGTCGATAAGAGACTAAAGAAGTAGGTCGGACCTTAGGCTCTATGACTACAACAACCTGTAATTGGTATCGGTGAGTTAATGATATTAGTCTGTCTATGGAGGTACGTATACCTCTAACATTCCAAATCAGTACCTTCATTGATCAGAGAGAATATCAAACGAGTTAGAGATGGATGCCCTAGACCGTGTTAATGGAGGAGATAGAGGCTCAATATTTCTATGTTGGCGATGCCACAGCCTCGGCGGGACCTGAAAATTTGCATCTTGCACTAATAGAGCTGGAGTTGACAGATGTTACTGAGAGTCAGCCACTGTTTCCCGATGCTTTCCATCAATAACCACTGCCTGGACCATATCATAGACATAAGTAGCAAAAGCATCTTCAGCAGATGTGGATGACCGCTCATGACAAGTATTTTGGTCGGTTTCATTGTCCGAAATAGAATATACAGCAGGATTAGCAGGAAAATCTATGAAAATGTTGTCATCAATTCCTTTTAGCCTGGTATTATCCTTAATAGCCGAAACTGAAGCATGTGGTATCAAATCTTGAGAGCGTATAACCGAGGGGCCAGCGTCCTGTGTATCCTCGGTATCAATGTGCATATGTTGATCCTCAATACCGTCTGAAATGATTGTCTTGTCAGTGAGATGGGACTTTTTGGCATCCAGCATTGTGGATTGTCTTTTTTCGTGTGTCTTGTAACTTTATCACCCTGTGTAGGATGCGGCTGATCTTCAACTACTTCATCCTTTCCACATGAAGTAGACTTATGAACAAGGCGGGAGCAGGTAGTACAGTACATGGGCATGTCCTCATAAAAAACTGATTGCGAGATGCAACGACTGGATGTCTGAATATAAATACGTGCAAGCAGCTCTTGAGACACGTCAAGTTCAATGCATAATCGTGCCACCAATGGACGTAAATTTTTGGCTGTAGCCGTGTCCAGCTTCATCGGCGTACCTATCATTCGTCCTATTTGAAATAGAGCTTCACGTTGGTGAAAATGAACCAGTAGTCCCGGCAGAGAAACCTAAACTAGTACAATGGGAACATCAACTATGGGATCATAATCAGGGGTCCACTTCGTAACCGGCATATACTTGCCTGGTATAGTCCAACTTTGCCGGGAAAAGCAACGAAAATAATCTTGTTCCTGTGCAAAATGCAGTAGAACATGATTGGAATCAAGAAGACCAACACGTACCTTTTTGGTGAATCCAATACGATCAATAGTGGCGTGAATGGTTGATAGCAGTGGTCGTCCATACCAGAATGTTCCTACCAGAGAAAACATGTATGGCTCGACCAACATATTAATTTCTTCATCCGTAAAAGCAATCATTGGACTACCCTTACACTTCTGGTTTGTTTTGGCAAATGGATGAAGAAGATGACGATTTGAACAATGATGCGAAAGATCACAATGGAGGTTGAATCTGCAACGGCAGATGTGCCATTATACGATCGCAGAACATTGTGTAACGTGAAACAGAAGCAGAACAAAAGAAAGAACAAGAATTTGATATCAGAATGAAACAAAAGAGTTGGAGATCAGAATGAGGGATCGCTGATCGCAGGAAGAGTGGCAGTGGCGGTTACGCCCACCGCCAATGATCGCCCAAGCCATTATCCGTTACATGTCTCCTAGTGAAGTGCTTAAGTTAATGAACTACTTAGTTCATTAGATGAAGACATATTTGGAGAGAGCTATATGGCTACAAACTTGGAATGGAACGTCTTCTCATCTCCACACCTCATTATACATGTCACTCACACATATTATATGTCCATATTTTTTTTATATGACAAACTATATACTTATGTTCCGACGTTCCACCGACATGTCATATATATTATACACGTACGTCGACGTCACACCACTATATACATCTCATATTTATGAGTATATACAGGTCTTATATCATATATTACAAGCCATAGTGCTATTAAAATTATAATGACATGTCACAAGGTCATAAACAAAAAATTATCGTATCGGGTGACTAACGAAACTTCAAAGACATGTCATGTACTTACCATATAAAGATGGTCAGCCTATATACATCAAAAATTTTCAAAAATTTAGTGATCCACATGTCATATTCAGCCACAAGGTCATACCATGTCTACACACACAAATCACCCACAATTTAGCCTAAATTTGTGGAGAATTCAAATTCAAAGTTATTTTGTCACATGGGGCGGTTTTACATCAGCCATTAGAGCTGAATATATGCCTCATTTTATGTATATTATGCAATTTACAATGTATTTGAAGAATATGCATTATTTGGCAAAGTTTACATAACAAGAATTCAGCACATGTGCAGCACTATTTCACACGCCTATTACAACTTGTTGGAGCCTAGGTAAAGCTTATTTGGCACTTCAATTGGTGGAGGATAAGCCACACATGATTGGTGACATTGAAGAGAGCAATATACAAGGAAATATTTCAAATAAACCACATGCTGAAAATTTCAGCACATGTCGCTTGAGCTGGCCGATTTTCTGGTTCTTAGTGTCTTCAATTTTATTCCAAAACTTAAGGGATCATATCATGATTAATTGGAAGTTATTCACCTTGATTTTAAGCACATGTTTCAGATTTTGTAGAAGAAATTACACTAATTTAAGCAGTGACAAGGTGGATTAAAGATGGTCTATCAAGAAATGACAACTAGGCGAAGACAAGTCATTCGTCCAACCGTGTTGTGCCAAGTAAGTAAGGTTGTGTCATCATTTACACAAGACAATCATCCAAGGGTATTCAAGACAATTTTCAAGGAAGAATACAAACCCTAGGGGGCAGCCACAACACTATCAAAAGGGACAAGATGGTGCAAGAAAAGGCTAAGAAAAGTGCACACTCTTACAAGTTCAAAGCAAGACTACTTTCTTCTTCTTCTTCCATTCTTTTCTCTTGCTCTTAGCATCAAATCTATCATACATATCTTCCATATACTATATAGGCTTTGTGTAAACCACCCACATATGTTCATCTCATGTGAAAGTTTAATCAAGGTGTGATCAATCCTTCATTTGATTGGTGGTGATGTTTGTGTTGTTTTCTTTGTTTGGTTGTTTGTAAAAGGGTGGAGTTGGTGTTTAACTCCAGTAACCCTTGAGTCAAGGTTTTTTTGTTTTTAGTGAATACCGAAGAAGGTGTCCTCGAAGACTGGAATAGGTTGTTTTAACCGAACCATTATAAAAGTATTAGTGTTCTTACTTTTCAACACTTTTACTTTTAGTTCCTACTTTCTGCATTGTTTTTATTACACAGAAAAAATAGTAAACGAATTTCAAAAATCATAAAATTTTGCAGAAACATATCCACACGATATACATTTCATTTGGCACAAGTTTCATCTCGTTTGGATAAGTATAAGTCAGTCAAACATTTATAGTTCTGAGACTAGTGCAATCTGATTCTCAGATTTGCAAAGGTTGAGAACATCAACATGGTTGACATATTTACAATAGAAGTTTTAAAAAACTGTTTTCACCCATTAAAATAAACATCTTGAGTGTCATACCAAAAAATTGGTAGATCATTTAGAGTTCCCAATTAATAGGAATAAAATTTTCATTTCGGAGGACAGTTTCTGGCAGATTGACGCTTTCTGTAAACAAATGTGTTTTCAAGGGGTTAGGCTTGGAATTTTAATATGAAATTTTTGTGAGAAACTCATAACTTCTGAGAGAACATCTTCACCAAATTTCATAATTTTCCAGGTCATCTAGATTAATCAAATCAGGATCTTAATACAGAAACTGTTTTCAGAAGTGAGTTATTTGGTCCAAAAGGTTTTAAAAAACTGAATTTTCCACACTCACTATTCAAACCCCCTTCTAGTTGTGCTATAAAGGTCCTACACTTGTGATATACCTTTGCTTATTTGGCGAGATATGATTGGACAAGTGATGTGTCTTTGCTTTGTTATAACTCTATGATTGGGTCTTTGTTAAACCACCTCGGCACTTAATACATAACATGGATAATCATCAAAAATCTGAGAATAATTTGAATTTTCAATGTCTTGATTCCCAATCAACCATTAGTGTGATGTCTTCTCATTTTTGAATTGATTTTGTGTACTAAAATGCCTTGCAAAAATCGGCCACCTTGCTGAAAACTTTAGCATTGTTTTTGAAACTTTTGATACATTTCCTTGAATATTTGACCTCCATAAATTTTTGAATATTTTGTAGATAATTCTCCATCAATCTTAGCGCAAGATAAGCTCCACCTAGGCTCCATGTAAGCACCAATCAGCCGCCAACTTCAGCACACATGTGCTGAAAATGTTTTTGAATTTTGAATGATCAATAATGTAACATCTTCATAAACATGATATATTTCAATCACCATGGAATTTGTCTTCTATAATACTCCAAGATAGGTCTTGAATGTGTAAAACATGTATACGTACATCTCAAAATCATCCCCCTTTAATATAGTGTAGAAATTTGAATTTTCGAATTCCGCCGATTGTGCAATTTTTCTCCAATTGATCACGAACCCTTTAGACATGTAAAATGTGACACACACCATAGAGTATTCATTTAAAAATGTATAATTTTAGCTCCATAAAGTTTAGGAGATCCGGCCATGGGGATGCAATAATTTTGAATTTGAATTTCCAAGAGAATAAGGAAAATAATGAATATTTGATATATGTAATTATGGTATGAATTTGGACTTGAATGTTTCATGTGGTGCACCAAATTTTGAGGTGCATGGAGTGTATATTGGCTGGCCATCTTTGTATGGTAAGTTTATGATGTGTCGGTGACGATTCGGTTGTCATTTGATGTGGCGATTTTTGGTTTACAATCTTTTGACTTGTCGATATATTTTTATAAAATGGATGGCATGGAATATATTAATTAGAATATCTTGGATATGTATATACACATAAGATGATGTGTATATGATTGCTTGACGTTGATGACGTAATTGATAACACATCTTTGAAATACCGGGATAGAAGAATATAGCTTGACATATTGAGAAAAGAAATATTTATATGTACATATTTTTTTTAGTGAAAGACAGGTGGTACGTCTGAGATTTTATTAATAAAATTAACCCTCACTTGTAGCAGAGGAATACCGTGGTTACATGTTTTATGAGAGACTATCTCACTAGAAATTCAAACGAAATAAACGAAATAAAGAAATGAGCTTCTGTAGTGTTATTAAGAAATACAAAATAACGACAAGCAAAATCGACTACATATGGACAGCAATGGTATACTGCGTTGTGAAAGCTGAACACGTCAAGTCCTATCACTAGTGTGATGTCCAACAGGTTGTTCCTCAGAGTGTACGGTTGCCACATAAAAGAAATGGTTAGAATAGCATAATCAAAGTATAACGAGAAAAGTAATACTCAAGCCATGTACATACCAACGTTGCCTGCATTCATGATGAACACAAGCAACAGTAACATTAGCAAGCCAGTCATCTAGGTTCTCCAAAGCCGAGCATCCACAGAAAAGGCCATTAACATGCGATCCAATGCCTCATCAAGTCCATAGAGTAAATTAATGTGATCAAATTGTCCAACAAACTCAATAGTGAGCAAAGAGAATCTAATAGGATAAATACGATCAAATGTGCATGGTGCAGCGATGTGGATGAAAATAATTACGTACCCATGTCGTCTGTACCAAGCAGTGATACAGAGAACAGTATGATATGATAAGCGGTCCACATAAATGCATCCCCATTCTTGCACATATGACAACGGTCTGCCAACTGAGGGAAGACTCGCCATCCCACAGCAAATGATACCCATCATATGTCGCAAACCCAAAACCATTAACCAAGTACCAATAATGAAATTGATATAAAGAAAGCAAGAATGTGCGAAGCCATACCAATATTGCATATGCCAAAAGATGACATAGGCAACCAAAAGATGTGTACGCCAACTCATTGGGAGACTTAAAGAATTAGAGACGGATGTTTGGGACCGAAATATCCAATTTAATGGCTCCACGTACTTCACTTGGGAGATCTCGCAGCAACGAGTAGGTGGTGAAGCCTGCCGAATGATATCCATGTCTAGATAGATTATGTGCTATAGTATTTGACTCTCGTGGACAATAAGAAATCAAGGAGGCATTTAGACACAGGAAGTGGATTGTGCGTATCAAGTCCGTTTCTAAAGAGCCTGTGCATTGATCTGGTGATGAAATATACTTTAGCAACATGCGGCAATCTGTCCACTCAGTAACTGATCATGTCGTGATGCATAGTAAATTAAGAAGTAGTGAAGGGCCATTAAGTCAGCCCTCAAAGGCGATGGGGCTGGTAGGGTGAAACAAACAGCAGAGACAAGCTCCCCCTGATGATTGCGCAGCATCGCTCCTGCTATTGCTGCACATCGGCCCACCGCAGCATCCGCATTTAACTTTAACTTTCCTGTAGGAGGCAATTCCCATCAGATAATTCTATGACGACGTGCCTGTAGCGTAGGTGAGAAAGACCGGGCTACTAAATGAGGCATATGCTGTGAAAATTTTTGACCTTGCGTCGAAGAACACCATGTGTAGATATGGTCCCGGACATGCTCAAATAATCTTCTATAAGAAAAGAAATTATCTCCAAGGATGATGCTTGTATATTCTTTCCAAATAACACATGTGACAAGCGATGGAACCACCACTTGTAACTGGCCGAGCATATGAATTTTTGAGGAAGTGCGCCCACCATCTTACCAGATAATTGCGAATTGTCATATTGCCGGGCATTGGACCTGAAAACAGAATGGATATTTCTTGACATAGAGGTTGGATCAATGTGCAATGAAGAAAAATATGATCTCTGAAGTCCGAATTTACTCGGCAGAATGCACACTGTGTAGGAAGAATGTGCTGCCATGCATGGATATTATCAGGCAACGGCAAGGATCGCATCCAGAGTTTCCAGATGAAGACGTTGCAGCCCTTAGGACATCTCGGCCACCAAATGAATCTAGTATAGTCCAAGGACGATGCATCAGAGACAAGCAGCTTATCAACAGACGTTAAAGAAAATTGTCCATTAACTTCCACAGTCCAATGTATTCTGTTCGGTGTGTGGTGCACTCTAGTAGACATGTAACCATGTATGCAGCAAATGTAGGATCTGCGAGGCACCACTAGAAGGGGGGGTTGAATAGGTGGTGCGGAAAGTGTGGTTTTTAAAATTTGTTTAAAACTAAACAACTCAACATCTGAAAACAGATTCTGTTTTCAGGACCAGTTTTAAAACGTTTTTAAAACCAGGTTATAGGTCTCCCAAAATTCTGAAATTTTGAGAGAACTCATCCTCAGATGTTATGAGGGTCCCCTAAAAATTTCAAATTAAAACTCAACCTTTAACCCCTTCAAAAACCGTTGGTGATCAGATTGCGCAAATCTGCCAGAAACGGTAGACGGTTTTGAAAAATTTATTCCTATTTGTGTGTAAGTCCAAATGCTCTGAAATTTTAATAACTAAATCCTTATATACTATATTTAAGTTGGTTGAAACAGTTTTGCAAAATTCTTTTGGGAAGTTGGTCAATTACTATCAAAGTCTCAACCTTTGCAAGTCTGAAAATCCGACTGCACTAGTCTCAGAACTTTTGAGTTTGATCAACTTATCCTTATCCAAAAGGGTTGAAACTTGTGCCAAATTAACCCTAAGACGTGTGGGTATGTTTCTAGAAATTTTCGTGATTTTTGAAAGTCATTTACTATTTTTATGAACACAAACAAAAAGAGTAAACTGTGCAGTAACAGAAAATAAATGCTGAAAATAAATGGCACGGGGAATTTTATACTGGTTCGGTTATAAACAACCTACACCAGTCTTCAAGGAACACCTTCCTTGGTTCACACTAGTCACACACACACACAATACACCTTACCACAGGGTTGATAGAGTTACACACTAACTCCAACCCTTTACAAACCTTGTACGATGAATACAATTTGCACGAACACCACCACCTCGCAAGAATGAAGATTGATCACACCTTGATCAATCTTTTATAAAGATATAGAATATGTGGTGGTCTATAACAAGCCTATTCAATATTGAAAATATGAGTACAATAGGCTTTCAAGAAGAAAGAAAGAAAGAGAGTGTAGAAGAAGAGAGGCTAGCGTTTTTGATCACTTGATTTTGCAATGCTTGTGCTTGTCTTGTTTTTGATCTTCTTTCCTTTTATGCTCATATGGCCGTCCCCCCTAGGTGTCCTCCCCCTCTTAAAAATTATCTTCTAAGTCCTTGGGAGAATGTATTGACATCATTGTGACATGGTCTTGCTTACTTGTCACCTTCTCATTGGATGATCATTTAAGCTTTGCTTACTTGGCACTTCATGATAGGTTGGATGTTGTCATCATTGATGACTTGGAAAAATCTGAATATATCACTCAAAACATGTGCCAAAATCAACATAGAATAATTTCCATAATACACAGGATTGTCACATAAATTTTGCAAGACAAAATTTCTCACAAAAAAGGGAAAAAATTCGGCCATAATGCTAGTTAACATGCTGAAATTTCAGCATGTGTTACTTAGTGGGATAATTCAAATAACTTCCATTTTTCTTTGATTTTTCTTTTTAAAATAACTCATCAATTGATGGCAAATATCCTTATTAAATTGGAAATGAATTTGGACACCCTTAAGACCACAAATTTGGCCAAGACATATTGTACACATGCTGAAAAATTTCAGCATGTGTGATATATAAGATATCACTCTTTATGGCTTTGAAACTTATTCAAAATACTTCCAAAATATCTTCCAATTAATCTTATAATTCAAGACACAAAATCTATGCCTTTTAATGCACAAATTCGGCCAGCCACATTTCAACATGCTGAAGTTTTCAGCATGTGTTTCAAATGTAACAAAGTTTGAAACCTTACCATTTGTAGCTTCTTTCTTTAATTCACCAACATTGCATGATTGATTCTTGACCAATCAATATGCCAAAAAGGCTCCACATATGCTCCATCTCAGCTGTAGGTGGCGTGGATGATGTATATGCATGTGCTGAAATTTATTTTTGCTAGCTTTGTAAAATAGTGCACATTTAATAATACACACATGTTATATTCCAATCAGCCCTTAATTTAATTTTCTAGAACACTTTAAGATGTATGACATATGTAAAAAGTGTCTGGGTACGTGTCATATGATGTGCCAAAAATGTTCCATGCATTGTGTACGTAGAAAATCGAATTTTCGATATTTATCGATTACCCGATTTTTCTCTAATTAAATTCCAACTTTGTGCACATGTTATATATATTATGTTACACATAATATATATAATATATACTTTAAATCTCAGCACTTGGCAAGTCTAAAGTGGCACCATTAACATGTGACAATATTAACATTGGAATCTTCACATTTTGGCCTTAATGTGGGGTGATTTGTGTGTGCCAACATGGAAAGAATTTTTGGCTGAAAATATCACCCTAGGCACGAAATTCTTGAACATTTTTAAAGTATAGGGGCTGGCCATCTATTTATGGCAAGTACGTGACACGTTGGCGAAGTTTCGGTATTCGCCCGATACGACAATTTTTGGTTTAGAACCTTTTAACGTGTCGTATTTAATTTGTCATCACCATGACTTATATAATATGATATAAGACCTGAATATACTCATAAATATGAGTTAAGTATAGTGGTGTGATGTTAACGTACGTACGTTAAATATATAACGTGTCGGTAGTACGTTGGAATACATGTGTATGTGCCCTAAAAAAATCTGAAAATATATGTATTTATATATGTATATGCGTGTATAATGAATGAGGGGAGGAGGAGAAGACTTTCCTTCCTTATCCTTGTTGCCTTTGTGCCTTTTCCAATTGTAGCTTCCATTAATGAACTACTTAGTTTAATTAACTAAGTACTTCACTTAATGAACTAGTTTAGTTCATTAATGGTGGCACCTGAAAATGGTGTAAACACAACAAATGTTTGCCATATGATGTAAGCTTTAATGCTTCATGGCTCGTTAGCACGGCAACATTATATATATGGGCTAAATAAGGCAAGTAATAAGCAATATCATGCACACGTTTGTTTATATCATGCACGTTTTATGTCATTCATTTAAATCACATATATTGAAATCACTCAAACCCCTTTTTCTCTACAATCTCCCCCTTTTGATGATTTTCAAAATAACTCATGTACATGATTTAAATGCTATCGCTCCCCCTTCAATCATGCATAAATTTGAAATTTGAATTTCAATTTTCAAATCCGCTCCCTCTTGATTTATGGAATCGGTATCAATTAGAATCTCTCTCCGCCTTAAATCATGCTTTCTCTCCCCCTTTATTTTGGAAAGTAAATCAAAAGATGCCTGTAAATAAGGAAAGAAAATCAAATCACGTCAAATCAAATCGTATCAACTGAAATCATGCCTAATTTAGAACGAAGAAATTCATACGTGGCTTGATTTAAGGCTTTTGTAAAGATATCCGCTACTTGTGCTTCTGTGCGTACGTGATCTATGACGATATCACCATTGTTTACGTGATCACGAAGAAAGTGATAGAGTACTTCTATATGCTTAGCCTTAGAGTGTAACACGGGGTTCTTCGATAAATTAATGGCACTCATACTATCACAATATATAGGAATTCTATTTACGGCAATTCCAAAGTCCGAGAGTTGTTGTTTTATCCACAACAACTGTGTGCAACAAAGGCTAAGTTCCATATACTCAGCCTCAGTAGTGGACAAAGAAACGCTTGCTTGCTTTTTGGAAAACCATGAAATGAGTGAGTTTCCTAAAAATTGGCAAGTCCCACTCGTGCTCTTTCTATCTATTTTGCAGCCACCATAATCTGCATCAGTACAAGCATGTAAGTTAAAGTCGGAATCCTTATCGTATCAAATACCTAAGGTGGGCGTGTGCTTAATATAGCAAAAAATTCTTTTTACCGCATTATAATGAGACACCTTAGGTTGACTTTGAAAACGTGCACACATGCATACACTGAACATTATATCAGGCCTACTGGCAGTTAAATATAGCAAAGAACCAATCATAGATCTATATAAACCATTATCAAAGTCTTTACCATGTTCATCTTTGTCCAATTTAGTGGTGACACTCATAGGGGTCGGGGATGGTTTCAAATTTTCAAAGTTGAACTTTTTAATCATGTCATTAACATATTTTGCTTGACTTATGTGAATCCCTTTACTCGTTGGCTTAATCTGCAAGCCAAGAAAATAGTTAAGTTCGCCAACCATAGACATTTCCAATTCGGATTTCATGCACTTTTCAAAATCTTCAAAATGTCTATGTGAGGTAGAAACGAAAATAATGTCATCAACATAGATTTGAATAATAAGTAAATCCGATTTGTCTTGTTTCAAAAATAGTGTATTATCTATAGTACTTCGTTTAAAATCATATTCTTAAAGGAAAGTAGTAAAACGATCATACCATGCTCTCTGTGCTTGCTTTAGTCAGTATAGTGCCTTCTTTAGTTTGTACACGTGATCGGGATGCTTCAAATCTTCAAAACCGGGTGGTTGCTTCACGTATACTTCTTCTTGTATAAATCCGTTTAGAATTGCACTTTTTACATCCATTTGATACAATTTGAAATCTTTCATGCAAGCAATAGCAAGTAATAGTCGTATAGCTTCTAAACGTGCTACGGGTGCAAATGTTTCATCGTAGTCAATTCCTTCTTCTTGATTATAGCCTTGTGCTACAAGTCCAGTTTTATTTCTAACGACCATTCCTTCTTCATTCATTTTATTCATAAACACCCACTTTGTGCCTATTATGGTCTTATCTTGTGGTTGTGGCACTAAATCCCATACGTCATTTCTAACAAATTGATTAAGCTCATCATGCATGGCATCAATCCAAGACGAATCACTCAAAGCATCATGCACATTTTTGGGTTAAATTTCAGAAATCATAGCATGAAATGCATTTATTTCATCCGAAGTAATTCTTCTACGTGGTCGCACACTGTGAGTGAGGTCGCCTATGATGAGATCATGTGGGTGATCTCTATGCCATCTTGGTTGATTATTTTCTATTTTATCATGTATTTCTATGTGATCATGCATTTCTAGTGTGTCATTCATGTCATGCATATCAAATGTACCATCATCTTCATTCAACACGGGTTTCAATTCAAAGTCATCGTCGTGTTCTTTATCTTTATCAATCTCACCAAATTCATTGAATTTCATATGAATGGATTCTATGATTTGTCTAGTGAGAGGATCATAACATCTATATGCCTTTGAATTTATAGAATATCCAACAAAAATGCACTCAATTGATTTGGATTCAAATTTATCTAAATTATCTTTTGTATTCAAAACAAAACATTTGCATCCAAACACACGAAAATAGTCAATCTTAGGCATGCGATCATTCAATATCTCATAGGGCGTCTTGTTTATTTTCTTTCTTATAGATAGGCGATTTACTATATAGCATGCACAATTTACGGCTTCCGCCCACAGAAATCTAGGCAATTTATTTTCACATAACATAGTCCTAGCGATTTCTTGTAATGTTCGATTCTTTCTTTCTACTACTCCATTTAATTGTGGAGTTCTAGGTGGCGAAAATTCATGCTTGATTCCCTTTCCTTCGCAAAATGAAATCATATCTTTGTTTTTAAATTCACCTCCTCTATCGCTTCTTATTTTTTTCACATTGACACCGTATTGATTTTCAAGTTGTTTAATTAATTTTGCAATTTCAACAGCACTATCATCCTTATGTGCAAGAAATAAAGTCCAAGTATAACGAGAAAAATCATCAAAAATCACGCATGCATAGTGGCGCCCACCTAGGCTTGTAGTGCGACTAGGACCAAACAAATCAATGTGTAGTAATTCTAAGACTCTAGTCGTGTTTATTTCATTCTTAGGCTTAAGTGACTCACGTGTTTGTTTGCCTTTTATGCAAGATTCACACAATTGAAAGTTGTCTAAATCAAGTGTAGGCAGTCCTCGTATTAAGTTCTTTCGTTGAAGTTTTTCTTGTGTGGAAATACCAATGTGTCCTAAGCGTCTATGCCATAAATTCACATTGGGTTCATTTGACATAGAGCACTTAACTTTAGCGTCTACCATATCATCCATAGAAAGCGTAAAAATGTTACCTTCTCGTTTTCCTTTTAAAATGGTTTCTCCATTTTTATTTATTATATTGCAATAAGGGTGAGTAAATGTAGCGCCCCAGCCCGATACCGTTATCGGAACCAGTGCACCCGCCGTAGCCTACTATGAGAACTACGAAGCGTCAAGCAGATCAAGCATACATTCTTCATAATGTAAGTTAAAACCAGCGGAAACGTCATAAAATCTAAACCTCCGTTGTCAATATTACAACCAGAAAACTGCAGCGGAAATAAAACTGTTTGATCATCTAGCCGACATAAGTTTTAGAACAACATAATAACAATGAGTTTCAAACTCAAACAAAATAGTCCAGCATCTATCTATTCCCTTGTCCATCATCCCACTGAGCCCACTCGCCGTCGTCTTCGATAAATATCAACTCATAATCAGGCTCACCTGAAAAGGAGACAGAATGATTGTTCTTAGCGAAAACTTCGCCAGCAAGTAACCCGTCTATACACCCTACGGAATCACACACGTCGAGTCACCAGTGTATAAAACATTGCCCAAAAATAAGGTGCTCGGGTTAACAAATAGCATCTTAATAAGAATTACTCAAAACAGATACAGCACATATGTGAACACGGTTACGAGAACCAACATGTATTAAAACAACGAATCACATAAGCAAGTCATAGACTAACCACGTTTCTTGCATGTCAAGTCTTATGCTTCGTGTATCATGATGCATGTACTTCTTTAAAATCACACACAACACCCATGCATATGCCTTCTTTCATAAACATGTCATGCATGTCATTTCACAAACATTTCATCACTTTACATATCATATTCTTCGCGTAGCAGAACTTTATACCCTGTGGGTGATCAGCCCACAGCCATCATATACCCGTGCTGAAAGGTCCACGGCCCCATTACATATAACATATATCCGTGCTGAAAGGTCCACGGCCCCATTACATATATCATATATCCGTGCTGATAGGTCCACGGCCCCATAAAATACTTCATTTTCCGTGCTGATAGGTCCACGGCCCCATAACATACTTTATACCCTGCTGTTGATTCACAGATCACGCTCTTTATACCCTGCTTTCGCAGACGTGACTCTTTATACCCTGTGATCAACCAGCAGCCATTTTGTCTTTCGAAAACTTTAAACCTTTCTTGTTCTTTTGCAAAACATATCTCAAATCAAATGCAAGTGCCCATGTCATGATGCAGGATGCACAAATAGCTTCATATCAACATGTAACACACACACATACATCATGCCTATCAAGCATACGGCCTTGCACCTCACACACTCTATGGTCGTGTTATTCCAAGCCCATTCTTGTCACAAACTCACTCAAGATTCAATCTTATTCTAACTTGATCAACTTACCATCCACACCTCAAATATACCTCAAATACCCTTGCATTTTATGTTCAAAAGAAGTGTATAAAGTTACTACACTTACATAGGGTGCTTATAGGGTCAAAAAGACTTCCAGAACACTTGGAACACCACTTGAAGCGCCTAATGGGGACATGAAGCGCCTCATGTAGGCGTTCGAAGTGTTCGGGGATGATTCAGGACACATTGAACACCACATGAAGCGCCTAATGTGACATGAAGCGCCTAATGTAGGCGTTCGAAGTGTTCTGACGGTTCTAAGTTGCAGTTTTTCTGTACGGGAAAGCTCCAAGACACATGGAACGCTACATGAAGCGCCTATAGTGACATGAAGCGCCTCATGTAGGCGTTCGAAGTGTTCTGACGGTTCTAAGTTGCAGTTTTTCTGTACGGGAAAGCTCCAGGACACATGGAACGCTACATGAAGCGCCTATAGTGACATGAAGCGCCTCATGTAGGCGTTCGAAGTGTTCTGACGATGCCAAACTGCAGTTTTTTTTTGCAGTAACTTACACCCAACTCCTTTCTTCTTCAACCCTTCCAGATTCAACACTTAAAGATCCATCTTAACAACTAGATTCATCACACTTAACATACATCTAATCCTGATTTGACACTTATTGAATGTCTAACAAGATCCACACTAAATCTTCATCCATTCACCACCTTCAAGAGTTATCATCAACAATACCCAACCAACAAGACTACAACAATATCATCACTCATCCCTCAATTTCCTGCACTTACTCTCGACATCTAAATGTATACAATCAACACAAGAGTAGAGCAAGGCAAGAAACACATCAACATATATACTATCATGGGCATGGTTGACTAACAACAAGTACTGCACAAATTTTCCAGAAAATTGGCCCAAAGAACAAGTCTTTACGCAATTAGCAACAAGACTTACATATAACAAGCATGTATAATAGACAAGACAAGAATACTAATGTGTGATTCATATTTTCTCTTTGTAAGAACATAGGGCCAAAGGTATAAAATTTGCATAAAGCGTATAGAAAGATTACTTGCCTTAAATTCTAGATAAGCTTACGGATTTACTGCAGAATCTTGATGAGAATTGAACCTAGAATGGCCTTTATCCTTCCTTCTCCTTCCACTCTTCCTCTTCTTCCTCTCCCTTTTCTCTTCTCTCTCAATTCCTGCGGTTTTCCTTCTTCTTTTGTGATGTTAAAACCGTCCCCCCCTTATGGCCAATGGGGAGTTATACCAAAGTGTGGTGTAACTCCCTTAACTCCTAGTAGGGACCCTTTAAGTAATTACCCTTAGTTTCTTTTAATTCTACTTTTAACCCCTTTCTTTTGTTCTTCTATGTTTTGTGCAACTAAGTCTCATAAACTACATAATTAATTAAGTTGCACTTAAGGTTGACCTAGAGTGTTGAAAGTCGTGCTTAAAAGTCACGGGGTGTAACATTCCACCCCCCTTACAAAAAGTTTCGTCCTCGAAACTTACGTACCTTAGTTGAAGAGCTGAGGATACTTCTCCCGCATTTGTTCTTCGAGCTCCCAAGTGGCTTCACGTTCCGTGTGATTGCTCCATTGAACCTTTACATACGGGATCACTCGCTTCCTCAACACTTGATCCTTTCGATCCACAATTTTCACGGGTACTTCCTCATATGTAACATCGTCCTTGAGTTCCAAAGGTTGAGCTTCAAGTACATGACTCGGATCCGCCACGTACTTTCTCAATTGTGACACATGGAATACATTGTGAACTTGCGCCAACACCGGAGGTAATGCCAACCTATATGCCAAGGCTCCTACCTTCTCAAGTATTTCATAGGGACCAATGAAACGAGGGCTTAGCTTGCCTTTTACTCCAAACCTCATGACGCCCTTCGTAGGTGATACCTTCAAATAAACTTTATCACCCACATCAAAATCCAATGGTCGTCGTTTGGAATCTGCCCAACTCTTGCTACGGTCCTGAGCCGTCTTGAGTCTTTCCCGAATGACCTTCACCTTCTCTAACGTTTTCTCCAATAGCTCAGGTCCCGTGATGGTCCTCACGCCCACTTCGTCCCAATAAACCGGGGACCTACATTTCCTTCCATACAAAGCCTCAAAAGGAGCCATATCAATTGCGCTGTGGTAACTATTGTTATAAGAAAACTCCATCAGCTTTACCATTCCATCCCAACTCCCTTTGAAATCCAGCACGCAAGCTCTTAGCATATCTTCCAAGGTTTGAATTGTCCGCTCGGACTGTCCATCAGTTTGGGGATGATATGCCGTACTCAACCTTAATTCTGTACCCATGGCTTCTTGAAATGCTGTCCAAAACTTAGATGTGAACCGTGAGTCTCGGTCGGATACTATACTTACCGGAACACCATGTAAGCTCACTATGTTCTCCATATACACATTCACTAGTTTGTCGAGAGGTGTCTCACTTGAAACGGGTAGGAAATGGGCAGACTTTGTTAAACGGTCCACGATAACCCAAATCATGTCACATCCACTTCTTGTCTTTGGAAATCCGGCTACAAAATCCATTGTGACATGTTCCCATTTCCATTCCGGAATTTCCAACGGCATCAACAATCCACCGGGCCGCTGGTGTTCCGCTTTGACTTGTTGACACACTAAACACCTCTCTATGAATTCCGCAATATGTCTTTTCATCCCGGACCACCAATAGTATCGCTTGAGATCTCTATACATCTTGGTGCTACCGGGGTGTATCGATAACCTTGAATTATGAGCTTCTTGCAAAACTTCCTTCCTAAGTTCGTCAACATCCGGCACGCATAATCTTTCCCTAAACCATAAGCTCCCATCATCCTTAGTCCGAAATCCTTCAACTGGACTATGTTTCACCCTTTCCATTATCTCACTTAAAGCCTTATCTTTCTTCTGTGCCTCCTTTATCCGATCAATCAAACTCGGGGTGATAGTCAAGGCTGTCAAAACATTCACCGTGGATTCAATCAAATCTAAACCAAACTCCTCCATCTCTCTTTCCAGTGGTGATTGTCGTGCATGGCTGGACTTCCTACTTAAGGCGTCGGCTACCTTGTTAGCCTTTCCCGGGTGATAATGAATCGTTAGGTCATAGTCCTTTAGCAATTCCAACCATCTCCGCTGCCTCATATTCAATTCCTTTTGTGAGAACAAATACTTTAGACTCTTATGGTCCGTGAATACCGCGCACTTCTCTCCATACAAATAATGCCGCCAAATCTTCAAGGCGAACACAACCGCGGCAAGTTCAAGATCATGTGTGGGATAGTTTTGTTCATAAGGCTTTAGCTGTCTTGAGGCATACGCGATGACTCGTTCGTTTTGCATTAAAACACAACCTACAAACAAGGTGTTAGTCTAAGCTTAGTGAGTATATAAGATCATAACCTTATACTATAATTTACGTACCTAACCCGTTCTTTGACGCATCACTATAAATCACAAATCCATCCGTTCCAGAGGGTTGAGCTAATACTGGAGCTGTCGTTAATCTCTTTTTAAGCTCCGTGAAACTCTGCTCGCATTCCGCCGTCCACTCAAACTTGGACTTCTTCTGTGTAAGGCGACTGAGAGGTACGGCAACTCTTGAGAATCCCTCAACAAATTTTCTGTAGTAACCCGCTAGACCCAAGAAACTTCGCACTTCGGTGACATTTGTAGGTCTAGGCCATTCAGTTATAGCTTCCACCTTCTTCGGGTCCACAGCAATCCCCTCTTCTGATATCACGTGGCCTAGGAACGCCACACTTCTTAACCAAAACTCACACTTGCTAAACTTTGCATAAAGTTGTTTCTGCCTCAAAATGCCTAGTACAGTTCTCAAATGCTCAGTGTGAGTTTGCTCGTCAGGAGAATACACAAGGATATCATCTATGAATACCACTACAAACTTATCCAACTGCTCTCGAAAGACGGTATTCATAAGATCCATAAAAGCTGCGGGGGCATTGGTTAATCCAAATGGCATCACCAAAAACTCATAGTGGCCATACCTTGTGCGGAAAGCTGTCTTTGCGATGTCCTCGGCCTTCACTCGTAATTGATGATATCCTGATCGGAGGTCAATCTTAGAGAAGATTTTAGCGCCCTTGAGTTGGTCAAACAAGTCCTCAATTCGTGGAAGGGGATACTTATTCTTGATGGTAACTTTATTCAACTCTCTATAATCGATACACAGCCTCATGCTACCATCTTTCTTCTTTACA
This sequence comes from Eustoma russellianum, assembly GCA_036186865.1. Lineage (NCBI taxonomy): Eukaryota > Viridiplantae > Streptophyta > Magnoliopsida > Gentianales > Gentianaceae > Eustoma > Eustoma russellianum. The sequence goes on along the minus strand of AP025075.1, from coordinate 12,362,562 downwards.
AACAACACAGGTGCTCCCCAAGGCGACACACTAGGTCGGATAAACTTCTTGTCCAATAACTCTTGCAATTGTTCCTTCAACTCTCTCAATTCCGCCGGAGCCATTCTATAAGGAGCTTTAGAAATAGGTTCAGTACCGGGGATCAAGTTAATCTCAAACTCAACTTCTCTCGGAGGTGGCACTCCTGGTAAATCTTCCGGAAACACGTCAGGAAATTCATTGACCACTCGAATTTTCTCCATAGACGACACCTCCTGAGTAACATCCATGGCATACACTAAGAATCCCTCAGCACCCTTCCTCAATGCTTTGCGTGCTTGTGCGACAGACACATATACCTTCTTGGGGACTTTCTTTCGTTCTGCATCTCCCTGAAATATTACCTCCTCCATCTTATCATTCTTGATTGTCACTTGCTTCAACCGACAATCAATATTGGCGTGATTCTTAGCCAACCAGTCCATTCCTAATATAACATCGAAGTCATACATCTGGATAGGGATCAGTGTGGCAGAGAATGCTTGTCCTTCAAACTCCAATTCGCAATCTCGATACTGCTGGTATGAAACCATAATCTGATCTCCGGCCGCTTGTACGCGATACGGAGTCTCTAACCATTCAGGCAAACTACCCAAGTGCTTAGTGAATCTCTTCGCTACAAAGGAATGGCTTGCGCCGCTATCGAAAAGTACATTGGCAGGCATCTTATTTACTAAAACCGCACCTAAAGCCACATAAAGTTTTGCACACAAACGTTACGCACATAGACACTTAACTCAATATGAATTCAAACTTAGTTTAGAGGATACCTGCTACTACATCGGTAGCCTCCTGCACATCTGTGTCCGTCATTAGATGTACACGGGCATTTGCTCGAGGCTTCACTCTCGGCTGCTGAGCCGCCTCTCCAGGGTTATTCTTCTTCATCTCCGGACAGTCTTTAATCAAGTGACCCACTTGGCCACATCGGAAACATGCTCCGACTACTTTCCTACACTCTCCAACATGGTTCCTGCCGCAATGTGGACAAACTCCTATAACCTGCTGAGCTACTTGATTCTGGGGTGGCAGTCTCTGAAAATTCCCAACTGGCCCTCTCTTCGGAATCTTGACCCAACGTCCGGGTCTTCCACCCACTCTCACATCCTCCCTTGGTCTCTTGCCTCTATCAGACCCTCCAACACTAGCTGCTCTCGCCGCCACTCGGCGAAAATCACTTTCAACACGGTAACACGCATCTAGCATATCCTCATAAGTTTTCATCCCTGCATTCACTATCGCCGATTGTATCCTCGAATCCAAACCCCTCTCAAACTTTGTCATCTTAAGACGATTATCAGACATAATCGCAGGGGCAAACTTACCTAAGGCATGAAAACGATCTGCATACTCCGACACTGTCATTCTTCCTTGCTCCAGTCTGTCAAACGCCCTTATCTTGTCCAAGATCGCCGTCTCCGGTACATAATATTTCAGGAAAACATCACAGAACTGTGTCCATGAGATTGGTGGGGTCATTCTCAACACCATTCCTTCCCACCATTCGCCAGCCTTGCCACTTAAAAGGGGTGTGGCCACCTCAACTTTTATCTCATTCGGAACTTGCACCAACCGGAAGCATTTCTCAACCTCAGCCAACCAATGCTGAGCCTCCTCAGGATCCGTACATCCACCGAACTCCGGCACCCTCATCTTTCTCATCTCCCCATAAAAGAACCTGATGTTATGATGTGGCGGTGGTGGAGGCGGAGGCTGATGCTGCTGCACATACCCTTGTGCAATGACCGTCAGCGCATCAGTGAGTACTTGGGGTAAAACAACTTGTGGGGGCTGGTTCTCCTGTCCATTGCCTGAGTTGCCTGTGTTATCTCTTCTTGGAGGCATATTTCTCTGAAAAGGTCGACATTGCATTAGCATTCAGTAAATACAAAAAGATTACTGAAGGCTCGAATGCGTACTAATAGGTGAGGTGTGTAGTACAACTATTAATACAAAGTTAGATAATAAGACGCGCTCGCACACACCCAACCCATATCATACTTAACCAATAAAGAGATCAACACTTATAACTAAAGATCAACCTTAAAGGAGAATCATAGCTTAGATGTCTAAAGATCATGAACTTAAGTTTCCAAAATAGATCTGAAGCCTGGGCTCTGATACCACCTGTAGCGCCCCAGCCCGATACCGTTATCGGAACCAGTGCACCCGCCGTAGCCTACTATGAGAACTACGAAGCGTCAAGCAGATCAAGCATACATTCTTCATAATGTAAGTTAAAACCAGCGGAAACGTCATAAAATCTAAACCTCCGTTGTCAATATTACAACCAGAAAACTGCAGCGGAAATAAAACTGTTTGATCATCTAGCCGACATAAGTTTTAGAACAACATAATAACAATGAGTTTCAAACTCAAACAAAATAGTCCAGCATCTATCTATTCCCTTGTCCATCATCCCACTGAGCCCACTCGCCGTCGTCTTCGATAAATATCAACTCATAATCAGGCTCACCTGAAAAGGAGACAGAATGATTGTTCTTAGCGAAAACTTCGCCAGCAAGTAACCCGTCTATACACCCTACGGAATCACACACGTCGAGTCACCAGTGTATAAAACATTGCCCAAAAATAAGGTGCTCGGGTTAACAAATAGCATCTTAATAAGAATTACTCAAAACAGATACAGCACATATGTGAACACGGTTACGAGAACCAACATGTATTAAAACAACGAATCACATAAGCAAGTCATAGACTAACCACGTTTCTTGCATGTCAAGTCTTATGCTTCGTGTATCATGATGCATGTACTTCTTTAAAATCACACACAACACCCATGCATATGCCTTCTTTCATAAACATGTCATGCATGTCATTTCACAAACATTTCATCACTTTACATATCATATTCTTCGCGTAGCAGAACTTTATACCCTGTGGGTGATCAGCCCACAGCCATCATATACCCGTGCTGAAAGGTCCACGGCCCCATTACATATAACATATATCCGTGCTGAAAGGTCCACGGCCCCATTACATATATCATATATCCGTGCTGATAGGTCCACGGCCCCATAAAATACTTCATTTTCCGTGCTGATAGGTCCACGGCCCCATAACATACTTTATACCCTGCTGTTGATTCACAGATCACGCTCTTTATACCCTGCTTTCGCAGACGTGACTCTTTATACCCTGTGATCAACCAGCAGCCATTTTGTCTTTCGAAAACTTTAAACCTTTCTTGTTCTTTTGCAAAACATATCTCAAATCAAATGCAAGTGCCCATGTCATGATGCAGGATGCACAAATAGCTTCATATCAACATGTAACACACACACATACATCATGCCTATCAAGCATACGGCCTTGCACCTCACACACTCTATGGTCGTGTTATTCCAAGCCCATTCTTGTCACAAACTCACTCAAGATTCAATCTTATTCTAACTTGATCAACTTACCATCCACACCTCAAATATACCTCAAATACCCTTGCATTTTATGTTCAAAAGAAGTGTATAAAGTTACTACACTTACATAGGGTGCTTATAGGGTCAAAAAGACTTCCAGAACACTTGGAACACCACTTGAAGCGCCTAATGGGGACATGAAGCGCCTCATGTAGGCGTTCGAAGTGTTCGGGGATGATTCAGGACACATTGAACACCACATGAAGCGCCTAATGTGACATGAAGCGCCTCATGTAGGCGTTCGAAGTGTTCTGACGGTTCTAAGTTGCAGTTTTTCTGTACGGGAAAGCTCCAAGACACATGGAACGCTACATGAAGCGCCTATAGTGACATGAAGCGCCTCATGTAGGCGTTCGAAGTGTTCTGACGGTTCTAAGTTGCAGTTTTTCTGTACGGGAAAGCTCCAGGACACATGGAACGCTACATGAAGCGCCTATAGTGACATGAAGCGCCTCATGTAGGCGTTCGAAGTGTTCTGACGATGCCAAACTGCAGTTTTTTTTTTTGCAGTAACTTACACCCAACTCCTTTCTTCTTCAACCCTTCCAGATTCAACACTTAAAGATCCATCTTAACAACTAGATTCATCACACTTAACATACATCTAATCCTGATTTGACACTTATTGAATGTCTAACAAGATCCACACTAAATCTTCATCCATTCACCACCTTCAAGAGTTATCATCAACAATACCCAACCAACAAGACTACAACAATATCATCACTCATCCCTCAATTTCCTGCACTTACTCTCGACATCTAAATGTATACAATCAACACAAGAGTAGAGCAAGGCAAGAAACACATCAACATATATACTATCATGGGCATGGTTGACTAACAACAAGTACTGCACAAATTTTCCAGAAAATTGGCCCAAAGAACAAGTCTTTACGCAATTAGCAACAAGACTTACATATAACAAGCATGTATAATAGACAAGACAAGAATACTAATGTGTGATTCATATTTTCTCTTTGTAAGAACATAGGGCCAAAGGTATAAAATTTGCATAAAGCGTATAGAAAGATTACTTGCCTTAAATTCTAGATAAGCTTACGGATTTACTGCAGAATCTTGATGAGAATTGAACCTAGAATGGCCTTTATCCTTCCTTCTCCTTCCACTCTTCCTCTTCTTCCTCTCCCTTTTCTCTTCTCTCTCAATTCCTGCGGTTTTCCTTCTTCTTTTGTGATGTTAAAACCGTCCCCCCCTTATGGCCAATGGGGAGTTATACCAAAGTGTGGTGTAACTCCCTTAACTCCTAGTAGGGACCCTTTAAGTAATTACCCTTAGTTTCTTTTAATTCTACTTTTAACCCCTTTCTTTTGTTCTTCTATGTTTTGTGCAACTAAGTCTCATAAACTACATAATTAATTAAGTTGCACTTAAGGTTGACCTAGAGTGTTGAAAGTCGTGCTTAAAAGTCACGGGGTGTAACAGTAAAGCACACATTAAAACCATTGTCAACAAATTGAGAAATGCTAAGAAGATTGTAGGTTAAGTTGCTTACCAAAAAAACGTTGGAGATTTGGAGAGTGCTTGGATTTCCAATCGTACCTTTTCCGATGATCTTGCCTTCGTTGTTGTCTCCAAAGGTCATGGATCTGCCTTTTGTGACCTTCTTTAATTTTGTGAACAAACTCGGGTCACCCGTCATGTGCCTCGAGCATCCACTGTCAAGGAACCACTTAATAGTTGTTTCTTTTGATGTGTGGGCTCCCTGCAATGTGCAAAAATGATTTAGGTACCCTTTTAACTTTGGGTCCTTGCGAGTTAGTTAATCACCTCTTGGTAAAAGTACCTTTCGGTACCCATACTTGGGTGATCCTTCTCGGTATAGCAAATGGCAAGAATGTAGATGAAGGTGCGGTGTAGTAGACATGTGGTGAATGCACTTTGGGTCTTTGCCCAAGGACTCCTCTATACTCATTGTATGAAGGACATTTTTTATATGTCCTTGTGTGTGTGTGCGTAGTGCGTGGATGAAATGAATGCCGTGTATGCATCACTCTTTTCTTTTCATATCTATATGGTACAAAATTGTATTTCACGTGATATGAAGAGGAAGTGGGGCGTGACAGGGGAAGTGACGGTTTTTGCGTCATCTTAGATGCCACTTGAGGCTTTGGGGTGTCTACTTTCTTAGACACCACAAACTTAGTTGGTTTGGTTGATACTTCATTAGTATCAACGTATCCCAAACCCGTTTTGTCACTGTCATGCTTTTGTGATAATATAATGCGATGCAGCATGTTGGATCCCGTATCAAACTGTTTCATCATTTTCTCTAAGTCTGTATTCCTTGATTTCAAACTTGAAATCTCGGATTTTATTTCATTATTTTGAGTGGATAATAATGAAATCTCTGTCTTTAATGCAGTAATGATACATGATGACTCTTTCTTTGAATCGCTTAATTGAGCGACAAGATTCTCGTTAGAAGATTCTAACAGTTTCTTGTCTTCAATTAATCGCTTCTTTTCCTTAGCGAGAGTCTTAGTGAATTTGTGCAATTCTAAATACTGACTAAAAAGATCATCATAAGAAGGTTAAGAGTCAGACTCAGAATCAGATGATACCTCATTAGATGCTTTGGATGCAAAGCATACTTGTGCAGTCTCTTCTTCGGTTTCAGTCTCGGAATCCGATGTACCACTCCAAGTGGAGGCCTTTAGAGCACGTTTCCTTTGCTTGGGTTCTGAGACGAGTCTATTCTTGTTCCGCTCTTTGTCAGGGTATTTATTTGTTTGCTTTTCTTTATTTGGGCAGTCATATGATAAATGTCCGAGTTTGCCACATTCATAACATTTAACATCTTTATCATTTGACTTGTTCTTGTTTCTCTTAGTTGTAGTACCCTTATTTTTGTTTCTAAATGACCTTCTCATAAATCTTCTTAATCCTTTAGCCAATAGAATTAGGTCATCGTTATCCGATTCAAAATCACTATCATCTACGTGATCGGAAGGAGTGGAGACGTATTCATTTGATTTAAAAGCAATAGCTTTACCTTGTTTAGATGATTCCGATTTCCGTATGGTGAGTTTATTCTCATAAACCTTAAGTGATCCGATTAATTCTTCCATCTTTATTGACTTAGTTTCCTTGCTTTCTTCTATTGGCGGTCACTTTAGGGTCCCATTCGGATGGAAGGCTTTGTAAGACTTTCTGTACCTTACCCTGCGTGGTAAAAGCTTTACCAAGAGACTCAAGAGAATTGTAGATGTTAGTAAAACGAAGATCCATATCAACAATAGACTCATTAGGCAATAAATTAAACGACTCAAGTGTGGACATAAGCATGTTTATTTTAGACTCTTTTACTTGGCTCGTGCCTTCGTGTTTCATTTCTAGTATCCTCCACATTTCTTGTGCACTCGAACAGTTTGAGACATAACTAGACTCACTTTTACTTAATCTGTTTAGGAGCAATTGCATAGCCCTAGCATTCATACTAAGTTTCTTTTTATCATCACTCGTATATTCTTGTCTAGGTTTAACAACTTCAAATGTGACTCCGTCTACGGTGGATAACTTAAATGGGACAAAAGGACCATCTTCTATTATCGACCAAAGATCAATATCTATAGCCATAAGAAAAAGCTTCATTCTAAGTTTCCACTGAATAAACGACTCACCGTCAAAAAGAGGAGGCCTTTGGCTCGACATACCTTCTTGCTCGGTTTTGAGATTTGTGGTTGCCATCTCACTGAATCATTGGATACTTTATAGTGAGTGTTCCTGCGCTCTGATACCACTTGTAGGATCTGCAAGGCACCACTAGAAGGGGGGGGGGGTTGAATAGGTGGTGCGGAAAGTGTGGTTTTTAAAATTTGTTTAAAACTAAACAACTCAACTTCTGAAAACAGATTCTGTTTTCATGACCAGTTTTAAAACGTTTTTAAAACCAGGTTATAGGTCTCAAAAAATTCTGAACTTTTGAGAAAACTCAGCCTCAGATGTTATGAGGGTCGCCTAAAAATTTCAAATTAAAATTCAACCTTTAACCCTTTCAAAAACCGTTGGTGATCAGATTGTGCGAATCTGCCAGAAAAGGTAGACGGTTTTAAAAAATTTATTCCTATTTGTGTGTAAGTCCAAATGCTATGAAATTTTAATCACTACCTCCTTATATACTATATTTAAGTGGGTTGAAACAGTTTTGCAAAATTCTTTCGGGAAGTTGGTCAATTACTATCAAAGTCTCAACCTTTGCAAGTCTGAAAATCAGACTGCACTAGTCTCAGATCTTTTGATGTTTGATCGACTTATCCTTATCCAAAAGGGTTGAAACTTGTGTCAAATTAACCCTAAGACGTGTGGGTATGTTTTTGGAAATGTTTGTGATTTTTGAAAGTCGTTTACTATTTTTACAAACACAAACAAAAAGAGTAAACTGTGCAGTAACAGAAAATAAATGCTGAAAGTAAATGGCACGGAGAATTTTATACTGGTTCGGTTATAAACAACCTACCCCAGTCTTCAAGGAATACCTTCCTTAGTTCACACTAGTCACACACACACAATACACCTTACCACAGGGTTGATAGAATTACACACTAACTCCAACCCTTTACAAACCTTGTACAATGAATACAATTTGCACGAACACCACCACCTCGCAAGAATGAAGATTGATCACACCTTGATCAATCTTTTACAAAGATATATAATATGTGGTGGTCTATAACAAGCCTATTCAAGATCTAAAATATGAGTACAATAGGCTTTCAAGAAGAAAGAAAGAAAGAGAGTGTAGAAGAAGAGAGGCTAGCGTTTTTGATCACTTGATTTTGCAATGCTTGTGCTTGTCTTGTTTTTGCTCATCTTCTTTCCTTTTATGCTCATATGGCCGTCCCCCCAGGTGTCTTCCCCCTCTTGAAAATTATCTTCTAAGTCCTTGGGAGAATGTATTGACATCATTGTGACATGGTCTTGCTTACTTGTCACCTTCTCATTGGATGATCATTTAAGCTTTGCTTACTTGGCACTTCATGATAGGTTGGATGTTGTCATCATTGATGACTTGGAAAAATCTGAATATATCACTCAAAACATGTGCCAAAATCAACTTAGAATAATTTTCATAATACACAAGATTGTCACATAAATTTTGCAAGACAAAATTTCTCACAAAAAAGGGAAAAAATTCGGCCGTAATGCTAGTTAACATGCTGAAATTTCAGCATGTGTTACTTAGTGGGATAATTCCAATAACTTCTATTTTTCTTTGATTTTTCTTTTTAAAATAACTCATCAATTGATGGCAAATATCCTTATTAAATTGGAAATGAATTTGGACACCCTTAAGACCACAAATTCGGCCAAGACATATTGTACACATGCTGAAAAATTTCAGCATGTATGATATATAAGATATCACTCTTTATGGCTTTGAAACTTATTCGAAATGCTTCCAAAATATCTTCCAATTAATCTCATAATTCAAGACACAAAATATATGCCTTTTAATGCACAAATTCGGCCAGCCACATTTCAACATGCTGAAGTTTTCAGCATGTGTTTCAAATGTAACAAAGTTTGAAACCTTACCATTTGTAGCTTCTTTCTTTAATTCACCAACATTGCATGATTGATTCTTGACAATCAATATGCCAACAAGCCTCCACATATGCTCCATATCAGCTGTAGGTGGCGTGGATGATGTATATGCATGTGCTGAAATTTATTTTTGCTAGCTTTGTAAAATAGTGCACATTTAATAATACACACATGTTATATTCCAATCATCCCTTAATTTAATTTTCTAGAACACTTTAAGATGTATGACATATGTAAAAAGTGTCTAGATACGTGTCATATGATGTGCCAAAAATGTTCCATGCATTGTGTACGTAGAAAATCGAATTTTCGATATTTATTGATTACCAGATTTTTCTCTAATTAAATTCCAACTTTGTGCACATGTTATATATATTATGTTACACATAATATATATAATATATACTTTAAATCTCAGCACTTGGCTGGTCTAAAGTGGCGCCATTAACATGTGACAAAATTAACATTGGAATCTTCACATTTTGGCCTTAATGTGGGGTGATTTGTGTGTGCCAACATGGAAAGAATTTTTGGCTGAAAATATCACCCTAGGCACGAAATTTTTGAACATTTTTAAAGTATAGGGGCTGTCCATCTATTTATGGCAAGTACGTGACACGTTGGCGAAGTTTCGGTATTCGCCCGATACGACAATTTTTGGTTTAGAACTTTTTAACGTGTCGTATTTAATTTGTCATCACCATGACATATATCATATGATATAAGACCTGAATATACTCATAAATATGAGTTAAGTATAGTGGTATGACGTTAACGTACGTACGTAAAATATATAACGTGTCGGTAGTACGTGTGAATACATGTGTATGTGCCCTAAAAAAATCTGAAAATATATGTATTTATATATGTATATGCGTGTATAATGAATGAGAGCAGGAGGAGAAGACTTTCCTTCCTTAGCCTTGTTGCCTTTGTGCCTTTTCTAAATGTAGCTTCCTTTAATGAACTACTTAGTTTAATTAACTAAGTACTTCACTTGATGAACTAGTTTAGTTCATTAATGGTGGTACCTGAAAATAGTGTAAACACAACAAATGTTTGCCATATGATGTAAGCTTTAGCACTTCATGGCTCGTTAGCACGGCAACATTATATATATGGGCTAAATAAGGCAAGTAATAAGCAATATCATGCACACGTTTGTTTATATCATGCACGTTTTATGTCATTCGCTTAAATCACATATTTTGAAATCACTCAAACCCTTTTTTCACTACAGCAAATATGTTTCCAAGTAGATGAATCATAAATATGTGAATATATCGTATCGCGATGCCCATACTTACTCTGACTTTAATTTGCCCACAACGTTTGCGAGTGATGATATTTCTACCAAAGTTGACAATCATATGTTTTTTAATCAGCTGTAGATTTCGAATTCCCAAACCTCCATCTTCTATAGGACGGCAGATCATGTCCCAGCTTTGCCAATGATGGCAATCATTCCACAAGAAATTTGACATTTTCCGGTTAAGCGATGCAACTACACTTTAAGGTGACCTAGAACTAGCTATTATATGTAATGGCATGGAGCATAAAACGTGTTGAATCAATTTCAAGTGGCCAGCCGTAGAAAGAAGATTTAAAGACCAAGAAGTTAGTTCAGCATCAAAATATACTAGAAGTGGAACACAATATGCCGCTCGATTAATACCCTTATAAAGATACGAACCAAGATATTTGATCGGTAAAGTAGTTAGGCGCATACCTAAAATCTGAGAGACACATGCGGCTGAAACTCCTGCACCAGCCACACTATTTGTCCAGAGGCTTGCTGATATGCCTCCAAAAAAGACAAAAGCGCTTTAAATTTTGAGCGGATCCGTTGAGGAAAATAACAAGATCATCAGCAAAACTCAAATACGATATCTGCGGAAATCATCCTCCCTGGAATCCAAGTAACTGAGCAGATGACATAAGCGCTTGCAATCCCTGAGAAAAGACCTCTAATGCTAGGATAAAAAGAAGAGGAGACAGTGGATTGCCTTGCTGTACACCCTGTGAAACCGAAAAGAAACCAGTTGGCTTTCCATTGATTAAAATTGAACATCTTGAAGCTGCTAAGTTATTCATAAGAATTTGCACTAATCTTGGATCAAATCCCATTTTATGTAAAAGTTGTCGTAGGTAAGACCAGCATACTCTATCAAAAGCCTTAGCCATGTCTAGCTTGACTAGGACATGTCTGCCACAAACAGGCCTATCTATGACGTGCACCATCTCCTGAGCTAGAAGTATTTGTTTAGTAAGATCCCTTCCCTTCATGAATCCCGCCTGTTCATGTGAAATCAATCGTGGAAATAATACTGCTAAGCATGTGGAAAGCAGCCTGTTAATTACCTTTGCAATAAAGTTGGTGAAACATATAGGCCAGAATTCAGCAAATGTGCTTGGATTTGCGACTTTAGGAATGAGAGTTATAAGCGTCGATGCTAGTTGGCGTGATGGGCAAATACCTAAAAAGAATTCTTGAACCGCCTTGTAGACATCCATATCAATGATATGCCAGAAAAGACGATAAAATGATCCTAGAAAGCAAGCCGAGCCAGCAGCATTGGTCGGACTTAGATCCTATACCGCTTGTTTTACTTCTTGCAATATAGGCATGGCCAAAAGCTGCGCATTATCCGCATAAGAGACTAAATCCGGAATATATTGTAGGATAGACTCATACTGAGAAGTAGTGCCTCCCTTAAGCAGTGTCTCATAGTAGCGAACTGCTTCACGCTCAATGTCACTAGGACTGTCACATTCCACTCCTCCTCACGAACTATCTGATTAATAGCTTGTCGTCTGCGGCGCTCCTTAACCATTTGATGGAAAAACTTCGTATTTGCATCACCATCACGACACCATTTTACATTTGCCTTCTGCTTCCAAAATAACAACGAGCTCGATTGATCAAGGCGTAATTGTGCTACACTCCTATGATACTCCATGCGTGACTCATCTGTGGGATTAGAATCATAATCGCGTTCGCAACGTGTTACGTCGGTTTCAGCAGCAACAACAGTATCAAATATATTACCAAAAATGTCTTTACTCCAGATGCGCAACTGATGCTTTGGCTTCTGCAATTTATTATAGAAGCCCCACATACCTTCCACTGTCAGAAAAGATTGCCATTGATGAACAACGGAAGTGTAAAAATCTGGGTGGGTTGTCCAAGCGTCTTAATAACTGAATGATGCATCTGATGTGGGAGTGTCTGAATGATAGTCCAGATAGATGGGAGAATGATCTGAAGTAGCACGATTCAAGTCCTGACACTGTACATTCGAAAATATATCAAAAAAATCCGATGAACACAAGTAGCGGCCTAAATGTCGCCAGACTCTGGCGAGACCTCTTCCATCACACCAGGTATAGATAGATCCTTGGATATTAACCGACTGAAGAGAACAATCTGTAATAAAATCATTAAAGTCTTGCAAAGATCGAGGAGATGGAGATGACCTGCCTTTATGTTCATCCAGTGTCAGAAAGGTATTGAAATCTCCACCCAGAAGCCATGGAAGATCCCAGGATTCACAAAAAGTGCATAGGTCTTCCCATAAAGGGCATCGCGCTGCCATCGTATCCAAGCCATAGACAAAGGTACACCAAAAAGAACTACCAGTGGGCAACCAACAAGAATGAATGCATTGATTTTGAATACCAGGTCGCTCCCCATCCAGCCGGAAAAATGAATCCAGCCATAATATCCATATGCTATCATTGTTAACTGACTTGTGGAAATCAAAGTTTGAGTCGATAAGAGAGCAAAGATGACGACCTAACCTTAGGCTCAATAACAACAAGAATATGCAAGTGATACTGATGCACGAACAATTGTAGACGATCCACTGACGTGCAAATCCTTCTTACATTCCATATGAGCAACTTCATTGGGAGGACAGTATATCAAAAGAGTTTGAGAGGGTTGCTCTTGAGCGAGTAAATGGAGGAGATAGAGGCTCAATTTGTTTGTGGTGCCTCCTCAAAAGCTTTGGAAGGACTTGGAATCGGAGTGCTTCACCGAAAATGGTGGGTGTTGCTGGCAGCTCACTTGTTTTTACCGCCAAAGTATCCTGTGCCCTATGCAATACCACGGCCTGCACCATATTATCGACATGCAACATAAAAACATCCTCAGGAGATTGAGCATGTATTTGTGTGTCAAAAGCATCTTGAGCATCGTCGTCAACAGCATGAGCGGTGTCCACTTCACTATCCGAGCGAAGCAATATTTGAAGAAGCAGGCAAAATCTTAAAGAGAGAATCATCAATGCCCTTGAGACGAAATACATCCTGGACATGAGAGATATTATCAAGACGGTTCAGGTCTGGAGAGATTAGAAGTGAGGGAGAGGTCACTGTAGCAGGCATATCATTCGGAGATTTTGCAACAATTTCAGGCAACGGGACGTCATCCATTTGAGGGCAAGAATCAGAAAACATGGCGGGCTGCATTTTTTTGGGTTTCAAGCGCTGGGATTTGTCTTTGGTCATTATTTTAGCTGCAGTAGGCCTTTGCACCAAATCATTTGCCTGAGCATCAATGGGATCATCATGCCCACATGTAGTCGACTTGTGGCCTAGCCTAGAGCATGTAGCACAATACATAGTCAGATCTTCATAGACAACAGCTTGTGAGATACACCGAGAAGCAACCTGTATAAATAATCGGGAAGTAAGTTCTTGTGACAGCTCTATTTCAACACATAAACGTGCTACAGATGGACGAAGATTTTCAGTGGTAGCATTATCTAATTTCACAGGCATTCCCAACATATGCCCTATTTGGAATAATGCCTCACGCTAGTGAAAATGAATTGGTAATCCTGGAAATGAAACCCAAACAGGAACAATGGGAACATCAACTTTGGGATCATAAGCAGGAATCCACTTAGTAACTCGCGTGTATTTCCTTGCTATAGTCCAAATTTTTTTGGCAAAGCAACATAGATAATCCTGTTCTTGCGAAAATGTCAATAAAACATGATTTGAATCTAGTAGTCCAGTACGTACCGTGCAAGTGAATCCAATGCGATCAATTACAGCGCGAATGGTCGTGGTGGACGTCCGTACCAAAAGCTCCCTACCAATGAAAAACAATATGGTGCGGCCAAGTCAGTGATTTCTTCATCGTAGAAGGCAATCACTGGACTGCCATTATATCGTTGAATCTCTTTTGGCAAAACTGAAGAGTCGGATGAAGAATGAAACAAAGACGCAAAACAACGCATCTTAGTCGCTGTTTCCGAAGGCTGCAATGGTGGGGCTGCGGCATCGCGATCCATTGCTGTGATTGCAGCAAAAACGTAATTGGCAAAGAGAAATGCAGATAGAAAGGAGAGGATAGCGTCGGGTAAGTGTTGGGGCAAGAAAATGGTGGTTGGCAGAGGCTGTTAAGCCTGCCGCCGGCGATTGCATGGAGACACCATCCGCAGCGCATTTTTTTATGTATTCATATATGTGGAAAGCCTATTTTCCTATCTTTTCATATATATATATATATATATATATATATATATATATATATATATATATATAACCCACGCGTATGACGGCTCTGGCGATCACGGACGATCTGCGGCGATAGCCGCCACCGCTGACTTCGACTGCCCAATTCCAACTGCCCTCCCCTCCGATCGCTGCCTTATTCATCGGGTACTGCCTTCTTCCTCAGGTTTCCATCAAAAACCAGTTCTCTCTAATATCCAGATCAATGGCGGCTGCACCGCCGCCCTCATTTGCGGCGGTGGTTTCCAGTGAGGCTTCATCACAACAAATATCCATTTTACCTAAGACCGTTTTCAGATATAAAGGCATCCCAATGTTATCATTTCTGGCCTCCGAGATTGATGCCCTTGCTGCGCCTTTCAGATATTCATTGGTAGGTACATTCGGGTCTGGCGTGTTTGAAAAAATTGGTTTCCATCATGATTTGCATATCATAATTATCGATCAGACGCATATTCTGTTGAATTTCCGCAATGAAGCGGATTACCTGAGATGTTTTTATCGCCGCTCATGGCATATATCCGGTTGTCACATGCATATTACGAAGTGGACCGTAGATTTGATCCTACCGCAGATGTTCCCATAGTCCCAGTCTGGATCGCGTTCCCCGGGCTTCCTATCCACCTTCATCGCCGGGAAGCTTTATTTGAAATTGTTCGTCCGATAGGGTCCCCCATCAAGCTAGACGTAGCAACCACGGATGGTCTGCGGCCATCTGTTGTGCGCTTTTGCGTCGAAGTTGACTTTTCCCAGGAATCGCCTCAGAAGATACATTTGCAGGCTAAGAATAGATTTATTCTGCAGTCAGTGGTCTATGAAGATCTGCCTTTATTTTGTACCTCATGTCGAAGATTAGGCCATGCAACGACCTCTTGCCCCCCGAAAGAAAAAGCAGCGGTGCCGTTTCCACCGCCGCCGCCACCGCCGCGCCCTCCTGTACAGAGATGGACACTGATTAAGAAGAAACCGGTAGCAGCACCTCCTGTTGAACCTACATTGATGGTCCCTTCCCATGAAACACATGTTCCGCCACCTGCTGACCCTCCAAGTGAGGTTAATACTGACCAGGGCGATATTCCACCGCCAGAGAATTTCGATAGCGTACCTCCTCAAGATCAATTCATTGCCTTAAATGAAGACTTTGATTCATTGTGATTTTGGCTATTCTTCAGATAACGACCTACCTGTCGCTGATCATGCTTCAGAGTTGCCGAGTGTGTCTGAAGAAGTGGCCCAGGGTATGCAGTTAATCCCTCCATCCCTGGATGAGGATATTTTGATATCTCGATTGCAAGACCCTACAGAGGCTGCCGAATTTGTTCCTGTGGTTCCTCGTCGTAAACATCGTGCAAGGAAGGATTTGCCTCCATTGCCTCCTTCCACAATCCTTACACGCAGTGCTTCTCACGCCATCCAGGGAAGTGATTCTACCCTTTCTCAATGAATGTTTTAATATGGAATATCAGAGGCATGTGAGCCTCTATGCCTAGACTGCATCGTTGGATACGAGATCATCATTTACATTTACTTGCTATGATAGAACCTAAACATTCACCTTCTAGTATTACATGTTTCGCTTTGGACCTTGGATTTCCCCAACATTATTCCTCTCAGCCGGAACATATTTGGTTTTTCTGGCGTGACTCACATTTTCATTTGGTTTCAGCACAGGATCATGAACAAGTGGTACACTTCACTCTTCTCTTTCAGCCTATATAGTTTACTTTCGTCTTATCGGTGGTCTATGCCAAACATACACTACCTTTACGTCGCACTTTATGGCATTCACTATGTACATTCTCGGAACGTTCCACCTTACCTTGGATAGTTGGAGGTGATTTCAATACTTTTTGCTCCCTTGATGATCATGATGGTCGCTCCCAACCTTCTCTCACAGCATTACAAGATTTCAATGAATGCATTGAATCATGCTTTCTTATGGATCCACAGTTTAATGGTCCACGTTTTACTTGGGTAGACGGCAGGGGACTTGGACGAGTACGAAGGCGACTAGATTGGATTTTTGTCAATACCTCTTTTAATGATGTGTTTGATGATATGCAACTTACACATCTATTGTGAGCCTCCTCGGATCACTCGCCCTTATTATTCATATGTCGGCAACAGTTGTTCCAGGGCCACCGCCCATTTCGCTTTCTGGATTCTTGGCTCTTACATCTAGACTTCCATACTTATATGAAGAATGCATGGACATTATCCCGCCTAAAGAAGGACATTCAGCGATGGAATAAAGAAATTTTCGGCAATATATTTACCAACCTCATGCAAGCAGAATCTAATCTCACTCATGCTGAGGGCAACTGGGACTCTAACCCTTCGGACGAGACTCGTATGGCATTCCATAGAGCAAAAGCTGAGTATCAACGGGCCTTGTAGGATCTGCAAGGCACCACTAGAAGGGGGGGTTGAATAGTTGGTGCAGAAAGTGTGGTTTTTAAAATTGTTTTGACTCAAGAACTCAACTTCTGAAAACAGTTTCTGTTTTCAGGACAAATTTTAAAATGTTTTTAAAACCAGGTTGTAGGTCTTCAAAAATTCTGAAATTTTTAGAGAACTTAGACTCAGATGTTATGAGTGCCTCCTAAAAATTTCAGATTTAAATTCAACCTCTAACCCCTTAAAAAAATTGTTAGTGGTCAGATTGCGCGAATCTGACACAAACGGTACACTATTTTGAAAAATTTATTCCTATTTGTACGTAACTCCAAATGCTCTCAAATTTTAACCAGTAACCCCTTGTATGTTATATTTAAATGGGTTGAAACAGTTTTCAAAAATGTTTTTTGGAAGTTAGTCAAATACTATCAAAGTCTCAACCTTTGCAAGCATGAAAATCAGACTGCACTAGTCTCAGAACTTTGGACGTTTGATTGACTTATACTTGTCCAAAAGGGTTGCAACTTGTGCCAACTTAACCTTAAGATGTGTGGATATGATTCTGGAAACGTTCATAATTTTTGAAAAACGTTTACTATTTTTACGAACGTAATCAAAAAGGATAAACAGTGCTGAAACAGAATATAAGTGCTGAAAGTAAATGACACCAAGAATTTTATATACTGGATCGGTTATAAACAACCTACTCCAGTCTTCGAAGAACACCTTCCTCGGTTCACACTAATCACACAACACAAAAATACCTTACCACAGGGTTGATGGAGTTACACACCAACTCCAACCCTTTACAAATCTTGTATGATGAATACAATACACACGAACACCACCACCTTGCAAGATTGAAGATTGGTCACACCTTGATCAATCTTTTACAAAGATAAAGAATGTGTGGTGGTCTAAGAGAAGCCTATTCAAGTATATGAATGTAAGTACAATAGGCTTTTAGGAAGAAGAAAGAAAGAGAGAGTAGAAGAAGAGAGTGTAGGCGTTTTCCTCTTTTGATTTTACAAGACTTGTTCTTGTTCTTGTTTTGCTCTTCTTCCTTCCTTTTTAACACTGTGGCCGTCCCCCCCCTTGGTCCTTCTCCTCTTGAAAATTATCTTCTAAGTCCTTGGGAGAATATATGGCATCATTGTGACATGTTCTTGCTTACTTGGTATCTCCTCATTGGATGATCATTTAACTCTTGCTTACTTGGCACTCATTGATTGGTTGAATGTGCTAGGAAAATCTGAGAATTCCACAAAACAAATGTGCCAAAATCATCATAAAACAATTACTATAACTTCCAAGATCATCACATAAATTAAGCAAGATAATTTCCTCACAAAAATGATGCAAAAATCGGCCATAATGAGACTTGACATGCTGCAATTTCAGCCTGTGATACATGGGTCTTCATTTCAAATTATTACCAAGTTTTCTTTGATTTATCTCATAAAAATAAATCACCAATTAGTAGACGATATTCTCATCAATTTTGAGAATAAAATTGGACATCACATATAGCCAAAAAAATCGCCTAGGTGCATTCACACACATGCTGAAATTTTTCAGCATGTGTGATATTCAAAATATCACACTTTTACTTTCATATCTTATTCAAATTAATTCCAATTTTTCTTCCAATTACTCACATATTTCAAGGCACGAATTATGGCCACATAATGGATGAAAATCGGCCAGCCTATAATCCACATACTGAAATTTTCAGCATGTGTTACAAATGAGATAAAATTTGAAACATTACCTTTTGTAGCTTCTTTCTTTAAGTCACCAACATAGTATGCTTCATTCTTGACCAATCAATATGCCATAGGCTCCATCAAGCTGGTATAGGCGTGTATAACATGTATATACATGTGCTGAATTTTATTTTTGCAAACTTTGTAAAATATTGCACATTAAATAATACACACATGGTATATTCCAATCAGCCCTTAATTTAATTTTCTAGAACACTTTAAGATGTATGACATATGTAAAAAGTGTCTAGATACATGTCGTATGATGTGCCAAAAATGTTCCATGTGTTGTATACGTAGAAAACCGAATTTTCGATGTTTATCGATTACCCGGTTTTTCTCTAATTAAATTCCAAATTTTTGCACATTTTATATATATTATGTTACACATAATATACATAATATAAACTTTAATATTCAGCACTTGGCTGGTTTTAAAGTGGCGCCATATACATGTGACAAAATTGAAATTGGAATCTCCACAATTTGGCCTTAATGTGGGTTGATTTGTGTATGCCAACATGGAATGATTTTATGAATGCACATAACATCATACCCACAAAATGTTTGAGTATTTTTGAAGTGTAGGGGCTGGACATCTATTTATGGCAAGTACGTGACACGTTGACGAAGTTTCGGCATTCGCCCGATATGACAATTTTCAGTTTAAAACATTTTAACGTGTCGTATTTAATTTTTCATCACCATGACTTATATCATATGATATAAGACCTGAATATACTCATAAATATGAGTTAAGTATGCTGGTGTGAGGTTAATGTACGCACGTAAAATATATAAAGTGTCGGTAGTACGTTGGAATAAATTGTGTGCGTGCCTTTTTTCAAAAAATTTGAAAATATATATATACAAATATATATAGGCATGTATATTTACGATGTAGGATGAGGAGGAGACTTTCCTTTCTTGATCTTGTTGCCCTTGTGCCTTGTCCAAATGTTGCTTCCTTTAATGAACTACTTAGTTTAATTAACTAAGTAATTCACTTAATGAACTAGTTTTGTTCATTAATGGTGGCACCTGAAAATAGTACAAACACAACAAATGTTTGTCATTTGATGTAAGCTTTAAAGCTTCATGGCTCGTTAGTATGTCAACATTATATATGAACTATATAAGGCAAGTTATATGCAATATATCATGCACATTTATGTCATGCACGTTTTTAAGCATATTTAAATCATACATTTTGAAATCACTCGAACCCCTTTTTCTCTAGAATCTCCCCCTTTTGATGATTTTCAAAATAGCCTATACTCATGATTTAAATCCTATCGCTCCCCCTTCAATTATGCATAAATTTAAAATTTGAATTTTAAATTTCAAATCCGCTCCCCCTTGATTTATGCAATCAGTATCTCTCTCCCCCCTTAAATCATGCTTTCTCTCCCCCTTTATTTTGGAAAGTCAATCAAAATATGCCTGTAAATAAAGAAAGAGAATCAATCACATCATCAGAAATCATGCCTAATTTAGAACGAAGAGATTCGTACGTGGCTTGATTTAAGGATTTAGTGAAAATATCCGCTACTTGTGCCTCTGTACGTACGTGATCTATGACAATATTACCATTATTTACGTGATCACGAAGAAAGTGGTAGCGTACTTCTATATGCTTCGCCTTAGAGTGTAACACGGGGTTTTTAGACAGGTTAATTGCACTCATACTATCACAATATATAGGAATTTTATTTACGTTAATTCCAAAGTCCGAGAGTTGTTGTTTTATCCATAACAACTGTGTGCAGCAAAGGCTAAGTGCCATGTACTCAGCCTCAGTAGTGGACAAATCAACGCTTGCTTGCTTTTTGGAAAACCATGAAATGAGTGAGTTTCTTATAAATTGGCAAGTGCCACTCGTGCTCTTCCTATCTATTTTACAGCCACCGTAATCTGCATCAGTATAAGCATGTAAATTAAATTCGGAATCTTTATCGTATCAAATGCCTAAGGTGGGCGTGTGCTTAATATAACGGAATATTCTTTTTACCGCATTATAGTGAGACACCTTAGGTTGACTTTGAAAGCATGCACACATGCATACACTGAACATGATATCAGGCCTACTAGCAGTAAGATATAGCAAAGAACCAATCATAGATCTATATAAGGCATTATCAAAAGCTTTACCATGTTCATCTTTATCCAATTTAGTAGTGACACTCATAGGGGTGGGGGATGAATTTAAATTTTCAAAGTTGAACTTTTTAATCATGTCATTTACATATTCAGCTTGACTTATGTGAATGCCTTTACTCGTTTTCTTAATCTGCAAGCCAAGAAAGTAGTTAAGTTCACCAACCATAGACATTTCAAATTTGGATTTCATGCAATTTTCAAAATCTTCAACAAGTTTATGTGAGGTAGAACCGAAAATAATGTCATCAACGTAGATTTGAATAATAAGTAAATCCGATTTATCTTGTTTCAAAAATAATGTACTATCTATAGTACCTCGTTTAAAACCATTTTCTAAAAGGAAAGTAGCAAAACGATCATACCATGCTCTAGGTGCTTGCTTTAGTCCGTATAGTGCCTTCTTTAGTTTGTACACGTGATCGGGATATTTCTTCAAAACTGGGTGGTTGCTTCACGTATATCTCTTCTTGTATAAATCCATTTAGGAATGCACTTTTTACGTCCATTTGATAAAGTTTGAAATCTTTCATGCAAGCAATGGCATGTAAAAGTCGTATAGCTTCTAAACGTGCTACAGGTGCAAATGTTTAGCCTTGTGCTACAAGTCTAGCTTTATTTCTAACGACCTTTCCTTCTTGATTCATTTTATTTCTAAACACCCACTTTGTGCCTATTATGGTCTTATCTTGTGGTCGTGGCACTAAATCCCATATATCATTTCTAACAAAATGATTAAGCTCTTCATGCATAGCATCAATCCGAGAAGAATCACTCAAAGCATCATGCACATTTTTGGGTTCAATTTCGGAAATCATAGCATGAAATTGATTTATTTCATCCGAAGTTATTCTTCTACGTGGTCGCACACCGTGAGTGATGTCGCCTATGATGAGATCATGTGGGTGATCTCTATGTCATCTTGGTTGATTATTTTCTATGTTATCATGCATTTCTAAGTGATCATGCATTTCTGATGTATCATGCATATCATGCATATCAAGCGTACCATCACCTTCATTCAACACAGGTTTCAATTCAAAGTCATTATCATATTCTTTATCTAAATCAATCTCACCAAATTCATTAAACTTCACATGAATAGATTCTATGATTTGTCTAGTGAGGGGATGATAACATCTATATGCTTTTGAATTTATAGAATATCCAACAAAGATGCATTCAATTGATTTAGATTCAAATTTATCTAAATTCTCTTTTGTATTCAAAACAAAACATTTGCATCCAAACGCACGAAAATAGTCAATCTTAGGCATGCGATCATTTAATATCTCATAAGGCGTCTTGTTTATTTTCTTTCTAATGGATAAGCGATTCACTATGTAGCATGCACAGTTTACGGCTTCCGCCCACAAAAATCTAGGAAATTTATTTTCGCATAACATAGTCCTAGCGATTTCTTGTAATGTTCTATTCTTTCTTTCTACTACTCCATTTAATTGTGGAGTTCTAGGTGGTGAAAATTCATACTTGATTCCTTTTTCTTCGCAAAATGAAATCATCTCATTTTTTTTAAATTCACCGCCTCTATCGCTTCTTATCTTTTTCACATTGAAACCGTATTGATTTTCAAGTTGTTTTATTAGATTTGCAATTTCAATGGCACTATCATCCTTATGAGCAAAGTCCAAGTATAACGAGAAAAATCATCAACAATCACGCAAGCATAGTGGCGCCCACCAAGGCTTGTAGTGCGACTAGGACCAAACAAATCAATGTGTAATAGTTCTAAGACTCAAGTCGTGCTTATTTCATTCTTAGGCTTAAGTGACTTGCGTGTTTGTTTGCCTTTTATGCAAGATTCACACAACTGAAAGTTGTCTAAATCAAGTGTAGGCAATCCTCGTACTAGGTTCTTTCGTTGGAGTTTTTCTAGTGCGGAAATGCCAATGTGTCCTTAACGTCTATGCCATAAATTTACATTAGGTTCGTTTGACATAAAACACTTAACTTTAGCGTCTACCATATCATCCATAGAAAGCGTAAAGATGTTTCCTTCTTGTTTTCCTTTTAAAAGGGTTTCTCCATTTTTATTTATTATATTGCAATAAGGGTGAGTGAAACACACATCGAAGCCATTGTCAATAAATTGAGAAATGCTAAGAAGATTATAGGATAAGCTGCTTACCAAAAAGACGTTGGAGATTTGAAGAGTGCTTGGGTTACCAATTGTACCTTTTCCGATTATCTTGCCTTCATTGTTGTCTCCAAAGGTCACGGATCCGCCTTTTGTGACCTTCTTTAATTTTGTGAACAAGGTCGGGTCACACGTCATGTGCCTCGAGCAGCCACTGTCAAGGAACCACTTTATAGATGTATCTTTTGATGTGTGGGCTCCCTGCAATGTGCAAAAATGATTTAGGTACCCTTTTAACTTTGAGTCCTTTCGAGTTCGTTAATCACCTCTTGGTAAAAGTACCTTTCGGTACCCATACTTGGGTGATCCTTCTCGGTCTAGCAAATGGCAAGAATATAGATGAAGGTGCAATGTAATAAACATGTGGTGAATGCACTTTGGGCCTTTGGCCAAGAACTCCTTTATACTCATTGTATGTAGGACGTTTTTGATATGTCCTAGTGTTTGTGTCCGTAGTGCGTGATCTAGATGAATGAAATGGATGACGTGTATGCATTACTTGTTTCTTCTAATATCTATATGGCACAAAATTGTATTTCGCATGATATGAGGAAGAGTTGGAGCGTGAGGAGGGGAGAGAGGGTCTTTGCGTCATCTTAGACGCCGTTTTTGGTTTTGGGGTGTCTACTTTCTTAGACACTACGAACTTAGTTGGTTTGATGGATACTTCATTTGTTTCAACGTATCCCAAACTCGTTTTATCACTGTCATGCTTTTGTGATAAGATAATACGATGCAACATGTTAGATCCCGTATCAAACTGTTTCATCATTTTCTCTAAGTCTGTATTCATTGATTTCAAACTTGAAATCTCGGATTTCATTTCATTATTTTGCATGGTCAATGATGAAATCTCTGTCTTTAATGCATTGATGATGCATGATGACTCTTCTTTAGAATCGTTTAATTGAGCGACAAGATTTTCGTTAGAAGATTCTAACATCTTCTTGTCTTCAATTAATCGCTTCTTTTCTTTAGCGAGAGTCTTAGTGAATTTATGCAGTTCTAAGTACTGACTAAAAAGATCATCATAAGAAGGTTCAGAGTCAGAACAAGAGTCAGATGATACCTCATTCGATGCTTTAGACACAAAGCATACTTGTGCAGTCTCCTCTTCGGTTTCAGTCTCGGAATCCGATGTATCACTCCAAGTGGAGACTTTGAGAGCTTGTTTCCTTTGCTTGGGTTCTGAGACGAGTCTATTCTTGTTCCGTTCCTTGTCAGGGTATTTATTTGTTTGCTTGTCTTTATTAGGACAGTCATATGATAAATGTCCAAGTTTGCCGCACTCATAACATTTAACATCCTTATCATTTGTCTTGTTCTTATTTGTTTTAGTCGAAGTGCCCTTATTTTTGTTTCTAAATGACTTTCTCATAAATTTTCTTAAACCTTTAGCCAATAGAATTAAGTCATCGTTACCCGATTCAAAATCACTATCATCTACGTTATCGGAAGAAGTAGAGACGTATTCATTTGATTTAAAAGCAATAGCTTTAACTTGTTTAGATGATTCCGATTTCCGTATGGTGAGTTTATTCTCATAAACCTTAAGTGATCCAATTAATTCTTCCATCTTTATTGAGTTCGTTTCTTTGCTTTCTTCTATTGCGGTCACTTTAGGGTCTCACTCGGATGGAAGGCTTCGCAAGACTTTCTGTACCTTTTCCTGCATGGTAAAGGCTTTACCAAGAGACTCAAGAGAATTCTAGATTTTAGTCAAGCGAAGATCCATATCAACAATAGATTCATTAGGCAATAATTTAAACGACTCGAGTGGGGACATAAGCATGTTTATCTTGGATTCTTTTACTTGACTAGTGCCTTCATGTTTCATTTCGAGTATTATCCACATTTCTTGTGCACTAGAACAGTTTGAGACATAACTAGACTCACTCTTACTTAATCCATTTAAATGTAATTGCATAGCCCTAGCGTTCATGCTAAGTCTCTTTTTATCCACACTTGTATATTCTTGTCTAGGTTTAACAACTTCTAGTGTGACTCCATCTAGGGTGGATAACTTAGATGGAACAAAAGGACCATCTTCTATGATTGACCAAAGATCAATATCTATTGCCATAACAAAAAGCTTCATTCTTAATTTCCATTGAATGAAAGACTCACCGTCAAAGAGAGGAGGCCTTTGGCTCGACATACCTTCTTGTTTGTTTTTGAGATTTGTGGTTGCCATCTTACTGAATCGTTGGATCCTTTGAAGTGAGCGTTCCTGCGCTCTGATACCACTTTTAGGATCTTCAAGGCACCACTAGAAGAGGGGTTGAATAGTTGGTGTGGAAAGTGTGGTTTTTAAAATTGTTTTGACTCAAGAACTCAACTTCTGAAAACAGTTTCTATTTTCAGGACCAGTTTTAAAACGTTTTTAAAACCAGGTTGTAGGTCTTTAAAAATTCTGCAATTTTGAGAGAACTTATACTCAGATGTTATGAGTGTCTCCTAAAAATTTCAGATTTAAATTCAACCTCTAACCCCTTAAAAAAATTGTTAGTGGTCAGATTGCGCGAATCTGTCAGAAACGGTAGACTGTTTTGAAAATTTATTCCTATTTGTACGTAACTCCAAATACTCTGAAATTTTAACCACTTACCCATTATAAGTTATATTTAAATGTATTGAAACAGTTTTGAAAAATTCTTTTGGGAATTTAGTCAAATACTATCAAAGTCTCAGCCTTTGCAAGCATGAAAATCAGACTGCACTAGTCTCAGAACTTTGGACGTTTGATTGACTTATACTTGTCCAAAAGGGTTGAAACTTGTGCCAAATTATCCTTAAGATGTGTGTCTATGATTCTAGAAAGTTTCATAATTTTTGGAAAACGCTTACTATTTTTACGAACGTAATCAAAAAGGATAAACAGTGCTAAAACAGAATATAAGTGCTGAAAGTAAATGACACCAAGAATTTTATACTGGTTCGGTTATAAACAACCTACTCCAGTCTTCAAGGAACACCTTCCTCGCTTCACACTAATCACACAACACAAAAACACCTTACCACAGGGTTGATGGAGTTACACACCAACTCCAACCCTTTACAAACCTTGTATGATGAATACAATACACACGAACACCACCACCTTGCAAGATTGAAGATTGATCACACCTTGATCAATATTTTACAAAGATAAAAAATGTGTGGTGGTCTAAGAGAAGCCTATTCAAGTATATGAATGTAAGTACAATAGGCTTTTAGGAAGAAGAAAGAAAGAGAGAGTAGAAGAAGAAAGTGAAGGCGTTTTTCTCTTTTGATTTTGCAAGACTTGTTCTTGTTCTTGTTCTTGTTTTGCTCTTCTTCCTTCCTTTTTAACATTGTGGCCGTCCCCCCTTGGTCCTTCTCCTCTTGAAAATTATCTTCTAAGTCCTTGGGAGAATATGTGGCATCATTGTGACATGTTCTTGCTTACTTGGCATCTCCTCATTGGATGATCATTTAACTCTTGCTTACTTGGCACTCATTGATTGGTTGAATGTGCTAGGAAAATCTGAGAATTCCACTAAAAAAATGTGCTAAAATCATCATAAAACAATTACCATAACTTCCAAGATCATCACATAAATTAAGCAAGATAATTTACTCACAAAAATGATGCAAAAATCGGCCATAATGAGACTTGACATGCTGAAATTTCAGCCTGTGATACATGGGTCTTCATTTCAAATTATTACCAAGTTTTCTTTGATTTATCTCATAAAAATAAATCACCAATTAGTAGACAATATTCTCATCAATTTTGAGAATAAAATTGGACATCACATATAGCCAAAAAAAATCGCCTAGGTGCATTCACACACATGCTGAAATTTTTCAGCATGTGTGATATTCAAAATATCACACTTTTACTTTCATATCTTATTCAAATTAATTCCAATTTGTCTTCCAATTACTCACATATTTCAAGACACAAATTATGGCCTCATAATGGATGAAAATCGGCCAGCCTATAATCCACATACTGAAATTTTCAGCATGTGTTACAAATGAGATAAAATTTGAAACATTACCTTTTGTAGCTTCTTTCCTTAAGTCACCAACATTGTATGCTTGATTCTTGACCAATCAATATGCCAACAAGGCTCCACATAGGCTCCATCAAGCTGGTATAGGCGTGTATAACATGTATATACATGTGCTGAATTTTATTTTTGCAAACTTTGTAAAATAGTGCACATTAAATAATACACACATGGTATTTTCGAATCAGCCCTTAATTTAATTTTCTAGAACACTTTAAGATGTATGAAATATGTAAAAAGTGTCTAGATACATGTCGTATGATGTGCCAAAAATGTTCCATGTGTTGTATACGTAGAAAACCGAATTTTCGATGTTTATCGATTACCCGGTTTTTCTATAATTAAATTCCAAATTTTTACACATGTTATATATATTATGTTACACATAATATACATAATATAAACTTTTATATTCATCACTTGGCTGGTTTTAAAGTTGCGCCATATACATGTGACAAAATTGAAATTGGAATCTCCACAATTTGGCCTTAATGTGGGTTGATTTGTGTGTGCCAACATGGAATGATTTTATGGATGCACATAACATCATACCCACAAAATGTTTGAGTGTTTTTGAAGTGTAGGGGCTGGACATCTATTTATGGCAAGTACGTGACACGTTGGCGAAGTTTCGGTATTCGCCCGATATGATAATTTTCAGTTTAAAACATTTTAACGTGTCGTATTTAATTTTTCATAACCATGACTTATATCATATGATATAAGATCTGAATATACTCATAAATATGAGTTAAGTATGGTGGTGTGACGTTAATGTACGCACGTAAAATATATAAAGTGTGGGTAATACGTTGGAATAAATTGTGTGCGTGCCTTTTTTCAAAAAATTTGAAAATATATATATACAAATATATATAGGTGTGTATATTTATGATGTAGGAGGAGGAGGAGACTTTCCTTTCTTGATCTTGTTGCCCTTGTGCCTTGTCCAAATGTTGCTTCCTTTAATGAACTACTTAGTTTAATTAACTAAGTACTTCACTTAATGAACTAGTTTTGTTCATTAATGGTGGCACCTGAAAATAGTACAAACACAACAAATGTTTGCCATTTGATGTAAGCTTTAAAGCTTCATGGCTCGTTAGTACGTCAACATTATATATGAACTATATAAGGCAAGTTATATGCAATATGTCATGCACATTTATGTCATGCACGTTTTTAAGCATATAAAAATCATACATTT
>AP025075.1:12309087-12334261 GCA_036186865.1 Eustoma russellianum | reverse complement strand
TTTGATGATTTTCAAAATAACCTATACTCATGATTTAAATCCTATCGCTCCCCCTTCAATCATGCATAAATTTAAAATTTGAATTTTAAATTTCAAATCCGCTCCCCCTTGATTTATGCAATCAGTATCTCTCTCCCCTCTTAAATCATGCTTTCTCTCTGCCTTTATTTTGGAAAGTCAATCAAAATATGCCTGTAAATAAGGAAAGAGAATCAATCACATCATCAGAAATCATGCCTAATTTAGAACGAAGAGATTCGTACGTGGCTTGATTTAAGGCTTTAGTAAAAATATCCGCTACTTGTGCCTCTGTACGTACGTGATCTATGACAATATTACCATTATTTACGTGATCACGAAGAAAGTGGTAGCGTACTTCTATATGCTTCCCCTTAGAGTGTAACACGGGGTTTTTAGACAGGTTAATTGAACTCATACTATCACCATATATAGGAATTTTATTTACGTTAATTCCAAAGTCCGAGAGTTGTTGTTTTATCCATAACAACTGTGTGCAGCAAAGGCTAAGTGCCATGTACTCAGCCTCAGTAGTGGACAAAGCAACGCTTGCTTGCTTTTTGGAAAACCATGAAATGGGTGAGTTTCTTATAAATTAGCAAGTGCCACTCGTGCTCTTCCTATCTATTTTACAGCTACCGTAATCTGCATCAGTATAAGCATGTAAATTAAATTCGGAATCTTTATCGTATCAAATGCCTAAGGTGGGCGTGTGCTTAATATAACGGAATATTCTTTTTACCGCATTATAGTGAGACACCTTAGATTGACTTTGAAAGCATGCACACATGCATGCACTGAACATGATATCAGGCCTACTAGCAGTAAGATATAGCAAAGAACCAATCATAGATCTATATAAGGCATTATCAAAAGCTTTACCATGTTCATCTTTATCCAATTTAGTAGTGACACTCATAGGGGTGGGGGATGAATTTAAATTTTCAAAGTTGAACTTTTTAATCATGTCATTTACATATTCAACTTGACTTATGTGAATGCCTTTACTCGTTTTCGTAATCTGCAAGCCAAGAAAGTAGTTAAGTTCACCAACCATAGACATTTCAAATTTGGATTTCATGCAATTTTCAAAATCATCAACAAGTTTATGTGAGGTAGAACCGAAAATAATGTCATCAACGTAGATTTGAATAATAAGTAAATCCGATTTATCTTGTTTCAAAAATAATGTACTATCTATAGTACCTCGTTTAAAACCATTTTCTAAAAGGAAAGTAGCAAAACGATCATACCATGCTCTAGGTGCTTGCTTTAGTCCGTATAGTGCCTTCTTTAGTTTGTACACGTGATCGGGATGTTTCAAATCTTCAAAACTGGGTGGTTGCTTCACGTATATCTCTTCTTGTATAAATCCATTTAGGAATGCACTTTTTACGTCCATTTGATAAAGTTTGAAATCTTTCATGCAAGCAATGGCAAGTAAAAGTCGTATAGCTTCTAAACATGCTACGGGTGCAAATGTTTCATCATAGTCAATTCCTTCCTCTTGATTATAGCCTTGTGCTACAAGTCTAGCTTTATTTCTAACGACCTTTCCTTCTTGATTCATTTTATTTCTAAACACCCACTTTGTGCCTATTATGGTCTTATCTTGTGGTCGTGGCACTAAATCCCATACATCATTTCTAACAAATTGATTAAGCCCTTCATGTATAGCATCAATCCGAGAAGAATCACTCAAAGCATCATGCACATTTTTGGGTTCAGTTTCGGAAATCATAGCATGAAATTGATTTATTTCATCCGAAGTTATTCTTCTACGTGGTCGCACACCGTGAGTGATGTCGCCTATAATGAGATCATGTGGGTGATCTCTATGTCATCTTGGTTGATTATTTTCTATGTTATCATGCATTTCTAAGTGATCATGCATTTCTAATGTATCATGCATATCATGCATATCAAACGTACCATCATCTTCATTCAACACGGATTTCAATTCAAAGTCATTATCATATTCTTTATCTAAATCAACCTCACCAAATTCATTAAACTTCACATGAATAGATTCTATGATTTTTCTAGTGAGGGGATCATAACATCTATATGCTTTTGAATTTATAGAATATCCAACAAAGATGCATTCAATTGATTTAGATTCAAATTTATCTAAATTATCTTTTGTATTCAAAACAAAACATTTGCATCCAAACACACGAAAATAGTCAATCTTAGGCATGCGATCATTCAATATCTCATAAGGCGTCTTGTTTATTTTCTTTCTAATGGATAAGCGATTCACTATGTAGCATGCACAGTTTACGGCTTTCGCCCACAAAAATCTAGGCAATTTATTTTCGCATAACATAGTCCTAGCGATTTCTTGTAATGTTCTATTCTTTCTTTCTACTACTCCATTTCATTGTGGAGTTATAGGTGGTGAAAATTCATGCTTGATTCCTTTTTCTTCGCAAAATGAAATCATCTCATTTTTTTTAAATTCACCGCCTCTATCGCTTCTTATCTTTTTCACATTGAAACCGTATTGATTTTCAAGTTGTTTTATTAGATTTGCAATTTCAATGGCACTATCATCCTTATGTGCAAAGTTCAAGTATAACGAGAAAAATCATCAACAATCACGCAAGCATAGTGGCGCCCACCAAGGCTTGTAGTGCGACTAGGACCAAACAAATCAATGTGTAATAGTTCTAAGACTCTAGTCGTGCTTATTTCATTCTTAGGCTTAAGTGACTTGCGTGTTTGTTTGCCTTCTATGCAAGATTCACACAACTGAAAGTTGTCTAAATCAAGTGTAGGCAATCCTCGTACTAGGTTCTTTCGTTGGAGTTTTTCTAGTGTGGAAATGCCAATGCGTCCTTAACGTCTATGCCACAAATTTACATTAGGTTCGTTTGACATAAAACACTTAACTTTAGCGTCTACCATATCATCCATAGAAAGCGTAAAGATGTTTCCTTCTTGTTTTCCTTTTAAAAGGGTTTCTCCATTTTTATTTATTATATTGCAATAAGGGTGAGTGAAACACACATCGAAGCCATTGTCAATAAATTGAGAAATGCTAAGAAGATTATAGGATAAGCTGCTTACCAAAAAGACGTTGGAGATTTGAAGAGTGCTTGGGTTACCAATTGTACCTTTTCCGATTATCTTGCCTTCATTGTTGTCTCCAAATGTCACGGATCCGCCTTTTGTGACCTTATTTAATTTCGTGAACAAGCTCGGGTCACCCGTCATGTGCCTCGAGCAGCCACTGTCAAGGAACCACTTTATAGATGTATCTTTTGATGTGTGGGCTCCCTGCAATGTGCAAAAATGATTTAGGTACCCTTTTAACTTTGAGTCCTTTCGAGTTCGTTAATTACCTCTTGGTAAAAGTACCTTTCGGTACCCATACTTGGGTGATCCTTCTCGGTCTAGCAAATGGCAAGAATCTAGATGAAGGTGCAATGTAATAAACATGTGGTGAATGCACTTTGGGCCTTTGGCCAAGAACTCCTTTATACTCATTGTATGTAGGACATTTTTGATATGTCCTTGTGTTTGTGTCCGTAGTGCGTGATCTAGATGAATGAAATGGATGACGTGTATGCATTACTTGTTTCTTCTCATATCTATATGGCACAAAATTGTATTTCGCATGATATGAGGAAGAGTTGGAGCGTGAGGAGGGGAGAGAGGATCTTTGCGTCATCTTAGACGTCGTTTTTGGTTTTGGGGTGTCTACTTTCTTAGACACTACGAACTTAGTTGGTTTGATGGATACTTCATTTGTTTCAACGTATCCCAAACTCGTTTTATCACTGTCATGCTTTTGTGATAAGATAATACGATGCAACATGTTAGATCCCGTATCAAACTGTTTCATCATTTTCTCTAAGTCTGTATTCATTGATTTCAAACTTGAAATCTCGGATTTCATTTCATTATTTTGCGTGGTCAATGATGAAATCTCTGTCTTTAATGCATTGATGATGCATGATGACTCTTCTTTAGAATCGTTTAATTGAGCGACAAGATTTTCGTTAGAAGATTCTAACATCTTCTTGTCTTCAATTAATCGCTTCTTTTCTTTAGCGAGAGTCTTAGTGAATTTATGCAGTTCTAAGTACTGACTAAAAAGATCATCATAAGAAGGTTCAGAGTCAGAACCAGAGTCAGATGATACCTCATTCGATGCTTTAGACACAAAGCATACTTGTGCAGTCTCCTCTTCGGTTTCAGTCTTGGAATCCGATGTATCACTCCAAGTGGAGACTTTGAGAGCTTGTTTCCTTTTCTTGGGTTCTGAGACGAGTCTATTCTTGTTCCGTTCCTTGTCAGGGTATTTATTTGTTTGCTTGTCTTTATTAGGACAGTCATATGATAAATGTCCAAGTTTGCCGCACTCATAACATTTAACATCCTTATCATTTGTCTTGTTCTTATTTCTTTTAGTCGAAGTGCCCTTATTTTTGTTTCTAAATGACTTTCTCATAAATTTTCTTAAACCTTTAGCCAATAGAATTAAGTCATCGTTATCCGATTCAAAATCACTATCATCTATGTTATCGGAATAAGTAGAGACGTATTCATTTGATTTAAAAGCAATAGCTTTACCTTGTTTAGATGATTCCGATTTCCGTATGGTGAGTTTATTCTCATAAACCTTAAGTGATCCAATTAATTCTTCCATCTTTATTGAGTTCGTTTCTTTGCTTTCTTCTATTGCGGTCACTTTAGGGTCCCACTCGGATGGAAGGCTTCGCAAGACTTTCTGTACCATTTCCTGCATGGTAAAGGCTTTACCAAGAGACTCAAGAGAATTCTAGATGTTAGTCAAGCGAAGATCCATATCAACAATAGATTCATTAGGCAATAATTTAAACGACTCGAGTGTGGACATAAGCATGTTTATCTTGGATTCTTTTACTTGACTAGTGCCTTCATGTTTCATTTCGAGTATTCTCCACATTTCTTGTGCACTAGAACAGTTTGAGACATAACTGGACTCACTCTTACTTAATCCATTTAAAAGTAATTGCATAGCTCTAGCGTTCATGCTAAGTCTCTTTTTATCCTCACTTGTATATTCTTGTCTAGCTTTAACAACTTCTAGTGTGACTCCATCTACGGTGGATAACTTAGATGGAACAAAAGGACCATCTTCTATGATTGACCAAAGATCAATATCTAATTCCATAACAAAAAGCTTCATTCTTAATTTCCATTGAATGAAAGACTCACCGTCAAAGAGAGGAGGCCTTTGGCTCGACATACCTTCTTGTTTGTTTTTGAGATTTGTGGTTGCCATCTCACTGAATCGTTGGATCCTTTGAAGTGAGCGTTCCTGCGCTCTGATACCACTTGTAGGATCTTCAAGGCACCACTAGAAGGGGGGTTGAATAGTTGGTGCGGAAAGTGTGGTTTTTAAAATTGTTTTGACTCAAGAACTCAACTTCTGAAAACAGTTTCTATTTTCAGGACCAGTTTTAAAACGTTTTTAAAACCAGGTTGTAGGTCTTCAAAAATTCTTCAATTTTGATAGAACTTATACTTAGATGTTATGAGTGTCTCCTAAAAATTTCAGATTTAAATTCAACCTCTAACCCCTTAAAAGAATCGTTAGTGGTCAGATTGCGCGAATCTATCAGAAACGGTAGACTGTTTTGAAAATTTATTCCTATTTGTACGTAACTCCAAATACTCTGAAATTTTAACCACTAACCCCTTATATGTTATATTTAAATTTATTGAAACAGTTTTGAAAAATTCTTTTGGGAATTTAGTCAAATACTATCAAAGTCTCAGCATTTGCAAGCATGAAAATCAGACTGCACTAGTCTCAGAACTTTGGACGTTTGATTGACTTATACTTGTCCAAAAGGGTTGAAACTTGTGCCAAATTATCCTTAAGATGTGTGTCTATGATTCTAGAAAGTTTCATAATTTTTGGAAAACGTTTACTATTTTTACGAACGTAATCAAAAAGGATAAACAGTGCTGAAACAGAATATAAGTGCTGAAAGTAAATGACACCAAGAATTTTATACTGGTTCGATTATAAACAACCTACTCCAGTCTTCAAGGAACACCTTCCTCGCTTCACACTAATCATACAACACAAAAACACCTTACCACAGGGTTGATGGAGTTACACACCAACTCCAACCCTTTACAAACCTTGTATGATGAATACAATACACACGAACACCACCACCTTGCAAGATTGAAGATTGATCACACCTTGATCAATCTTTTACAAAGATAAAAAATGTGTGGTGGTCTAAGAGAAGCCTATTCAAGTATATGAATGTAAGTACAATAGGCGTTTAGGAAGAAGAAAGAAAGAGAGAGTAGAAGAAGAAAATGAAGGCGTTTTTCTCTTTTGATTTTGCAAGACTTGTTCTTGTTCTTGTTTTGCTCTTCTTTCTTCCTTTTTAACATTGTGGCTATTCGCCCCTTGGTCCTTCTCCTCTTGAAAATTATCTTCTAAGTCCTTGGGAGAATATGTGGCATCATTGTGACATGTTCTTGCTTACTTGGCATCTCCTCATTGGATGATCATTTAACTCTTGCTTACTTGGCACTCATTGATTGGTTGAATGTGCTAGAAAAATCTGAGAATTCTACTAAAAAAATGTGCCAAAATCATCATAAAACAATTACCATAACTTCCAAGATCATCACATAAATTAAGCAAGATAATTTCCTCACAAAAATGATGCAAAAATCGGCCACAATGAGACTTGACATGCTGAAATTTCAGCATGTGATACATGGGTCTTCATTTCAAATTATTACCAAGTTTTCTTTGATTTATCTCATAAAAATAAATCACCAATTAATAGACAATATTCTCATCAATTTTGAGAATAAAATTGGACATCACATATGGCCAAAAAAAATCGCCTAGGTGCATTCACTCACATGCTGAAATTTTTCAGCATGTGTGATATTCAAAATATCACACTTTTACTTTCATATCTTATTCAAATTAATTCCAATTTGTCTTCCAATTACTCACATATTTCAAGGCACGAATTATGGCCTCATAATGGATGAAATTCGGCCAGCCTATAATACACATGCTGAAATTTTCAGCATGTGTTACAAATGAGATAAAATTTGAAACATTACCTTTTGTAGCTTCTTTCTTTAAGTCACCAACATTGTATGCTTGATTCTTGACCAATCAATATGCTAACAAGGCTCCACATAGGCTCCATCAAGCTGGTATAGGCGTGTATAACATGTATATACATGTGCTGAATTTTATTTTTGCAAACTTTGTAAAATAGTGCACATTTAATAATACACACATGGTATATTCCAATCAGCCCTTAATTTAATTTTCTAGAACACTTTAAGATGTTTGACATATGTAAAAGTGTCTAGATACATGTCGTATGACGTGCCAAAAAACGTTCCTTGTGTTGTGTACGTAGAAAACCGAATTTTCGATGTTTATCAAATACCTGATTTTTCTCTAATTAAATTCCAACTATTTGCACATGTTATATATGTTATGTTACTCATAATATACATAATATAAACTTTAATATTCAGCACTTGTCTGTTCTTAAAGTGGCGCCATGTACATGTGACAAAATTGAAATTGGAATCTCCACAATTTGGCCTTAATGTGGGGTGATTTGTGTGTGGCAACATGGAATGATTTTATGGCTGCACATAACATCATACCCACAAACGTTTTGAGTATTTTTGAAGTGTAGGGGCTGGCCATCTATTTATGGCAAGTACGTGACACGTTGGCGAAGTTTTGGTATTCGCCAGATACGAAAATTTTTGGTTTAGAACCTTTTAACGTGTCGTATTTAATTTGTCATCACCATGACTTATATCATATGATATAAGACCTGAATATACTCATAAATATGAGTTAAGTATGGTGGTGTGACGTTAACGTACGTACGTAAAATATATAACATGTCGGTAGTACGTTGGAATAAATTGTGTGCGTGCCTTTTTTCAAAAAATTTGAAAATATATATATACAAATATATATAGGCGTGTATATTTATGATGTAGGAGGAGGAGGAGACTTTCCTTTCTTGATCTTGTTGCCTTTGTGCCTTGTCCAAATGTTGCTTCCTTTAATGAACTACTTAGTTTAATTAACTAAGTACTTCACTTAATGAACTAGTTTAGTTTATTAATGGTGGCACCTGAAAATAGTACAAAAACAAAAAATGTTTGCCATTTGATGTAAGCTTTAAAGCTTCATGGCTCGTTAGTACGGCAACATTATATATGAACTATATAAGGCAAGTTATATGCAATATGTCATGCACATTTATGTCATGCACGTTTTTAAGCATATTTAAATCATACATTTTGAAATCACTCAAACCCCTTTTTCTCTACAGGCCTCTATATATGAACTACATTTTTGGAAACAAAAAGCGAGGGTACGCTGGCTAAAAGAAGGTGATGCAAACGCGCGCTACTATCATTCTATTGTCAAAGGTAGCAGGATGCAACAACGTATCCAGCAAATTAACACAACCGCTGGAGAATAATGCACCACACCCGAATCCATCATGGCTGAAGCGGTGACATTCTATACTGCCCTATTCGCTCGCGAGACGACACAAAACTATGAAACGATTCTACACCATATCCCACGGTTAGTGACTGTTGATGATAACTCCATTCTAATACAATTGCCAACGGAAGATGAGGTGAAACAGGCAGTTTGACATTTAGATCCTCAAAGTGCAGCAGGGCCAGATGGTTTTAATGGTAATTTCTATCGCTCCTGCTGGTCTGTCATACATGCTGATGTTTTTAAAGCAGTGCAGGAAGTCTTTCTCGGTGTTCCACAGCCAGCTGTAATGGCTAGTGCTCTCATAACCTTGATTCCTAAAAAGCAGTCTCCCACAACATTTAGTGATTTCCGACCAATATGCTTAACAAATTTTCTGAGTAAAGTATGTGCAAGAATTATTGCTTCTCGCTTGAATAAGTTACTTCCGAAACTTATATCGCCCGACCAGACGGGATTCCTGCCAGGTTCGGATATCTCCACACAGGTGTTAATGGTGCGTGAAATGATACATATGCTAGATAAGGGCAGTTCTCAGCTATGTTTGAAGCTTGATATGATGAAGGCATTTGATAGGGTCAGCTAGGAATATCTGGAATTTCTCCTGCACAGTTTTGGTTCTCTGGTTTCTTCAGTCGGATTATTTTAAATTATTTACGTGCCACAACATTGTCCGTCTTAATTAACGGACAGCCATCCGCCACGTTCCGTCCGTATAGAGGGGTCAAGCAGGGTGACCCTTTATCCCCCTGCTTTTCATTCTATCTTCAGAGGGCTTTAGCAGAGGTTTAAAATCACTGGTTACATCGGGAACAATACAACCCTTTTGTCTTGGCAGAGTCCCTTTTACTATCACACATTTACCTTATGCAGATGATCTTCTAGTATTTTTAAAGGGCACACAGAGAAATTTACAGCACTTTCATGCTTTCTTAACACAATATGAGGCAGCCTCTAGACAAAAAGTGAATTATCAAAAAAGCACTTTAATTCCATCATCCGCTGTATCACCTCACCAGCGCCGCAGTTTTGTCGCTCTTCTCAATATGCAACGCTCAGGTTTACCGTTTCGATATCTTGGATCTTATTTGCATAAAGTCATCAACCGAGCTCGGTTTTGCACTCCTCTATTACAACATGTAGACTCATGGCTCCAGGGCTGGCACTCCCGCTTACTCTCTTTTGCTGGTCATCTTGTTCTACTACGTTCAGTCCTCTCGGCATTACCTTTACATATTATGGCAGCAGGAGCCCTTCCAAGGTCAGTGATCAAAATCATAAATAGAAAGATGGCAGCATTTTATTGGGGACGTCGACATCATTGGGCTGTCTGGGACACTATCACAAAACCGTGTGAAGAGGGCGGACTAGGCCTCCGAGATCTTAATGCACTTCAACAAGCCTATCATTGCCGCATATGGTGGTCCTATCAGCAACATTCCACCCTTTGGAGCGAGTACATGCATGTCAAATATGGTCGCCGAGGCAATTATACTTCTCGTTTATATGACTCACCCATATGGAAGATCATTTGCCGTATTCACCCGATATGCCTTGCCGAGTCTGAGGGACAAGAGGACCATCTCAGCTGGCTTCCAACGGCATCAGGCGAATTCTCATTACGTTCGGCTTATGATATATATCGAGAACCCAGTCCTCCACTGCTCACGACGAAATTTATTTGGTTCAAGCATCACTCTCCTGTCACTCAAATTTTTTTGTGGCGTATTTTCCACTCGGCCTTACCATTTGAGGATTACATTGGCAGATATATTACCTCTCGGCCTTCGCAATGCCCTTTCTGTAAGACAGCATCGGCCACGGTAGATCACATTTTTATATGCTGATCGCGCATTTGTTTTATTTGGCATTATTTTGCTGGTGAGTTGCTTTGTCCCTCACCATATCGCTGCCTCTCCGTCAATATCTATTATCTTGGTGGTACCGGTCTACTTTCTCTTCGCTCTCGGGTGCTTTAAAAATTGTTGTTCCATCAATTATTGTTTACAATATATGGCGCTCTTACTCATCTTTAACATATGGTGATAAGCACAATTTCTCAGTATCATCTTTTCGGGCTTCTGTCAATTATGACATTGCTATGTGGAGCAAAACCATTACTGGTTCTAAACTAGCGACTGGACCATTGCCGCAATTTATTTGGTTTCCCTCGCCTCAGCCGCCGCGTCCTATATTGGTGCGTTGGTGTACTCCACCTTCGGGTAGATTCAAATTAAATATTGATGCGGACGGTAGGCAGACATTATAGTGTAGGAGGTGCTATTTTGCGTGATCACGCCGGTTCATGTGTGGGGGCAGTCTCCTTCCGCCTACCCCCCAGTACACCTCTAAATGCTGAGATCCAATCTACCATCTTCGGATTATTGTACTTCCTTCCACTGTATCGCTCAATCATTCTAGAGACGAATGGTTCGCAGCTGATATCACGTCTCTCGCGGCCAAGCTTGGTTCATGGAAATTACCATCTTCGCTTGCTTCATGCATTAACACACCTTCATCGGCTGGACTATTTGCATATTTATAGGGAGACAAATATGGCTGCCCATTATCTTGCTCAACAAGCAATGCTGAACCCCCGCACGCAAGTTTATACTTCTCACACGCTTCCTCCATTAGTGCGTGGCTAAATTTCGTTGGATCTCTCTACTGCTCATTTGCGTGTTCCTTAATCAAGTCTTCAATATGGATTGGCACACTTTTCGTTACTCTGCCTGTATCCTGCAGGATGCAGGTAGACTTGGTATGCTTTGTATTTCATTGGTGATACGGTTGTTGTTGTGCTCCATTGCCACTTTTAATGTTGTTTTTCTCCTAACATGTGCATGGTTTGGATTCTTCCTCTTGATGGCCTACATGTACGCTGCGGATGAGACAACCTGGCCCCCTTACTCTTCACAGCTATTTTTGGCGATCACCTATGATGGCGATTTACACAGCTATTCACCCTGGTCGTTGTCT
The DNA here is from genome assembly GCA_036186865.1 of Eustoma russellianum. Classification (NCBI taxonomy): domain Eukaryota; kingdom Viridiplantae; phylum Streptophyta; class Magnoliopsida; order Gentianales; family Gentianaceae; genus Eustoma; species Eustoma russellianum. Next base: position 12,322,734 of record AP025075.1, on the reverse strand, counting down.
ATGTTTTTCAACACAGGCAACGTTGGTGCATTTTCTTATCATATGCTATTTTTTCATCATGCACCACTCCGATTTATTTTTTCATTTGAATCATTTAGCCTCACATCTGTGTTTCTTTTTTTATGTTGGACTTCACTGCAAATATTATTGACGAGGACGTCACTGCTTAGCTTCAAGCTAAAAGAGGGCGATATCATGGATTTACCTATCACCAGCTGCAGACCTTCAACAGCGTCAAGAGATCTTCCACGCCAACGAGACAACAATGTTTTTTATTATACAATAATCACTTCCATGTATTTAAGTTTCTATAGCTTCAATATCAATGACAGCCGTATAAATATGTACGCTTTTTCCTTCGCCAAGATTTTATCCACAAGGGTGGTTTTTCTTGGCAAGGTTTTAATTCGGCATATCATATACGACTGGAGATATACAATTCTTAGCTTTTTATTTCACTTATTCACATACGATGATCCTTGTAATATGGTTTTCCTCCGCCATAAGAGAGGTTTTTAATAAAAGTTCCTTTCCATAATATATATATATGCTGTGTATGTATTTGTGTGATGTAGAGAGAAACATTCCTTGTTGAGATTTGTTGAAGAATAGGCATTTTCAAATATCTCCTTAAACACTTGATTTAATGAACTAGTTTAGTTCATTTAAACTTGGCACCTGAAAATAGTTTGAGCACAACAAATGTTTGCCATATGATTTAAGCCTTAACGCTTCATGGCACGTTAGTACAACATTGATATATATAAACATATAAGACATATTTTTCATGCACGCATATCATGTAACATTTAAATCATGCATTTTGAAATCACGTAACATTTAATTCATGCATTTTGAAATCATTCAAACCTCGATTTCTCAACACATTTCTGGGGGAGCTAGAAGGTTGATTAGAATCAGGTGAATCCTCTTGAGGAGGGAAATTATTCTCCTCCTCAATAGGATTACCAACTTCCCTGGTGGGCTTAGTTCTTGATATATGCTCCATAGGTTGTTTTCACACTCATGTCAACATGTGTAGTTGAGCCATAATAAGATTTTGATTCATCAAATACTACATCAAGGGAGACATACATCTTCCTTGAGACAGGAGAATAACATTTGTATCCTTTTTGAATATGATCATAACCAAAGAAGATACACTTCTCTGATCTCATATCAAGCTTTCCCATGAATTGCTCAAGTATATGTCTATACACAACACACTCAAATATTCTCATAGGCAATTGTGAAAATAATTTTGAATTAGGGTAGGACTAAGACAAAACATGTTTGGGAGGGCCAAAAACTAAGGACTTTAGAAGGCATTTTGTTAATGAGATGAGTTGCATTATGTACTCCCTAACCCAGTAATGCTTAGGAACCTTCATTGACATCATAAGTGTCCTTGTGACTTTAAGAAGATGTATGTTCTTCCTCTCTGCCACTTTATTTTGCTGTGTAGTGTATCTGCAGGAGGTGTGATGAAGAATTCCCTTAGTGCCCAGGTATTCCTTAACGGATTTCTCAAGGTATTCCATTCCATTATCTGTCATTAGGACTTTAACTGAGGAGTTAAACTTATGTTGAACCATACATATGAATTTCTTAATTATGTCACCCACTTTATATTTATGTTTTATTAAGAATACCCAGGTTACTCTGGAATGATCGTCAACAAATATGACAAACCATCTGCCTCCATTGATATTGGCTACCCTTGAGAATCCCCAAACACCTGAGTGAACCAGGCTTGAAGGAAAGCTCCTTTTATAACTCTTTGCAGGAAAATTAGTTCTACAACTTTTGGCAAACTAGCAATATTCAAAAAAAAAATCACTTTGATTAATATTGACAAACAAGGCTCGCATAGGTCTCCTAAGATACAAGAAGTTAGGATGCCGTAATCTTTTATGCCATAAAAAAATACTCTAAGTATTCCTACTAGCTGTCAGACATGAGCCTAAACTAGTTCGATTACTGAGAGGACTTGATTCTTCAGCCTAAAGAAGGAAAAGTCCATTGACCTTGTTAGCATTGCCAATCACCTTCTTGTAGAAGATCTCCTAAAAATAACAGGTAGAAGGTGAGAACCTGACTTCACAAGTGTTATCCTCAGCAATTCGACCCACAGATGTTAAGCTAAAACTCAGTTCAGGGATAAACAAGACATTCTTTAGCTTTAAGTTTTCTGTTAGCTGCATGTTTCCACTACTAAGGATACTCATTCCAGCTCCATTAGAAACCTTTACTTTAACAGGATTGGTAAATGGCACAAAGTTAGTTAGCTTATCCTTATTCCAAGTCATGTGATGTGAAGCACCAGAATCAACAATCCAGGTAAAAAAGGAGGTTAGAAGTTGTACTATAGCTAGCTATAGTTGCTTGAATAGCTTCTTGATTTATCTCAAGTGGCTGTTGCTTTGGTTGAAACAACTTCATGAATTGAAAAATGGCATCAAGTTGAGATTGGATGGGAACCTCAAATGGTCTAGTAACACAGTTGCTGTAGGCTACTGCACTGGATCTTCTCCAGCTTCGTTGGTTTGAAGCTTGTGATCTCCATGGTTCAGGGTTCCTCCACTGTTCATTGAACTTAGGAGGAGGTGTCCTATGCTTAGCATAGCATTTGTCCTCGATGTGGCCTACCTTCTTGCAAAATATACATGTAGGCTTTGGTTCACCATTCATCTATTATCATACTGAGTAGGAGTAGTATATTTTCTAATAACAACATTGACAGAGGCTTTATCACCTTGTGGAGCATGGGGTGCAGTAATTGCCATAGCATCCACTTCAGTAGAAGAAGTGGAAATTATCATGAGATTTATTCTACTCTCTCATTGCCTAACCTTTGAGAACACAAAATTGATTGAATGAAGTGGCTTAGTACCAAGGATCCTTCCTCTAACAGCATAAAATTCTTTGTTTAGACTAGCAAAGAATTTGAAGATTCTTCTTGTTTCAGTTATGTTCTTATACATCTTATCTACTTCTTGGTTTGGCCACTTATGTGTGTCAAACACATCAATTTCCTGCCATATTCTTTTCAATTGTCCAAAGTATAGATTGATTGGTGAGTCTCCTTGGTTTATGCCATGAAGCATGAGATCAAGTTCATAGAATTTAGAAACATTATCCAATTTAGAGTACATCTTTTGTGCTGCTTGCCATATCTTAGCAGCAGAATCATAAAGGATGAAGTTATCACTTACATCCGTAGTCATAGAGCTGATTAACCATGACATGATCATGGAGTTTTCAGCATTTCAGATTTTGAACTGCTCTGAGTTCTCATCATGAATCACAGTTTCAGGCCTTAGGTACGCTTCCTTACCCTTCCCAGTTATGAACATCTTAACAGCTCTTGACCATGCCAAGTAGTTATTGCCATTAAGCTTATGGTTGGTTATAGTTACAGGGTTTGAATCAATGGTAGAATGAAATGAACTAACCCCAGTTGAGGTAGTTGGAATAGCTGGACCATGAACAGATGGAGCTTCACTACCAACAGACTCCATTATCAAATTTCAAAAACGGAGTAGCTGAAGAAGGAGATGAAAAATAAGAATTTTGAATTCGCACTGATCACTTCTCAGCTCAATGGCTCTGATACCATATAGAGCAAAACAACACAATTTACATGCTTGAGAAGCTCACAATTTGTGAAAAACTCTTGTTGTATTCAAATGGTGGAAGATGGGTCAATATATATATCATAAGCCAACGGCTAGTTGGCTGTTACCCGGGACACCCTCAACGGCTACTATGTCGGATAAAAACCAATGTGTAAACGCCTATATATCATCAACTTGATGATTAACCTGTAGTCTAATGAGCAAATAATGCAGCTACATAATTACATCATAATCACATTCAAGGATCAGGAAGAAATTGGGATGAAAGAAGGTGTTCGACGTAATTGATAAACTGTCCGACAGAATGTCACATGAAGAATCAGAAGAGCCAGCACCACTGTATTCTTAAATTGCACCAACCTTTTAATTTTGTGTTGATTCTGCACAATAATCATCATGTATTCCAACATATCTCACTGCCATAATAATCCTCTCATCCTGGACAACATATGGGGTATCGAAACCTCAACTAGCTTATAAGTTCTTCAAAGTCAAAAGTGTTGGGGGTCCTCTGGGCCAAAGTTGTTTAGGATAATACCATCACCGCCAAACACTCTTTCACACTTCTGCTGACTGCTCTTGACAGGCTACATATCAAGGCCAGGCTTGGATTCTTGGATGATATCACCTGCACATTATGCTCTACAGCTCCAGAATCCATGCATCACCTATGTTTCTCCTATCCAGTTTCAAAAGAAGAGTGGTACACTGTTTCAGCATTGCTTTCCCTGCTAAACAAACTTCACTCTCTTCCTAGAATATTGGCTTCGGGGGCTAGGAAGCTAAAAGGCAAAGCATTAAGATCCAAGGCGGCGATGATTGGTTTGGCTGCTACTGTGTACTGAATGGCAAGATAGGAACATGAAAATTTTTGAAGGATTATCATTTTCATCTAGGGATGTTATTCATAATATATGTGCACATGTATTCAGAGTCATGTCTAGGTTATTTCAACATTTGCTAGACATAGGCAACATGTCCACTGCTAAGCAAACCTTGCATTATTCTGATTAGGAATAGTGAACCAACATGTTGGCTTACTGTTTAGGGCTATTGTATGGGTTGTATCCCCCTGTGATGCTTTGAATTTCCTGGTTAATATATTTGCATTCAAACCAAAATAAAAAAAGAGCTCCTAGTAGTCGCTCTTAAAAGATGGCAAGGTGAAGAGAGAGAAACTCTTTGTCTTCTCTCTTGGAAGGAAATCACTCCCATCACTCTTGCTCTTTGCCATTCTACACTCTCGCTCTCTTCTACTTTCCTTCTGGCAACTGATTATACAAGTTTTCTTAGTTTTCTTTACTTTATTAAATGAATAACAGGAACCAAAGCAGCCAGGCTGCTTTGATATTAAAGCAGGCTTCTAGGATTAGCAACAACATGGCCTCCAACTCTAGTGTGAGCCATATGTCACCCAAACATCTAGTAAAAAGCAGCAGAGGCAAACTACTGAGGATGCTACTTCACACAAGGATCTGGGACGGAGTTCATGCGATGATAAAGGCCGACGAATTCTAATCAGTTTAAGTATGATTCTAGCACAGGCTCAAGTGATTGCTTCGGTTTTCATGGTAGAAATGATGATGAAGGTTAAACAACTAAGTCTCAGAAGGTTCGGAAGCAATTTGTTGCGGCTGATGTAAATGCATCTTCATCCATGCATGGTCGTTCAGGAATTTTTGCCTCGGGAATTTTAGTTGCTTCAGCTGCCTATTCTTCATCAAGAACTCTCCAGAGAAAGTTAAAGTGGAAGCTGAATTAGCTCCCAAACACTGGACCGTTGGACAAAAATCTGGATGATGTCACAACTCCAGTCATTCAGCCAACTACCAACCTTCCTTTTGTCCACAACAACGTGCATCATCCTTCCCCTTCACAACGAAACTTTCCACCCGGATTTGCTTTACCCTCTTGCCAGATGCTTGCTGGACCAAACTCCACCCACTTGCCAAATGTACATGTCACCTTAGCTCCTGGAAATGTTCCCTTGGTGGGAATTTTCCAATCCTCCAGCCATCTGCCTCAAACAAAACCTCAGCTACCTCTATCTAAGGGAAAGGCCAGGAATTCACTCTTTACCAACAATAGAAAGCTGAGCACTACCTAAATTAGGTAAGGTTGTTTTTGTTTCATTTGGAAATTGCACATCAGCTTGATGACCAGCAAAAAGGTTGAAGAACTTGAAAGGTGCTTGCTAGGCTGCTTTGTTGACAGGTTTCCTGGCATACAAACAGTCTACAATCTTTCAATATCTTCGAAGGTGAAGCAGAAGATTGATGTTCCTCTGGATGGATCATCTTTAATTTTGACTCAATAAAGGAAATGGAAGAGGTATTATATGCATGGCTATATTTTGTGCATGGAAGATCTCTGATCCTTAAAAAATGCCTAGGTTCTTCAACTTCAGGGCTACTAAAATGGCACAAGTTCCTATCTGGGTTAAGTTTTGCAACCTTCCAATCTCCATCTAGGTGGGCCATAATCTGTCAGGCATATGCTCTAAGTTGGGTACACCCCTTTATGCCGATCAATTTACTGCCAACAAGAGTACTTGGGATTATGCTAGAGCCCTGGTGGAAGTGGACCTAAGCAAACACTTGATAACCCACATGCAGATAGTCTTGTCCAATGCCACCACCATAATCCAAAATGTTAAATATGAAAGACTCCCAATGTTTTGCAAAGGATTGCTAGCAATTGTGACATATCATTGAAAGCCACAAAAAGTTTCCTCGGTATGCTTATATGGGAGTCATGAGCACATGACTGCAGCTGGCCATCCCACGTCTATCACGCTTGTCCCTACCATCCCTCCTGCTAGGAAGAATGCAAAAAATGGTGACAATAAAATGACTGATTCTAAATTGGACAAACATCCTATTCATAATACTGAAGTTCCTGCTACCACCTTGGATGACGTGCAAGTCCATAGTCCTGAGCTTGTCATTGCACTCACTCAGCATCGATTTGTTCATATAATAGAAGGTAATCTGGCGCATCGATGGCAGGATCTTGAGGCTGGTCCTTCTGCCCCTATCCAAAACTTGGCTTTCCAGCAACATAGTAATGTCTACATTGATCATCATTCAGACATGCTCATGGCCCTCCAGAATGATGGTCTCACAGAAGTGATGACAAGAACCAAGGCTCTTGCTATGAAAAAAGGCTTGAAATGTATGCATAGTAACAGGGTAAGGGGTGCCACCTAAATGTTCTTATGATCATAGGTTTTTGGAACATTCGAGGTTGTAATAAGCCTCTAAAACGAAAAAGGTCTGTATGTTTTTGTAAAGAAGCACCAAGTAGATATTGGTATCTTAAAAATTAAATTAAATAGCAAAATGTTCGTGTTTCTTGAACAAAAGCTTAAAGGTTAGGAATTTGTACAAAATTTTGATTCCCATACTAGCAAAAGGATCCTACTTTACTGGAATCCTGCTGCAATAACATTTTGTCTATTAGCATTGACAACTAGGAAATTCTTTGTAAAGTCTCCTCTCTAGTCTCCGTTTGTTAGGTACATTTGTTTATGGGTTTTAACAAACTTGTGAACAGGAGAAGTCTGTGTAGTACTATTTTTGCCCAGAGTCATAACCAATCTGCTCCTTAGATTATCCTTGGAGACTTCAATTGTATCCTCAATGAGGAAGAACGCACAGGTGGCAGGTCTGTCACATACTATGAATTAAAAAACCAACTCAATTGCCTCCTTTAAAGTGGCTTGATGGAGGTCCCATATTCCTGGCTATTTGCATACTTGGGATGATGGCGCTGTTAAGTCTAGACTAGATAGGGTCATGTCTGACAGCTCTTTCCCGGAGGCTTTACCTCTGGCCAAAGCTCATTATTTTCCTGCAGGATGTCTGTCTCATCACTCTCCTTTTAACCTTAAGTTTACCACTCCTGTCCTTTCTGCTAGAACTTCTTTTAAGTTCTTCAACATGTGGGTAGGTCATGATGACTTCTTTTCACTTATGAGACAACATTGGAGTAACAGGTTCCATGGCTCAGCTATGTACCAGATATGTAAGAAGCTCAAAGCTCTAAATGCTCCTCTCAGGAAGCTTAATAGAAAAGCCTTCTCTGATATCTCTACAAAGGTAATAATGCAATGGAGGACCTAGAACGTATGCAGGGACACCCTGATGAGCTTTGGGGTTCCCCTGAATGGAAGACTAGATTACATACCCAAAGGCACCTTGCCTTCAACCTATTGGAGGCAGAAAGAAAATACTTCTCCCAGTTGGCCAAAGGTAAATACATTCACTTTATTGACAAGAACACTTTGTTCTTTCATTCTATAATTAAAAGGAATAGGGCCAGGAATGGTATTATTGGTGTTCAATTGGCTGATGGCACCATGTCTACTTCAATCGAGCAAGCTGGTCAGCAATTTGTCCAGTTCTCCACCAATCCACTAGGCACAGAGCAACATGTTCAGGGTATCAGTCTAAATGTCCAACATGGTGGTCTTACGCTCTCTCATCAGCATTCTGCCAACCTAACAGCTCCAGTCTTCCGTGTTGAAATAAAAGCTTCCCTCGTCACTATTGGGAATGATAAAACCCCTAGGCTTGATGGGTATTCTTCATGTTTCTTCACTAGGGCCTGGGAGATTGTTGACCCTGACGTGACTACTGTTGTGCAGTAATTCTTTAGCAAGGGTGTCCTCCTTAAGCAGCTCAATCATGCCACTATTGCTTTAGGCATAAAGCTACTCAGGTCAATAGAGTGGAGGAGTATAGATATATCTGATGCTTTGCAATGTCATCTACAAGGTCATCACTAAAGTATTTGCCACTAGGCTTACTACTGTTCTAGAGGACTTTATGGATCCTGCCCAGGTTGGGTGTCTAAAGGGCAAGTCAATGATGAAAAATGTCTTCTTGGTTTTGGAACTCATCAGAGATTATGGAAAAGAATGTACTTCTCCTAAGTGCATCCTCAAGGTAGATATCTGGAAGAACTTTGACTCCATAAAATGGGCATTCCTCAAAGACATGTTTATTGGCTTGGGCTTCCCCACCCTCTTCACCAACTTGATTATGGAATGTGTCTCCACTATCACCTACTTTGCCTCCATTAATTGTACCCCCTATGGTTTCTTTAAAGAAAGTAGAGGCCTCAGGCAGGTGACTTCTGTCACCTTTCTGTATGTCAATGATATAGAGTATCTATCCAGACCACTTAGGAAACTGCACCAGGATACCACATTTAACTTCCATCCTAAATGTGCAGTATATTACCCATCTTTGTTTTGCTGATCATCTCATTTGATTTTCCATGGGGGATGTCAATTAAGTTCAAAAAATCATGAATGCCATCACTGTCTTTGGGAACTGCTCTGGTCTCAAGGCCAACATGGCTAAGTCTCATTACTTTCATGCTATCCTGGGGACTAGCGCTGGCTGGCCACTGTTGAGAAATATGTTTGGACAATTTTAAAAATTATGATTTTAAGTGTTACATGTAACATATCATGTTATAAATGAAAAAGTTGAATAAGTGAAGAAAAATGATATCGATGTTTACGGTTTTTAGAAATATTTTTCTAAAATGTGATAAAATGGTTTTTTTCATACATGATTTATATATGTTCATTATGTTGTCGTTATATGTTTTTGATGATTATAAATGTCATGTGACTAATGTGGGGAAGTTTCTACAACTTACCAAAAGGGGCAAATTTGACATTTTGAGTTTGTGTAGGTACTTGACATGGTGAAAATATTTCAAGGACTTATTCTCATATTATTTATCTTGACAAAGGTGTTATTATGTCTATTTCTGACCATCCTGGTCATTTCTGGAGTTTTCTCTCACTAGGGGTATTTTGGTCATTTTACCCCTGAGTGCAGTTTCGGTATTTTTACCCTAGGAATCTCTTCAGTATATTATTACATTCATTCTGAAGCTCATTGATGATTATATTGAAGATTATTTAGTGGTTTTCTATTATTTCTTTCATTTGATGACATTATCGACAGTAGCGGGATATGTGACAGTATTGATGTCACATTCAATTTTTTCTTGAAGACCTTCATATATGTGTTATTTGAGAGTCTTAATCATCATTTTACAAAGAATTTAAAGGTTTTAATTTTGTGGAATTCATCACAACATATACGGAGAAATTGTGGGAATTTCGATATTATATGTTGACATAATCTTGTCAACTATTATTTGTTGATTTCTTCTTCAAAAATCTGAGTTGATATTCATATATACAAGCCTCCAAACGTGCATATACAGGTGAAAATGATGGTGTACTCATTTTATGACTTGGTGACAAGTGGACCAACCAAAAAGAAGCTAGTTGGCAAAAATTGCCAACTAGGAAATTTCAAATGGAACCCAACGGCTAATGGGCTGTTTTGGTGCAGATTTTTGTTTGAATTTTTCAGCTCTCACATGCCTATTCTCATGGAAAGAAGCGGAGGGGATAGTGGAGATGTTATGCCATTTTATCCTACTACATTATCTTCAATATTTTCAAGACAAAATGAAGTGTAAAAATCGGCCAAGGTGTTTTCCAAGGTGGATCAATCATTCTTCTTTATGTTGCCAAGTGTACAAGATGATTATGTAGCCAACCAATGATGTGAAGACTACTAGGACTTGAAGATGAAGATGGTGACACATAAGAGTTCTTATCTCCAGGAGCAATTTCTCACTATAAATAAGAGGTAAATGTGAAGAAGAAGAACACACACTTGAAAGCAATAGTTGAAGTTCATTGTCTTGCTATCTTCTTCGCATTCTTGTTTCATTCTTTGTAGCCAAGGTGTTCTTGTTGTATTTGTTGTTGAGCTACAAGCTTCTTGTGTCTCATTTGTAAGATTGATTAGCCAAATCTATAAGGCTATATCAATAGGTCATAGAGGTGTTGCAACCAAGAGTTGCATAGAGGTGTTCATCCAAGTCTTGAATAGCGTCGGTGTTTAACCCAAGGATCAAACTTGGTTGTTGTTGTAATTGTGTTCATACCATAGTGAAATCCAAGGAAATGTGTTCCTTGGGACTAGAGTAGGTTCACATTGACCAAGAAAGGATAAATCTTTGGTGTTCTTGTCTTCTTTACTCTTTTCTGTTTTTGCTCCTTTTTCATAGCAGATTTCACACAACTTCGCACGTTTTGAAAAAAGATCTAAACACTTTCAAAATTCATGATTGTTGGTGGAGTTATAATTCAGACTGTTAGATTTCATTTGCAACAAGAATCACTTGATTTGAGCAAGGAAACATTAGTCTTTCAGTCGTTACAAGATAACTACTCCAATCTGGCTGCAATCTGACCTGTTTTGAGAAAGCTTAAATTTTATTTTAATCAAGAATTGTTTAAGTTCAGTTCCTTTTTGAAAAAGAAACTAGACATCCTAGGAAGTGTTTTCACATAAAGATCAACCTTTTTGGTTGAGTATTCAAAGAGAAACACGTTTTCTAATTTCAGCAACATTCTGTCCAATTATGTGCTGATTGACCATTTGAATCTTTTTATTTGTGTGAAGGGTCAAACAATCTTATTTTTGTCTAATATTTGGATAGTCTTTTCAAGAAATTGAGGTTAAGTTCTGGAAAGTATCATAATTTTTGGAGTTGTGTATGAGGATTTTTGAATTTTTCCAAAACAGGTTCTGGATCTGAGGTGGTCTCAGATTCTGTTTTCAAAGGGGATTTGTTAAAGGATAGTAGTGTAATTTCCGCTAAACCCTATTCACTCACCCCTCTCTAGTGGTGTTTACTGCAGGTGCATGGTCCAACAATTGGTATCAAAGCCCATGCCAACACCACTCAAAGAAGCAAGATTAAACACCATACGAACAATATAAGTTCAAGAAACAATAATCATTGCTTATCTCAAATCAAAGGTACATACAAGGCTATTATTTCTCACAAATGTGAGTGTGAAAGGTATGTCTACACAACGTCCTCCTCTTTCGATGGTAATAATTTTGTTCATGGGAAACTTAGAATGAGGCTATTCTTAATGGTTATAGACATCGATTTGTGGTCTATAGTTTAAGATGGGCCATACATTCCAATGAAAGTTGTTCAAGTAAACGGTGTAACTCAAGAAGTAGAAAAATATAAAAGTGAATGGTCCTCTCAAGATAAAATGAAAATGTCCATGAATGCTAAGGCTATGCAATTACTTCTAAACGGACTAACAACTTCTGAAGCAGGATATGTTTCAAATTGCACAAGTACAAATGACATGTGGAAATATTTAGAATTAAAGCATGAAGGTACTAGCGGTGTAAAAGAGTCAAAAATAAACATGCTTCTGAGTGAACTCCAATGTTTCAAAATGTTGCCGAACGAATCCATAACATCTATGGATTTGAGGATTACTAATATTTTCAATGCGCTTGAAGCTCTAGGTAAATCTTTTACCAGCAACGAAAATGTTAAAAAAGTGCTACGAAGTCTTCCTGCTGAATGGGATCCAATGGTCACGGCGATTGAAGAGTCGAAATCAATCACAAAAATAGACGAATTGATAGGCTCACTTAGAGTATACGAGGTAAAACTAAACCAACGGAAGTCTGAGTCATCTAAATCATCCTGTAAGTCTATAGCTTTCAAATCAACTGAGTCACGTACAAATAATGATGATAGTAATAGTTATAATGATTTAGACGATGACTTAATATTAATAGCTAGTAAACTTAGAAAGTTTTTTAAACGGCCTAATAGGAATAGACAACAATCTTCTTCTTCTTCTTTTCAACCTAAGAAAAATAACTCTAATAACAACAAATGGTATAATAAATAGTTAAAATGTTATGAATGTGGTCAAAAAGGACACATCTCTTATGATTGTCCGACAAAGAAAAACGCCAACAATAATAATAATAACAATAAACAAGACAAGGAGACGCAAAAATCAAAGGAGACCAAGTCGAGGAAAGGCAAAAGAGCAATGAACGTGAGCACGTGGAGCGACTCGTGCGACTTAGAATCCGACACTGAGGAAGCTCAAGTCTACTTTGTATCCAACGAGGTAAGTTTTACATCCGATATAGATTCTGATAGTGAAATGACATTTGATGAAATGTACAAAGAGTTCTTAAAGATGCATGCTCACTGTAAATAGTTATCTAAAGAAAAGTATAAACTAATTGAAGAAAATGACAAGTTGAAGACGTCCAACTTGGAATTTTCCGATCAATTAGAATTAAACAAGAGTCTATTAATACTCTTGAATCTTTAGAGAATAAAATTGAATCATATAGGAAAAATGAACAAACATTACAAACTTAAAACAGCCTGTTAAAAGCTAAGGTAAAAAACTGTGAAAAAGAAATAGTGCAACTTAAATCATCTAAACTAGACTTAGAAAAAATGTTAGAACTATTTAAGTCTAGAACCAACATGCTAGATTCACTGATATCATCATAAAAATATGGAAACGATAAAACTGGATTAGGATATAAAGAAGAAGATGTCAAAGTAGATAAAAAGACTAAGTTTGTTTCATCAAGTACTAAACAACCTTATAAAGCAACAAATATAAAATCAACTTTGCCTGCTACCTCTTCTTCTACTTATCAAAGATAAAAATGCAACACGCATCCACAAAATCACACACATATAAATAGGCAAAACTTTACATCTAGACCACATAGAAATTATGCCTACATGTATACAAATGTATCTAGACAAAATCAAATGCATCCAACTTATTATGAACCTAAGTATAGGCAACATTCATATAAGACTTATAGAAATGCATATGAACACACATATATAGCGCCATTCAAGAAACAAAATCATATTCCTTTCACTCATTATCAAAATCGGACAAGACATAGTACTTATTAACAAAGATATAACATGTATGACAATGCATCATCTTTTAAATGGAATGGTCAAATACGTGTTAATCCTTTATATTCAACTAATGTCAAATATGTGCCTAGAAGGTACATCTATGTTTGGATACCTAAGGGGTATCTAAACAAGGATGGTGCTCCTAACATTAAAGGACTCAAGTAAAAGGTACCCA
>AP025075.1:12229527-12302750 GCA_036186865.1 Eustoma russellianum | reverse complement strand
TGAAATTGAAATTCTGAAAACTCCGTCTTCTAGGCTGCCGAGTTTTTCTTCTTATAATGCTATAATTTTATAATCCTAAAAATTAACTAATCAATCAAATTCCTCATATTACTATCTATCATTCTTAATCAAATTTACATAAAAGATAAATCAAAGCTAATCAAGGAAGATTACATAATTCAAATCCCTAAAATCTCGCACTGGAATTACACCCTGTCGGTTATTGGCTTCTCCCCGCTTATACACGTTGAATTAGGGTTTTTACTCTTCAGCATAGTTGTAGCTCATAAAATTCTCTTGAATTTGGACTTTTGAATCACCTCATTTGGACTAATGTTGACAGCGACACGGGCCTCCAAAGATTAGGTATCCATCCAGTGATCTTCAGTACTTTCCATTCTGGACTCCCAACTTGCACCTGATTTCGGTCCATCTTGTAACCCGAATTAGCAAAAGTGTAAAACATTAAAATTGTCACAAATTGAGTTGTCTAAAACCTCCAAGTGGTTTGAACCCATTTGGATCAGTACTCCAACCTAGGCGTCCAAAATACCTACTGGTGTCCGGCTGCCTTCCTGAAAAATAGGGACTCTTCAATCCACTTTCCTTATTTAGCCTTGCCTCCTTAGAAAAAACTCAAACACAGCCATTAGCATTAGAAACACATATTAAAAAGACGCTATAAAATATAATAGACCCAAAACAAAGACAACTCAAACAACTAGACTCGATACTACGACGACAACGCATGAAATGGCCATCTTGCCCTCCAACCAACCTTTACATCATATGATATGCAATAAACTCAAGGACAATCAAATCATGACCTCAATAAACTTAGAAAAATCATGCATCTACATTCCTTGGCTCATCTTGCACATGTTTGAACAAGAAGCTCTGTAGTTTACATCTTCTATTTGTGCAAAAGCTTCTTGTTTTTGGAGTTAGTATGTTCAAGGCCCTTGTTTGTGAAGTTTGTATATTTAGTGCTCCTTGAATCGCATCAATCAAACAAACCCCTCAAGGAATCCATATTATCCAACTTAAGTATGTCAATGATATGATTAAAATGTTTGGCTTTGAACCCCTATGAGCGTTAGCACCAAACTAGATAAGGATGAAAATGGTAAATCTTTTGATGACACACTTTATAGGTCTATGATTGGATTACTGTTATACTTAACCGCTTCAAGACCTGATATAATGTTTAGTGTTTGTATGTGTGCTAGGTTTCAATCTTGTCCTAAAGTATCTCATTACAATACGGTGAAAAAGATATTTAGATATCTTAAACACACACCTCACTTAGGACTTTGGTATGATAGAAATGCTAAGTTGGAACTGTATGCTTATAGTGATGCTGATTATGGTGGTTGAAAATTAGATAGAAAATCTACTAGCGGCACATGCCAATTCATAGGCACCAAGTTGATCTCTTGGTTTTATGAAAAGCAAGCTAGTGTAGCACACTCTACCATCGAAGCCGAGTATATAGCCTTAAGTTTATGCACTACCCAAATACGTTGGCTTAAACAACAACTTAGTGATTTTGGCATTAAAATGAATAAGGTAACAATTTTCTGCGATAGCACAAGTGCAATCAATCTTTCTCGAAATCCGGTACTTCATTATAAGGCCAAACACATTGAGGTAAGATACCATATCCTTCGACACCATGTTCAAAATAGGGACATAACCATAGATCATGTCAGAACTGATCATCAAGTAGCTGACATATTTACCAAACCCCTTAATTAAGCCACTTTTGAAAACTTACGAGCCAAGTTAGGAATGATGACTTACGATATAGTTTCACGATTCTATCTTTTGCATGATTTGCAAAATAAAGGGGGGATAGAAAACGAACATGATTTTAGTTTAAGTCATGATTTGAGTTGAATAATATGTTAAGTTTATGTTAAGTTTCAATTGGTATAAGTTTTAAGCATCGGTTAAGGGGGAGAGTATCAGTTGAGGGGAGCACATGAGGTGACATATGTTGAAAACATGAGTTTTGAAAGTTTGAAAATAATTGTTATAGAATTGGTGAGGTTTTCAAAACAAATGATATAAAATTTGTAGATATGTGATAAATAATAGGTAAAGAGTTGTGACATTAAAATCCTGTAAAGCTATTTTGAAAATCATCCAAAAGCGGAAGAATGTTGAGAAATATGTTTAAAAAATTTTCAAAATTATGATTTTAAGTGTTACATGTCACATATGATGTTATAAATGAAAAAGTTGAATAAGTGAAGAAAAATGATATCAATGTTTAAGGTTTTTAGAAATATTTTTCTAAAATGTGATAAAATGGTTGTTTTCATTTGTACATGATTTATTTATGTTCATTATGTTGTTATTATGTGTTTAATATGATTATAAATGTCATGTGACTAATATGCCTTGGAAGTTTCTACAACTTCCAAAAAGGGCAAAATTGGCATTTTGAGTTTGTGTAGGTACTTGACATGGTGAAAATATTTCAAGGACTTATTCTCATATTATTTATCTTGACAAAGGTGTTATTATGTCTATTTCTGACTGTCCGGGTCATTCTGGAGTTTCTCTCATGACGGGTATTTTGGTCATTTTATCCCTGAGGGCAGTTTCGGTATTGTTACTCTAGGAATCTCTTCAGTATATTATTACATTCATTCTCAAGCTCATTGATGATTATATTTTAGTTTATTTGGTGGTTTTCTATTATTTCTTTCATTTGATGACATTATCGACAGTAGCGGGATATGTGATAGTATTTGATGTCACATTCAATTTTTTCTTGAGGTCTTTTATATGTGTGTTATTTGTGAGTCTTAATCATAATTTAACAGAGAATTTAAATGTGTTAATATTGTGGAATTTATCACAACATATAAGGAGAAAGTTTTAGAATTTCGATTTATATATTGACATAATCTTGTCAACTATTATTTGTTGATTTCTTCTTCACAAATCTTAGTTGATATTCATATATACAACCTCCAAATGTTTATATACAGGTTGAAATTATGGTGTACTCATTTTATGACTTGGTGACAAGTGGACCAACCAAAAAGAAGCTAGTTGGCAATAGGAAATTTCAAATGGAACCCAATGGCTAATAGGCTGTTTTGGTGCAGATTTTTGTTTGAATTTTTCAGCTCTCACATGCCTATTCTCATGGCACCAAGATGAGGGGATAGTGGAGATGTTATGCCATTTTATCCTACTACATTATATTCAACATTTTCAAGACAAAATGAAGTGTAAAAATCGGCCAAGGTAATTTCCAAGGTTGACCAATCATTCTTCTTTATGTTTCCAAGTGTACACGATGATTATGTAGCCAACCAATGATGTGAAGACATCTAGAACTTGATGATGAAGATGATGACACATAAGAATTCTTATCTTCAAGAGCAATTACTATAAATAGGAGGCAAAGGTGAAGAAGAAGAACACACACTTGAAAGCAATAGTTGAAGTTCATTGTGTGCTATCTTCTTCTCATTCTTGTTTCATTCTTTCTAGCCAAGGCATTCTTGTGATATTTGTTGTAGAGCTACAAGCCTGTTTTGTCTCATTTGTAAGATTGATTAGCCAAATCCATAAGGCTATATCAATAGGTGATAGAGGTGTTGCAACCAAGAGTTGCATAGAGGTGTTCATCCAAGTCTTTAATAGGGTTGGTGTTTAACCCAAAGATCAAGTTTGGCTCTTGTTGTAATTGTGTTTATACCATAGTGAAATCCAAAGAAAGGTGTTCCTTGGGACTGGAGTAGGTCACACTGACCGAACCAGGATAAATCTTTGGTGTTTTTGTCTTCTGCCCGTTTTTCACTATAGATTTCACCAAACTTCTCACGTTTTGAAAAAATAGCTAAACATTTTCAAAATTCATGATTTTTGGTGGAGTTATACTTCAGAATGTTAATTTTTGTTTGCAATAAGAATCACTTGATTTGAACAGAGGAAAGTTAGTTTTTCAATCGTTGCAAGATAACTGCTCCAATCTATCTGAAATCTGACCAATTTTGAGAAAACTTGAATTTGTTTTTAAATCCAGAATTTTTTAAGGTCAGGCGTTTTGGAACTTAAACTAGACATCCTACGGAGTGTTTTGATATAAAGATTAATCTTTTTAGTTGAGTATTCAAAGAGAAACAAGTTTTCCAATTTCAGTAACATTCTGTCCAATTCTGTGCAGATTGACCATCTAAATCTTTTTATTTGTTTGAAGGGCCAAAGATCCTATTTTTGTCTAATTTTTAGATAGAGTCTTGTCACGACATTGAAATGAAGTTCGGAAAATTTTCATAATTTTTAGAGTTGTGTACAATTATTTTTGAATTTTTCAAACATGGGTTCTGAATCTGAGGTGGTCTCAGATTTTATTTTCAAAAGGGATTTTGTTAAAGGATAGTAGTGTAATTTCCGGTGACCACTATTCACCTCCCCCCTCTAGTGGTTTTTACTGCTGGTGCATGGTCCAACAGCTACATTTTGTCACTGGTTTTGCTAAAGGCGCTATGCCTTTCAGATATCTTAGGATTCCCATTGGTGGTCACAAACTTAGTGGAACCCACTACTCAGCCTTACTGGGTAAACTAGTTGAAAAGTTTGTCTCTGGAATGCTGCTAAGTTATCCTATGCTGGAAGACAAGAGCTAATTAGATCAGTGTTGCAAGGTGTTAGTTGTTTCTGGCATAGTTCCCTGCTTCTCAACCTATATAAAGGACCTTGTTAACAGAATCTGCCTACACTTCTTATGGGCAAATCTACTACTGGGGCTAGGAAAGCTTGGTTCTGTTGGGCTCACGTATGCAAGCCTAAGACTATGGATGGACTAGGAGTTCCAAAACTCAAAGCTTGGAGTCTTGTATTGTTGTTAAAGCACTTATAGGGCATTCATCATAAGAAAGACTCTTTGTGGGTGCAGTGGATGAATAGTAGATAGCAACTATATAGTACTCTTTGGGCAAGGGTGAGCCACACATCTGACTCCCCCTATTGAAGAAATTGATGGAGACCAGGGACAAGCTTCTAACAAATGAAGGGTCTTGGTTCTCTGTAGTGGAAGTCCTTCACTCTTGGACATCTTATAGGGTACTAAAGCCTCAACAGGACTACCACTGCTTCAGAACCAGAAATTCAAGGTTCAACTAGGCTAGGATGGTTTGGGACTGTGCCATCAAACCCAAGCATTATTTTATACTATCGATGGCTTCTCTTGACAGGATTCCTACCAAAGCCAGGCTTGGTTTCCTAGATGAAATACCATGTTCATTATGCTCTTCTGTCCCTGAGTCTAATCAACACCAATTATTCAACAGCCCAGTCATAAAGGAGGCTTGGCATGACATTTCACCATGGCTTGGATTGCCAAACAGTCTTCACTCCCCCTCCCCCATAGATTCTTGGCTTGGGACACTAGGAAGCTAAAAGGCAAAGTATTACATGCTTGGCCTAGCTACTACTGTGTACTATATTTGGCAAACAAGGAAAAAGAAAATTTTTGAGGGAATATCATTTGTAGCTAGGGATGTTATTCGTGCAATACATGCACATGTATTCAGAGTCATGTATAGGCTATTTCCATATTTCCTAGATTTGGACAGCATGTTGCCCACTAGCTAGATAATGTCACATTTCTTCTTACTAGCATGGAGTATGCCAGCCTTTTCGCTTACTAAGTAGGGTTGTTGTATGGGTTGGATCCCATTCTAATGCTTTGATACTTCTAGTTAATATATTTGTATTTTAACCAAAAAAAGAGAAAGAGCTCTCAGTCTGCCAAGCCTTACTAGGTTTGGTCCTGGTAAGTTTCCCCGTGTTGAGTAAAATTAAGATGCAGGCTCCACTTCTGGTGGTGTCCTTCCATCAATTCTTTAAATTTCAGCCTTGCGACCATAACCCCCCTCCCCCCTCCAAGAACCCAAAAACTTTGATATCTGATAAGGTGCTAGCAGAGTCCTTAAAGTAACATCTTCTGATCCCTAGTCGGCATCAGTTATAGCTTAGACTAGGATGGTATCTGATCATCTTCTAGCCCCCAAATTTCGTTCTTGATCAGTGAAAATAACCTTGGCACATGCTTTTGCAGTTGTTCGTCTTTCATAAATCCAAGAATTTCACCTCTGAATATGAAATACGAATGCCCTCGACTGTTTGTCATAACCATTACTCCTGTCCAAAAGGAAAACTTAATTAGGAAGAAAATCCTATGTTGTTATCCCATACTAATGCATACAGAGCGTAGACTTACTTTGAACACTCTAATTTCTGCAAAGTAATAGTACCGAAGGCACAATCTGGTCATTTAAGGCAAGGAGTGCATCATCGGCAGAAGGGCTGAGACAGCCAATGCACACCAAAGGTGGACCAGCAGGCCTATCCTAAAGTCCAACTATGAGCTTTTAACTACAACAACTTAAATATACGCTACTGGAGCTGGAATTACCGCGTCTAGAGGTTCTCTGGTCTTTCAAAAACCCACCACATAAGGCACGGAAGTTAGTACTAATCAATTCCCATTTTGTTGTTTGCATTCATTCTCTAATATATGATTCCTGTTAAAGCATATACTC
Organism: Eustoma russellianum; assembly: GCA_036186865.1. Lineage (NCBI taxonomy): Eukaryota > Viridiplantae > Streptophyta > Magnoliopsida > Gentianales > Gentianaceae > Eustoma > Eustoma russellianum. The sequence goes on along the minus strand of AP025075.1, from coordinate 12,296,181 downwards.
GGGGGTGGGTGTAGGGCGGACGATTTGAAAGAAGACTCCCCATTCATTAGTAAGATCACCAAGATTTCGTGATCCACTGCCAAACTTATTCCAATTAAATGAGCATTTCAGACTTTCCCTCCAATGGATCCTCTTTAAGGGATTTAGATTGCACTCATTCCAATTACCAAACCAAAAGAGCCCAATATTGTTATTTATTGTCATTATTCCCCGTCTCAGGATTGGGTAATTTGTGCGCCAGCTCCTTCACTGGATGTGGCGGCGGGTTTTTAGGCTCCCTCTTCAGAATTGAACCCTAATTCTCCGCCCCTTGTCAGCACCAATGCAGGCCACTATCCCACCATCGAAAGATGATAGGGTAGAAATTTGAACGATGCGTCGCTGGCATGAGGGCAATACGATTCGTCGAGTTATCATGAATCATCGCAGCAGCGTCCAAAAGCACGCTTTTACCTTTTTCTAATAGATGCATCCCTTCCAGAAGTTAGGGATTGATGCATATATTAGCTCTATAATTACAACGCTTATCCGAGTAGAAGATACTATCAAACAAATTAAAACTGATTTAATGAGCTCTTTGCAGTTTCACAGTATGAATTAGCTCATACATACACATGCATGGCTTAATCTTTGAGACAAGCATATGACTAATGCAGGATCATCCAGGTAACATTCCTCGTTGATGGCGCTACCACATGGAGCAAGGCCACCATGTGCGTAGGCCTGTCCAAAATGGCAATGACAGTCGCACGCTAGTGAATATCGAACGCAACTTTAGGCGACAAGTGGTCGCAAGGAGAGTGTGCCATTTTTGTGTTCCACATCGAAATGTTCAAGCAAAGATGCCATGTGCCTTGCCACGAGTCACGAAATTGTGTGCAGAAAGGAAAACTACATCAGCTTCAAAGTTCACATGCGCACTACCAACACGGAGTCTTGTGCTATGAACGTAGTTTGTTAGGACAATGTTTTCCGCTCATATGGGTGCACAACACATAAAATCCATTCGCATATCAAGACTCATTGTTCTCTTTCACCAATAGAATGAAGAGGTTTTTACGGCCTGACTTTCCTACAAGAGGCGGGGTTTCATCCGACCTAAACAATCACACCACCACTCATGTGCAACCACGTGCGCTGTGATTTAGGTGAGCCTTTTCAATGGGCACCCCGCAAGGAACAACCAATACATCAACCCACACTCGCATGCCCTTCTGGACACACGAACTCGGCCGTATAGATGGCAACACACCACTCATAGCATAAACTGGAGAGGAGAAAATTGACTCTGTTTGGGTAAGGCAACATCGGCACATCGCCTGCCCTCGCACTGCGTCGCACAAACATTGTCCCCAAACAACCTCGAAGTCCGCCTAAGGAAAATCATCCCACCCATAGCCGAGCTTGACGCACTCATCATCATCAGGCATTAGCTCCAGGTAGCCCGTAAAAGTCATCCAAGGTAGACGCTCCCCTAAGGGCACGCTATGAAATAGCCTTGCACAATCATCGGCCCCAAGGATCCCTCGAAGTCCGCCCGAAGCATATCAACCCACGTGCACCATGCTTGATACGCTGAACACCGCACATGCATCAACCCAGGGAGCTTGCACAAGCCGCCCAAGGCATCAGCCCACCTGAATAAGCCCATAGTGGCACATCGCATGCTTTAACATGGCATTGCAAAAACATTGTCATCGAACAACCATCTAATTCCTCCTAAGGCACATCAGCAAGCATGCAATGGCAACTGGCATGCTCACCACCACTCAGGCATCAGCCTCAGGCAACCTCTAGAGGCCACCCCAGGCATCTGCCCTCTAGAGGAAACAGTGGCACTCACCATTATAGAATAGCGTTGTGTAAACATTGACACCAAACCGCCCTCTATTTCCACACAAAGAACATTCGCCCACATGCAGCCACACCGGACACACTTAGCACCACGCGGGCATCTACCCTAGGCAGCCCGTAAAGGCAGCTCAGGGCATCATCCCACCCGAATAAGCCCACAGTGGCACGTCACAGACTTTGGTTCGACGTTGTGTAGGCATCGTCCCCAGGAAGCTTGCAAAGGCCGTCCAAGGCACATAAGCCTACACAAAACTGTGCCTGGCACGCTAAGTACCATATGGGAATCTACCCTAGGCTGCCCGAATAGGCTACCCAAGGCATCTGCCTGCAAAGGCACATGTGGCACATCTCGTGCCGCAGCAGCGTGGCATCAACCAAGCAGCCCATATAGGCCGCCAATACACATCAGCCCCACGCCTAGCACGCTCAGCACCACAAGCACCTGACCCCTCCCTATTATAGTCGTGGGAGCCAAAACCCAAGTCCCAACAGTACGCATGGCATTTTCGAAAAGGTAAAAGAAGATTTCCATTCATCGGCATGACAAGTCTATAAGCCCCTACCGATGCTCATGGCACGTCCTGGCATGCCACTAATGTGCCACTGCGTGCAAATTGTCATACCCCGTAACTTTTAAGCACGACATCCAATACTTAGAAGTCAACCTTAAACACAATTTAATTAATTGTATAGGTTATGAGATTTAGTTAAATAAAACATAGAAAATAAAAGAAAGGATTAAAAGTGAGAATTAAGAAAATTAGGCAAAAGTACCAAAATGCCCTCCCCACTTAAGTTATGGGGGAGTTACACAAAATTAGTATAACTCCCCAAAGGAGGGAGGAGCCGTGGGTTATAGCACAAAGAGAGGGAGAAAACCGCCTAGAGAGAAAAGGGAAAGAGAAGAGAGAAAGAAGAAGAAGAGAAGAAGAAAAGGAAGGAAGAAGGCCGATCTAGGTTCGATCCTTACCAAAATTCTGCAGTACACTTGTAAGGTTATCTTGATTTCAAGGCAAGTAATCTTTCTATACGCTTTACGTAAATTTTGTTACCTTAGGCCCTATGTTCTTACAAAGAGAAAACATGGATCACACATTAGTAGTTTTGGTTTGTTTATGTTAAATGCTTTACTATATGTAATTGTTGTTGTTAGTTGTGTAAAGTCATGTTCTTTGGGCCAAATTTCTGGTAATAGCTATGTGGTGCTTTGTTGTTTGTCAAGCATGCCCATGAAAGTGTATTCTTGATGTGTTTATTTGTCTTGTTATATTCTTGTGTTGGTTGTCTACACCTTAGATGTTTGAGAGGATTTGCAGAGAATTGAAGTATGAATGATGGCATTGTTATAGACTTGTTGTGTTGGGAAGGTTGAAGATATCTATTGAAGGTTGTGAATGATAGAAGGTTAAGAGTGGATATTATTAGACATGTCTAAGAATCAATTCATGTTAGTTGTGTGTTAAGCATGATGAATGTAGATGGTAAGATGGATCTTGAGGTGTTTAACATGGAAGGGGTGAAGAAGAAAGGTGTTGGGTGGAAGTTACTGCAGAAAAAGTGCAGTTCTGAACCGTCAGAACACTTCGAACACCTACATTAGGCGCTTCAAGTCACATTAGGCGCCTAATGTAGGCGTTCAATGTGTCTCAATGCATCCCCGTACACTTCGAACACCTACCTTAGGCGCTTCATGTCACATTAGGCGCTTCATGTAGGCGTTCGATGTATACGGCACATCCCCGAACACTTCGAACACCTAGTATAGGCACCTCATGTCCACTTTAGGTGCCTCATGTGGCGTTCCAAGTATACTGGAAGTCTTTTTGACCCTTTAGGCGCCCTATGTATGTGTAGTAACTCTATACACCTCTTTCGAACATAAAATGCAAGGGTATTTGAGGTGTAATTGAGGAATAGATGATAAGTTTGACTAAGTAAGAATAAGATTGAATCCCAAGTTAATTAGTGAGACGAACGGACTTGGAAAGAAACGAACATGGAGCGTATGAGGTGCAAGACCGTGTACCTGATATGTAAGATGTGTGTGTGTGTTAAATGTTTGATACGAAGTTACATGTGCATCCTGCATCATGATGGGCACTTGCATTTGGCTTGAGAATTGCTTTGCAAAAGAACATGTGTTTACAAGAAAAGATTAAGTTTTTGAAAGGCAAACTATGGCTGCTGGTTGATCGGAGGGTATAAAAGGCACGCCTGCGAAAGCAGGGTATAAAAGCATGACCTGTGAATCAACAGCGGGGTATAAAATATTTTATGGGGCCGTGGACCTATCAGCACGGATATATGATATATGTAATGGGGCCGTGAACCTATCAGCACGGATATATGATGTATGTAATGGGGCCGTGGACCTTTCAGCACGGGGTATAAAGTTATATGTTATGGGGCCGTGGACCTTTCAGCACGGGGTATAAAGTTCTGTTTGCTGTGGACTGATCACCCATAGGGTATAAAGTTCTGCTATGCGAAGAATATGATAAGAAGAGTTATGAAATGTTTTGTGAAATGACACGCATGACATGTTTATGAAAGAAGACATATGCATGGGTGTTGTGTGTAGTTTTAAAGAAGTACATGCATCATGATACACGAAGCATAAGATTTGACATGCAAGAAATGTGACTAGCTTATGACTTGCTTATGTGATATGTTGTATTAGTACATGCTTGTTCTCGTATCCGTGTATCATTTATGTGTTTTATCTGTTTTGAGGAATTCTTATAAAGATGCTATTTGCTAACCCGAGCACCTTATTTTGGGCAATGACTTATACACTGGTGACTTGTCGTGTGTGATCCCGTAAGGTGTATAGACGGGTTACTTGCTGGCGATATTTACGCTAAGAACAGATACTCTATTTCCTTTTCAGGTGAGCCAGAATATGAACTGATATTCGTCGTGGATGATGGCGAGTGGGCTCAATGGGATGATGGACATGGAAGTAGATAGATGCTTGGTTACTTTCTTTAAGTTGGAAAACTTGATGTTTATTACGCTGTACTGGGGGGATATGTTAGACAGTTGATGGAACACCTTTTATTTCTGTTGTATTTTCTAGTTACATCAATGATGTTGAAGTTTTGAATTTTACGACGTTTCTGCTGATTTATCTTACGACATGAATGATGTACGCTTGATCTGCTTTGACGCTTCGTAGTTCTCATAGTAGACTACGGTGGGTGCACTGGTTCCGATACCAGTATCGGGCCGGGGCGCTACACAACCTGTCCAACACCTCGTCCCACTATCCTGCAACCACCTACCACCTCCCGTAACTCCTACAATCAGTTGGCCACCGTGTGCCACTGTCATGCCACCACATGCCACCGCCCCTCCACTGCTGCCACCGCATGCCACCTCCCCTACACCTTATGCCGCCACCCACTACCGCGTGAAACCGCGTAGGAAGATTGATAGTCATGTCTGAAAATTCATATCATTGGGCATACATAAATTGACACGATACTTGCTTGGATTTTTAATCCTTGGCATATTATGCCCATTCCGAAGCAATGGATGTTGTTTTCTTGCAACATCGCCATTTTCCTACTTGATCCAAAAACCAACAACGCATGTTGGCCAATTATCATCCCACGTTTTCTGACACCTTTAGCTTCGAATTTCAAAGATCTAAAGCATTGTTAGGCTACACTTTCATGGTTTGTATTCGTACTAGAAATCAGAATCAAACAAGCTTTTACCCTTTTTTCCACGCAAGATTTCTATTCTTGTTGAACTCATCTTAGTACACCTGTGTTATCTTTTAACAGATATGCTGGCCCCAGCCAAAATCCCCACCTAACAATGTCTTCCGCCTGAATTGGGCAGGCCTTGTGTCAAAAAAGAGTGGCGTACCCTGCCTTTGATTCATAGAATAAGTAAAATAATGTTAAAAGTAGTCGTACTTCACTTTTGACCTTTTGAATTCCACTTAACCTACAACCTTCAAGTCATTTCATAAAGTCGGACTAGATTAAAGCTCAACAGGGTGTTCCATCCTTGCTGATTCTCCCAAGCCAATTCCCATGGTTGTTATTTTACCAGATAGTAGACAGGGACATTGGGAATCTTGTTAATCTATTCATGCGCATCAGTAATTAGATGACGAGGCATTTTGCTACCTTAAGAGAGTCTTAGTTACTCCTGTTGTTTACCCACGCTTGGTTGAATTTCTTCCCTTTGATATTCAGAGCACTAGGAGGAAATCACATTATTTAGCATCAGCTGGGCCCATCTCAATGCTTTGTTTAACTAAATAGTTGGATTCCCCCTGTCCGTACCAGTTGTGAGTCGACTGTTGGACGCCAAGTGAAGGCCCTCGAAGGAGCCGTTCCAATTTCGTCCCCCAACCAGCACGCGATAACCCGCACTTGCACGAGAGCAGCTCATGTAGGCCACCAACAACCGACGAGTTCAGGACCGGGACCCTCGTGCATAGCCCTTAGACCCAATCCTTTTCCCAAGGTTACAGATCCATTTCACCGACTTCCCTTGCTTAAATTTTTCCATTGATCAGAGATTGTTCACCTTGGAGAATGATGTGGCTTTGAGTATGACCAGGCGTGGACATACTTGTCCCTCCAGATTTAGAAGGGCCGCTGGGGGCGCACCAGACACCACGCGACGTGCTGTGCTCTTCCAGCTACTGGACCCAACCTTTGTCTAAGCCGTTTCTAGGGTGGGCAGGCTGTTAAACAAAAAAGATAACTCTGTCCGAGGCCCCAGCCAATGTCTCTGAATTTCCTAAAGTTGTCGTCAAATGCCACGTCTTGGTTAATGAATTTTAACCCTATTCCCTTTTGGAGCACACGGTAAACGCGCTACCTATCAGGGTTCCCGTGACCCTTAAGATCGACTAACCCATGTTCAAGTGCCATTCACATGGAACCTTTCCCCTCATCGGCCTTCAAAGTACTCATTTAAATATTTGCTACTACCATAAAGATTTGCACAAACGGCTGCTCCAATCAGGCTCGTGCCCTAAGTTTTGTAGCTGCTACTGTGTCATCCTACTCATCGGGGCATGATACTTGCCCGACGACTGAGTATAGGTCACGTGCTTAAGCACCATCCATTTTTGGGGCAAGTGATTTAGCAAGTGAAATGTTAAACTCTCCTTAGAGGATTTTGACTTTCGCGACCACTTTCCTACTATCTTCAGACCAATACTCTTTGTGGTATCTAGGTTAGTGTATAGTTGGCACCACATTGCCAGTTCTGCTTACAAAAAATTGCCCACTTAGAGCTCTTGATTCTGTGGCTTGGCTCAACGAAGCGATTGCGCTTTCCTACCTATTTAAAGTTTGAGAATCGGTTGATGGTGTTGCATCCCTAATGCCTCTAGTCATTGGCTTTACCTGATAGAACTCACACACGAGCTCCAGCTATCTTGAGAGAAACTTTGGAGGTAACTAGATGCAAGATGGTTCGATTAGTCTTTTGCCCTTATACCCAAATCAGACGAATGATTTGCACATCAATGTCGCTCCGGTCCTCCACCAGAGTTTCCTCTCGCTTTTCCCTGCTCGGGAATAGTTCACCATCTTAAGGGAGTAATAGTTACACCCGCCGTTTACCCGCGCTTGGATGAATTTCTTCACTTTGCCATTCCGAGCACTGGCCAGAAATCATGTGAGATTCCTTAAGGGAAGATCGTTGATGCACAATGTACTCCTAGTTCAAGTGTTGGCCAGAGGTATGGTAACAAGGAAACTCTATGGGTGCATTGGATGAACCATTGTACAAGCTGTATGCCAACCTTTGGTCAAAGCAAAAAAGATTCTCCTCTCTTGAAGAAGATCCTTGACTTAAGGGACCATGTCATATGCAAACAGGGATCCTTGGAGGCTTCTAAGGATGTCTTGGCACGATGGGTGCCTGAGGGAGACCTGAGACCAACCTTGCCTATGACTACTTCCATAGCATAGGCCCAAAGGTACAATGGTATGAGCGGGTCTGGGACAATGCCATCACGCCCAAGCATGCTTTTACTCTTTGGATGGCAGCCTTGGGAAAGCTTCCTACCAAAGATAGACTATCATACCCGGAGAATCATGTTTGCTCCCTTTGTTCAGCGCATCTAGAGACGAGTGACCATATTCTCTTTCAATGCGCAATAGTTAAGGAAATTCGGAATGGCCTTGCTTGTTGGCTTGGCATGCCAACTAACCTCAACACGTCGAAATAGGACTTGGTAAGGGGAGAATAATGACTTAGAGGTTGCCGTCAACCGCCACGTCCCAGTTCAAGATTTTTAACCTAATTTGCTTTCGGAGCATGCGCTAAACATGCAATTTGCGCGGGCTTCCTCAACCCTTAGGATCGACTAATCCATATGCAATTGCCGTTTGCATGGAACCTTTCCCTTCTTTCTCCTTCAAATTTCTCATTTGAATATTTGCTACTACCACCAAGACGTGCACTGACGACTACTCCACTCGGGCTTGTGCCATAAGTTTTGTAGCAACCGTCGTGCCCTCCCACTCATCGGGCCCTATGGCTCGCCCTGATGGCTGGGTATAGGTCATGCGCTCAAGCGCCATCTATTTTCAAAGCTAGCTCATTTGGTAGGTGAGTTTTTACACATTCCTTAACAGATTTTGACTTGCATTACCACCGACCTGCTGTCTTAATCGGCCAACACCCTTTTGTGGAATCTAAGGTAGCGTGAAGTAGGGCCTCTTAACTCGGCTTCAAAATCATCTCGCATCGCCAGTTTTGCTTACCATAAATGGCCCACTTGAAGCTCTTGATTCCATGCGTGGCTCAACAAAACAGTCGTGCGGTCCTACCAGGTCAAGAACATTGGGCCCCCATGCCACTAATCATTGGCTTTACCTAATAGAATTCACATGCGAGCTCCATCTATCTTGAGGGAAACTACGGAGGGAACCAGCTGCTAGATGGTCCCCTATACCCAAGTCAAAAAACGATTTACACGTTAGTATCGCTGCGAGCCTCCACCTGAGTTTCCTCTGGCATCACCCCGCTCAGGCATAGTTCACCTTCTTTCGGGTCCCGACAGGTATGGTGTCACTCAAACCCTACTGCAAAGATCAAAGTCGGTCAACGATGCACCACTCAGAGAGATCCCGCCAATTAGTTTCATTATGCCTTATGGGTTTTGTCGCCCATTGACTCACACACATGTTAGACTCCTTGGTCTGTGTTTCAAGATGGGTCAAATAGGGTGCCCACAAGCCAGGTCCGAGAGCACGTAGATGACGAAGCACGCCAAGGTGTTTACTGACCCACCACCATCGAGGCGACATCGTCTCCATAGGAATATCTACATTGTGGGCTTAGTCTGCTGCCCCAATCAATGTTGGTCTGCACCCTGAGTGGATCGATGAAATGGCTTGTCAGCGGTCCACATCTGACCGGGGCGCATCACTGGCCCCCATCCGCTTCCCTCCTGACAGTTTCAAGTACTCATTGACTCTCTTTTCAAAGTCCTCTTTAACTTTCCCTCACGGTACTTGTTTGCTATCGGTTTCTTGTTAGTATTTAGCCTTGGGTGGAATTCACTGCCCTCTTAGGGATGCATTCCTAAACAACCTGACTCGTCAACTGTGCCTCGTGGTGTGACAGGGTCTGGGCACGACGGGCTAGTCTACCGCTATGGACGCTTCTCCAGGCTACACTTCAGACAACACCGTCGATTGATTTTAAGCTTGGGCTTTTCCTAGTTCGCTCGCCGTTACTAAGGGAATCCTTGTTAGTTTCTTTTCATCTGCTTATTGACATGCTTAAACTTCGCGGGTAGTCCCACCTGACCTGGGGTTACAGTCGTGCTACGTATCGTGATGACACATGCTACAAGGTCGGCTCATCTCCTCCTTTCGACGGAGCCACGACAACAGCACTCAAGTTTAGACAATCAACCACTACTTGTTGTCACGTCCATCGGGAAGGGCTCGCATTTAGGCCAGCCGCCCACATGAACAGGAGGCCATCATCCGCTCCTAACAATCGCTCACACGATACGGTGCATGATGGTTGGGGGTAACGTGATACATGACGCTCATGCAGACGTGCCCTTGGCATGATGGCTTCTGGCGGAACTCGTATTCAATGACGCGATGGTTCACAGGATTCTACAATTGACACCAAGTATCATAGTCCATCACATTTTTCGTCGATACAAGAGTCGATATCAAGAGCCGTATGTTGTTACAACAGGCACCCATGATCCTCATGAGCAGACTGCGTACAGGGTGTTGAGAGATGGGCTGTCACTTTTTTGGTTTTCCTTGGCACTTCAGAGCATCGGATTCAAAGTTTAGAATACTAAATGACTAAGGTCCATGCCATGGGATGGAATTTGCCGATGATTTCAACGGACTGACACCCTTGTGGTGAAAAACATGTTCACTGGTCATCTAATTCGCAAGATTCGATAATGATCCCTCCATAGGTTCACCTAAAGAAACCTTGTTATGACCTATCCTTCCTCTAAATGATATGGTTCATTGGATTTCTCGAAACATTGCAAGCAGGGAACCGCTCATGCCGCTATGATCAGAGCACTTCACTGGATCATTCAATCGGTAGCAGTGACGGGCGGTGTACAAAAGGTAGGGACGTAGTCAGATGACTCGCACTTACTATGAATTCCTCGTTGAAGACCAACAATTGCAATGATCTATCCCCATCATGATGAAATTTCAAAGATTACCCAGGCCTATTGGGCACGGTTATAGACTCGTTGAATACATCAATGTAGCAGGCGTGCGGCCCAAAACATCTAAGGGTATCACGGACCTGTTATTGCCTCAAACTTCTGTGGCCTGAAATGCTGTAGTCCCTCTAAGAAGCTACTTGCGAATGTGGTCCTGCCCATAGCTAGTTAGCAGGCTGAGGTCTTGTTCGTTAATGGAATGAACCAGACAAATTGCTCCATCAACTAGGGAGAAACTCTCGAGCTTCTCTCTAGAAGTTCAAATTTGTTCCTGGCGGATGTTCACACCGCGATTCTTTCATCCTTGCAAACTTCCTGCAGAATTTTGTTTCTTTTATTGTTCCCTTCTCCACTCCATCTTTTTGGTCCAACACGCCTCTCTTGTTAGGGAAAATGAAACTATCCAGGGCTGCAAGGGTAGCCATGATGAAGAAGAAGAAAAGCACCAAAGACAGTACTTAAAGCTCTAGCAAGAATGGTCTTCCCTCAAAGGCCGAAAGAATGTGAAAAACGCTATGGCTCAGTAGGGAAACAAGGACGCTGAGTTGGAATTACTCTCCTCTTGTGAAGTAGATGAAGAGGACAATAGCTTCTCAATCCACGGAAGCGCAGAAGGAGAATCTACAACAAAGAAGGCTCCTAATCTTGAGGAGATGAAAGATGGAGATGACGAACTCCTTGCACTAGAAATAGAGCCTTCATCTCTCTGGAAAGACCCTTGTAAGATTGCCTTGAAGCCTCCCCCGCCGGTAGCCATGAATGGTTTAGGAGACTCTTCATCCCACCAAAAGTTTTACCTAGCAGGTAAAGACCGCTACGATGTGACCAGCCCTATCAGACTGCCAACAAACCCTGGCTGCCAGACCTTGGCTGGTGCACCACGCACTAGTCCTCCTGATGGTAAGTCAAGTCTTCTAGCTGATGTGACAGGTGTGCCTAAAGTCAACTCTATTGCGGCCACTGCCAAGTAACTTTCAAGGTAGGCATGGTTTGGCATATCACGCGCCCGATAGTTGGTTGGCACACCAACAACGCCAGTCGGCATGCGTAACAGACAAGTGCTTAGCCTGTCAAGGACCCCAGACTTGGCATGCCAAGCCAACGAGATAATACTTCAACTTCGACCGTTGGTCAAGCAACCCATCATACCACAACTAACAGTGAGATGACCAAGTTGTGGAGCTCCATGTTTGCAAACAATAGGAAGTTAGATCACTGCATGAGGCTCAATAAAATAGAGGTAAAACAAAGTGGGAAGGTGTTCGTCAATGTTGAAACACTAAAACATGACGACGAATGAGAAAGGTGCCTTGTAGGGTGCTTTATAGTAAAGTTTCCTTGGAGGCAACTGGTGTAAAACCTAGCCAAGTCTTGGAAGCCAAAGCACCACATAAACTTCCAAGACTCTGGCTGGATTTTTTTCAAATTGATACAATACAGGACTTGCAAGTAGTGCTCTACCAAGACCCTACTTTGTTTATTGAAGATCACTAATCCTGAAAGGACTGATGAGGTTTTTCAAACTTGGTACTGATGAGATGGCCGACGTGCCAGTATGGGTAAATTTCCTAGGATTGCATGTGAATTTGTGAGAGGAGCAAGTGTTGTCTGACTTGAGCACACAAATAGGCAATCCATTGATGGTGGACCAGCTCACCGGCTCTAGGTGTACATGGAACTATGCTAGAGCGCTAGTGGAAATGGACAGGAGCAAAGAGCATGCAAGAGAAGTCACATTTGAGCTCTCTAATGGAAAGAGTTTTACGCAAAAAGTTGCATATGAGAAGCTGCACTAATTTTGCTCAAAGTTAAATAGCATGGGCATAACAATGGAGAGCATAAAGAAGAAGACGAGCTGTCAATGGATAAGAACAAGAAAGAAGGAGGAACAGTGGTTGGAACAAGTGAAAAGGTAATAATAATCCCTCCCAGGCCCCCAAGCAAAAGAGGTGGTCAGAGGAAAAGGAGTCTTGGCCAAGCTTTAGCTTGGCAATGTGCCAACGAAGCCCTAACCAGCGTGCTAACGAAGCCTTGGCACAACGTGCCAGTGAAGTCCCTCCATCCTAGCACGGTAAGCATAAACCAAGACCCTCAGTCCACCTTGGTTATGTCGTTGTCACAGTCAAGATATGTTCAATAGATGGAACAAACACAAGAAGATGACAATCAATGTGATCACCCAGTCCTAGAGGGACTACAACTCAACAAGTCTTTGAGTCGTTAGTATACAAAGACCATCATATAGAGAGGCTGGATAAGCTAAGCCACCCATATGGTTTCAAGGAAGTAATTTCCAGAACCAAAGCCCTTGCCTTTAAGAAGGCAACCAAGCTACAGAGGACCAAGGTGATCGTAAGAGTTGTAGGCTCTTCAACCCCAACATGCACATAGGATGCTGAAACATAAGGGGCTGCAACATATGTTTTATTCTTGCTTTTGCTCATAAACACAACTTGCTTGTCTTTGGTATACTAGAGACAAAAATTAATATCATAATTTTGGCACAATTTGTACATAACAAGTTTAGGCACTGGGAACATATACATAACTTTAACTCCCACCCTAGTAAAAGGTCCTACTATATTGGAATCCTAATTTTCTTAGCTTAACTATAGTTAGCATCAATGCACATGCCATATTTTGTCTACTTGAAATCCTGGTCACTAGGCACTCTTGATATGTCATTTTCGTGTATGGCCTTAACAAGCTTGTGGACAGAAGATCTCTATAGGAACTACTAGGGAGCCAAAGTAAGGGCCTATCCTCCCATTGGGCAGTCCCTATTGACTTTAAATGTGTCTTGAATGATGGAGAAAGACTTAGTGGCAGGCCAGTTTCTTTCTATGAAATTAAAGACCAACTAAACTATTTCCTGTATTGTGGCTCGAATGAAGTGTGATGTATAGGTTGCACGCACACTTGGGATGATAACACATTCAAGTCCAGGTTAGATCGAGTTATGGCCAACAACCACTATGAGGAAACCTTCCCCTCGACAAGGGCTTACTTCCAGGTGCCAGGGTGCCTCTTAGATCACTCTCCATGCCTTCTAAGATTGCAAAAACGAAGACCCTAAGCCAGGACTCCCCTTCATGTTGTACAACCTATGGGCATATCATGCATCCTTGCTCTCCTTTGTGGGGCAAGGCTGGGCCACTAACATAAGGGGCACATCATTGTATAAACTATGCAAAGAAATTGAAGGCCCTCAAAGGCGCACTAAGGGAGCTAGACAAGAAGGATTTCTCTTATATGTCTTCAAGGGCTACCAAGGAAATCGAGGAGTTGGAGTTGATGCAAGACCCCTCAAGCATGCAATGGGAAACCTCACACTAGAAAGACAAGGTTCAAGCTCAAAGGCAGCTGGCATTCAACTTGAAGGAGGCTAAGAGGAAATATTTTGCTCAATTGGCCAAGGGCAACTGTATCAACCTAAGTGATAGAAACACCATGTTATATCACTCTATACAAAAGAGAAATAAGACTAGAAGCTCCATCACAAGCATCTAATTGGAGGATGGCAGATGCCCACCTCCCTGGACCAGGTGGCCCAGCAGTATGTGCACTTATACACCAGACTGCCAGGCACATCACCAGCAACTCAGCAAGGGGATGGCATGACCATTGGCCTTGGGCCTAAGTTATCCCCATCAAAGATAGCCAATCTGTCCCAGCCTATCTTAGACGAGGATATCAAAGCAGCAAATCTTCAGTATAGGCCACGACAAAGCCCTTGGCCCTGATGGCTACTCTTCCAATTCTTTGTTAAGACATGGCATGTAACAAGCAAAGACACCGTAAAGGCCATACAGGAGTTTATTATGAATGGAAAACTGTTGAAGCATCTCAACCATGCCTTCATTGCCCTTCTTCCCAAGGCAAAGAATGTCACTAGAGTGGAGGACTATAGGCTTATATCCTATTGCAATGTGGTACACAAGGCTATCTCTAATAACTTAGTGAACATGTTAACTCCGGTCATGGGGGACGTCATGGACCATGCTGAGACCAATGATGCATAATGTAATTCTAGTTCAAGAGTTGGCCAGGGAGTATGACAAGAAGCATTCTACTCCAAAGTGTATGCTCAAGGTAGATATAAGGAAGGATTTTGACTCCATAAGCTGGGACTTCTTAAGTGCCATGCTGATTGGCCTTGGCTTTCCTAAGAGATTCGCAGGGTGGATCGTGGAGTATGTCATGACAGCCTCCTACTCAATCACGATTAATAGGGTCCCCTATGGATTCTTTAAAGGGAAGAGGGGACTCAGGCAGAGAGACCCCCTCTCTCTTTCCCTATTTGTCATTTGCATGGAGTACCTATCAAGAATCTTCAGGAGGTTACACCATGATTCCAGCATTAAGTTCCACCCCAAATGTGAAGATAAAAGGATTACACACATTTGCTTCGCTGATGACCTTATACTCTTTTCAGGACAGAACATCACCTTGGTGCAAAAACTATTGCATGCACTAAGTACCTTTGGGCCTGTTCTGGCCTAAAGGTAAACATGAAGAAGTCCCATATATATATTCTGATAGCCTTGGCAAGCTTGTTGAAAGAGTTGGCCTATGGAACACATCAACATTATCTTATGCTGGCAAGCTAGAGCTAATTAAATAAGCATTATAAGGTATAAACTATTTTTGGTTAAGTGCCCTACCAATTCCCTCCTCAGTTATGGCGCAAGTGGATATAATTCGTTTACACTTCTTTTGAGGTGTACCATTACCAGTAAAAAGAAAGCTTGGGTGGCATGGACACAAGTGTGCCTTCCCAATGCTGAAGGGGTGTTGGGAGTCATTAATCTAAAGGCATGGAACATTACCCTCCTGGAAAAATATGCATGGGACATTCATTAAAAGAATGACACTCTTTGGCCCAATGGATGTGCCATTGGTACAACTTACATGCCAACCTCTGGAACAAACCTGCCAGAAAGACTAGCTCTCTTCTTCTAAAGAAATTAATGGATATTCGAGACACACTCATATGTAAGGAAAGATCCCTAGAGGCTATCAAGGAGGTGCTAGCACGTTATCTTTGAGTACTTTAGGCCCAAAGGCACAGTCAGACATTGGCACAAGATGGTTTGGGACTATGCCCTCACTCCAAAGAACGTTTTTACCCTAGGGATGGTAGGCTTGGGCAAGCTGTCCACCAAGGATATGGTACCCTATCAGCACTTGTCTCTATGCTCAGAAAATGTTTAGACAGGCGATCATATCCTCTTCCAATGCATTGCCATGAAAGAGGTGTGGATGAACGTTGCTACTTGGCTTGGCATGCCAACTAACCTCGGAACGTTGAGCCAAATCCTAACCTGGAGCAGACAGAGACGAAAGGGAAAGACTTTGCATGCCAAGGCAACCTAAATTGCACTTGCAGCTACAGTCTATTTTGTTTGGCAGGACATGAACAAGAATATTTTTTAAGGCATAACATTCTTATCAAGGGATGTAATTCATAGATTATGTACCCATGTATCTCAGGATATGTTTAAATTGTACCCACACTTGATAGTTATTAGCTAAGGCAGTTTGTTGCCTACTTTCTATTAGCTATTTATGTTGGATAAACGTTGAGGTAGTCGGTTACCCGTGTAGATAGGGTCTTTTGTATGGGTTCATATCCTCAGATGTTTTGATTCCTTGGTTAACATAACATTTGCATTTTAACCAAAAAAGAAAGAGCTCTCTTAAAGCACTCTAAGAGAGAGTGAGTCACTCGTGGTGCAGAGAGAGAAACACTCCACCTTCTATCTAAGAAGAAAATCACTCCCAACTCTCTTGTTCTTCATCATTTTACCCGCTTATTGCCCTCCCTTACTACTTACTATTCAGTTTTAGTTGTTTTCTTTACTTTGTTATGAAATGACAAGAACCAAAGCAGCTAAGGCAGCTTTGAGATTGAAGCTGACGTCCAAGAGGAGTAACAATTTGGCCTCTAGTTCTATTGTGAGGATTTTCCTCCTAGGCAGGAAGTGGAGTGGCAGAAGAAGCCAACAGATGAGGATGCTGCTCCATACAAGGACATGGGATAGAGTTCTTATGATGCTAAGAAACAAACAAATTGCAGCCAGTTCCAGGAGGATTCCAGCTCAAGTTCAAGTGACTCCTCCTTTCATGGTAGCTCTGATAATGAAGGCTCAACAACCAAGTCTCAGAAGTTCGGGAGTGGTTGTTGATGTAAATGTTTCCTTATCAACATTGGTTGTTCAGTTTAGTTGTAGGAAGTCTAGTTGTTGCTGCTGCTTGTTCGTCTATCGAGAACTATCTATAGGAAGTCTAGGGAGAGGATGAATTAGCTTGCCATATTTTCGGACCATAGAACAAAGACGAAACTGATGTGGGAGCTCCAGTCAATCAGTCAACTGCTAGCGTCCCATTTGTCCACCCCACATGCATCAGCCTTCCCCTTCTTGTGGTAACTTGCCACTTGGAAGTCCTTTACCCAGTAGCCAGATGTCAACTGGGCCATACACCACCTACGTGCCAACTGCACATGCCACCTCAGTTGGAAATATCCCCTTGGCAGGAAATTCCCAAGCCTCAAGTCCTCTATCTCAAACACAGCCCCAACCACCTCCAACTCAATGAAAGGCTTGGAACTCTGTATTTGCTAATAACAGAAAGCCTCAACACTGCCTTAAATTAAGTAAGTCTGATGATGTTTCACCTCGGAAACTACACATCAACGCTGACGAACTACAATCAAATGAAGAACTTGAAAGGTTCTTGGTTGGCTATTTTTGGGACAGGTTCCTTGGCAGGCAAGCAGTCCACAGTCTTTCAAAATCTTGGAAAGTTAAACAAAAGATTGATTTTCATGCCTGCAGATGGACCATCATTAAATTTGACTCAGCAAAGGAAATGGAGGAGGTCTTATATGCAAGGCCTTATTTTGTGTTTGGAAGTTCTTTAATCCTTAAAAGTATGCCTTGTTTCTTCACCTTTGGGGCTACTGAAATGGCATAAGATCCTGTCTGGGTTAATTTTCCCAACCTCCCAATTTCTCTCTGTGTGGATCATGTCCTGTCAGGCATATGATCTGAGCTAGGTATCCCCTTTTAGGCTGATCAGCTTACTACCAATAGGAGTACTTTGAATTATGTTAGAGCCCTGGTGAAAGTGGACTTGAGCAAAGACCTGATGACCGGCGTTAAGTTAGTCTTGTCTAATACTACCACAATAATGCAAAAGGTTGAGTATGAAAGACTCCCATTGTTCTGCAAGGATTGCAAGCAATTGGGACACTGCACTAGAAGTCACAAACAGACTCCTCAACCAGTTGTTCATGACATTGATGAAAGCATTCTTGCAGCTGCCTAGACGAAGTCTCTCACCCTTATTCCTCCTGCTCCACCTGCCAGAAGAATACAAAAAGAGTGATAAGAAAGTGACTCATGCTAAACTAGACAGGCCTCCTGCTCCTGAATCTGATGAACCTGCACCCAACTTGGATAATGTACAAGCACATAGTCTTGAGCTTGTCGTTGCGATTCCCCAGCCTCGTTTTGTTACGATAATGGAAGGTAACTTGACTCTGTTTAGGCAGGAAGCTCAGGTTGGGCGTTCTGACTCCATGCAAGACTTGGACACTCAAGAACAAGGTAATGCCTGCTTTGATCATCATGTAGACAGGATCAAGTCTCTCCAAAAGGATGGCTTCATAGAATTTATGACTGAAACCAAGGCTCTTGCTATGAAGAAAGCCTTAAAGATGTACACAGCAAGGGGAGGGTAAGGGGTGCCACTTAACTATCCTTATAACCATAGGTTTTTGGAACATTAGAGGTTGTGATAAGCCTCTAAAGCAAAATGGTTTGTATGATTTTGTAAACAAGAATAAAGTAGATATTTTTGGTATCTTAGAAACTAAACTAAATAGCAAAATGTTTCTGTTCCTGCAGCAAAAGTTTAAAAGTTAGGAATTTATACATAATTTTGTTCCCATGCTGTCAAAAGGATTCTATTTTGCTCGAATCTTGCTGCAATAGAAGTTAGTCCATTAGTATTGATGCCTAGGCAATTCATTGTAAAATCTTCTTTCTGGTCTCTGGTTTCATTTTTTTAGCTATATTTGTTTACAGGTTTATCAAGCTTGTGGATAGGAGAAGCTTCTGAAGTCTCATCTTTGATCATAGTCATGGACAGCCTGATCCCTGGATTGTCCTTGGAGATTTCAATTATAGACTTAGTGAGGAGAAAGGATGGGTGTCAAGTCTATCGCACATTATGAATCGAAGGACGAACTCAATTGCTTCCTCCAAAGTGCCTTGATGGAGGTTCCATACTCGGGCTGTCTACATTCTTGGGAGGATGGCACTATCAAGTCTAGGATTGACAGAGTCATGTCCAATAGTCCCTTCCTACATACCTTTCTTTTAGCGAAAGCACATTATTTTCCTGTAGGATGCCTGTCTGATCATTCCCCCTGTATCCTCAAGATTTCTGCTTCTAGTCCTTCTGCTAGAGCATCTTTTGAATTCTTCAACATGTGGGTAGATCATGCTGACTTCCTGTGACTTCTAAGACAACGTTGGAGTAGTAGGTTTTATGGCTCAACTATGTTTTAGTTATGTAAGAAGCTCAAACCTCGAAAATCTCCTCTTAGGGAGCTCAACAAAAAAGCCTACTCCCATACCTCAAGCAGGCTGACAAGGCAGTGGAAGACATGGTACGTATACATGAACACCCTGATGACCTCTAGGGTTCTTCTGAATGGAAGACCAGATTAGAGACTCAAAGGAACCTTGCCTTCAATCTGATGGAGGATAAAGGAAATACTTCTCCCAATTGATCAAAGGTATCTATTTTGCACTTGAGTAAAAGGAACACTAAGTTCTTTCATTCTATAATTAAACAAAATAGGGGTATGAATAGTATTACTGTTGTTCAACTAGTTGATGGAACCATGTCCACTTCAATTGAGCATGATGGCCAACAATTTGTTCGTTTATTCACTAATTTACTGGGGACTAACCAAATTGTTTAGAGAATCAGTTTGAATGTCTTGAAAAGTGATCATATGCTCTCTCCGTAGCACTTAGGTACCCTAACTGTGCTAGTATTGGGGGAAGAGGTCAAAGCTACTCTTTTCTCTATTGGGAAGGACAAGGCTCCTAGGCCTGAGGGTATTCCTCCTATTTCTACATCAGGGCCTGGGTGATAGTTGGCCCTCATTTCATGGCTGCTCCATAGGAATTCTTTCAAAATGGTGTCCTCCTTAAGCAGATCAATCATGCCACAATTGCTTTAGCGCCTAAAGCTACTCAGGTCAGTAGGGTGGAAGATTATAAGCCTATCTCTTGTTGTAATGTGGTCTACAAGATTATTTCCAAGATTCTGTCCACCAGACTTGGTCTGTTATGAAGGACTTTACGGATCATGCACATGCCGATTTCTTGAAGAGTAGGCCTGTGATAGAGAATATCTTCTTGGTTCATGAACTAATCAGGTAGTATGGAAAGAAACGCACCTCTTCTAAGTCCATGCTCAAAGTAGATACCAGAAAGGACTTTGACTCCATCAGTTGGACCTTTCTCAAGGGCATGCTTACTTGTATGGGATTCCCTGATCCTTTTACATATTGGATTATGGAATGTGTTTCCAATACTGCCTATTCTGTCTCCATCAATGGTACATGTTTTGGCTTCTTTAAGGGTAGGAGGGGTCTTACACAAGGGGACCCCTTGTCTCCCTTTCTGTTGGTCATTGGCATAGAGTATCTCGCTAGGCTTGTTAGACAGCTGCATCATGACAGGGATTCCAACTTCCACCCTAATTGTGCTATGCAATATATTACTCACCTTTGTTTTGCTAATGATCTCATCTTGTTTGCAAGAGGAGATGTTACTTTAGTTCACAAAATCATGACTGCACTCTCAGAATTTGGAGACTGCTCAGGGCTCAGGGCCAATATGGCTAAATCACATTTCTTTCATGCTGGCCCAGGAAATGACACTGAATAGTTGCAATCTGTCACTGGTTTTGCTAAAGGAACTATGACTTTCAGATATTTGATGATCTCTCACAGGGTGTCAGGAGCACACTACTCAGCCTTCATAAATGAACTGATGGACAAAGTGGGGCTTTAAAGTGTAGCCAAACCTGTTGAGAAAAAGTGTTTGAATGATTTACAAATGCATGATTTAAATAGTAAAAGTTTACGAAATGCATGACGAAATTTATTACTTGACACGTTTTTGTGATATACATGCCTCATATGCTTTATGTATATTGTTGCCATACTAACAAGCCATGAAGCATTAAAAACATTTGTTATCTTTGAACTATTTTCAGGTGCCACCATTAATGAACTAAACTAGTTCATTAAGTGAAGTACTTAAGTTAATGAACTAACTAGTTCATTAAATAGAGATATATTTGGACAAAGCTTGATGGCAACAAATTTGGAAAAGGAAAGTCTCCTCCCCATTTGGATATACACGCTTACATACATATATTATATATATATTCAGATTTTTTTGTAAAAGGCACAATATACATATATTCCGACGTACTACCGACACGTTACATATATTACAAACGTACGTCAACATCACACCACTATATTCACCTCATATTTATGAGTATATTCAGGTCTTATAGCATATGATATAAGTCATGGTGATGACATAATTATAATGACACATTACAAGGTTATAAACCAAAAATTGTCGTATCGAGTGACTACCAAAACTTCACCAACGTGTCACGTACTTGCCATCTAAAGATGGCCAGACCATATACTTTAAAAATAGCCAAAATTTTCGTGGCTCACATGTTTAAATCATCCATAAAATCATTCCATGTTGGCACACACAGATCACCCACAATTTAGGCCAAATTGTGGAGATTTCAAATTCAAAGTTTAAGGCAAATGGGGCGCCTCTTTAAGTCAGCCATTAGAGCTGAATATTTAATTTATTTTATGTATATTATGTGTGACATAATATATATAACATGTGCAAAATGTTTGAATTTAATCGGATAAAAATCGCGTAATCCACAAAAGTCGAAAATTCGGTTTTCTACGAACATAACACATGGAACGTTTTTGGCATGACTTGTAACATGTATCTAGATAATTTTTACACTTTCAAGACATGTTAAAGTGTTCTAGAAAATTCAAATTATGGCTGATTGGAATTTACCATATATGCATAATTATTGTGCATTATTTGACAAAGTTTATTAAAATGCAATTCAGCACATGTACAAGTCTTCTCACATGCCATTTGAAGCCTTGATGGAGCCTATGTGGAGCTTATTTGGCACTTTAATTGATGGAAAACAAGCCACACATGATTGGTAACATTGAAGAGGGCAATACACAAGGAAACAATTCAAAATACAACACATGCTGAAATTTCAGCACATGTTGTACATTATGGACGAATTTCGGTGTATTTTTGTCTTCAATTTAATTTAAAAGTGTAGGGGGTTGATGTGTGATTGTATGGTAATGTTTTGACTATATTTGAGCACATGTTTTGTAAGTTTTTTTCAGATTTTACAGCTCATTAAAGGATGCCAAATTGGACCAATTAACAAGTGACAAGTAAGCAAGGCCAAATAATCCCTCCAATCATAATGTGCCAAGTAAGATGGTGTCATATCTACACAAGGCAATCTTCCAAGGGCATTAAAGAGAATTCTCAATAAGGTAAGATACCCTAGGGGGCGGCCACATATGATAAAAAGAGAAGAATGGTGCAAACAAGTAAAAGACTACAACTCTCATTCTCTCGAGATCAAGAAGATCTACTATTTTCTTCTTCTTCTTTTTCTTTCTTCTTCTTTTTCTTCTCTCAAGCCTATTGTTCATATACTCAAGATATTGTATAGGCTTTGGTCATACCACCATACACGTTTCATTTTTTGTAAAGGTTGATCAAGGTGTTATCAAACCTTCCTTCGTTCTGTGGTGGTGTCCGTGATCCGTTTGATTGATTGTATTGTTTGTGAAATGGTGAAGTTGGTGTGTAACTCTAGCAACCCTTGTGGTAAGGTGTGTTTGGTGTTTAGTGATAACCGAGGAAGGTGTCCTCGAAGACTAGAGTAGGTTATTTTACCGAACCAGTATAAAATTCTTGGTATTCTTACTTTCAACACTTTACTTTCAGTTTCCAGTATTTTACATCAATTTTGTTGCCACAGAAAAAATAGTAAACTTTTTTCAAAAATTACAAAACATTTAGAAACATATCCACATCTCCTAGTTTTCATTTGGCGCAAGTTT
This sequence comes from Eustoma russellianum, assembly GCA_036186865.1. Lineage (NCBI taxonomy): Eukaryota > Viridiplantae > Streptophyta > Magnoliopsida > Gentianales > Gentianaceae > Eustoma > Eustoma russellianum. The sequence goes on along the minus strand of AP025075.1, from coordinate 12,273,379 downwards.
CAACTCATTTAGATAAGTATAAGTCAGTCAAACCTTTATAGTTTATTGAATAGTGCATTCTGATTTTCAGACTTGCAAAGGTTGAGAACATCAACGTATTTGATATACTTACCAAAGGAATTTTGAAAAACTGTTTAAACCCTTTAAAGTACATATCCTAAGGGTCATTCCACAAAATTTTCAGATCATTTGGAGTTGTAAATTAATAAGAATAAATTTGTCATTTTGAAGAACACTTTCTGGCAGATTTACACAATCTCTGTAAAAACGGTTTTCAAGGCCTTGTACTTTGAATTTTGATCTGAAATTTCTATAACACATACAAAACATATGAAAGTACTATTTCACCAAATTTCACAATTTTTGGACGTATTGGTCATTCAATTAATCCAAAATAGAGTCTGAAAACAGAATCTGGGTTAATTGGTAACAAAAAGTTTCAAAAACCAATTGTTTCCGCACCCACTATTCAACCCTCCTTTTTAGTGGTGCTATACAGGTCCTACAAGTGGTATTTGAGAGCAGGCACACTCACAACAAGAGGATCCAATGATCTTTGTGAGATGGCAGCCACTAGTCACAAAACCGAGCAAGAAGGAATGTCAACCGTAAAGCCTCCTCTTTCTGATGGTGAGTCTTTTATACAATAGAAACTTAGAATGAAACTTTTCTTTATGGCTATTGATATTGATTTGTGGTCTATTATAAAAGATGGCTCTTTCGTTCTTTCTAAGTTATCTACTGTTGATGGTGTCACGCTAGAAGTCATAAAACCGAAACAAGAATACACTAGTGATGACAAAAAGAGATTAAGTATGAAAGCTAGAGCGATGCAACTTCTTTTAAACGGGTTGAGCAAAAGCGAATCAAGTTATGTGTCTAACTGCTCTAATGCCCAAGAGATGTGGAGAAATCTGAAGATGAAACATGAAGGGACGAGTCAAGTCAAAGATTCTAAAATAAATATGCTTATGTCTACTCTTGAGTCTTTTAAATTATTGCCTAATGAATCTATCATTGATATAGACTTAGATTGACTAACATCTACAATTCGCTTGAGTCTCTTGGTGAAGCTTTTTTCTACATAGGAAAAGGTTCAAAAGGTGCTAAGAAGTCTCCCATCCAAATGGGATTCAAAAGTCACTGCAATCGAAGAAAGTAAGGATACTAAATCAATAAAGATGGAGGAACTAATCAGATCTTTAAAGGTATACGAAAACAAACTTAATCTAGAAATACTGAATCTACTTCTAAACAAGATAAAGTTATAGCGTTTAAATCAAATGAATACGTCTGTACTTCTTATGATTGCGTAGATGATAGTGACACAGATTCTGATGATGAATATCTAATGACGGTTGCTAAAATATTAAGAAAGAGCATGAGAAAATTGATTAAAAACATACATAAGCCTACTTCATCTAAGAATCATAGAAATAAAAATAATGAGGAAATAAAGTTCTATGAATGTGGAAAACTTGGACACTTGTCATCTGATTGCCCGAACAAAGGACAAACAAACGAACAAAAACCATGACAAGGATCGGACCAAAACTAGACTCATCTCAAAACCTAAACAAAGGAGAAGAGCCTTCAAAGCCTCCACTTGGAGTGACTCATCTGACTCTGAGACTGATGATACCGAAGAACAAACTGCACAAGTATGCTTTACATCTAAGGCATCAAATGAGGTATCTTCGGACTCTGATTCTCATTCTGAACTTTCTTATAATGATTTATTCTGTCAATATCTTGAGTTGCATAAGTTTTCTAAGACTCTTGCAAAATAAAAGAAACGATCAATTGAAGACAAGAAGTTGTTAGAATCATCTAACACGAACCTTGTTTCTAAATTAAACGATTCAAAAGAAGAGTCTTCTTGCACAATTAATGCATTAAAATCAGAGGTATCATCATGAAAAACACAAAATAATGAAATGAAATCCGATATTTCAAACTTGAAATCAAGGAATGCAGATCTTGAAAAAATGGTGAAATAGTTTGACACAAGTACAAACATGCTAGATCGCATCATCTCTTCATAAAAGCATGATAGTGACACAATCTGATTAGGATACGTTGAGAAAAACAATGTAGGACCTCAGGCGCTACCATCTCTCCCAAAACCAATTGGTGACAGGAGATGCGCATACCCTAGCCTTATAGTGCATTCAGCACACAAGCGCCCACGACATTCGACTGTGACTTGGCCCACACGGCCTACGCCCACCGGCCTACGCCACGGGACAATTGCTACACCTAAAAATCTCTCCCTCAGCAATTGCTCCTGCTGGGAATCGAACCCGTGACCTCGCTCTGATACCACTTGTAGGACATCAGGCGCTACCATCTCTCCCAAAACCAATGGTAGCGCCTGAGGTCCTACAAACAAGACAAAATAAATCAACCAAAGTCATTCCATCATCGTCTAAGAAAATAGATGCCTTCAAGAAAAATGTGGCACCTAAAAGGACGCCTAGATCACCCCTTACTTCATCCCATCGTGCCTCTTCTTCATATCATACAAGGTGTAATTATGTTCCATATAAATATGAAAAAAAAACCTTTGATGCATACACAACATTCATTCAACATAAATGCATCTAGATCATGCAGTATACACATGAATACAAATGCATATCAAAAACAAAGATCATACTATGTGCATGATGGGATTCTCGGCCAAAAGCCAAACACATACCCACATAACGTCCATTATATTGTGTCTTCATCTCTGTTCTAACCTTTTGGAAGGCCTAGGAAGGTCACCCAAGTTTGGGTACCAAAAGGGACATTTGCAAAGGGTTGAATAAATAACCCTTAGGAACACACTTGAAATGCATGATTTTTGTTGATATACTATAAACTGCCATTTCTTTCTTACATGTACTTATGATATTATTTACAAAATAAAGGGGGAGAGAGTGTGCATGATTTAAGGAGGAGAGAGAGCATGATTGCACAATTTAAGGGGGAGACAACGATACTATAAAATTCAAAATTCAAAATTCAAAATTCAAAATTCGAATTTGTGCCTAATTGGAGGGGAAGCAATTATGTTTATTTTATGAACCAGTGTTATTTTGTAAATCATCAAAAGGGGAGATTGTTGAGAAAAAAATGTTTGAATGATTTACAAATGCATGATTTAAATAGTAAAAGTTTACGAAATGCATGACAAAATTTATTACTTGACACGTTTTTGTGATATACATGCCTCATATGGTTTATATATATTGATGTCGTACTAACAAGCCATGAAGCATTAAAGGTTACATCATATGGCAAACCTTTGTTGTCTTTGAACTATTTTCAGGTGTCACCATTAAAGAACTAAACTAGTTCATTAAGTGAAGTAGTTAAGTTAATGAACTAACTAGTTCATTAAACGGAAATATATTTGGATAAAGCTTGATAGCAACAAATTTGGAAAAGGAAAGTCTCATCCCCATTTGGATATACACGCCTACATATATATATATATATTATATATATATTCAGATTTTTTTAAAAAGGCACAATACACATATATTCCGACGTACTATCGACACGTTACATATATTACAAACGTACGTCAATGTAACACCACTATATTCATCTCGTATTTATGAGTATATTCAGGTCTTATATCATATAATACAAGTCATGGTGATGACAAAATTATAACGACACGTTACAAGGTTATAAACCGGAAATTGTCGTATCAAGTGACTTCCGAAACTTTGCCAACGTGTCACGTCCTTGCCATATAAAGATGGCCAGCTCATATACTTTAAAAATAGCCAAAAATTTCTTTGCTCACATGTTCAAATCAGCCATGAAATCATTCCATGTTGTCACACACAAATCACCCACAATTTAGGCCAAATTGTGGAGATTTCAAATTCAAAGTTTAAGGCACAGGGCATCTCTTTAAGTCAGCCATTAGAGCTGAAAATTTAATTTATTTTATGTATATTATATGTGACATAATATACATAACATGTGCAAAAATTTTGAATTTAATCGGAAAAAAATCACGTAATCCAAGAAAGTCGAAAATTCGGTTTTCTACGAACATAACACATGGAACGTTTTTGGCATGACTTGTAACATGTATCTAGATACTTTTTACACATTGAAGACATGTTAAAGTGTTCTAGAAAATTCAAATTATGGCTGATTGGAATTTACCATATATGTGTTATTATTGTGCATTATTTGACAAATTTTACTAAAATGAAATTCAGCACATGTACAAGTCTTCTCACACGCCAATTGCAGCCTTGATGGAGCCTATCTAGAGCTCATTTGGCACTTCAATTGGTGAAAAATAAGCCACACATGATTGTTAATATTGAAGAGGGCAATACACAAGGAAACAATTCAAAATACAATACATGCTGAAATTTCATCACATGTTGTTTATTATGGACGAATTTTGGTGTATTTTTGTCTTCAATTTTATTCCAAAATTGAAGGGGATTAATTTGTGACTGTATGGTAATGTTTTGACTACATTTGAGCACATGTTTTGTAAGTTTTTTTTTCAGATTTTACATCTCATTAAAGGATGTCAAGTTGGACCAATTAACAAGTGACAAGTAAGCAAGGCCAAGTCATCCCTCCAATCATAATGTTGCAAGTAAGCGAGATGGTGTCATATCTACACAAGGAAATCTTCCAAGGGCATTAAAGAGAATTCTCAAGAAGGAAAGATACCCTAGGGGGGCGGCCACATATGATAAAAAAAGAAGAATAGTGCAAACAAGTTGAAGACTACAACTCTCATTCTCTCAAGATCAAAAAGCTCTACTATTTTCTTCTTCTTTTTCTTTTTTCTTCTTCTTTTTCTCTGAAGCCTATTGTGCATATATTCAAGATATTGTATAGGATTTGATCATACCACCATACACGTTTCATTTATTGTAAAAGTTTGATCAATGTGTTATCAAACCTTTATCCGTTCGGTGGTGGTATACGTGATCCGTTTGATTGATTGTATTGTTTGCGAAAGGGTGGAGTTGGTGTGTAACTCCAGCAATCCTTGTGGTAAGGTGTATTTGGTGTTTAGTGATAACCAAGGATGGTATCCTTGAAGACTAGAGTAGGTTGTTTTAACCGAACCAGTATAAAATTTGTGGTGTTCTTACTTTCAGCACTTTACTTTCAGTTTTCAGCATTTTGCATCAATTTTGTTGCGACAGAAAAAATAGTAAACGTTTTTCAAAAATTACAAAAGTTTACAAAAACATAGAAACATCTCCTGGTTTTCATTTGGTGCAAGTTTCAACTCATTTGGATAAGTATAAGTCAGTCAAACCTTAATAGTTCCGAGACTAGTGCAATCGGATTTTCAGACTTGCAAAGGTTGAGAACATCAATGCATTTGACATACATACCAAAGGAATTTTGGAAAATTGTTTAAATACTTTAAAGTACATATCCTAAGGGTCATTCCATAAAAGTTTCAGATCATTTGGAGTTGTAAATTAATAGGAATAAATTTTTCATTTTGAAGAACACTTTCTGGTAGATTTACACAATCTCAGTAATAACGGTTTTTCAAGGCTTTATACTTTGAGATTTGATCTGAAATTTCTGTGACACATACATAACATCGAAAGTACATTGTCACTAAATTTCACACTTTTTGGAGGTCTAGAACCTAGCCATTCAATTAATCCAAAACAGGGTCTGAAAACAGAATCTGTTTTCATAAGTGGGTAATTGGTCAAAAAAAGTTTTAAAAACCGATTTTTTCCACACCCACTATTCAACCCCTTTCCTCCTAGTGGTGCTATACAAATCCTACAAAACTTTCCTATGCTGGTAGACTCGAACTGATGAGATCAATCCTGCAAGGAATTAGTTATTTCTTGTTAAGTGCAATGCCTCTTCTTGCAACAGTGGGGGACCTCATTAACAGAATCTGCCGACATTTATAGTGCGGCAATTCGCCACTTGGAGCTAGGAAGGCTTGAGTTTCCTGGTCCAAGGTGTGCAAGCCAAGGTCTGAGGGTGGTCTGGGAGTTTTGGAGCTTAAGGCCTAGAATTTGGCACTCCTATCTAAGAATTTATGGAATATACACAATAAAAAGGACACATTATTGGTGCAATGGATGAACCACAAGTACATAATATACAGTACACTCTGGACAAGGGTGGGACACAAATCAGTCTCCTCCCAGCTGAAGAAATTTATGGAGATCAGGGACAAACTGCTGATTAATGGAGGTTTCTATCTTCCTGCCATGATAGATTTCTCATCTTGGACAACTGATGGGGAATGAAAACCTCAACAGGCTTACAACTACTTCAGAACTAGAAGTGTTAGGGTCACCTAGGCTAAGATTATTTGGAATACTGACATTATTCCCGCACACAATTTTATCTTATGGCTGGCTGGCCTTAACAAGCTACCTAGTAAGGACGGACTTGGGTTCTTAGATGATACCACATGAACATTATACTCTACAGCTCCAGAAATCATGCAGCACCTTATTTTCTCCTGCCTAGTTGTAAAGGAAGTGTGGCAGTCTATCTCAGCATGGCTTGCACTACCAAATAGAATTCACTCCCTTCCTAGAAAATTGTTTTGGGGCTCCATAAAGATCAAAGGCACAACACTGAGATCAAAGGCGGCCAAGATTGGTTTAGCGGCTACTGTATACTTCATATGGAAAGCTAGGAGCAGGAAAATTTTTGAAGGGTTATCTTTTGTATGTAGGGATGTTACTCATAGAATATGCACTCATGTATTTAGAGTTATGTATTGGTTATTCCCATATTTGCTAAACATAGGCAGCCTGTTGCCCACTGGCTAGGCAACCTCTACTTTATTCTGATTAGCATTAGTAAGCCAGCCTGTTGGCTTATTGATTATGCCTATTGTATGTGTTACATCCCTGCTAATGCTTTGATATTTCTGGTTAATATACTTGCATTTTAACAAAGAAAGAAATAGCTCTCTCAAAGAAAGAGCTCTAAAAGTCTCAAGTCAAATCTGAGTTAGAGAGAGAAACTCTCTAGCTTCTCTTTTGAAGTTGCACTCCTCCTTGGCTGATGTTCATACTCAGCTCTTCCAATCTTGCAAGCATTCAGATTCTTGGTGTGTACACCATCCTCTTCCCCATCATTCTCTTCTCCATTTGCCAAAGATTTCTACCCTTGTTTGGCCAGAAATTGCAAGATCAATGGCTCCTAAGGCAGCCATAGAAAAGGAAAAAATGCTGCAGCCGGAAACCTTGAATCTTCAAGCTCTAGCCTGAGTGGTCTCCCTTCAAGGCAGGCAGGAGAAAGTTGAAGCAAGTTCTCATTCAGCAAGGGAATAAGGACGTTGAGTTGGAGATGGTGTCTTCATGTGACGAAGACGAGGAAGAGAACACCTTCTCCTTCCATGGAAGCACCGAAGGTGAGACCTCAGCTAAAACGGCTCCTAAACAAAAGACCACCTCATCCAGTCACATTCTAGCACCCAGCCAATTACCCGCCTGGCAAGCTCTGCTAGTCAACCTTCGGATGGTGCGCCACGCACCAGCACACAAGCTGGCACGGCGGTCTTGCCTGCAGATGTGACGTGTAAGCCTGTTGACCCAACTTCCTCACCACCTTATGCACCCCTTTCCCATTAGATAAATGATGGTGTAACACAAGCTTGCCATACTGATAACATGCAAGTTAAGCTAGTTGGCACACCTAACTGTCCAAGGATGTAGCCTGCCAAGACAGTGCTGCATGCTAGACTTGGCTTGCCAGGCCAACAAGCCAACGATCCAGCCTTAGATGTTGGTCCATCCCATCAAGGAACCACAGCCACAACTGGTGACGGTAAGCCCTGGAGCTCCTTGTTTGCAAACAATAGGAATCCAGAGCATTGCAGGAACTAAAGAAAACTAAGATAAAGAAAAATGGGAAATTGTTTTTCAATGTGGATATGTTGAAGCACGGTGATGAATGGGAAAGGAGCCTAGTAGGGTGCTTTGTTGGGAAGTTCTCTGGTAGGCAAGCGGTTTACAACCTTGCAAAGATATGGAAGCCCAAACACCGCATTGGCTTTCATGTTTCTGGATGGATAATCTTCAGGTTTGATACAAATCAAGGTTTGCAAAGGTCCTCTACTCTGGACCTTACATTGTGTATGGAAGATTCCATATCTTGAAAAGGATGCCAAGGTTTTCTTAGATTTGGAGTAGAGGGATGGCCAAGGTCCCATTATGGGTGAACTTCCCAAGGTTGCCCAATAACCTTGGGTGGAACAAGTATTGCCAGACTTGTGCTCACAAATTGGCAACCCCCTATTGGCCGACCAACTTACTGCGACTAGAGGCACTTGAAATTTTGCAAGGGCCTTAGTTGAGATAGACTTGAGCAAAGAACTCATCACAGAGGTTGACATTGAACTCTTTAATGGCGAGGGTTTCATGCAGAGAGTAGAATATGAAAGGCTGCCATTATACTGCCAAAAGTGCAAACAACTTGGGCATGGTATTGGCATGCACAAACAGAGGAAGAACAAGCCCAACCCGAAGACATGGAAGTAAGGGAAGTAGAATTAGAAGTAAATGAGAAGGTGGTAATCATACCACCATTTCCACCAAACAAAAGGAATGTTAGGTAGAGAAGGAGGTGAGTTAGGGTATTCATGCCAATAAAAAACACTTTCTCACGTCATGGACCAACACAAGCCTGGACGACCAACCAGCCCTAGCCATTGCTCTAACCCAACAAGGGTATATCCAAATAATAGAACGTACACAGGCAGCGGGTGACCAAAGCATTGTAGAGGATGGTCTACCATCCCAACATACCTTTGCAGACACTGTCTACAAGGAGAACCACGTTGAGCGAATCAAGGAGCTTGGGCAACAAGAAGGCTTCAAAGAGGTAATCACTAGAAGAAAATCCATTGAACTAAATAAGGCTGCAAAGATCCAACATGCCATGGCCAAGGCTGGAGGACCTGGCCACCTGCCCATGAAATGATAATTGGTTGCTGGAACAAAAGGGGCTGCAATAAGCCCCTCAAGCAAAGAGGTTGCTTGCTTTTGTCCCGAAACACAAATTGCATATTTTTGGTATACTAGAGACTAAACTAAATAGTTCAATGTTGAGACAACTGGTGAGCACTCACTTGGAATGTGTACATAACGTTGACTCCTACGTTGGTAAAACGATCCGTATACTATGGAATCCAAATTTTGTTGCATTAACTATACTTAATATGAACCCCCATGCAATATTTTGTATTGGTAAATGCGTGGTTTCTAACCAAATATTGTATATCACTTTTGTATATGGCTTGAACAATTTGGTGGACAGAAGGCAGTTGTGGGAGACACTAGAAGCCCAAAGTAAGAGCATGACTACACCTTGAGCTGTCATAGGCGACTTCAATTGTATATTGAGTGAAGGCGAAAGACATCGAGGTAGTCCAGTCTCATTCTCTGAAGTCAAGGACAACTCAACTGTTTTCTTCATTGTAGCTTGGTGGAAGTGCCTTACACAGGTTGTATGCACACTTGGGACGATGACATCATCAAACCCCGTTTGGACTGTGCCATGGCCAACCTCTGTTTGGACTGTGCCATGGCCAACAATCACTAGGTGGAAGTCTTCCCCTTGGCAAGGGTTCACTTCAAGGTACCCGGATGTCTTTTTGACCACTCCCCTTGCATACTAATCTTGTAAGACATGGGCGCACAAGAAAGACCTTCCTTCAAATTTTACAATATGTTGACGGACCATGACATCTTCATATCATTAGTTGGTTAATATTGGGACACCCATATCCTTGGCATAGGCATGTTCACACTTTGTATGAAGTTAAAAGCCCTCAAAGCACCACTTAAAGAGTTGAACAGCAAAGGATAGTCTCATATCTCCTCTAGAGCAGACAAGGCCTTGGAAGAACTGAAACTTAGGCAAGAACTGTAACCCCTTATTGGCGCACCAATGATTGGAAACACAAGCTCCAAACAAAACGCCAGCTTGCCTACAACCTCAAGCAGGCTAAAAGGCGTTACTTTGCAAAAACTGACCAAAGGGAATTTCATCCAACTGAGATATACAAACACAAAGTTCTGCGATTCAACACTCAAGAGAAATAAGGCCAGAAACTGCATTGCTAGTGTGCAACTAGATGATGGCAAGGTGTCCACCTCCCTTAACTAGGTGGGCCAACAGTTGGTCAACTACTATATCAAGTTGTTGGGCACCCACCAAACAGTTCATCAAATAATTGCGGATATGATAGACTTGGGACCAAAGTTATCCACGTCAATGCAGCAAAGCTAACCCAATCCTTCCTTGATGAGGGGATAAAGGCAGCCTTATTTAGCATTGGCATGGACGAAGCCCGGCCCTAATGAATACTCGTCACAGCTCTTCACCAAGGCATGAGAGATAGTAAGAAAGGACACAACAGTAGGCATACAAGTTGTTTCTTCAAGAATGCCAAGCTACTCAAGCAAGTCAACCATGCATTGGATACCCTTGTGCCCAAAGAAAGCAATGTTACTAGAGTGGAGGGCTATATACCTATTTCTTGTTGCAATGTGATCTATAAGACATCTTCAAAGTGTTGGTAAACAGACAGGTCCCAGTAATGGGGGATTTCATGGACCAAGTTCAGTCCGGCTTTCTTAAAGGAAGATCAATGATGCACAATGTGTTCCTGGTGCAGGTGCTGGTCAAAGAATATTGTAAGAAGCGTACTGTACCAAAATGCATGTTGAAGGTAGACATAAGCAAGGATTTAATTCAATCAACTAGGACTTTTATTTGCCATGCTCAGTGGGCTTGGATTCCTGAGTGTATTTGTTGGATGGATCATGGAGTGTGTTACGAATACCTCATACTCTGTCACAATCGATGGTTCACCACAAGGCTTCTTCAAAGGAAAGAGAGGACTCAAGCAAGGGGATCATCTCTCTCCTTTCCTGTTTGCCATTGGCATGGAATACTTATCCAGGCTTCTTAGACGGGTGCATTTTGACAAAAGCTTTAAGTACCACCCAAAATGTGCAGAACAGAGGATTATACACCTAAGCTTTGCTGATGATCTTATCTTATTTGCAAGAGGAGACACCTCAGCTAGGGAGAGTTTCATGCAGACAGTAGAGTAAGAAAGGCTGCCAATATACTACACAAAATGCAAACAACTTGGGTATGGTATTGGCACGGGCAAAGAAAGGGAGAACAAGCCCAACCTGAAGATATGAAAGTAAGGGAAGCGGAATTGAAGGTAAATGAGAAGTGGAAATCATGCCGCCACGACCACCTAACAAAAGGAATGTTAGGCGAAGAAGGAGGGAAAGTCAAGGTATCCATGCCAATGAAACTCACATTGGCACGCCATGAACACCAGCCAACCTTGGTCATGGCTCTACCTCAACCAGGGTATATCAAAATAATGGAACAAACACAGGCAGTGATTTACCAAACCATAGTAGAGGATGGTCGACCATTCGCACATACCTTTGCAAACGTTGTCTACAAGGAGCACCACATTGAGCGAATCAAGGAGCTTGGGCAATAAGAAGGCTTCAAAGAGGTAATCGCCAGAACAAAACCCCTTGCCCTAAAGAAGAATGAAAAGATCCAACATGCCATGGCCAAGGCTGGAGGACCTGGCCACCCGTCGATGAAATGATAATTGAGCAAATAAGTTTGCTTGCTTTTGCCCAGAAACACAAATTGTATATTTTTGGTATACTAGAGACTGAAAAAATAGTCCAATGGTGACACAACTTGTGAGCACTCACTTTAGGCATTGGGAGTATGCACATAACTTTGACTCCCATATTGGTAAAAGGATCCATATACTATGGAATCCAAATTTTGCTGCATTAACTATACTTAGTTGGAACCTCCATGCGATTCTTTGTATTATTAAATGCTTGGTTTCTGACCAAGTATTGCATATCACTTTTTTATATGGATTTAAGAAGTTGGTGGACAGAAGGAGTTGTGGGATACCCTTAAAGACCAAAGTCAAAACATGACTACACTTTGTTATGTCCTAGGCGACTTCAATTGTATCTTGAGTGAAGGTGAAAGACTTGGAGGCAAGCCAGTCTCATTCTACAAACTCAAGGAGCAACTCAACTGTTTCCTTCATTATGGCTTGGTGGAAGTGCCTTACACAGGTTTTATGCACACTTGGGACGATGGCTGCATCAAATCTTGATTGGACCGTGCCATGGCAAACAGTCACTTGGTGGAAGTCTTCCCCTTGGCAAGGCCTCACATCAAGGTACCTGGATGTCTCTCTGACCACTGTCCTTGCATAATAAACTTCGAAAACATTGGCCCACAGCAAAGACCTTCCTTTAAATTTTATAATATATGGATGGACCATGACACCTTCATATCATTGGTTGGATAATCTTAAGACGCCTATATTTCTGGCACACCCATGTTCACACTTTGTAAGAAGTTACAAGCCCTTTAAGCACCATTTAGAGAGCTGATCAAGAAAGGATACTCCCACACCTCCTCTAAAGGAGACACGGCCTTGGAAGAATTGGAATTTATGCAAGAACAATCAACCCCTCATTGGGGCACTAATGATTGCAAACACAAGCTCCAAACAATCGCCAGCTTGCCTACAACCTCAAGGAGGCTGAAAGGAAGTATTTGCACGATTGGCCAAAGGGAACTACATCCAGCTGGGTGATAAACACAAGGTTCTACAGCTCAATACTCAAGCAAAACAAGGCCAAAAACTACATTGCTAGTGTGAAACTGGATGATGGCACGGCGTCCACCTCCCTTGACTAGGTGGGCAAACAGTTTGTGAACTACTACATCAAGTTGTTGGCACCCCCCCCAAACAGTTCATCAGATAGTTTAGGATGTTATAGACTTGGGACCAAAGTTATCCCCCATCAACACCATAAAGCTAACCCAACCCTTCTTTGATGAGGAGATAAAGGCGGTCCTATTTAGCAATGGCAAGAACAAAGCCCCTGGACCTGATGGATACTCGTCATAGTTCTTCACCAAGGCCCGGGAGATTGTAGGAAAGGACACAACAACGCCCATACAAGAGTTTTTCAAGAATGGAAATCTATTCAAGCAAGTCAATCATGCATTGATTGCCCTTGTTCCCAAAGAAAGCAATGTTACTAGAGTGGAGGGCTATAGACCTATTTTTTGTTGCAATGTGATCTATAAGACCATCTCCTAAGTGTTGGTAAACAGGCTAGTCCCAGTATTTGGGGATTTCATGGACCCAGCTCAATCAAGCTTTCTTAAAGGAAGATCAATGATGCACGATGTGTTTATGATGCAAGAGCTGGTCAGAGAATATTGCAAGAAGTGTACTATACCAAAATGCATGTTGAAGGTAGACATAAGGAAGGCCTTTAATTCAATCAACTGGGACTTTTATTTGCCATGCTCAATGGGCTTGGATTCCTAAGTATATTTGTTGGATGGGTCATGGAGTGTATTACCAATACCTCATACTCTGTCTCAATCGATGGTTCACCACAAGGCTTCTTCAAAGGAAAGAGAGTACTCAATCATGGGGATCCTCTCTCTCCCTTCCTATTTGTTATTGGCATGGAATACTTATCCAGGCTTCTTAGACGGGTGCATCTTGAAAATGCTTGAAGTTCCACCCAAAATGTGAGGAACAAAGGATTACACACCTCTACTTTGCTGATGATCTCATCTTATTTGCAAGAGAAGACAACTCTTCTGTGCAAAACTTATGGATGCTCTCACCAACATTGGAGACTATTTTGGGATGAAGGTCAATCGGAGAAATCAGACATCTTCTATGCTGGACTTAGGGAGGAAGGGCCTAGTCTTCAAGCCATCACACGCTTCCCTCTTGGGACTAAGTCTTTCATGTACTTGGGGATTCCCATAGCTGGATATAAGTTGCAAGCATCGCATTATGCTTCTTACTTGACCAAGCTAACGAAAAAAGTTGGCCTTTGGAAGTCTGCCTCCATATCCTATGTGGGTAGACTGGAACTTGTGAAGTCAGTCTAGTAAGGGGTTCGCTATTTTTGGTTGAGTGCCCTACAATTACCTTCATCAGTCAAGGCACAGGTGGATAAGATTTGCCTCCTCTTTCTTTGGGGTAGCACAACTACAAAAGTAAGGAAGGCTTGGGTGACGTGGAATCAAGTGTGCAATCCTAAATCAAAAGGTGTGGTAAGAGAGTGATGGACTTGAAGGCTTGGAACTGTGCACTACTATCCAAATACCTCTAGGACATACACCACAAGAGAGACACTCAATGGGTACAGTGGATGAACCATTGGGACAAGCTGTACGCCAACTTTTGTTCCAAGCAAAAAAGGAAAGCGGACTCTCCTCTTTTGATGATGATCCTGGATATAAAAGACTAAGTCATATGCAAAAGGGAACTTGGAGGTTGGTAAGGATGTCCTGGTACGATGGGCGCCTTAAGGAGTCTTAAGGTCAAACCTCCTATGACTACTTTCGTAACATAGGCCTAAAGGCACAATGGCACGGGCTGGTCTAGGACAATGCCATCACACCCAATCATTCCTTTACACTTTGGATGACATCCTTGTGTAAGCTACATGCCAAGGTAGGCAACATCGGCATGATGAACAAATATTAGCATGGGGGAAAAGGACTAAAAGGCAGAGCTTTGAAGGCTAGGGCAGGCAAGATAGCGTTGGCAGCCACAGTCTACTTTACTTGGCACGCCAGAAACAAAAGCATTTCTGATGAAGTCTCAGTGACATCAAGGGCTATAATACATAGTGTATGTACCTATGCATATAGGGTTACGTTTAGACTATTTCCACATCTTGTATATCTGTACTAAGGCAACTGGTTGCCTTTGTTTGCTAATTCTGCTATTATTGGATGGATAGTCATTGATAGCTTGTGCCTAATGTCTTAGGGTTATTTGTGTAGGTTACATCCCCCAAATGTCTTGATAACTTGGTTAATACAATATTTAAATTTTAACTAGAAAGTAAGAGCTATCTCTCAATACTCTGTTGCGGACAAGTTAGAGAAACTCTTTGGCTTCACTCTAGCAGTTCAAACTTGTTCTTCCGGATGTTCAAACGGAGATTCTTTTGCCTTTGCAAATATTCTACAGATTTGTGCTCCTTTAGTGTTCCCTTTCACTTTTATTTCTCCAACAATCCTCTCTTCTTGGCCAAAATGACACGTTCTAAGTCTGCGAGGGCAACTATGAAGAAGATTAAAAGATACAAAGCTAGTAGCCTTGACACCTCAAGCACTAGCAAGAATGGGCCCCCCTCAAAGGCAGCGAGAAAGAAAACTAAAAACGCCTTTGCTCAGCAGGGAAACAAAGATGTTGAGCTTGAGTTACTCTCCTCTTATGAAGAAGATGAAGTGGATGATAGCTTCTTATTCTGTGCAAGCACAGAAGGAGAAGATACAACAAAAAATGCTCCTAATCATGAGGAAGTAGAAGATGGAGATGAAGAACCCACTGCACTGGAAACAGAGACCTCGTCCCCTCAGAAATGCCCTGTTAAGGTTGTCGCAAACCACCCTCGCCGACAGCCACGAATAGTTTGCTGGAGTCTTCTTCCTTTGCCAAGTCGCTTTTAAGACAGGCATTAGTTAGCGTATCAAACGCCCCATAGTTTGTTGGCACGCCAGCAATGCTAGTCGGCATGCTTAGAGAACCAAGTGCCATGCCTGCCAAGGCCCCAACACACCCCACAATTGGCATGCCAAGCCAACGAGACAATTGTTCAACCCCGACTATTGGTTAAGCAACCTAATGTGCCAGAACATACATTGAGGTGAGCGAGACATGGAGCTCCCCATTTGCCAGCAAGAGGAAGCCAGATCACTATATGGGGCTCAAGAAAACGGAGGTAAAACATAGTGGCAAGGTGTTTGTCAATTTTGAAACACTAAAACATGACGATGAATGGGAAAGGTGCTTGGCAAGTTGCTGTGTGGGATAGTTTCTTGGGAGGCAAGCGGTATACAACGCAACCAAGTCTTAGAAGAATAAACACCGAACAGACCTCCATGACTCTAGTTGGATTATCTTCAAATTTAATATAATATAGGACCTAGAAGCAGTGGTTTACTCAGTCCCCTACATTGTCTATGGAAGGTCACTAATCTGGAAGAGAATGCTAAGGTTGATTTGGTGCTGAGGAGATGGCCAATGGGCCAATATAGGTAAACTTCCCAGGGTTTCCTGTGAACTTGTGTGAGAAACATGTGTGTACAAATTGTCCTCACAAATAGGCAACCCCTTGATAGCGGACCAGCTCACCACCTCTAGCTGTACACGGAACTATGTCAGAGTGCTGGTGGGGATTGACTTGAGCAAATAACTCACAACAAAATTCGAGTTTGAGATCTCTAATAGAGAGAGTTTTATGCAAA
Source organism: Eustoma russellianum (assembly GCA_036186865.1). Classification (NCBI taxonomy): domain Eukaryota; kingdom Viridiplantae; phylum Streptophyta; class Magnoliopsida; order Gentianales; family Gentianaceae; genus Eustoma; species Eustoma russellianum. Next base: position 12,257,020 of record AP025075.1, on the reverse strand, counting down.
ATATTGACTATAAGAAGATGTCCAAATTTTGCTCAAAGTGTAAACAGCTTGGGCATAACAATGGAGCACATAAAGAAGAAGAATATCTGCCATTGTAAAAGAATAAGAAAGAAGGAGAAACAATGATTGGCACAAGTGAAAAGGTTATAATAATCCCTCCCAGGGCTCTAAACAAAAGAAGCGGTTAGAGGAAAAGGAGGCATGACCAACTTATGGAACAATGCGCCAACGAAGCCTTGGCACATCATGCCAGTAAAGTCCCCACCCCCACCCAGCATACGGAGAACACAAACCAAGACCCACAGCCTGCCTTGGTTCTGGCCTTGGAACAGCCAGGATATGTTCAATTGATGGAGCAAAGGCAGGAACATGACAGGCAAAGTGACCACCAGTCAAGGACGGACTACCAACTCAACAAGTCTTTGTCCTTAGTGTACAAAGACCATCATATTGAGAGGTTGAAGGAGCTAAGCCACACATATGTCTTTAAGAAAGTGATTACCAGAACCAAAGCCCTTGCCTTAAAAAGGCCGGCAAGCTACAAAGGGCCACGGTGATGGCACTGGTACAGGTTTCTCAACCCCGACATGAACATAGGATACTGGAACCTAAGGGGCTGCAACAAGCCCCTCAAGCAACAAGGTCTGCTTGCTTTCACCCATAAACATAACTTGCATGTCTTTGGTATACTAGAAACAAAATTGAACAGAATAATGTCGGCACAAAGTGTAAAAAACAATTTTAGGCACTACGAGCACGTACATAACTTTGACTCCCATCCTAGTAAAAGGATTCTCCTTGTAATCCTAATTTTGCTAGCTTAAGTATAGTTAGCATCAATACATAGGCCATATTTTGTCTAGTTGAAAGCTTGGTCACAAGACAGCCCCTATATGCCACTTTTGTATATGGCCTTAACAAGCTTGTGGACAACAAAGTCACGGCCTATCCTCCCCTTGGGCGGTCCTTATAACTTTAATTGTGTCTTGAAAGAAGGAGAAAGACTTGGTGGTAGGCCAGTTTCTTTCTATGAACTTAAAACCCAACTAAATCATTTCCTGCTTTATGGGTTCGTTAAAGTGTCATATACAGGTTGCATGAACACTTGGGATGATGGAACTGTCAAGTTTAGGCTAGATCGTGTTATGGCCAACAACCACTTCGAGTGAACCTTAACCTCAGCAAGGGCTCACTTCCAGGTGCCAGGGTTCCTTTCATATCACTCCCCATGTCTTTTAAGCTTGCAAGATGGCAGCCCTAAGCCAAGACCCTCCTTCAAGTTTATAACATGTGGACTGATCACAACTCCTTCCTATCCTTGGATGGTCAATGTTAGGCCACTAGCATAAGGGGCACATCAATGTTTCAAATATGCAAAAAAACTGAATGCCCTCAAAGCCCACTAAGAGACCTCAACAAGAAGGACTTCTCTCATATCTCTTCAAGGGCTAACAGGGCAATAGAGCAGTTAGAGATGATGCAATAGCCATCCAACATGCAATGGGGTACAACATATTGGAAGAACAATCATCAAGATTAAAGGCAGTTGGCATTCAACTTGAGGGAGGCTAAAAGGAAGTACTTTGCTCAATTAGCCAAGGGTAACTACATCCACTTAAGTGATAGAAACACAAAGTTCTATCACTCTATAATCAGGAGGAACAAGGCTAGAGCTCCATCACTAGCATCGAATTGGCTCCCAAGACCAGGTGGCCAAGTAGTGTGTGCACTTCTGCACCAAATTGCTTGGCAATCCTAGGCAACCCAGCAAGTGGATGACATGATCATTGGCCTTGTGCCTAAGCTATCCCCTCTGAAGACAGGAGACCTCACTCAGCCTATCTTAGATAAGGAGATCAAAGTAGCCATCGTCAGCATAGGCCAAGACCAGACCCCCGACCCTGATGGCTATGCTTCCCAATTTTTTTTAAGGCCTAGCATGTAATTGGCAAGGACACCAAAAAGGCCATCCTAGAGTTCTTTGTGAATGGAAAACTTTTAAAACAGCTTAACCATGACCTGGTTGCCCTTGTTCCCGAAGCAAGGAATGTCACTCGAGAGGAGAACTACATGCCTATATCCTGTTGCAATGTGGTATATAAGTCCATTTCCAAAATCTCAATGAACTAGTTAACTCCAGTTATAGGTGATGTCATGGATCATGGTAAGGAAGGATTCCTTAAGGGCAGATCAATGATCCATAATGTATTCCTAGTCTAAAAGTTGGCAAGGGAGTATGAAAAAGAGTAATACTGCAAAGTGTATGCCCAAGGTGGATATAAAGAAGGCTTAAGACTCCATAAGCTGGGATTTCTTAAGCGCTATACTGATTGGCCTTGGTTTTCTTAAGATATTTGTCCGCTGGATCATGGAGTGTGTCATGACAGCCTCTTACTCAATCACGATTAATGGTGTCCCCCATAGCTTCCTTAAAGGGAAGAGTGGGCGCAGGCAGGGTGATCGCCTCACTCCTTTCCTATTTTCATTGGCATGGAGTACTTATCAAGACTCCTCAGAAGGCTACACCATGATACTATCTTCAAGTTCCATCCTAAATGTGACGAGCAAAGTATTACCCACCTTTTCTTTATTGATGACCTTATACTCTTTGTAAGAGGGAACATCACCTCTGTGCAAAAACTATTGGAGGCACGAAGCACCTTTGGGGTCTGTTCTGGCCTAAAGGCAAACATAGAGAAGTGCCATATATACTTGGCGGGAATGGGGGAGGAGGGAGACAAACTCAGAGCCATCAACACTTTCACCTTGGATCTAAGCCTTTAAGGTACTGGGGTTCTTCAAGCCTCACACTATGCTGATTATCTTAGCAAGCTTATGGAAATAGTTGGCCTGTGGAGCCCTTCAATACTATCTTATGCTAGCAGGCTTGAGCTAATCAAATCAGCCCTACAAGGTACAAATTGTTTTTGGTTAAGTGCCCTTCCACTTCCCTCCTCGGTTATGGCGCAAGTGGAAAGAATTTGTTTACACTTCCTTTGGGGTAGCACCACTGCCAGTAAAAGGAACGCTTGGGTGGCATGGAGACAAGGGTGCCTTCCCAAGGCTGAAGGTGGCTTGGCGGTCATTGATCTAAAGACATGGAATATAGCCCTTTTTGTAAAATATGTATGAGACACTCGTAACAAAAAGGACACGCTTTAGGCCCAATGGATGTGCCATTGGTACAAATTATATGCCAACCTATGGACCAAGCCTACCAAAAATATTGACTCCCCGTTATTGAAGAGATTGCTGCCTATATGAGACACACTCATATGTAAGGAGGGCTCATCAAAGGATGCCATGGAGCTCCTGCCATGTTGGGTCCTAGAGGGAGAGTTACGACCAAAACTTGCCTATGAGTACTTTAGGCCCAAAGGCACCGCCAGACCATGGCCTAAGATGGCGTGGGAATATTCCCTTGCCCCCCAAGCACGCTTTTATTCTTTGGATGGCAGTACTGGGCAAGCTGCCTACCAAGGATAGGCTACCCTACCTGAAAGTCGACACTTGCTCTTTTTGCTCAGCAGATGTTGAGACAGGTGACCATATTCTCTTCGAATGCATTGTGTTGAAGGAGGTGTGGATGAACATTGCTAGTTGTCTTGGCGTGCCAACTAACCTCTGCATGCTAAGCCAAGTCATATCCTGGGGTAGATGGCGACTGAAAGGCAAGACTTTGCATGCCAAGGCGACCGAAATTGCGCTTGCTGCCACGGACTATTTGTTTGGCAGGACATGAACAATAATATTTTTTAAGGCGTATCATTTTCATCAAGGGATGTAATTCATAGAGTATGTACCCATGTATATCAGGTTATGTTTAAATGGTACCCACACTTGTTAGCTATTAGCTAAGTCAGCCTGTTACGTACATTTGTATTAGCTATTTATGTTGGACAGATGTTGAGGCAGCCTTTTGCCCCACGTAGCCAGGGTCTTTAGTATGGGTCATGTGCCCCAAATGTTTTGATACATTGGTTAATATAACATTTGCATTTTAACAAGAAAAAGAAAGAGCTCTCTCTCAAAAAAGAAAGAGCTCTCATCGGGCAAGTTAGAGAGAGAAACTCTCTGGCTTCTCTCTAGAAGTTCAAACTTGTTCTTGCGAATGTTCACACCGAGAATCTTTCATCCTTACAAACTATCTAAACAGATTTATGTTCGTTTCGTTGTTCCACCTATCTTTTTGGTCCAGCAATCCTCTCTAGTTTGCCAAAATGACATGATCCAGGCATGCTATGGTAGCTATGAAGAAGAAGAAAAGCACCAAAGCTAGTAGTCTTGACTCCTGAAGCACTAGCAAGAACAGCCTCCCCTCAAAGGCTATGGGAAGGAAGATGAAAAACGCCATTGCTCATTAGGGAAACAAGGATGCAGAGCTGAAGTTGCATACCTCTTGTAAAGAAGATGAAGATGATGATGGCTTCTCGTTCTATGGAAGCACAGAAGGAGAAGCATCACCAAAGAAGGCTCTTAACTATGAGGAGGCAGACGAGGGAGATGAAGCCCCCTTGAACTAGAATCAGAGGCTTTATCTCCCAAAAGATACCTTGGTAAGGTTGTCCCCAAGCCTTTCTCACCAGCAACCATAGATTGTAAGTGGAGTCTTCTTCCCGCCAAGAGTTTTACCCAGCTGGTAAAGAGCGCCAAGATATGGCCTGCCCTACCAGCCCTCCAGCAGCCAGCCTGGCAAACCCTGCCAGCTAGACATCGACTGGTGCACCATGTGCTAGTTCTCCTAATGGCAGATGTGACAGGCATGGCTAAAGTCAACACTACTGTTGCCCCTGCCGACTTGCATCGAAAGGCATGTGCTAGTTCTCGTCCACACACCCAACTGTTTATCGGCACACCATTGATGCTTGTCGACACACTCAATGGACCAAGTGCCCCGCCTGGCAAGGCCTCAACACTCCTAAGACTTAGCATCGAAAGGCAACGAGACAACAACCCTGCCCCACTGTTTGTCAAAAAACTCAGTGTGCCATGCCTAATGTTCAGGAAGGCAAGCCGTGGAGCAACCTATTTGCAAACAATAGGAAGCCAGACAACTGTATGAGACTAAAGAAAACAGTGGTAAAGAAGAGTGGAAAGGTGTTTGTCAATGTTGAAACCTCAAAACATATGGTGAATAGGAAAGGTGTCTGGTAGGGTGGTTTGTTGGAAAGTTTCTCAGGAGGCAAGCGGTATACAACCTTGCCAAATCTTGGAACCCTAAACACCAAATACACTTCCATGACTCTGGATGGATCATCTTCGAATTTGACGTAGTAAAGGACCTACGAGCGGTGCTCTACTCTGACCCTTACTTTGTGTGTAGAAGGTCATTAATCTTGAAGAGAATGCTACGATTTTTTAGATTTGGCATTGAGGAGATGGCCAACGTGCTGCTGTGGGTAAACTTCCTAGGGTTGCCTATGAATTGTGGGAGGAACATGTGCTCTCTGACTTGTGTCACAAAAAGGAAACCCCTTGAGGGCGGACCCACTCACCACCTCCAGAGGCATGTGGAACTATGCCAGAGCGTTGGTGGAGATTGAATTGAGCAACGAGCCCACAATAGAAGTTGAGCTTGAGCTTTCTAATGGGGAGAGTTTCTTACAAAAAGTAGATACGAAAAACTGTCCCAATTTTGCTCAAAATACAAGCAATGGGGGCACACAAATATGAAGATGTATGGCTGGAAAAGAATGAGAAAGAGGGAGAAACTGAGGCTTGCACGAGCAAAAAGGTGCTTATCATGCCACCTAGACCACTAAGTAAAAGAAACGGCGAGAGGACGAGGACGGCTGGTCAGCGCTTGGCACAACGTGCCAACGAGGTATCCACACCTAACACTTGGAAAAAACAAGCAAAGGCTCACAGCTACCCTTGGTTATAGCCTTGGGTCAACCAAGATACATTCAAATCATGGAGCAAGTGCAGGAGGATGACAGGACAAATGGCCATCAAGCCATGAAGGAATTACCAACTCAGCAAGATTTTGAGACCTTGGAATACAAAGAGCACCATATTGAACGGCTGAAGGACCTAGGTCAATATGATGGCTTCAAGGAGGTGATCACTAGAACCAAAGCCCTTGGCTTGAAAAAAGCACCCAAACTATTAAGGGCTATGGCTTTGGCAAGGGATATTGGTTCCTCAAAACCAACATGAATATTGGTTACTAGAACATAAGGGGCTATAATAAGCCCCTCAAGCAAAACGTTTTGCTTGCTTTTGCCCAAAAACACAAATTGCATATTTTGGATATGCTAGAAACTAAATAGTCCAATATTGGCACAAGTTGTGAGTACTCAGTTTTTGCATTGGGAGTATGTACATAACTTTGACATCCATGTTGGTAAAAGGATCTTATACTATGGAATCCAAATTTTTTTGCATTATCTGTACTTAGCATGAACCCCTAAGCGATATTTAGTATAGTTAAGTGCCTAGTTATTAATCAACTATTGTATATCACTTTTTTTATGGCTTTAATAAGCTGGTGGATAGAAGGTAGTTGTGGGAAACCTTGGAAGGCCAATGCCAAAACATGGCTGCACCTTGGGCTGTCCTAGGCGACTTCAATTGTATCTTGAATGAAGGAAAAATAATTGGAGGCAGGCCAATCTCATTCTATGAACTCAAGGACCAACTCAACTGTTTTCTTCATTGTGACATAGTGGAAGTGGTTGCACACACACTTGGAACGACGGAACCATCACATCCAGAATGGACTGTGCCATGGCTAACAATCACTTGGTGGAAGTCTTCCCCTGGGTAAGGGATCACTTCAAGGTACCTGGTTGTCTCTCTGACCACTAACCTTGCATGCTAAACTTGCACGATGTTCGCCTGCAGCAAAGACCTTCCTTCAAATTCTATAATATGTGGACTGACTATGACACTTTCATATCATTGTTTGGGCAATCCTAGGCCACCCAAATCTTTGCCACAACCATGTTCACGCTTTGTTAGAAGTTAAAAGCCCTCAAAACACCACTAAGAGAAATGAACAAGAAAGGATACTCTCACATCTCCTTTGGAGCTGACAGGGCCTTGGAAGAACAAAACTTATGTAAGAACAATCAACCTCTCATTGGGCACCAATGATTGGAAACACAAGCTCCAAACACAATGCCAACTTGCCTACAATTTGAAGGAGGCTGAAAGGAAGTACTTTGAACAATTGGCCAAATGGAACTACATTCAGCTGAGTGATAGTATCACGAAGTTCTAGCATTCTATACTCGAGAGAAACAAGGCCAGGAACTACATTGCTAGCATATAGCTAAATGATGGCATGATGTCCCCCTTACTTGACTAGGTGGGGCAATAGTTAGTTAACAATTATATCAGGCTGTTGGGCACTCACCAACAATCTCATCAACCACTCGACAAGGTTATAGGTCTGGGACCAAAGTTATCCCCCTAACAATGCTGCAAAGCTAACCTAACACTTCCTGGATGAAGACATAAAGTTGGCCCCATTTAGCATTGGCAAGGACAAAGCCCCTGGTCCTGATGGATACTCGTCATAGTTCTTAGCCAATGCCAGTGAGATAGTAGGCAAGGGCACAATAGCAGCCATACAAGAGTTCTTCAAGCATGGCAAGTTGCGAAAGCAAGTCAATTTTGCATTGATTGCCCTTGTCCTTAAAGCAAGCAATGTTAATAGAGTGGAGGATTATAAACCTATGTCTTTCTGTAATGTGATCGACAAAACTATCTCAAATGTGTTGGTAAGCAGGCTGGTCACAGTAATTGGGGATCTCATGGACCAAGCTCGGGCAGGTTTAGCTAAAGGGAGATCAATTATGTACAATGTGTTCTTGGTACAAGGACTGGTCAGATAGTATTGCAAGACGCACAACGTGCCAAAATGCTTATTGAAGATAGACATAAGAAATGCTTTTAGCTCAATTAGCTGGGAATTCTTTGCTACCATGCTCAATGGGCATGAGTTCCCAATTGTATTTTCTAGGTGGATCATGGTGTGTGTTACCACTGCCTCATACTTTGTTTCAATTGATTGTACACCGCAAGGCTTCTATAAGGGCAAGAGAGGCCTCAGGCAGGGGGGTCCTGTCTCTCCCTTCCTATTTGTCATTAGCATGGAACACCTGTCCAGGATCCTTAAGCGGCTGCACCTTGACAAAAGCTTCAAGTTCCACCCAAAATGTGAGGAACAAAGGATCACACTTATACTTTGCGGATGATCTCATCCTATTTGCTAGGGGACACGTCTGTTGTGCAAAAGCTAATGGATGATCTCACCACTTTTCGATATTCTTCTTGGATGAAGCCCAACATGGAGAAATCACACATCCTCTATGTGGACTTGGGGAAGAAGGAACCAGCCTTTAAGCCATCACACACTTTCCTCTTGGGACTGTGCCTTTCAGGCACATGGGATTCCCATAGATAGAAATAAGTTGCAAGCCCTCATTATGCACCTTAATTGAGCAAGCTTACGGAAAAAATAGGCCTTCAAAACTCTACCTCCCTATCCTATGCAGATAGGTTGGAATTTGTAAAGTAAGCTATTGGAATACAGAGTATATCAAGTGAAGGATCAGAACGAAAATGCAGAAAAGGAATCCAATGTGTTCAACAATTGAAATCTCTTTGAGACATTTCGTTGAACAGTTTGCTTAAGGCGTCGAACAATTATTCCCTACCTTAATTCTCCTTGAATTTCAGTCAGAAACATCATTTGATTGTATATAGTTGTTATTTAGTCATAGGACTACAGATTAATCATCATTTTGATGTTTAAAATTAGCTTTAACCGTTAGTTTTTATCCAACTAAACTAGCCATTGGGTTGTCATTGTCAAGGGAATTCTAGCCATTGTACCCACTGTTTATATATATATATCTTGAATCAGATTGAATAACAAGCCTTTTTCTTCACTTTTCAAGCCTTAAACAAGTGATGTTTATGCTATTTTCTCTATATGGTATCAGAGCTGAGGTGCTGTATGTGAGAACAGAATTTTAATTTTCTTTTTACTGTTTGCCTGCTTCATCATCATTTTCCAGCTTACACGTTTTGCTCCTAAGATTGAGATATGGAATCAGTTGGAAGTGAAGCCCCATATAATCCTAGTCGTGCTGTTATCTACAAGAATTCAACAAGAGTGAGCTCAAGCCATAACACGATTGATTCAACTCCTGTAACCATTACCAATCATAAACTAAATAGGAACAATTATCTGGCATGGTCCATAGCAGTCAAAATGTTTATCACGGGCAAAGGTAAGGAGGATTACCTTAAGCCTGACAGTGAAGTTCCTAATGAGAATGATGCTCAATTCAAAACATGGAACGCTGAAAATTCCATGATCATGTCATGGTTGATTGGGTCAATGACCACTGATATAAGTGATAATTTCATCTTATATGACTCTGCTGCTGAGATTCGGAAGACAGCTCAAGATATGTATTCTATGGTTGATAACATCTCTGAGTTCTATGAGCTAGATGTCATGCTCCATGAAATCAAGCAAGGAGATTCACCTATGAATGTATAATTTGGACAATTGAAAAGAATCTGGTAACAGATTGATGTCTGTGATTCTCACAAGTGGCCTAATCAAGAGGCAGACAAGATGTTTAAGAACATTACTAAAACCAAGAGAACCTTGAGATTCTTCGCTGGCTTAAACAAGGAATTTGATGCAGTGAGAGGAAGGATTCTTGGCACAAAACCCCTCCTTTCTATGAACAATGTATTTCCTTAAATAAGGCAAGAAGAAAGCAGGATCAAACTCATGATGAGTTCTTCTTCCAGTACTGAAGGTACAGCAATGAGTGTTTCTGCACCAAAGAATACTCAAGATCAGGTTATTACAATCACTAACTAGAAGATATATTCCTCCCTCTCAACATGATAACAGAAGAAATGGGGACTCTAAATTGTTCTGCATATTCTGCAAGAAAACAGGACACACTGAAGACAGGTGCTTTGCCAAGCATGGCAAACCTCCAGCTAGATTCCATGAACAATGGAGAAATCCAGAACCTTGAAGGTCTCAAGTAGCTAATACTGGCAACTGGAGGGGAGTCAACCCTAACGTATCCAGCAACTGTGTTACTAGACCAACTAATGTCCCAATTCAAAGTCAGCTAGATGCAATCTTCCAGTTTATGAAACAACATCACTCTCAGAAGCTGCCGCTAGACACCAAACAAGAAGCTATTAAGACCACTATCGCCAACTATGGTAAGAATTCCAAACTTCTCTCTACCTGGATTGTTGATTCTGGTGCCACTCATCACACGACTAGAATAAAGCAAAACTAACTGATTATGAGATGTTTCATAACCCTACAAAGGTTAAGGTAGCTAAGTGTGCTGGAATTAACATAGTTGGATGTGGAGATGTCAAATTGACTAAGAACCTAAAACTAAAGAATGTTCTGTTTATGCCTAAACTGAGTTTTAACTTGATCTCTGTTGGCAAACTTGTTGAGGTTTATATATGTGAAGTAAGATTCTCACCTTCTAAATGTTATTTTTAGGAGATTATCTTCATGTAGATGATTAGAAATGCTAACAAGATCAATGGCCTCTTCTTGCTTCAAGCTGAAGAGCCAAGTCCTCTCATTAGTCAAACTAGTATAGAATCATGTACGATTGCTAGCAGGAATACTGAGACTTTTTTTGTTATGGCATAATAGATTATGACATCCTAACTTCTTATGTCTTAGAAGGCTTATGCCAGCCTTGTTTGTTAATATAAATCAATCTGACTTATTTTGTGAAGATTGCTTGTTTGTTAAGAGTTGCAGAGCTAAATATCCAAAGAGGACTCATATAAGTAGTGCTCCATTTAGCCTGATTCACTCTGATGTGTGGGGACCTTCAAAAATAGCCACATAAATGGTGCTAAGTGGTTCATCACCTTTGTTGACGACCATACTAGACATGCCTGGTTATACTTAATGAAACATAAATAATAGGTTGTGGATATTCTTAAGAAATTCATATGTATGATTTAGAATCAATTTGACACTACAATAAAAACGTTAAGAACTTATAATGGCCTTGAACACTTTGAATCATCTGTAAAAGAATACCTTAAATGGAGAGCAATCCATCGTCAAACTTCATGTACCTACACTCCACAACAAAACGGAATGCGGAAAGGAAGAACAGACATATCCTTGAAGTAACAAGGGCAATTATGATGTCTATGAAGGTACCTATGCACTACTAGGATGAGGGTGTACTTACAGCACACACCTCATCAACAGGATGCCTCCTAAGGTACTAAACTATGTCACCCCTAAAAATGCCATGTCTCAGTATTTTTCCAACTCAAATTTATTTTAAAAACTACCTGTGAAAGTGTTTGGGTGTACTGTGTATAGACATATTCCTGATCCATTCAGAAGCAAGCTAGACATGAGAGCTGAGACATGTATCTTTTTGGGTATTCTTATACTCAAAAAGGAAACAAGTGCTACTCCCCCACATCAAGGAAAATGTACGTGTCTCTTGATGTTGCAAACTTGTTCTTTCAAGAAGTTGTACGTCTACATAGCATGCATACAACCATTGTTAGTGATAGAGATACTAAGTTCTTAAGTCAATTTTGGCGTGTGTTGTGGGGGTAAACTTGGAAAAAAAAACTCTAATTTTCTACTACTGCTCACCCCCAAATAGATGGTCAAACTGAAGTTGTGAATAGAACTTTGCCTCAATTATTGCGTGCTATAATTCAGGATAACCCTAAGAATTTGGAAGATTGCTTGCCATATATTGAATTTGCTTATAATAGAAGTGTTCACAGTGGCACCACACATTCACCATTTGAAGTTGTATATGGTTTCAGTCTTTTGTCTCCACTTGATCTTCTGCCTATTTATGTTCATGAACGTGCAAGTATTGATGGTAAGAATAAGGCTGAACGGATTAAGAAATTGCATGCTAAGGTTAGGCTAAAACTTGAAAAGAAAAACAAACAGTATGCAAAACAAGCTAACAAAGTACGCAAGTGTCTGAACCCTGTGATCTTGTTTGGTTGCATCTAAGGAAAGAAAGGCTTCCTAGAGAAAGGAAATCTAAGCTCATGCCAAGAGGAGATGGCCCTTTCAAAGTACTTCAAAAGGTTGGAGATAATTCTTACATTCTTGATCTTCCGAAGAGTAAGTATGGTTCAATTTCTAATACTTTTAATGTTGCTGATCTTACCATTTTGGTGATGATTTAGATTCGGGGTCGAATCATTTTGAAGAAGGGGGGAATGATGAGGTCCATAACCCTCATCCATGTCAAGATAATGAGAATGCACATAATGTTACAAAATGAAAGATCAAGGACCCATAACAAGAAGTAAAACTAAGAAACTAATGCATGAAGTAGGGGCCTTCCTATTTAAACATGCGCAAGATGAACCAAAGGAATTTATACATTGGGTTCACCTTATTGAACCTATAACATGATTTATAAGAGCTTTTAGAACCACTGTAAAATATCATTAAGTTAGAATGTGTTCTTTATTTTGCTTTTTAAATGTTTATGTTGTATTAGTTTAGGCCCATCTCAGATTGTGAGTTTCTACAGGACCAGTTTTTGTAGAATTGATGTATCTCTCCAACCATAAGGTCAAATTAAGAGTTTCAAGATGCATTGGAAAGCTAAGATAAATATCTACAAATTTTGTTCCTTGTACGTTTTCCAAATCAGTCTTCTTGATAGCCAAAAACAGCATGAAAATTGAAGTATTTTTTCTACCGAATTCTGTGACATATCTTCAGTAATTTGGATGTATCTCCTCAATGGTTTGTCCAAGTGCAAAGAACTTTATGTGGTTATTTTCTGCACTCATGGGCTACAATTCTGTAAAAAAGGCAAGGCCTAGTAAGAATTGGAAGGTGTCCAAAGATCAGTCACAATCCAGGAAAGATATCAAGTTGAAGACAAATCCTTAAAGTCTTCCATGAATATTACTTGAGGGACCTATTTTGAAAATCATCATTCAAGACTTGCGAGACTAGTTTTTATGGAGCCTACATGAATAGTATTTGAAGGTGTGTATCCTTTTCATTAATCATTCAAGACTTGCAAGACTAGTTTTTATGGAGCATACATGAATAGTTTTTAGAACTGTGTAGTCTTTTCAATAATCATTTCAATTTGTAAGATAGTTTGTTGTCTTGTGTTATTTTTGCCTATAAAATGCACATAAGAGAAGCCTGGTAATCACACTCCTTCAATGAAAATTTCTTCTTCTTCAAGAGTAATTCTTGTGTGTTTTCTTGGTTCATATTCAAAATCAAGGCTAGCATCTTTCAAGGCTTGAACATCCTTGTGAGAGTTGTCCGATTCCGGGGATGGAAACATCTAAGAGGGAGGTATCTTGCTTGGGTTATGTAGAGCTCATTGGAGGACTTATGTTCAAAAGGTTTTCTTCAATTTATTTGGAAGCAAGATGAAGCTATCTTCATTTTCCATAAACCATATTTGGAGGAGAAGCTTTAGAGTTAAAAGAAAGGTCCATTCTTGCACGTATCACAGTTGGGATGAGAAAAACTCTTACCCGTAATGGAAGAAGGTTTGGTTTCAGACACAACTCTGGATCCTATACCCACCAGGATTCTTCCTTTACTCCCCGTATATAAAGGAGGAGGCCTTACACCTCCTCACAATGCACTACTAGCCGCCTGTCATATAGAGTGAAAAGGGAGGGTGTGCCAATTTTTTATAAAGCCCACACTACCTAGCCTCTCCATCGGGTAAAGCAGTGAATTGTTGAATCCATTCGAGGTGTGCATCAACAATTGGTGGGAGGTCGTGAATCCTTGGATTAGGCCAGAATCATCAGAGCAGCCGCATCATATGTCGTGAAATGATCTACATCAGAAATGAAGAAAGATAAAATTTTGCTTTTTGTTACTTTGTCCAGTGATTCGACTAAACGGTCTTATTCAGAGATTTTTAAATTAATCCATCAAGTGGTATAAGATCGGGTCTAATCGGATCACTTTTGTAACATGTTCATGATTGAAAAGAGCATATATCAAAACCCCCCCTATTTTGACAAAAACAGCCTGCTGGCCTGGTGGTCAGCGCCTCTGCCAGCAACTCAGAGGTCGTAGGTTCCAAAGCTACGGACGAAATTTTCCGGCATTTTCTTTTGGGTTTAATATATGTATAAAGAAGCCCCTTTTACTGACCAAAAGGCCTTCTGGCCTAGTGGTCAGCGAAGGAGGCTGGCAATGAGAGGTTCCCAGTTCGATTCTAAGGGGCTAAAATTTCTGGAGCCTTTTTTGGCTCCTGGCGTGTCGCAGGTCGTAGGCTCCGGATCCGGGTTCAACCCGGTTCGACCCACTTTAGGATCAGGCTTTGACCCAAATTCAGATTAAATAAAAAAACAGATTTCAGAAATTGGGCTTCGGTCCAAATTACAAAAAAAAGGTGCATGATTGGGGCGAGCGAGCTCTGTCTCGACCCGACCTGCCCCCTCTCCTTCAAATTTTTTTATTTGCATTTTTTTATTATTTGGTTTGTTATTATTATTTTGAATAAAGTAAATAATAATAATTTTATTACTATTATTTAAAGCTTCTTTTAAAGAAAATAATAGTAATAACAACAAGAATAATAATAATAATAATAATAATAATAATAATAATAATAATAATAATAATAATAATAATAATAATAATAATAATAATAATAATTCAATTATCATTGTTATATTATTAAGAAAATAGTAATAATAATAATAATGATAATAATTTAATTATTATTGTTGTTATTATTATGGAAAATAGTAATAATAATAACTTATTATTATTATTATTTTAAAGTTTTTTAAAGGAAAATAAAGTAAATAATAATTACAATAATTCAATTATTATTGTTATTATTTAAAGTTTATTAAGGATAATAATAATAATAATAATAATAATAATAATAATAATAATAATAATAATAATAATAATAATAATAAATTTTTATTGTTGTTATTATTATTTTAAAGAAATCCAAAATAATAAAGTATTAAGTTCAGTTTCAAGTTGTTACATTATTTTTTTTCATGCATCTATTTGTTCATTTATTTATTTATGCCATTAATGCATGTTAATAAATAAATGAATACAAGTAAAACAAGTTACGGAACTTAACCTAATAAGGATCTGAATCTTATTTGTCCCGGTTTGACCGAGTTCAATCAAGTTAATTCGATGGATTAAGTTGACTATGTTAACCAACACTTATCAATCAATGCGGTTTAAATACTCGTGATAGATGACTCATTAAGTTGTGATAAAAACACTGTACACATAATTCTGTCTGAGAAATCTCATCATAAGGTTATATCACTTGTTAAATTGATTAATAAAGATATTGTTTTCTTAAACCGTAAGGAGAACAAAGTTTGGTTCAAAGGGGTTCTTATTTGAACCGTAAAGAGAATCAAGCTAGTTCAATTTGGTTTTAGTAAAACAAAATATACGTTGGGTCGAGCATGCACGGTACATGCAAAAGGGTCGGTCAGGAAACTGCGGATCACATAGAACCATAAAGTTACACGAGTTGGCAAATGTAGGGCTTTAATATGATCCCCTTAAAATACGGCAATCATATAATCGCCACTATATTTGCTATGATCGTGAAGGGAACGTATGTGTTGGATGCAATCATTGATCAGGCCAAAGGAAGGTGTGATTGTCGAAAACACATATGAGCATGGTAGTGGATCCAAATGGGCCCGACAGTGAAGCTTTGAATGCATAGGTTAACTCATCGGCCCAAAGGAAGGTGGTTAACCCGTGCTTGGAGAGGCGTCACATTGACCACTACACCAATTGTTGGATGATATTGGGATGACTCCAAAGAGCCCTAATTGTTAAGAAAAAGTGTTTGAATGATTTACAAATGCATGATTTAAATAGTACAAATTTACGAAATGCATTACTTGAACGTTTTTGTGATATACATGCCTCATATGATTTATATATATTGTTGTCGTACTAACAAGCCATGAAGCATTAAAGCTTACATCATATGGCAAACATCTGTTGTCTTTGAACTATTTTCAGGTGCCACCATTAATGAACTAAACTAGTTCATTAAGTGAAGTACTTAAGTTAATGAACTAACTAGTTCATTAAATGGAGATATATTTGGAGAAGACTTGATGGCAACAAATTGAAAAATGGGAAGTCTCCTTATTCCTTCAAGATACATGCCTACATCTATATATATTACATATATATTCCGATTTGTTTTAAAAAGGCACAATACACATATATACCGATGTACTACCAACACGTTACATATATTACAAACGTATGTCAACGTCACACCACTATATATACCTCATATTTATGATTATATTCAGGTCTTATATCATATGATATAATTCATGGTGAAGACAAAATTATAACGACACGTTAAAAGGTCATAAACCAAAAAGTGTCGTATTGGGTGATTACCGAAACTTCGGGGACGTGTCATGTACTTGCCATATAAAGATTTCCAGCCCATATACTTTAAAAATAGTCAAAAATTTCGAGGCTCACATGTTCAAATCAGCCATGAAATCATTCCATGTTGGCACACACAAATCACCCACAATTTAGGCCAAATTATGGAGATTTCAAATTCAAAGTTTTAGCACATGGGGGCGCCACGTACATCAGCATATGAGATGAATATCTACTTTATTTTATGATTATTATGTGTGACATAACATATATGATGTGTGCAAAAATTTTGAATTTAATCAGAGAAAAATCGCATAATCAACGAAAGTCGAAAATTTGGTTTTCTACGAACACAACACATGGAACGTTTTATGCATGAGTTGTAACATGTATCTAGACACTTTTTACACATTCAAGACATGTTAAAGTGTTTTAGAAAATTCAAATTAAGGCTGATTGGAATTTACCATATATGTGTAATTATTGTGCATTATTTGACAAAGCTTACTAAAGTAAAATTTCAGCACATGCTAGACATGTTACACGCCATTCTCAGCAACATTGGAGCCTATGTGGAGCTTAGTTGGCATCTCAATTGGTGGAGAATATTCCACACAAGGTTAGTTACATAAAAGAGGAAGCTACACAAGATAACAATTCAAAAGAGCTCAAATTAAACACATGCTGAAAAGTTTCAGCACATGTACTATAGCTGACCGATTTCTTGAGCTTATGGTGCTTAATTTGGTCCCAAAATTGAAGGGATTGAATGGTGATTATTTGGCAACATTTTGAATTCTTTTCGGCACATGTTTTACAAGTTATTCTCAGATTTTTACAGCATACTAAATGATGACAAGTTGGATCAATCATCAAGTACCAAGAAAGCAAGGTCAAGTCATCCATCCAATCATAATGTGCTAAGTGAACAAGATGGTGTCATATCTACATAACGTAATCTTTCAAGGGCATTAAAGAGAATTCTCAAGAAGGAAAAGGCCCTAAAGGCGGCGGCCAAAGGATTATTAAAAGGGAGAGAAATAGTGCAAACAAGGCTAAGCAACTACACATTTCTCTGAAGTGCAAAAAGACCTACTACTCTCTTGTTCTACCTTTCTTTCTTCTTCTTCTCTCAAGCCTATTGTTCGTATATTCAAAATATTGTATATGCTTTGATTATAGCACTCACACTCATACATTATTGTAAAAGGTTGATCAAAGTGTGATCAAACCTTCATTCAATAGGTGGTGGTGTTCGTGATTCGGTTGCTTGATTGTATTGTGTGTAAAGGAGTGAAGTTGGTGTATAACTCCAGTCACCCTTGTGATAAGGTGTTTTTGGTGCTTAGTGATAACCGAGGAAGATATCCTCGAAGACTGGAGTCGGTTGATTTAACCGAACCAGTATAAAGTCCTTGGTGTTATTACTTTACTGCACTTTACTTTCAGTTTTCAGTTTCTACATTGAATTTGTTGCAATCGTAAAAATAGTAAACGATTTTAAAAAATCCCAAAACTTTTCAAAAACATAGCCACATATCCTATCTTTCATTTGGCACAAGTTTTAACTCATTTGGATAAGTATAAGTTAGTCAAATATGATTAGATATGAGACTTGTGCAATCTGATTTTCTGATTTGCAAAGGTTGAGAACATCAACGTGGTTGACATACTTTCCAAATGAATATTCAAAAACTGTTTAAACCCATTAAAATAAAAATCATAAGGGGTTTTTCATTAAATTTTCAGACCATTTGGAGTTACCAATTAATCGGAAAAAAGTTTTCAAGTCGGAGTACGGTTTCTAGGAGATTCACTGAATCTAACCAAAAATGTATTTTCAAAGGGTTAGGAGTTGAATTTTTATTTGAAATTTTTATGAGATACTGAGAACATCTGAGAGTAGAATCTCACCAAATATCGTAATTTTTGGAGGTATGTAACTAGTTCTTTAAATCGTTTTAAATTAGAAACTGAAAGCAGAAACTGTTTTCAGAAGTTAGGTTTTTAGTTCAAAATTTTTTAAAAACCAAATTTTCTGCACCTACTATTCAACCCTCCCTTCTAGTGGTGCTATAAAGGTCCTATAAGTGGTATTAGAGCGCATGCACACTCACGACCAGAAGATATAACAAGCTTTGTGAGATAGCAACCACTGGCCTGAAAGCCTCCACCTTTTGATAATGAGGTAAATTCTGATTCTGATTCGGATTCTGAACTATCTTATAATGATTTGTATGTTGAATATCTTGAATTACATAAGTTTTCTAAGACTCTTGCAAAAGAGAAGAAACACTTAATTGAAGACAAGATATTGTTAGAATCCTCTAACACAAATCTTGTATCTCAATTAAACGATTTAAAAGAGGAGTCGTCTAATTTGATTGTTTCATTGAGATCTAAAATTCAATCCTTGACATCCGAAAATGTTGTAATGAAAGCCGAGATCTCAGATTTGAGATCAAGAAATGAAGATCTAGAAAAGATGGTAAAACAATTCGATAGAAGAACTTGCATGTTAGATCGTCTTATTTCTTCGGAAAAACATGAAACTGGCAAAATGGATTAGAGTATATTGAAGATAATCATGTACAAAACAAATCTACAAATTTTGTTTTATCTTCATCTAAGCAACAACATGTATTTAAAACAATCGTAAAGTCTAAGAAAGCGACAATGCAATCTAGCGAGCCACACGTTGCATTTCATCGCGCTACTTCTTTTTCATCACATGAAAAGTATAATTGTGTGCCATATACCTATAAAAGAAAGCCATTGATACATATGCAGCAGCCATATCATACAAGAGCATAATGCACCATGCACACTAACAAAAATGCATATCAAAAACGAAAATCTTATCATGAGTGTGATGGCATTTTCGGCCAAAGGCCAAATGGATTTGCACCGAAAATCTATTATATTGCTTCTTCCTCTCTTTTCTTACCTTTTGGAAGACCTAGGAAGGTCACCCAAGTTTGGTACCAAAAGGTACGTTTGCAAATGGTTGAATAAATAACCCTTAAGAACGCACTTGAAATGCATAATTTTTTGTTGATATACTATAAACTGCTATTTCTTTCTTACATGTACTTTTGATATTATTTACAAAATAAAGGGGGAGATAGAGTGCATGATTTACGGGAGAGAGAGAGCATGATTGCATAATTTAAGGGGGAAACAACGATAATATAAAATTCAAAATTCGAATTTGTGCCTAATTGGAGGGAGAGATTGTTGAGAAAAAGTGTTTGAATGATTTTCAAATGCATGATTTAAATATACAAATTTACGAAATGCATTACTTGACACGTTTTTGTGATATACATGCCTCATATGATTTATTATATTTTTGCCGTACTAACAAGCCATGAAACGTTAAAGCTTACATCATGTGGCATACATTTGTACTATTTGAACTATTTTCAGGTGCCACCATTAATGAACTAAACTAGTTCATCAAGTGAAGTACTTAAGTTATTGAACTAACTAGTTCACTAAATAGAGATATATTTGGAGAAGGCTTGATGGAAAAAAATTGAAAAATGGAAAGTCTCCTTATTCCTTCAAGCTACACGCCTACATATATATATTACATATATATTCAGAACTTTTTAAATTGGCAAAATACACATATATTCCAACGTACTCCCGACACGTTACATATATTACAAACATACGTCAATATCACACCACTATATACACCTCATATTTATAAGTATATTCAGGTCTTATATCATATGATATAAGTCATGGTGATGACAAATTATAACGACACGTTACAAGGTCATAAACCAAAAAGTGTCGTATCATGTGACTACCAAAAACTTCACCGATGTGTCATGTACTTGCCATATAAAGATGGCCAGCCCATATGCTTTAAAAATAGTCAAAAATTTTGTGGCTCACATGTTCAAATCAGCCATGAAATCATTCCATGTTGGCACACACAAATCACCCACAATTTAGGCCAAATTGCTGAGATTTCAAATTCAAAGTTTTAGCACATGGGGGCGCCATGTACATCAGCATATGAGATGAATATATACTTTATTTTATGATTATTATGTGTGACATAAAATATATGGCATGTGCAAAAAGTTTGAATTTAATCAGAGAAAAGTCGCGCAATCGACGAAAGTCAAAAATTCGGTTTTCTACGTTTTTGGCATGACTTGTAACATGTATCTAGACACTTTTTACACATTCAAGACATGTTAAAGTGTTTTAGAAAATTCAAATTAGGGCTTATTGGAATTTTACCATATATGTATAATTATTGTGCATTATTTGACAAGGCTTACTAAAGTAAAATTTCAGCACATGCTAGCCATGTTACACGCCATTCTCAGCAACATTGGAGCCTATGTGGAGCTTAGTTGGCATCTCAATTGGTGGAGAATATGCTGCACAAGGTTAGTGACATAAAAGAGGGAGCTACACAAGGTAACAATTCAAAAGAGATCAAATTAGACACATGCTAAAAAGTTTTAGCACATGTACTATAGCTGGCTGATTTTCTTGAGCTTATGGTACTTAATTTGCTTCCAAAAATTGAAGGGATTGAATGGTGATTATTTGGCAACATGTTGAATTCTTTTTGGCACATGTTTTGCAAGTTATTCTCAGATTTTTACAGCACACTAAATGATGACAAGTTGGAACAATCATCAAGCGTCAAGTAAGCAAGGCCAAGTCATCCATCCAATCATAATGTGCCAAGTGAGAAAGATGGTGTCATATCTACACAAGGTAACCTTCCAAGGGCATCAAAGAGAATTCTTAAGAAGGAAAAGGCCCTAAAGGGGGAGGCCAAAGGATTATTAAGAGGAAGAGAAGTAGTGCAAACAAGGCTAAGCAACTACACATTTCTCTGAAGTGCAAAAAGACCTATTACTCTCTTCTTCTACCTTTCTTTCTTCTTCTTCTTCTCTCTAGCCTATTGTTCATATATTCACGATATTGTATAGGATTTGATTATACCATTCACACTCATATATTGTTGTAAAAGGTTGATCAAGGTGTGATAAAACCTTCATTCAGTAGGTGGTGGTGTTCGTAATCCTGTTGCTTGATTGTATTGTGTGTAAAGGAGTGGAGTTGGTGTGTAACTCTAGTCACCCTTTTGGTTAGGTGTTGTTGGTGTTTAGTGATAACCGAAGAAGGTGTCCTTGAAGACTGGAGTAGGTTGATTTAACCAAACTAGTATAAAATCCTTCGTGTTCTTATTAAACTGCACTTTACTTTTAGTTTTAAGTTTCTGCATTGATTTTGTTGCAATCGTAAAAATAGTAAATGATTTTTAAACATTACAAAACTTTGCAGAAACATAGCCACATAACCTAGCTTTCATTTGGTGCAAGTTTCAACTTATTTGGATAAGTTTGTCAAACGTGATTAGTTCTGAGACTAGTGCAATCTGATTTTCAGATTTGCAAAGGTTGAGAACATCAACGTAGTTGACATACTTTCCAAAGGAATTTTCAAAAACTATTTCAACCCATTAAAACAGTTATCTTAAGGGTTTGTCATTAAATTTTCAGACTATTTGGAGTTACCAATTAATCAGAATATATTTTTCAAGTCGGAGTACGATTTATTGCAGATTTGCGCAATCTGACCAAAAACGTATTTTGAAAGGGTTAGGGGTTGAGTTTGGATTCGAAATTTTTCTGATATACTGAGAACATATAAAAGTAGAATCTCATTAAATTTCATATTTTAGGAGGTCTGCAACTAGACCTTTAAACTGTTTCAAATTAGAAACTGAAAATAGAAACTGTTTTCAGAACTTAGGTTTTTGGTTCAAAATTTTTTAAAAACCAAATTTTCCTCTCCTACTATTAAACCCCCCTTCTAGTGGTGCTATACATGTCCTAAACTAATGTTGAAAGACAATTGATAGATGGAATTAAGGTTCTATTTTGATTTTAAAGTTATTATACAGTTTAAAGATTACATGTGTTGTGTATTTACTTCTGTTTTTTGTTTTCTTTTCAGTAATGATGTTTAACATTAAAGACATTCTTACACTAAACGGTTCAAACTATAAGCAATGGAAGATCTTTCTAGGGATTGATGATTTAGACACTACATTGAAGATAGACAGTCTAGCTATGCAAACAGACGATAGTACAAGTGAAAAAAGGCTCACATGGCACGCTGGCTCCAGTACTATCCTTGAGTGCTTCAAGGAAAACGTTTCTTTGTCCACAATGGCTAATGAATTTTTAGCCGATCTCGAGCAAAAGTTTGTAAAGAATGAGAAAGCCGAGGCAGGCAATTTCTTAAAGAAATTATGCTCGAAACAGTATTGTGGAAATGACAGCATACATCCTCAACCGAGTACCAACTAAAGGTTTGGGTTGTCCAGCAGAGGTGAAGCCTTACAAACCAAATGAAAGAAAACTAGACAGTAGAACAGTTAGTTGCTATTTTGTTGGTTACTCGAAAAGTTCACGAGGGTATAAATTCTACGATCTCACAAGTAAAGTGTTTTTTCGAGACAAATTAAGTAAAGTTCTTTGATGATACTTTGGTTCTAAGGTGGAATGATTTGCATCACCAGATCATCAAGTTAGATGAGGGTCACTCAGATGCGACAGAAATACGAATCGAACCAACATTTAAGGAGATAGCATCAGCGATACCCGCACCTGAGGAACCTCATCCTAGTAGTGACGTACCATAGGAACAAATTCCTGAGGAAGTCACTCAAGAACAAGAAAAATTGCCTACTAATGCAGTTCAGGAACCTACAGTATCCCAAGATCAAGTGCCCCTAAGGCAATCCACTCGTGAAAGGAGAAACCCCATATCTAGCGATTATGTGGTGTATCTCCAAGAACACAAATTTGATGTTGGCATGATGGACGATGATCCCAAAAATGTCCAACAAGCATTATAATGTTGAAATTCTTAAAAGTGGATAAAGGCCATGGAAGAATAAATTAAGTTTATGCACGACAACAAAGTATGGGAAGTCGTCTCGTTGCCTAAAGGTTCGAAACCCGTTGGTTGTAAATGGATATTTCAAATCAAACGGGATTCAAAAGGTAACATAGAACGATATAAGGCCTGACTTGTTGCTGAAAGGTTTACCCAAAAGGAGGAGGTAGACTATAAAGAAAACCTTCTCTCCAGTATCGACGAAGGATTCCTTTTGGATAATCATGGCTTTAGTGGCACACATAGACCTTGAGCTACATCAGATGGATGTCAAGACTGCATTCTTAAACGGAGAACTTGATGAGACCATTTACATGGTTCAACCGCCTCAATTCGAAGTGGAAGATCCAAAAGTCATGGTTTGTTAAATAAAGAAATCCAGCTATGGACTCAAGCAAACGTATCGATAGTGGTACTTCAAATTTGCCAAAGTGGTTGCCTCCTTCGATTTCAAGTCAAAACAAATTGACGAATGCGTGTATCACAAGTTTAGTGGGAGCAAGTTCATATCCTTGATCTTGTATGTACATGATATACTGCTTACAACAAACGACGTAAACATGTTGTGCAACACCAAAGCCTTTCTGAGAAAAAATTTCGAAATGAAAGACCTTGGTAAACCTTCATTTGTGTTGGGACTTGAGATACAGAGGAATTGAAGCCAAGGTATCTTAGGTCTCTCACAACAAGAATACATCAAAAAGGTGTTGAAGCTGTATAGCATGGATAAGTGTAAACAACTTAATACCCACGTGGCTAGAGGAGACAAGTTTAGCCTGAAGCAATGTATGAGTTTTAACGTTCAGAGATGAGGAATACTCCCTATGCTTTGGTGGTAGGAAGTATGATGTATGCCCAAGTATGCACACGACCAGACTTGGCGTACATTATAGGAATGTTAGGCAGATACCTCTGTGATCCAGGTACGGATCACTGGGCCGTAGCAAAGAGGGTACTGAGATACTTGCAGGGAACGAAGCAACACGTGTTGACGTATCGAAGACCTGATGGTTAGAGATCACTGGATATACAGATTACGATTTTGCTGGATGCCAAGATACCATGAAATCGACCTCGGACTATGTGTTTACTCTAGCCGTAGGAGCGATCTCATAGAAAAGCGTGAAACAGACCTTATTGGCCTCCTCCACTATGGAGGCAGAATTCGTAGCATGCTTCCACGTATCCAATCAGGCGATATGGCTTCGTAAATTTGTCACAGGCTGCGAGTGGTGGAGACTATCTCGTCTCCAATGAGGATTTACTATGACAGTAATGCTGCGGTGCTTTATTCAAATCACAACCAGAGTTCATTTAAAGCAAAATATATAGAGATGAAGTAGCTGGTTGTTAAAGAAAGAGTTCAGAGTGGTCTGATCAGAATTGAGCATATCAGTACAGACTCCATGGTGGCCGATCCTTTGACTAAGGCCGTGGAACCCATAGTGTGTCACAACATGTTAGCCGTATGGGTCTTAGTTTGGTTGAGGATGTTTTATTCTAGTGGGAATCTGAGAGGTTTATGTTTTATTATGCTCAATAAAGTTGTTTATTTCAGACAAACAATATAATGTACGTTTCGGTTATGTTAAAGTTTTCTACAAAAGTAATGTACATTAAGCAGTTACGGTATACATTCCGAATTCTGTTGATCTTGCTAAGTTTGTGCCAAATTGGAATTAAATGTGTACGATCACCTAGCATATTAATTCTGCACTACATATCTATTGCAGTATCCATGTCATTCAGTGGAATGTTAGCATCATGATTTAAGAGGGACAAGTAACTAATTCAATGTGGCGGCGTGCGGCATAAATCTTTTGCTAATATTCACTGATGGACTAGAAAAGGTAAGACACACAAAAGGACATACAGTAAACGAGCTCAAACGGGTGACATACAATATTTAAGATACATATATAGTCCAAGTGGAAGATTTTTGGGATTAATTCGAGATACGTGTAATGCGCAGCACGTTGATTAAGTATACACGAATTAATTATAAGGTGGACATTATGTATGATAATTTTATATGTCACATATGTCACGTAATAATATTAATTATTGTGTAAAACATCCACACATTAAGTGTGTGTGTATATAGTGTGGTATAAAAGAGAAACTCCGAATATATAGAAAGTCATATGGTCAGAGACCGCCATGGATGGGCTCAAAGTGCTATGATCCTAAAGTGTACGAAGTCTTGCCCCGAGGGGCAACAACTCACGTATGGCTAGTAGATAAATATTGGTACATAATAATTAAATATCAAATAATATTTAGTATTAAATATTAGATAATAATATTTATTATTAAATACTAAATAATATTTAATGTTGGATAAAGATAACTTGATAATAATATCAAGTATATTGTCAGGTATTTGAGATGAGAAAAGTTCTCATCCATACAGGAAGAGGGTTTGGGTTTAGACACAACTCTGAATCCTATACTCATCAAGATTCTTCCTTTCCTCCCTCTATATAAAGGAGCATGCTTCACCTCCTCATAGCCATCAAGCATAACCGGCGGCCAAGAGTGAATTAGGAAAGGGTGTGCCAACCTTTTCTATAAAGCCCACACTACCTAGCCTCTCCCTCAGGTAAAGTAGTGAATTGTTGAATCTGTTCAATGGGTGCATCAACAATTCGTGGGAGGTCATGAATCCTTGGATCACGCCAAATTTATCAGTAGCAAGAGCATACGTGTGAACAGATTAACATCAACAATGGAGCAAGGTATAATTTCTGCATTTTGTTACTTTGTCTAGTGATTCGATTAAATGGTCCTATTAAGTGATTTTTAAATAAATCCAACATGCTACACTCAAATTTTATTGCAACTTGGGTGGCCGATGATCCGTGCACGTCCTGATATGTTATATCACTAATCTTTGCACCTGAGCCCTGTGGAAAGATGGGATCATCATATAAGCAATCAAAACAAGAAAAAATACATGAAAAACTATTAGAAGATCGCAATCAAGGAAGCAACCACAACATAATTAGCGATCACATTCAATTAGGATATTCCTAATGATTATGTACAGAATCAGTCATTACTATTTACCATATTTAGAGGATAATAGACACAATAGATAAGGACATATGTAACGTTGAGAATCGTGAATGAAAGACATTGATCTTCTTCCATCAAACTGTTTTTTATCGTTTAACATGGTGTCAGAGCTTGATTACGATCCGCAGGACTCAGAATTCCCATTTCTTCATTTTCTGAAAGAACACCCTTTCTCTGCCAAGATGGCAAGAACAAATCCAAAGCAAAAAAGAGACACTATGTCATCTCGTGCCAAAAAAATCCAGAAACAACGTTGAAAAAAGTTCTAGACAAAACCAAATCACCACCGTCGAAGGTTCCAAAAACCACCACAGAAACCATCAATAAATTCAACCAAACAGAAACTTGGGGCTCAGAAAGGGTTTCTTCATAGTCCCATAATTGTTCTTGTTTGAAAAGAATATCTGCGATGGCGACTATTGATATTGAGTTCCAGTCATTTGTTGGTGGTTTGGCTTGGGCTACCACTGATCAGACCCTCGGTGATGCCTTCCCTGAGTATGGAAAGATCCTTAGGTCAAAGATTGTTACTGATCGTGCAGCTAAAAGATCTAGAAGATTTGGATTCATCACCTTCAAGCATTAAGGTGTGTTTAGAGATGCAACCGAAGGAATGAATGGTCGTGAACTATACAGATGCAACATAACAGTCGAAGAGGCTCAGCCTAGTTGCTTTGACAGCGACAAAGATTAGAGTTACAGCATGAAATAGGAGAGATACGGGAGGAGTCAAAAACCGAAAGGAGAAAGAGAAATGAAGGAGAGTTTTGTAACCTCTCCATCCAGTTGAATTCCAAGGGTGGATTATAAACTCATTTGGTCCAATTGGTCTGGCACTAAACTAAATGAGGTGGACATTTGATTGCGGGGCCATCGATGACATGACATATGGTATATCTGATATTGCTGACCTAATACGGTCTTCAAAAGCTCATATTTAGACAACTAATAGTAGTATAGCTGTAGTTAAAGGAGCAAGATCAGTTACTATTGTAGCGCCCCGGCCCGGACAGTGGACCCAAATAAGTGCACCCGCCG
>AP025075.1:12171016-12229517 GCA_036186865.1 Eustoma russellianum | reverse complement strand
GGACAGCGGACCCAAACAAGTGCACCCGCCGTAGCCTACTAAGAGGACTACCAGACGTCATTACTCTCACATACACATTATCGCTGACGTCAGAGAAATAAGTGCGGAGACTTATGCAAAATTAGAATCTAATTCCAACCAATCGTTATTCCCCAAGGCATAAGTAAATAAAACTGTTTATGGACGCAACCATCTAATTCTTAACTGAATGAAATAAAATAAATAGCAAGAAGTGATCTATCACAATCCCCAATTTAGGCTCTAAGCACCCCACTCAGCCCACTTGCCGTCGTCTTCAATGAATATCATGTCATATTCGGGCTCATCGGCAAAAACAACGGGTAGAACACTTAACGAAAAACACTAGCAAGTAACCCGCTTATAAGACATACGGGATCATCACATGGCAAGACATGAGTGAATATCAATATCAAAGGGAAATTGGGGCACATGTCCTGAATTATTCCAAAATTCAGTTTCACTTGCATAATAAAAGTAAAGAACAAGTACCACACAAGTAAACAATGAGTCACTTACATAACAATCATCATATTAGAACGGAACACATGATGCATGCCGTTTCAAATAATGTTCTATACTACACAATCCCAGATGCTTATGGAATACTTTCCAAAACAGTGCAATGCATGTCACGATGCCCGGTCATATAACTTTAAACCCTATGATGGGCCACATCTTGTCTTTATATACTGTGACATATCACAACTTAACTTTATACCCTGTAATGATCCACAGCTTGTCTTTATACTCTGTGTCACATTACAGCTCACTTTATACCCTGAGATGGTTACAGCTTGTCTTTATACCCCGTAACACATCACAGTTCATTTCACAAAACTTTATACCCTGTGCCAAGGCACAGCTCTTATCTGAACATAATACAAATGTAAGTGCCATGATGCAAAGACGCACATTCAACATGTCATTCAACCACTCGAGGCTCATCTCATTCGCACATTCGAGCATATCCCTACATGCTCAGGTCTACCTCACATAAACATTCATACTAGGAATACAAGGGATGAAGTAGAAACCCTCACACGTTCCATTTGAACCTTATCGACCTCAAACTTTCATCCTTAACCCCTTAGATCACTCACACTGAAGTCCAATTCAAATACCTCACGAAGTCCTCACCGTTGATTCACCATCTTAGCTCGTGTTCCCAAGACTTACACTAACCTCAATCAGGTCCTAAGAAGCCTCTAGTGTCCCCCAATTGGTCCTCTAGCTTCCCTTTTCCTTCTTCTATTTTCCCACAAAACTGTATAGCATCATACCCTACATCGATCGATCGATGTCACATCATACCCTGACATCGATCGATCGAAGTCCGTCAGAATACTTTTTGCCTCACTTCAGTCGATCTCTCATTCTACATCGATCGATCGAAGTGACTTCATACCCTCACATCGATCGGTCGATGTCTGTCAGAATACTTTCTGCCTCACATTAGTCTCTCCACACTCTTACATTGATCGATCGAGGTACATCAGTCGATGACATCGATCGATCGAAGTCTACGATCCCAGAAAATTTCTTTATCATTTCTGTAGAAACTGCAGAATCAAAACTTCCATCATCCCCAAACTTCATCACGATCATTCTAGACCTAATCCCTGCTATCATCTCATTCTTAAACAACAAATTGAACACTATACACATACGTAACAAAAATTCAAGCCTAGAATTCAAAGATTTCAGCCCTATCAATTCAAAGATACCATCTTTCACCCTCCAACTCTATCAAGCAATAAAATTGCAACAAAAGGGAGATTCAAGGGTTGGGATTTGTAGGAATCCATATAATCATCGACATCAACTAGATTTTCAACATATGATGGCCAAAACATCGAAACCATAACACAGAAATTGCACATAATTCACAAAAGATAGACAAGGATAGAATACTGCATGGGCATCCAATTTTGATACAAAAGTAGGGCATTTTTCTTTGCAAATTGCAGAAACTTATAAGAAGATTACTTGCTTTTGATTACTAACAATCGGATTGAAAACGAACAAGGTTGGATTGGTTCCTGGAGGCTGTCTTCCTCTTTAACGCTTTTGGGGAACCGGCTAGGGCTTGGAGGAGGAAAGAGTCGACGGCTTTCTGAGAGATAAAGGGGAAAAGTTGACGCTCTGTCAGCTTTTCTTATGGGAAAGGGCAAAGCTGGAATTTCTAAATTGTTTTTTACTTAAATCCTTTTCCTTTAATTCTTACTTCAAATATTTAATTCAAAATTAATCTATTATTAATTTCTTAAAATTCCTTCTCTTATTTAATTAAATTCCGGGGGGTGCGGGGCATAACATTCCATCCCTCTTACAAAAAGTTTTGTCCTCGAAACTGACGTACCTTATTGGAAGAGGTGCGGATACAACTCCTTCATCTGCTCCTCAAGTTCCCACGTGGCTTCACGCTCTGTATGGTTACTCCATTGAATCTTGACATACGGAATCACACGTTTGCGTAGAGCTTGATCCTTCCTGTCCACAATTTTCACTGGGTACTCTTCATACGTAACATCATCCTTAATTTCCAGTGGTTGAGCCTCAAGGATATGGCTCAGATCCGACACGTATTTTCTTAGTTGAGAAATATGAAACACGTTGTGAACTTGTGATAGAACCAGTGGTAAAGCTAATCGGTATGCTCTTTCACCAACTCTGCCATGCATCTCGTATGGACCAATGTATCGAGAGTTTAACTTGCCTTTTATCCCAAACCTCGCAACTCCCTTCGTTGGTGAAACTCGCAGATAAACCTTTTCACCTACTTCGAACTCCAAGGGACGTCTTTTAGAATATGCACAACTCTTACTGCGATCTTCTGCCACCCTTAGTCTGTCTCTTATGATCTTCACTTTCCCAATTGTCAGTTCAACTAACTCTGGTGGAGTGATCGTCCTTTCCCCAACTTCGTCCCAACAAACCAGGGATCTGCACTTGCGTCTATATAGGGCCTCAAATGGTGACATACCAATCGCACTGTGGTGACTATTGTTGTATGAGAATTCCATCAGTTTCAGCATACTATCCCAGTTCCCTTTAAAATCCAACGCGATGCTCTCAGCATGTCATCCAAGGTTTGATGGTCCTCTCAGACTGTCCATCCGTCTGAGGGTGATAAGCTGTGCTCATCCTTAGTTCAGTGCCCATAGCTTTTTGGAAAGCCTCCAAAATTTAGAAGTGAATCTGGGATCACGGTCCGACACAATATTGATGGGAACTCCATGCAAACTCACAATGTTATCCATATATGTGTTGGCCAATTAACTCATAAGAAGTACCATGCGGCATAGCTATGAAATGTGTTGACTTTGTCAAGCGATCGACAATCACCCAAATCATCTCATTCCCACTTCTGGTTTTGGACAAACCCATCACGAAGTCCATAGTCACATATTTCCACTTCCATTCTGGGATCCCAAGTGGCATCATCAAGCCGCCGGGTCGCTGATGCTCTGCTTTGACTTGCTGACATACCAGACATCTCTAAACATATTCTGTAATATTTCTTTTCATCCCTATCCACCAATAATTCATTTTGAGGTCCATATACATTTTTGTGCTTCCGGGGCGGATAGACAACCGTGAGTTATGATCTTCACGTAGCAATTCCCTTCGTAGCTCTTCCTTGTCCGGTATGCATAGTCAGTTTTGGAACCATAGACTTCCATCTTCTCTCAACTGGAAATCTCTTACGGGTCCCATGTTTAATTTGTTCCAGATTTCCTTCAGTCCTACATCATCATATTGAACTCCTTTTATTCTGTCTACCAAATCTGGGGTTATAGATAAGGCTGTAAGAACATTCACCATTGAATCCACCAAATCAAGACCAAACTCCTCAATCTCTCGTATAGGAAATCATTCGATATGTCGTGTGTACCCTTCTTACAATATGAAAAGCGCTATAGCCAACTATGAAATGCCATGTTTATGAAAGTTACGAAAAGATATGAATACGTCTTTTTAAAACGTTTTATGATACAGAAACCGTTTACGTACTTGCATTAGCATTTGACATGAATTCCGAACTATCATCACTTACACATCCTATACTCATCAGTATGATAGGAAGTTGGGTATAAGGCAAGCACCTAGATTTGGGACTTAGCATAGTTTATGATTGAGAAATTAAGAATGAACAAATGATAATTAAGTTCACAAAATATTGATAAACGAAAGTTAAGGTTTATCCTTTTACGCACTTTATCTGCCTATGTGTTGCGTATGTCACCTACTTTACCTGTCATTTTCTTATTGTGAACGGAGACATGTTATGTTCATTATTTTACTGTATTTATTTTATTAACCCATCTCCCATACATAATCCACATAACGAACCTAGGTGGAAATACTTACTGGGCGATTCGTTATCGCTCATTCTATATTTTATCTTCTTGCAGAGACCTAGGATCAGGATTTGGACTACATAGGCGATGAACCGAGAGTAGGATATCCTTGACCACTCTAGTGGGCCCAGCTGACCTAGATTTTGTACTTTTACTGTTTTTGGACATGTATTTAGATTCTTTATGTATGGATGACACTCATGATGTACTCAGAGATAGTTATGATGTATGACATGTCGCTTATGTTTTATTCTATCTATTTTATGATGCTTCTGCTATCTGATACATGTTTATGTCGACATGCACATAGATGTTACCGATGCCTTGTACTTCTCGTGGTAGAGTACGGCAGGTGCATCATGCCGAGACCTAGTCCCAAGCGGAGTGCTACAGGTGGTATCAGAGCCTAGGCTCTAGATCCACAGCGGGCAACATAAGATAAAACAACGACATGTTCTTAGGCTATGATCTTAGAGTCTAAGTTATGATTTTTAGACTGAGTGTACCAACCGTAGAATAGATCCCTCAGAATGGTTTAGTAGGAATGATTAGGATAACCATACTTCATTTAGTACCAGATAAATCGCTTAGACTGTTCCTTTTAGAATATGAATAGACCATTTAATTCGAAATTTTATTTATGTATATGTAGACTGATTTTGTGGAAGTGATTGTTTCGATAGGAGGGCATCGCGACTGCGAGATAGATCACGATCTAATAGATGGGCGCATTTACCTCCCCTACCGCAGGTACCACCAGCTGTAGATCCAGTACCACCGCCACTGGAGCAGGTTTCACCCCTGCCGGCATAGGCCTCAGGAGCTATACCACAAGCATTTCTCAACACCCTGATACAGCTGGGTCAGGCAGACGGGAATGCGCAGGCTGCACCTACACCACCACACCCACAACTGCAGCAGCAGATGGGCACCTGATTTTCGAGGAGCTCAAGAGGTCCTGAGTACCTAGTTTTTAGGCAGGAACATATCCGGACGAGGCTGAAAAGTTGCTCGATGAGGTAGATAACTGTTTCGATTTGATATAGGTTTCGGATCAGATTAAGACACAGATCATTTGCCAATTTTTGATTGTCTAGGAAATCAGTGGTGGAAGACAAATATCCATCCACTGACCAGGCTAGTTGCATGGGCTAGATTTTTTGTGGAGTTTAGGAAGTTTTACATTCCTTCGTCTGTGGCCATTCGGAATATCGGGGAGTTTGAGTCTCGGAGACAGGAGGCCGGTGTTACTATTTCAGAGTATGCTAATAGATTGCCTACACTGGTCCACTATGTCCCTTCAGTTATGGCAGACGAGAGGCTCAAGAGGATGAGGTTTGAGCGTGACCTTAATTCGAGGACCAGGATCTGGATTGTCAATGCAAATCTAGGTAATTTTGGTCAGCAGCTAGATGTCTGCTATAGAGTGGAGCAGGTCATTTTTTGAAGAGATGAGGAGGTAACAGGAAAGAGGCCTCATGATGCTACAGATGATTGGTCTGGGTAGCAGACTAAGTTTCGATGTAGGACAGGCGAACAGCCCCGGGTTCAGCACCAGCCTCAGCCACTGCGCCAGCAACAGGTACAGTGATAGCCCCCACCCCACCTCCAGCCTCAGCGTCCCCAGGCGCTAGCTATTCAGAGATGCCAGACTTGCCAGCGGCAGCATATCGGTGAGTGTCGCATGGGGACAAGAGCATGTTTTGAATGCGGCAGGACTAGGCATATGATCAGAGACTGCACAGAGAGGAAGAATAGGCCATAAGGAGGTGTGCAGCAGTAGGGAGGATGCCCACAGGTTAATGCCCGAGCCCATTTTATGACGGACGCCGAGGTTGAAGATGCACTAGATGTTGTGACAGGTATTTTTGATTACGTAGTTTAAATGAGACTGATAATTACTTGTTATAACGTTAAGTTGTGTTGTTGTTAACTGCTTTAGAAATCCTAAATTTTTTTGTTATGTGGTTTATTTAGAAACCGAATACTTGAATTGTGAATGCTATCTGGTGCGGTTTTAGTGAACAACATTCCGGTGAATGTGTTGTTCGATAGTGGTGCAAGCCACTCATTTGTGTCTAAGAGGTTCGCTGGGAACCTGAGCAGATGTCCTGCTTGGTTGGAGACTCCATATAGAGTTTAGACAGCTGGAAATCAGATCATTATTTTGCACCATCTATATAAGAACTGTGACATGGAGATGGAGGGAGAGCAATTCGTGGGTACCTTGATCCCGATACATATGGGTGACTTTGACGTGATTCTAGGTATAGATTGGTTGTTTCACAACCATGCCAAGATTGATTATTGGGGAAGCGGGTGGTGATTCAGAGTTTGGGATGAGATAAGGTTACTTATCAAGGTAACAGTGAAGTGAAGAAGGCTTCGCAGAATATTTATTTGACCGCAGCTCGGCCTTCACAGCGTTGAGAAAAGGAGATGCAGGCTTTCGGGTATACATTCTTGATGCTAAATCCGACGTGCCGTCACTCGACAGTATCCTGGTGGATTGAGAGTTTCCTGACGTGTTTCCAGATGATTTGTCAGGCTTGCCACCAGAACGGGAGATTGAGTTTGATATTAATATGGTACCCGGAGCAGAGCCGATATCTAAAGCTCCTTATCGAATGGCTCCAGCTGAGTTAAAGGAGCTGAAGGTACAGTTGCAGGAGCTGATAGATAAGAAGTTCATCCATCCCAGCGTCTTACCCTAGGGAGCATCTGTACTATTTATCAAGACAAAGGATAGCAGTATGCGCTTGTCTATCAATTACAGGGAACTGGACAAGATCATCATTAAAAACAAGTACCCCTTTCCTCAGATCGACGATCTCTTCGACCAGCTGAGATTAAGCATTTCCTTTTGTTAACAATTTGTTACTTGCTATGTTACGTCAAATATAAGCAGTACATTGAATGTAGGGAGCTAAAGTATTCAGCAAGATCGATCTTCGTTCTAGATATCACCAGTTGAAGATCAAGGGAGACGATGTTGGAAAACTGCCTTCCGGACTCGATATGGACATTACGAGTTTCTAGTGATGCCATTCGGGATGACTAATGCCCCACCTGTTTTTATGGACCTCATGAATACGGTGTTTTGCAAGTAGTTGGATAAGTTTGTAGTGGTCTTCATCGACAAAATTCTTGTTTATTCACCGGATGAGGATACCCACACCAAGCACTTGCGGATTGTTCTGAGCATATTGCAAGAGAAGCAGATTTACGCAAATTCTTTATAGTTATCTGATTGCGATTGACTTGATTTGTACATATCCTTATCATACTTTTTAAATTTGATTGATAGAGATTAGCGTAGCCTTTTAGGTAAGGTTTATCATTATAGATCGAATTGTACTCTATAAATTCATATGATGGAATAACAGAAAGGCAGATTTGGATTGCCAGCGATGTCAGGGAAGATACCAAGTTTTCGGATGGGGTTTGAGAGGTGTTACAGTTGTATAGGCTGCCGATTATAGAGGACGTTTTGAAGAAAAACGGGCTTGTTTGTTTAGATATCTATTCTTTTTTGTTATACTTTCTTTTTATGGCCAAGAAGGTCCGAAAATTACGTTTTGTAGAACCTTTTATATTTTTCTTTAATTCCGTTTTATGGCATTTGTGTTATATTTTATGACTTTTTTTGGTTTCTTTTTTGCTGCCCAAAAGAATTAAGTAATGTACGTGTGCTTTTTTGGATGTCTATTTTGTAATTTCGGTTAGAAAGAGGTAGTCTGGTAGTTCATTACAGAAAAATCTCGTGTCCTTCTGTCTTCCTCTCTTCTCTTTTAATTAGTTTTCATTTTTTTATGAAAGACGGACGGTACCGTCTGCAGTTTTAAATTAAAATGAGTCCTCACTTATGGCAGAAGAATACCATGGTTACATCAACCATGAGAGACTCTCTCACATAAACTTAAAGAAAAGAAATGAAAACATGTATACAATCTCCTGCACAAATACCTGCTAAAAGAACAACACTAGCTAGATGTACAATGCTATACAAATATATTTGAAACGAATGCAACAGTAAGATGCCGCTAGTGTGATCGCCGGACGTATGGGCCATGTCCACAGTGAGCCGCGTACTGCAGTTTGTCGGCTCGGACATTCATAAAAGAGACACAAAAACATTAGCCGTATGCAACACCAATGTATGGAAAGGATGGAAATGCAACAAAACAAAGCAAAGAATAAAGCATACCGAGGTTGCCTGCATCGATGGACACAGGCAACAAAAAAGAAAACCATGCCGGTGTCAAGCATGACGAATATGTCATGTGGTAATGTCAAGTGAAACACAACTACGAACAAGAGTAGATAGAGAACACAACTACGAACAAGAGTTGGTAGAGTAGCCGGAGTAAAATAGCAAGTCAAGACACAATGCCATGTTGTGCCAAATAATGTGTTGCCAAATTGGTCTTGCGATATGTATGCCTAATTTGTTTCTATGTCTGCATAACCAAAGAATGCAACCTCCGTAAATGAAAACCATGCGGAGCACGTGCAGAATCAGAAAGTAACCATGTCAATGCCTGACAATCTATCTCCAAAATAATATGAGTATAAGCAGGTAAGAAAAACAGGAGCCCAAATAGGGCGACCTCTGCCTCTGCAGCCAATGGCAAATCCAGTGGTAAAGGAAATGTAAGTGCTCCTATGCATGCACCAGAAGAATCCCGTAAAATAGCGCCCTCTGCAGCAAAATGACGACCCACTACCACATCAGTATTAAGCTTCAGACATCCAGAATGAGGGGCCAGCCAATGCACCACCTGTACCCGCTTGGTCCGAACAGGGGGTAAAAGTCCCGTAGCTGTAATGGTATAGTGCCTGACGCCAGTTTAGTTCCATCGATCAATTTACCCCATAAATAAATATCCACATGTATTGTTGCCATTATAGTAGCCATTGTCCAAGAAGTTTCCTCGCTATACATAATAGATGTATAAGACCGCCATATTTGAAAAAGAATAATACCCGAGACAACTATACGCAAGACACCCATAACATTATTTGACAAAGAGTGCAGCCACCATGCCTTTAAGTATGTCCACAAACTGTTCGAAGTTGGGAATACACCATCCAAACATGACGCATAGCAAACCCATATTGGCCGAATACAGGGGCACTAGATAAATAAATGAGAGATCTCTGCAGATGCCAACTTATAAAAAGGACATTGAGTGGGTTTAGTTGCAAGAAAATCACATAAAAAATCTTCCAGAGGCAAAGCGCGATGATACAAACGCCAAAGGAAATTTTTGATAGCTGGCCGGTGCTACTTGTGCCAAATAAACTATGATGACAAAGTACTAAGACGAGATAAACGACATACATCAAAGGCCATGTGCAATGAAAAGATACCCGAAGTATTGGGCGCCCAAATTAGAATCCCTGTCACATTGACAGTGTGAAATGTAAAATGTATGATATCGATAAATGAGTTTCCATGTAGAAGAATCAGGAAGACATGGCCTGTAATCTCCCCAATGACCATATTTTGCATGTATATATCGACTCCACAAAGTTGTATTATGATTATATTGCCATCATACATGACAAAAATAAGCGTCCTGAAGAGTTCAGAGATTACAAAGGCCCAAACCACCTTCAGCCTGAGGATACTCAATACGAGACCAAAAGAGCCAATGACGCTGGGGGCCCCAATAAAAGTTAGCTATTTTCTGCTCAATGACGCGTATGACCGATTTTGGAAGCCCACCTACTGCCATAATATGTAATGGCAAGGATGAGATAACATATCATAAAAGAACCAATGCGACTGCATCGGATAAAAGTTTGTTGTGCAAACCATTTAACCGTGTATCAATGTGCTGCAGAAAGGTGGTGCAATATCGTGCACGAGGAATTCACTTATGTAAATAAGAACCCAAATAGCGAAAAGGCATGCAGGTGGCATGCATAGCAAGAGTCGCCTCAAACCGCTGCCACCGGAATAAAGAAGTATTAGATGAAGTAACAAAACTGCTCTTATGAAAATTGACCTTCTGACCAGAGGCGTGCTCATAACTAGAGAGGAAGTCTTTAAAGGCCTTGAGATTACGAATGTTCCCCCCGTAAAAACACTAATAGAGTTCGTCCACATACACTAGATGTGTAATAGTAAAAGGCATGCGTCCCAATCGAAACGGATGCACACGGCCAGCTGCAGCATAAGGCTTCAATCCCCGACTGAATCCCTCTTAAGCTAGAATGAATAGTAATGGTGATAATGGATCACCTTGCTTAACACCACGAGTAGGACTAAAGAAACCACATGGAACACCATTTATCAAAACAAAAAGTCATGTACTCTGCAAATAATTGAGGATCAAATGAATGACAAAAGGAGAGAAACCGAAGCCAGACAATAACAACTCCAATTTCAGACACCGTTGGCTACTTGTTTCCCCACGATCTAACATGTGAATCATCTCTCGGCTAATAATACTTGGGAAGAAATGTCATAGCCTTGGAGAAAACCCGTTTATTCTAGTGAAATCCACTTAGGATGTAAAATATAAAGTCGCGCCTTTAAGATACGAGTACAAATTTTACTCATAAAATTAGACAAACAAATCGGACGGAAATCACTAAAAGTTCGAGGAGTAGGACCTTTGGGTATCAGCATAATCAAGGCACTAGCCATTACAGTGGGTTGTGGGATTCCCAGAAAAAATTCCTTCACTGCTTAAGCACATCAGTATGAATAATATCCCAACAAGAACAAAAGAAATTACAATGAAATCCATCGGGTCCATCTGCACTCTATGGATCTAAATTCCACACTGCATCATTGACCTCAACGGCCTGGGGGATCCGAGTCAATAAAGTATTATCGTCCGATGTCAACAAATGTGGGATATGCTCCAGGATGTGATCATAATCACATGTATTTTCTTTTGTATACAAGGCTATATAAAAAGAAACTGCTTCTTGCTGTATAGTTTCCTGAGTATCACATAAGATATCGGCTGTGGTATGTATCTGCTGAATACAAAGCTGACAGCGACGTCCAGAATTTACCTCACCCTCAAAAAGTGGAGGCCTTTGGCTTAACATACCTTCTTGTTCGGTTTTGTATCTAGTGGATGTCATCTCTCAAGATTGTTAGATCTTCTTATTATGAGTGAACCTTGCTTTCATACCACATGCCACACCTGTATAGCACCACTAGAAGGGGGGTTGAATAGGGAGCGTGGAAAAATTGGTTTTTAAAAATGTTTATTGACCAATACTCACTTCTAAAAGCAGAATCTGGTTTTAGACCCATTTTTTATTAATTGAATGACTAGGTTCTAGACTTCCAAAATTCGTGAAATTTTGTGACTGTACTTTAATATGTCATAAAAATTTCTGTTCCAAATTCAAAGTCTAAATCCCTGAAAAAGTATTTTTGATTCAACTCTGTCAATCTATGAAAAACTTTTTCTTATAATGAAAAATCAATTCCTAATTAATGACAACTCCAAATGATCTGATATTTTGATGAGATGTCCCTTAGGATGTCTGGTTTAATGTGTTGGAATAATTTTTCAAAATTCTTTTGTAATGTATATCAACCACGTTGATGGTCTCAACGTTTGCCAATCTGAAAATCAGATTGTCTTAAATTAAACCTAAGACTTTTATCTATTTCTCTGTAAAATATGGTGATTTTTGAAAATTGTTTACAATTTTTATCAGTTTTTTTGAAAACATTGTAAAAAAGAACTAAAAGCAAAAGTGCAGAAAAGTAAAAACACACATATTTTTATACTGGTTCAATCAATGCGACCTACTCCAGTCTTCAAGGACACCTTCTTCGGTATTCACTAATCACCGAAGTCACCTTAGAACAAAGGTGGCTGGTGTTATACACCAACTCTTTTAATGTCCAACCCTTTTACAGAAAATCACAACAACAATCAACAAAATCACCAGCATCTCACTACGGAAGGTTTGATCACACCTTGATCAACCTTTTACACGTATGAGACGTGTATAATTGGTCTATATGAAGCCTATACAAAATATGGAATGTATGTTTGATAGGCTTAAGGCTTTGTACAAGAGAAGAAGATAAGAGATGAAGAGAATTCTTGCTTTGCACTAGATAAAATGTAGAATATGTGTCTTATCTTGCGTTTGATCATCTTGTTCCCTTTTGTAACATAGTGCATGCCCTTAGGGCTGAGAAGAGTCTTGAAGAAATGTCTTGAATTTCCTTGGAAGAAGTCTAGCAAAGCCTTGTAACATATCTTTGCTTATTTAGCGAGATATGACTGGACAAGTGATGTGTCTTCGCATTGTTGTCACTCTATGATTGCATCTTCATTAAGCCACCTTGGCACATAAAATATGACATGGATAATCACCCAAAAATATGAAAACAATTTTAATTTTGAATATCTTGATTGCCAATCAATCATAAATGGGATGCATTCTTTAATGATTTTGAACCTCGAAGTCTTGCCACAAAATTCGGCCATTGCATGCTGAAAACTTCAGCATTTCTTTTGAATTTTGAAATATTACTTTGTGTGTCTTGATCTCCATCAATATCTGCATTCTTTTGTTGATCATTCTCCACCAATCATAGTGTAAGATGAGCTCCATCTAGGCTCTAAATAAGCTCAATTCAGTCGCCCACCTCAGCATGCATGTGCTGAAAACAATTTTTGAATTTTGAATGATAATAATGTAGTATCTTCATAAACATGGAAAATTTCAATCACCATTTAAGTTTGTCTTCTAGAATATTTCAAGGTATGTCTTAAATGTGTAAGACATGTCTAGGTACATGTCTCATGAGCAAGAAAACGTCCTCTTGTAGGTGATGTAGCAACTTGAATTTTCGAATTCTGCCGATTGCATGATTTTTATCCAATTGATCACGAACCTTTTAGACATGTAAAATGTCACCATATAATATACATAAAAATGTATAATCTCAGCTCCAAAAAGGTGTAGAAAATTCGGGCATGAGGTGTAACAATTTTGAATTTGAATTTTCAAGAAATCAAGGAAAATGATGGATAATTGATATATGTAATTATGGTATGACTTTGGTATTGAATTTGCCATGTGGTGCACGAAATCTTGAGGTTTTTGAATTGTATATTGGCTGGCCGTCTTTGCATGGTAACTATATGACGTGTTCGTGACAGTTCGATAGTCATTTGATGTGGCGATTTTCAGTTTACAAGCTTTTAACGTGTCGATATATTTTTAGAAGATTGATGACATAGAATATATGACTTGGAATATCTTGGATATGTATATACACAAAAAGATGATGTGTATATGGTTGCTTGAGGCTGACGTACGTTGATGACGTGTCGATGAAATGCCAGGATGGAAAAATATAGCTTGTCGTCTTGAGAAAAGAAATATATTTTTTTTTGAAATGGGGATTTTTATTAAAGAAAGCCCTCACTTATGGTGGAGGAATACCGTAGTACATCAAATGAAATACGAAAAAATATAGCAGTTGATGATTATCAACAATCAATCTATATATGATATGCCGCATTAAAACATTGCCAAGTAAAACTACCCTTGTGGATAAAACCTTGGCGAAGGGAAAAGCGTACATATTTATATAGATGATATGTTGATATGCGCTATTGTATGATGAGTTACAAAATGCAATCCGAAGACAACTGTAGCCGAAAAAGCTATAGTGAACAGCCGC
The DNA here is from genome assembly GCA_036186865.1 of Eustoma russellianum. Classification (NCBI taxonomy): domain Eukaryota; kingdom Viridiplantae; phylum Streptophyta; class Magnoliopsida; order Gentianales; family Gentianaceae; genus Eustoma; species Eustoma russellianum. Next base: position 12,215,450 of record AP025075.1, on the reverse strand, counting down.
CCATGTATGTCGAAACAATGTATTGTGGTGCTGATTTCCGTCAGTGAATTCCCAAATATGCCAGCGCAGCTACGGGGTTGAGTGAGTGCATCCCGCCATCGAGAGCCTATCAAGATCCAGATGATGTAGTCATAGCATATGTGTAGAAATAGGATGATCCAGGCTCGCATCCAATCACAAGAAACATGTATGTCTAAGTAAGTTATTTGTCCAGGATATAGTAAACCATACAAGATAAACTGAGGACAGATCGAACCTGACCTGCCGGCACAAGGCAATGCGCCGGCAGCGACATTTGATACGCGCCAATCCGTATGGAAGACTTGACTGCAGTAAGAACAGCGCGTATAATCCAAAGACGTCGGATGGTGAGCAGGACGAGGGTATTGGTTGACGTTATGCGTGGATCTCGCAGCCATAAACCCCCATGGCATGTCGTTCGGGCAAACCCATATCACGAAACCAAACAGCAGCGTCAGCATGTAAGATATAACATGCTTGCAGCTCAAAGAGAGAAAAGAAAACGTACCAAGGCTGCTTGCCAATCCTGATGGATAACCGCAAATATACAAAAAGGACACCTCCTAACCAAACAGACATCGTAATGGCGGGCATGGAACTCGGGAACAATGACAGCGAAAAAAGAAATGGTAAGTATGTTCATGGTGCAGCATGGAAGAAAATGAATACAATGCGTACCGTGCCTGTCCGTGACTATTATGCCATGGACAGAATGTAGTAAAAATTGGCTAGCCATCAGGAAGTGTAGGGTTCAAGCGGTGCGCAAGCTGGCCAAGGTAACATCCAACACGACTGAGGCCCGAACCATAGGAGGAAGATTTTTTCCGTTGAATGCAGCCTTTGCGGGATGAAGCATCGCATGTTGCGCTAGATAATGTGTGGCCATATTAGTCTCACGATATGTGTGAATAAGTTCCAGTCGATGCTGCTGAATTAGGGAATGGAGCTGTCGGAGATAATTTCCAGCAACATGCCGTGGCTTGTGAAGGCATGAGAGCATTTGTGCGCAATCAGTCTCAATAATTAGCATACGATAGAATGGAAGAAAATACAACAGGCCAAAAAGTGTAGCTTGAATCTCTGCCTGCAAAGGTGTGCAAGGAGGCAGACGAAAGGAAAGGGCACCCTTACAACGGCCCTCCGTATCACACAAAATTGCCCCACCTGCCGTATAAAGATGACCTACTGCTGCATCCACATTTAACTTGAGCCTTCCTGAAGGAGGCGTTTGCCATCTAAGAACTCTGAGGAGCGGGTGGCGAATGCGTGGGATCCAGGAGAGAGATAATGCAGGACCCGCTGCCAGTTTGGAGCCCTGAATCTTCAGCATCCACATATGAATATCGAAATGTATCGAATTCCGCAGAGTCGCTGTCGAAAAGATTGCAGCATCCCTGTATATTAGCTGCGCGTACTGATGCCAAATGTTTGAAATTACAATGGATGGAATGACTATTTTTAAGATGCCAGAGAGGGTGGAAAAAGTTGAACGATACCACCATGCCAACAAATACTGTCGCAGTGATAAAGAGACTGGAGGGACACCATGTAGTTCAGCAGCAAAGAAACTCCATAAATAACGAATGCAGGTACAGTAAATGAAAACATGGTCCACTGTGGCTGAGTATTCCTTGCAAAAAGGACATTGTGTTGGGCGCGCCACCAAATATTGTCCAATATAATCCTAAAAAGGCATGGCTGAATGAAAAAAACGCCACAAAAGAATGCGGATAGATGGAGATAGATGCTTCAACCAAATAAATTTCGTTGACAGTTGCGTTGGTTGTGACAGCCTACATATATCAAAGGCCGATTTGAGAGTAAATTCTCATGTGGGTGTGGCTGTCCATGTCATCAGTGATCCTGCACCAGTTGTATGAGATATACAAATGGGGTGAATACGACAAATAGATTTCCATATCGCGGAGTCTGTGAGTCTCGGTGTATAATCACCGCGCCGTCCGTATCGAAAATGCATATATTGACTCCATAATGTGTCATGACGTTGGTATGTCCACCAAATGCGGCATTTATATGCTTGTTGCAATTCACTGAGATTACGTAGACCTAACCCGCCTTCTTCAACTGGAATAGTGATGTTGCTCCATGCAACCCAGTGATGTCTATCTCCCCAAAAATATGCCGACATTTTCATGTCAAGTATGCGAATGATGGACTTAGGTATACCGCCAGCTGACATAATGTGTAGTGGAAGTGCTGCTATGACGGAGCGTAGCAGGACAAGGCGGCCCGCCGAAGAGAGAAGGCGAGAATACCATCCGTGTAACCGATCATCCACATGTTGTAAGAGAGTGGAACAATGTATAACCCGTGTGATGCCCTTATGAAGATAAGAATCAAGATATCGAAAAGGCAACGTTGTTGTTCTCATGCCTAGAATGTCCTTAAAGTTGCGGCATTGACGTGATGTGATATTAGCCGATGGTATGAAACTGCTTTTATTAAAATTTACCTTTTGCCCCGATGCTGTTTCATATGCCGTAAGAAAAGAGTGAAATCTCCTGAGATTTTGTTTTGTACCCCGCAAGAATATTAGCAAATCATCCGCATAAGCCAGATGCGAGATGGACATAGGCATTCGCCCTAAACGAAAGGAGTGAACACGTCCCGATGCAACCAATGCCTTCAGTCCCCGACTGAATCCCTCAGAGGCTAGTATAAATAATAAATGTGATAAGGGATCTCCCTGTTTAACTCCCCTGAATGGCCGAAAATAGGGTGATGGCTGCCCATTGATTAAGACTGACATCCTTGTTGCACTTAGGTGATTAATAATAATCCGAATGAAAAAGTCTGAGAAGCCGAATTTCCGCAAGAGTTGCTGAAGATAGTCCCAGCTTACCCGGTCAAAAGCCTTCATCATATCTAATTTCAAACATAACTGCGGTCCGCCTCTGTCCAACATATGCACCATTTCTTGGGCAAAAAGCACTTGAGTCGAAATATCATTACCCGGAAGAAAACCTGTTTGCTCTGGGGATATTAATTGCGGCAGCAGGTGACCCAACCTAGTGGCAATAATACGAGTACAGACTTTGCTTAAAAAATTTGTCAGGCAAATAGGTCGGAAATCTGCAAAAGTCTATGGCGACTGTATTTTCGGAATGAGCGTAATTAATGCACTAGCCATGACAGCCGGCTGTGGAACACCAATGAAAAATTCTTGCACTGCTTTAGTGACATCCAAATGTATGATGGGCCAACATGAGCGATAGAAATTTCTATGAAACCCGTCTGGACCCGCTGCACTGTGGGGGTCTAAACTCCATACAGCTACTTTTACCTCTGACTCCAATGGCAACTGTGTAAGCATGGAATTTTCCTCCGCAGAGACTAAAAGAGGTATATGTGATAATATTTCGGTATGATTATGCGTATGCACACTTGAGAATAATTCCTTGTAATATTCAACAGCGGCTACCAGAATATCATCCAGCTGCGTCAGTAGTGCTCCCTGCAAGTTACGTAGCTGGCGAATACATAGCTGTGAGCGTTTACCTTTGACGAGGGAGTGAAAGTATCGAGTGTTAGCATCTCCTTCTTGTAACCATTTTACACGTGCCTTTTGTTTCCAAACAGTAACTCATATTTTGATGCAAGTAAATAATGTGCTTTTGCCTGATAAAAAGCCTCGCGCGCCGCTTCCATGGGGTTAGCATCCCAATGAGATTCTGCTGTATTAAGATGTTCTTCTGCATCCTTCAGATTGCTGAATATGTTCCCAAAGATATTCTTATTCCAAATTTGAATGTCTTTCTTAAGTGAAAATAATTTGGAGTAGAAACCCCGCATGCCGCCCGTAGTTGGATATGCTAACCATGCATGCTTCACATAATTATGAAAATCCGGATGAGAAAGCCATGCGTCAAGAAATCTGAAGGATCGCCGAATATTTTGTGCACCCAACTGCACTGTATCAAAAGCGGTGTGTGATCCGACGTAACGCGTGGTAAATGAGAAAGCCGCAGAGTGTCAAACAGGTCATGCATCAAAGAATTAATAAAAAGCCAGTCGAGTCTCCGGCGTACCCGTCCTAGACCATGACCTGTAGCCCAAGTAAACCGTGAACCCTGATAGGGTGGCGACATAAGAGAGCATGTCTCAATGCAGTCATTAAAATCCTGTAAAGCAGACAATGATGGGGTGGAGCGGCCACTATGATCTTCAAGGGTGCGAAACGTATTAAAATCGCCTCCAACCATCCAAGGTAACTGTAACCCCTCCGAGAAATCACATAATGTGCGCCACAGTCGTTGACGCTGCGTAGCAGTGTGTTTTGCATAAACTAAGGAGAGAACGAAAGTATGCTGCTGCGAAATAGATGACAGAGTCAGATGGATCACCTGCTCTTGATCCTGTGTGGCAAGCAGTCGAAACTCATTATCACGCCAAAAAAACCAGATACGTTCAGACTGTGAAGCATAACTTTGTGAAAATCCAAGACGCAAACCAAATCTATTTATTTGTGATGGGGTATGCTTAGGTTCAATTAAAGCTACTAGATTCAAACGATGTTCCCTAATCAATTGTTGCAATCGAGGTAATGACGGACGCATGCCTCGAATATTCCAGATTAATAAATTCATTGATTAAGGTTAGAGGCACTTCTCTGAATGGCGTGAGATGCGCTGCGGGTCAGAATAGTCGATGGTGGCAGTGGAGGAAGGTCCTTTCTAGCACGGCTTTTACGCCGAGGCACCACTGGAATAAACGGCTCGTCCTCCGTCCGATCCTGCAGTCTAGATATTAATATGTCGTCATCAGTCTAGATATATATATATATATATATAACGGATGGAATCTGCGATCGCGCCAGGGCGATTTTCTTGAAGGCGGCAGCATCATGCCGCATTCCTCTTCTCGTTGTTGTCATTGGGTATTCTGCAACAAGATTTTACTGTTTTTCAGTTTTTTATTCCAGTTCTGTATAGAAGATTCAATCTTTATTGGCTCACATCCCATTGAAAGTGTAGTGCCCCGCACCCCGGCCCAGCCGGATACGGTGCACCTGCCATACTTCACTAAGGAGAGTACCAGGCGTCGATCCATAACATGTCGCAGTCCATGATAAAATGCATGGACTTTTGTGCTTACACGTTAACAAGTAAGCGAAACCATGGCAGAATTAAAACCTCAAATTAAAAACATCTACGAAACCAATCTTAGTTTTACAACCCGGAGCAGAAGTACAGAAATTCTCAAAAGTAACTGTTTCCCATCACAATTACATAATAAGTCATCGGTCATAACCAGCACGTCATGTCTCCTAATCCATCCGTCTTTCGCTGCGCTCACGGGTAGGGGACCCTAGGTTCATCCTCAATCTATTCTACCTTGTTCCCTGTAGTCTCTGGGAGGAAAAATAGGGGGTGAGTGACAAAGTCACCAGCAAGTGTACCATAAACAATCATGCATTAGATGGAAAGTACATACAAGAACCGAACCCCCAAAAATTCGGTTTAGAAACATACCTGACCTCCATCCAATACCCGTTAGTGATCAACACTTATTGCGTCAACATCATAACTTAAGCAAGATCGTTACTTATTAAAGAACATAACAATAAAGGACTGCAACTTGCATAAGTTCGTAACATATTAAGGATCATCACTTAATGAGATCATAACTTAGGAACTACCAAGTTATAACAACTTAGTCCAAGTATCATGTGCCACTACTCGATGACTCAATAAATACGACATGCATACATATGGACGTGTGATGCATCATGATAAAAATGAGGATATGATCTTTCGTGCTTTTCTTTCAAAACATCATCGTCAAGAAAACAATAGAGTGTTCAGATCTATTTTCCCGGATCTGAGGCGGTCACGTCTCCCCTTCGAATCTATTATTCCCGGATTCGGAACGGTAACGTCATCACTTATCGGGTCTATTCTCTCCGGGCCCGAACGGTCCATATCAGGTCTATTCTCTCCGGGCCTGAACGGTCCATATCATCAGATCAATTAACCCCAAATCTGGGCGGGTCCTTACTGGTCGGGAAACATACACACACGGTACCGGTGGGAAGCGTTCTTTTTAAAACAGAATCTTTTCTTTAAAAAAACGCTTTTCATCTTTCTTTTGCATCAAAATCAGTTCCATAAATCATGTAAATGACGATGATGCAATGTATGACATGCACTATGCGACTCGTGAACAAATACATCATACATGCATGTACGGACTTGTCTTTTAAGCTGGGAAAACTGTCCAGCAATCGAAATCTGTTCATACAGCCTCGTGCTGATCAAGCTCTTTCATAATCTCACACCATACACATGAATACTGAAGTCTTAGACTCATACCATAAAAATTTCGTAACAATCCGAAAAGTCTAACGACCTCAAAACATCATACTATCATCAAAGGTACTGCTGAATCAGCAGGGCAGTACCGCATTACCTTAGTTTAATCCATCACCTGGGAAACATAGCTAACTCACCAAGGAACAATATTCATAAGGCCAAACATCACATTCAAGCTTAGATGAGCAAGATCAAAGCCTTACAACTTAAGACATTAAACTGTTCCGTTTTCCAGTTTTGTACAACTAATTTCAACTCCGTTGTTAACTATCAAAATGGTGGTTTTATGCTGGTTTCTTTACATGAATATGTATATATATTCCTTAGATAATTACCATAAAAATTCCAAGGCATTCCAATAAGTTTAAGGGGTCAACTAATTACTTTTTCCCAGCTAGGTACATGCTGAAACTGGAATGACCAGTTTTACCACGAATTTCATTTTGACCAAACCACAACTCTTTTTACTAAAATTACAACTCACAAATGTCATACACACGTCAAAATATCATCATACCAAAAATCATCTCATTTGCACTTCCTAAGGTGTACTTTCAAGCCTCACAACTTACCACTCAAAATTGTCTTGTTCCAGCAACTCTATTTGACCAGTTTTACCAAAAACTTCGTTAAGGATAATCCACAACTTCTTTTACCAAAATTCCAATTCACACATTTCATAAACACATAGGGCTATTAGCATACCAAAGCTTAGCCAATTTTAATATAACTAAGGTCCATTTTCAGGGCGTACAATATGCCACATAAAACTGTTCAGCTCCAGTACTTCTGTCTGAGCAGTTCCTACTAAAAATTATACTCTGGTCAATCCCCATATGATTTTACCAAAATTATAACTCACACATTTGTTACACATATGAGGCTATCATCATACCAAACATTAGTCAATTTGGACCTTCCTAAGGTTCATTTCCAGGTCGTTAAACATGTCACATAAAACTGTCCTGCTCCAGTACTTCTGTTTTACCAACTCTTACTAAAAATTTTATTAAGGACAAACCACAACTCCTTTTATTGAAATTCCAGCTCACACATTTCATAAACATATAAGGCTAACACCATACCAAAAACTAGCCAATTTGAACACTCCTAAGTTTCGTTTTCAGGTCATACCATTAGCTACACAAATCTGTCCAGCTCCAGTAGTTCCAGCAGTTCTTCACTTTTATGGTTCAAGCATTTCCAATCAACTTCATCCCTTAAAATTGACTTAATATTCATTAAACACACACTTCAACATAATGTTTACAAGCCTTATAACCTGCTTTAAACCATAAATAAACTGTTTATGAATCATATCAAAACAGTCACACACATTCATACAACAAATCATTTGCTCATACAATCACTTTTCTTATAACCACTAGTTTTCATGTCTTGTACTTAGCATCTTTGACTAAGATTCATAGCCTAATAATGACTAGCCATTCAAGCATGCACTTCACAAATAAGGCAAGATTGGATAGAGTATACTTGTCTCTTTGACCCTTAGAGCTTTTCCTTAGCATGAGCCTTGGTTGAAATGGAGTGAGTCTTCCTTCAACTTCACATATAGCCCACGTTTTGGAAGGAGAAATAGAAAGAAAATTAGCTATTATCTTTAAGTGGAAACACAACCAAAGTGAGGCCATGATTCTCTTACCATAATGAAACTTGAATAGATCTAGAGATGAATCCACCCACCAAGAGATTAGCTTCTCTTAGTATCTTGCAAAACCTTCTCCTAGTGACCATTTGAGTGTCACGTTTTTGGCAAGACAAGAGGGATACCGATGTGAGTTTCATTCTTTGAAACATAGAATTCACTTAGAATGCTTAGCATGTACTTACCTAGATGAATCCTTGGAGCTTGAAGATGGTTCTTGGACCTCTTCAACTAGCCGTATATCCCCCAACGGACAAAGAGGGAAGTCTCTTGCTCCATTGTGACTTCTTGAGAGTTGAATGTTCTAGAGTTTCTTTGAAGAAAGTTTCTCCCCTTGGATAAGGAGGTAGCCGTTGGTTATGTGAGAGGGGGAAGGTGTTTTCCTTAGCTTAGTTAGGCTAATTAGAATTAATCAACCTTGGTTACTTTTACCCAACCAAGGTTACTTTGTGTCAACTATAGTTACTTTAGTTCAACTATAGTTACTTTATGTCAACTATAGTTACTTTATGTCAACTATAGTTACTTTATGTCAACTATAGTTACTTTATGTCAAGTATAGTTACTTTAATTCAACTATAGTTACTTTATTGGTTAACTTGAGTTACTTTAACCTTGTGGTTAATATAAGTAACCATGGTAATTTTTCTTGGTCAACCATAAGGGGCCGGCGGTTTTGGCCTTTGATGGGGGCTTTACCATGCTTAATCTCTTTCCAAGTGAGTTTAATGAGAAGCTATGTGGGTACTTGCCCCCTTTTTATTAATTATTTCCCCCTTTTCTTGTTTTAAAATAAAATTAGGAAATTTTTAATTCCTCATGGCTAAAGGGCCGAAATTTTTTAGTAGTTGGGGGGACAAATTGTCCACTACTTATAACTCCTCAATTTTCATTTGGGCTTATTTTAAGAAGACCCTTTAAGATTAGACTTCTTATAAATTTGAAAAAAAAACTTCTAAGGCCCTTTCCAAACCTTGTGGCCAAAATTTTCTTAAGCCCCTTTGGGTGAATTTGAATTGGTCATGGTCCATCTCATGCTTGAATAATTATATTGTTTGCTTATCAACATAAAATAAAAGAAGCACTAAGGAATCTTAGTGAAATGCACTTGAAGGATACCACTTTATTAATTCACTTATACGAGTCTTCAAGCTTTTCGGCGGGGTACAACAGAAAGGCTGTTGTGATTGATGATGGCCATGGATCCACAAAGATCCTATGCCTCCTTACTCAAGCCGCAAACAACACCCTCCCTCGACGCGAAATCACAAAATTTAAAGGAGTTCCTGCAATAAAATTTACACGTGAGGAGGTAACCGCATTATCATCTTCCTTTCAAAACTGCCTGGTAGGCACTTTCTGGTATGGCCGACCTAAGTTGGATGCTATACGTAAATGTTTCGATAGGATTGGCTTTTCCGCTGCAGTTAAAATTACATTGCTTGATCGCACTCATATCTTGCCTGAATTTTGATGCTGAGATTGATTATTATCGTTGTTTTTCACGACACACATGGACTGTTCTTGGATATCACATAAGGATTACAAAATGGACGTATGATTTTGATACAAAGATAGACGTACCCATTGTGCCAGTATGGATTTTGCTGCCCGGACTGCCGGTGTACTTACACAAGCAAGAAGCGCTATTTGAAATAGCCCGCATGATAGGCACACCACTGTGCTCGGATGCTGCCACCACAGGCTTGCTGCGGCCTTCAGTTGCTAGGATATGTATCGAGATAGATGTCTCTCAGGACCTCCCACGGAAATTATATATTCAAAGTGATGATTATGATTTCTTTCAGCCAGTCGAATATGAAAATCTTCCTGGATACTTTAGCTCATGTCGACTTTTAGGCCACTCTACGTCTGCATGCAAAAAAGATATTACTGCTTACGCTGAACCAGCAGAAACAGTTCCCACACGCTCACAACCAAAACAGTTTTCAAAACCATCTCAAATATGTACGCCAAGGAAAACAGGTCTCACACAAGAGGCACAAACCAACCTGCCATCAACGTCAATGCCTCCCTTGCCTGAAGATAATCAACAACACCCTGTGGACACCCTGCCAGAAGGCCTTAATTCGCAGCATGACATGCAACAACTGGCATCTGAGGAGGTGTTTGATAAAGTTATAAATGTTTCTAAAAAGCAAGATCTCACGCATCTTATTTCTGCAACAGTAGACCCACTGCCCCAACCAACACAGTCTTGCTCACCACGATCTGGACATGCCTCATATACGGAGGCAACTCAATTTGAGGCAATTGATGAAAATAAAAATATTACTGAGGTGGCACAAGACATATCAATGAGGATGCAACATGGATTATCATCACAACCGATAGACCAATTAAATCAAGCACGGGTACTGGATATTGTGGTCTACAACCGAAAACGTCACCGCACTAAGAAAAAAGATATGCCAAGACCTCCACCATCCGGAATCATAACGAGGGCCTCTTCAAACTTGGAGCCTGCATCTCCAAGATGAATTGCTTAACGTAGAATGTAAGGGGTTTGCGCACCTTCTATCAACGTGTGCAATATTTGGTGCGAAAGCATCATATTCATTTGCTTGTAATAATTGAGCCTAAGTTGCCAGATTCAAAAATACATCACTATCGACTAAAGCTAGGATTTGCCCAAGAAGCCGCCTCGTTAGATCACAAAATATGGTTTTACTGGTCTCCTTCTTTGCTGCAACAAGTTGAATTCAGACCTGGTTATCGCTTCAGCTCCTTACGCTTTAAACGGATGCCTTCTGGACAGATTTTTTTGGTTGACAGCGGTATATGGCCCGCACACAATGACTGCGTGTAGAGACATATGGTCAGCCTTAATAGATTTCTCACAAAACATTCAAGACCTTGGATTGTTGGAGGAGATTTTAATACATTTTCTTCTTTATACGAGCACCAAGGAAAAACTACACCTTCGGTCTGGCAAACTTCAGACTTCGCTCAGTGGATCAATACATCCGGTCTGCTGGACATGCCCTATCAAGGCTCAAAATACACTTGGTCAGACGGACGTGATCTTGGAAAAGTAAGTAGAAGGCTTGATAGATTCTTATGTTCACCAACGTTTAATGATTGTTTTGATACTCTTCTCGTTCAACATCTAAACCGTGCAACATCGGACCATGCACCATTATTACTTACATGCTGTGAATCTACTGTGTCGGGACCATGATCTTTTCGCTTTTTAGATGTTTAGCTTACACATCCTGACTTTATGCAATTTATTCGTCATACCTGGAACTCCTACCCCACGACGGGCGGCATGCATGGGCTTTATAACAAGCTGCAGTGACTAAAGAGTGATTTGCGACACTGGAACAAGACAGTCTTTGGCAATATCTTTGATTCAGTTTCTGAAGCAGAATTATCAGTAGTTCAAGCAGAAACAGCCTATGATGCCAATCCAACTGAAACTAATCGTCATGAGTAACATCATGCTAAAGCAAAATTACAGTTAGCCCAATCTCTTGTATGTCAATTTTGGCAACAAAAAGCACGAATACACTGGATACAGGAAGGAGACGCAAACACAGCATATTTTCATAATATTGTGAAGGATAAAAGGCGGAAGCAACGAATAATTCGGATTAAATCTGCCAATGGTCAAGAGTATGATCAAGCCACTGACATACAAGATGAAGCAGTAGCATTTTATACAACACTTTTTCATGCGGATCCCATTACAAATACTGATGAAATCCTAAAATATATCTCACCAATGATAACAGCGGTGGATAATGAAGTATTGATTGCTATACCACAACTTCTAGAAGTTAAAGAAACAGTGTGGACACTTAGTCCAACAAGCATTGCAGGTTCGGATGGTTATAACGGTAAGTTTTATAGAAGCTGTTGAGATATTATACAGTATGATGTTCTCAAAGCCGTACAGGAGTTTTTTATTGGCATCCGAATGCCCACGTCAATGACAGCATCCTTAATCACATTGATCCTAATGGTACATGCTCCAAAACCATTTGTAGACTTTCGTCCAATATGTCTCACAAACTTCACTTCAAAGGTAGTCACACGTCTTCTTTCTACGCGCCTAGCACCGCTCCTCCCCAAACTGATTTCACCATAACAGTCTGGATTTATACCAGGGAGAGGTATATCCGAGCAGATCTTGATGGCTAAGGAAATGGTGCACGTGCTAGATAAGCCTCAACGGGGAGGTCGGGCAATTGTCAAACTAGCTATGGCCAAAGCATTTGATAGAGTAAGCTGGGACTATCTTCGACTTCTACTATTGCAAATGGGTGTTCATCCTTTTTTTGTTCGTCTTATTCTCAACAATCTAGCTACCACAAAATGCTCAGTTTTAATTAATGGAAAACCAAGCGGGTTTTTTAGTCCAGGCAGAGGTGTCAAGCAGGGTGACTCATTGTTCCCCATTTTATTCATACTTGCTTCGGAAGGTTTTAGTAGAGGTTTGAAGTCTTTGGCAGACAATCACATAATCAGCGGTTTCAAGGAAGGCAGAGTAGCAACGCCGACACATTTGGGTTATGCTGATGATTTACTCGTTTTTTTAAGTGCAACATCAAATAATTTACGGAAGTTCATTTCTTTTCTACAAATATATCAGCAAGCATTCGGACAGCAAGTTAATTTTTGAAAAAGCTTGATGATAGTCAACAACAATCAGAACGGACAGCGTGTAGCGAACATCCTTACAGGAGACCTTAGACAGGAATTACAAAAACTTCGGCTATTCTTGCGTATAACGCGCTCTGAGCTATCTTACATTCCACGGGAGACAAATGCTGTAGCTCATCATCTTGCAGCATATGCTATGCAGAATCCTAGTTTTAGCCGGTTCACTACCTTACGGGACCTCCCTCCAGTGGCTAGAGGCTGCCTTCTCACGGACTTCTCCACTCCATATTTGCGGGATGGACATAGCTAATACACTCATATCTGCCTGTATCAACTCAATGATACAGGCACCACAGGTACAATAATCTATTCTTCATAACTAATCTCTTGTTTCGTCTTGCTCACCATCCTATTTTTGTCATGAATGTAACGGGCCAAAATTGTTGCGAGACACTTCTGCTGTGGCGTATTATCCTGATGGACTATCGTGGGCTCTCTGGTTCCTGATCATCATATCTGGGTGGTTTTCTGTATTCGAAAAGAATACAGGCAACGTCGGTATGTTATTTTCATGCATGCTTCCTCCTTTCCATGCTATATTATTCTCCAACCCTAATGTCTGCTTTTTCATTGCTTGGCCAATTCTGCTAGTGTGGCTGAGGAATACTGTTTGCTAAGACACCAATGGACGCCAACGCGCATCGAAGACACAACTATGGCGTTTAGTCGTAATGAAGAATTGCATGCAGCGGCATCCTGCTTTACCAGTCACTTTTTTATATACTTTACAATATACCAACAATCTAATCATATAAATATGTATGCTTTTTCCTTCGGCAAGGTTTTATCCACAAGGGTGGTTTTACTTGGCAAGGTTTTAATGCGGCATATCATATATGATTGGAGGTTGGTCATTATATATTTTTTGTACCCACATTTTTCATACGATGACTTCATCACGTAATATGGTTTTCCTCCACCATAAGTGAGGCAATATCTCAATAAAATTTGCTTTAATCAAATATATATATATATATATATATGGTATTCCTTCGGCAAAAGTGAGGTCTCTATAATAAAATATTCGTTTAAATAAAAAAAAATATATGCCGTATATGTATATATGATGTAGAGAAGATCTTTCCATGTTGAGATTTATTGAAGAATAGGCATTTTCATATATCTCCTTAAGTACTTCGTTTAGTGAACTAGTTTAGTTTATTTAACCTGACACCAAAAAATAGTGTAAACATAACAAATGTTTTCCATATGATTTAAAGATTCCTATTTTATGGCGAGCAACTTCAAGACCGAGGAAATAAGTCATTGGGCCGAGATCTTTCATGTGAACCAATCGACTGAGATAGGCTTTCAATGATTCCATAGCATGCGAGTTGTTACCGACCAAAAGCGAATCATTCACATAGACTAAAAGATAGAGGGAAATATGATCTTGGAATAACGAAATAAAGAATAATCGGAATAAGATTGAACAAAGCCATAATGATGAAGAGCTTCGGAAAACTTAGCGAACTAACAATGTGGTGTCTGCTTGAGACCATAAAGAGATTTGCGGAGGCGGCAAACATGATCGAATAAGGAGGCACGGAAACCGAGAGGCAATTTCATGTATACTTCTTCAGCAAGATCACCATAGAGGAGAGCATTGCAAACATCCATTTGACACATAATGAGGTTGCGGGCAGCAGCTATAGCTAGAAGAGTACGTGCAGTGACAATTTTAGGCGTTGGAGCAAAAGTGTCAGTAATGTCAAGTCCCTCGACTTGGCGATTGCCGTGGACAACGAGACGGGCTTTATAACGTTCAATGCTGCCGTCGGAGTGGCGTTTGATTTTGTATATCCATTTGCAGTAGATGGCATGTTTGCCATGTGGTAAAGGCTCAATGGGCTCATGTAGTCCGAGGTTCCCTTCTTGCCAGACGGAAATATGTCTTTCTAGACGGCTCTGTTTGCCGACCTGATGCTGACTCGCCAGACTCGGTGGACTAGGAGCCAGTAAACTCTATAATCGTGGCTTGGATTCTTAACACCATCAAACTAAGCCTATGATCCACGATTTCTTATGCGGATGAAGCGAACGAATTGTGGGATGAAATTAAATAACGGTTTGCTGTGATGAATGCGCCCAGAGGGAAACAGTTGAAGCAGGCCCTCGTAAATTGTAAACATAACGATGACCCCGTTATGATTTACTATGAAAAACTAAAGAAATTGTGGCACAAGTTTAAGGATTGTGACGGCCTTCCCATGTGCGCATGTGACAGGTGCACATGTGATCTTCGTAAACTCCTTGAAAGATGTAAGGAGGTCGACCAACTTCATCACTTCCTCATAGGATTGGATGATACCTACCCTGTGGTGCACTCCTCTATCCTCAATCATGAACCTCTTCCGTTCTTAATCACGCATATCACATGGTAGTTCAAGAGGATAGTCTCAGCCATGTGATGATGTACACGGTGCCACCAAAACTAGCAGCCTTTGCTCTGATACCATGTAAAGAAATGAATAGCAATCGAAATATGTCTTTCTCTTATTCCATCACATGAATTTATAGAGTAGAATTTGATATTTAATGATAAACCTTACCTAAAGGACTACACTAATATCTATCAATCAAATCTATAAAGTGCAGTAAGGATATGTAAAAATTAAGTCAATCGCAATTAGATAACTATGAAGAATTTGATTAGATCTAATTACATCTACAATCTCTGAGATCGCGCTTACAGAACTGTTGAGCTCAACGTAGCTTAGATCAGGCAGCTCGGCAGGTCAGAGTTCTGCTCGACATGCCGATTGATAGTAGGTCAGTTCAAGTTAACCTATGTCTACCGAACTCAGCCCAGCTCGACAGGTCTGATTAGCATAGCTCAATAGGTCAGATCAGCGCTAACATGTCTAACCTTCAAGGTTGGTTCTCATTTTAGTTTCATTGATGAGGCCTTGAGGCCCGTGCTTAATTGTTGCAAAATTTCGAGCAGCAAGAGAAGAGAGGGAAAGAAGAGAGGAGAAGAGGAGATGAAGAGAGGAAGAAAAGAGCAGATCAAGACGGCACAGGAGAGGATTAGGGGAAAGAGGAGGGTGAGAAGCGAAGAGAGTGTGATTACTGGGGCCAGGATGTTGTAATGTATGTATAAATAGACGTCTTATGATAGCATACTTACCTTGTAGCGCCTCGGCCCGATACTGGTATCGGAACCAGTGCACCCGCCGTAGTCTACTATGAGAACTACGAAGCATCAAAGCAGATCAAGCATACATCATTCATGTCGTAAGATAAATCAGCGGAAACGTCGTAAAATTTAAAACTTCAACATCATTGATGTAAGTAGAAAATACAACAGAAATAAAAGGTGTTCCATCAACTGTCTAACATATCCTCCAGTACAGCGTAATAAACATCAAGTTTTCCAACTTAAAGAAAGTAACCAAGCATCTATCTACTTCCATGTTCATCATCCCATTGAGCCCACTCGCCATCGTCCTCGACGAATATCAGTTCATATTCTGGCTCACCTGAAAAGGAAATACAGTATCTGTTCTTAGCGTAAATATCTCCAGCAAGTAACCTGTCTATACACCTTACGGGATCACACACGACGAGTCACCAGTGTATAAGTCATTGCCCAAAATAAGGTGCTCGGGTTAGAAAATAGCATCTTTATAAGAATTCCTCAAAACAGATAAAACACGTAAATGATACACGGATACGAGAACAAACATGTACTAAAACAACATATCACATAAGCAAGTCATAAGCTAGTCACATTTCTTGCATGTCAAATCTTATGCTTCGTGTATCATGATGCATGTACTTCTTTAAAACCACACACAACACCCATGCATATGTTTTCTTTCATAAACATGTCATGCGTGTCATTTCACAAAACATTTTATAACTCTTCTTATCATATCCTTCGTGTAGCAGAACTTTATACCCTGTGGGTGATCAGTCCACAGTAAATAGAACTTTATACCCCGTGCTAAAAGGTCCACGGCCCCATAATATATAACTTTATACCCCGTGCTGAAAGGTTCACGGCCCCATTACATACATCATATATCCGTGCTGATAGGTCCACGGCCCCATTACATATATCATATATCCGTGCTGATAGGTTCACGGCCCTATAAAATATTTTATACCCTGCTGTTGATTCACAAGTCACGCTTTTATAGCCTGCTTTCGCGGGCGTGACTTTTATACCATGTGATCAACCAGCAGTCATAGTTTGCCTTTCGAAAACTTATCTTTTCTTGTAAACACGTGTTCTTTTGCAAAGCAATTCTCAAGCCAAATGCAAGTGCCCATGTCATGATGCAGGATGCACATGTAACTTCGTATCAAACATATAACACACACACATCTTACATATCAGGTACACGGTCTTGCACCTCATACGCTCCATGTTTGTATCTTTCCAAGTCCGTTCGTCTCACTAATTCACTTGGGATCCAATCTTATTCTTACTTAGTCAAACTTACCATCTATTCCTCAATTACACCTCAAATACCCTTGCATTTTATGTTCAAAAGAAGTGTATAGAGTTACTACACATACATAGGGCGCCTAAGGGGTCAAAAAGACTTCCAGTATACTTCGAACGCCACATGAGGCGCCTAATGTGGACATGGGGTGCCTATACTAGGCGTTCGAAGTGTTCGGGAATGTGCCGTATACATCGAACGCCTACATGAAGCGCCTAATGTGACATGAAGCACCTAATGTAGGTGTTCGAAGTGTACGGGGATGCACTGGGACACATTGAACGCCTACATTAGGCGCCTAATGTGACTTGAAGCACCTAATGTAGGTGTTCGAAGTGTTCTGACGTTTCAGAAATGCAGTTTTTCTGCAGTAACTTCCACCCAACACCTTTCTTCTTCACCCCTTCCATGTTAAACACCTCAAGATCCATCTTACCATCTAGATTCATCATGCTTAACACACAACTAACATGAATTGATTCTTAGACATGTCTAATAATATCTACTCTTAACCTTCTATCATTCACAACCTTCAATAGATATCTTCAACCTTCCCAACACAACAAGTCTATAACAATGCCATCATTCATCCTTCAATTCTCTGGAAATCCTCTCAAAAATCTAAGGTGTAGACAACCAACACAATAATATAACAAGACAAATAAACACATCAAGAATACACTTTCATGGGCATGCT
Source organism: Eustoma russellianum (assembly GCA_036186865.1). Taxonomy (NCBI): domain Eukaryota; kingdom Viridiplantae; phylum Streptophyta; class Magnoliopsida; order Gentianales; family Gentianaceae; genus Eustoma; species Eustoma russellianum. The sequence goes on along the minus strand of AP025075.1, from coordinate 12,197,591 downwards.
TGACAAACAACAAAGCACCACATAGTTATTCACAGATATTTGGCCCAAAGAACATGACTTTACACAACTAACAACAACAATTACATATAGTAAAGCATTTAGCATAAACAAACCAAAACTACTAATGTATGATTCAAGTTTTCTCTTTGTAAGAACATAGGGCCTAAGGTAACAAAATTTACGTAAAGCATATAGAAAGATTACTTGCCTTGAAATCAAGATAAGCTTACAAGTGTACTGCAGAATTTTGGTAAGGATTGAACCTAGATCGGCCTTCTTCCTTCCTTTTCTTCTTCTCTTCTTCTTCTTTCTCTCTTCTCCTTCCCTTTTCTCTCTAGGCGGTTTCCCCCTCTCTTTGTGCTATAACCCACGGCTCCTCCCTCCTTTGGGGAGTTATACTAATTGTGTAACTCCCCCATCACTTAAGTGGGAAGGGCATTTTGGTACTTTTGCCTAATTTTCTTAATTCTCACTTTTAATCCTTTCTTTTATTTTCTATGTTTTATTTAACTAAGTCTCATAACCTATACAATTAATTAAATTGTATTTAAGGTTGACTTCTAAGTATTGGATGTCGTGCTTAAAAGTTACGGGTATGACATACCTTATATATTTAATAAATATTAGAATATGCATATTTAATCGAGCCGTCTTGCCAACTTATGAGGCAAATGTTAAAATGAGTAAGTTCGGCTCGCATATCTTATGGAATCTTATTTCTGATTTGAATTTGAATATGTAATTTGCAGACATAAAGCGAGCGTTTAACAAATCGAGCCTAAATAACTCGTTTTGGCCTTGTTTGCATACAATCTAACAAATGCAATTTTTTTTGAATCATGTTACATTAATAAAAAAATTGTACAAGCTTAACCTCTGATATACCTTATTTCAAACAAATATTAATTCGATTTGTAGAGTTATTTGATGGGTAACCATATCAAAATTTCAGGTGCAAAGGGCAAACCAAATTGACACAACGCAACACTTGTTAGAAAATTGTAGAGAAAGTTGAGAGGATAAAAGAACGTAGAGTAGACTGTTTAAATAACGGCTTCGGATCTTGTGCGCAAGTGTGCATACGAAGGTAAATAGGTAAATACGCAAGTGAATTGTCCAGTCGTTTTGGACCTTGCTATAATTTCTTTGGGTCTTTTCTGTTGATGCTTGATTGAGATTTTGTTTATATTAGATGAAACCAAAGCCTTTCATGGAAGACTAGGTATCCTCGAAGGAACTGTCTGATCCGGTTACTCCGAAATATGGGCTTGATCATATCGGCTCGAGAATGAACCGTTACGTTTCTTTGGCCAACAAAACAAAAGTTGATTTACATGTTGAAACCGTTGAAATGGTATTACTGCCTGACAAAGTTAGGTTCACCACCAGAATTGAGAGAGTAATTGTAGCGCCTCGCTTCCGAACTCTAACATCGGGAATGGTGCACCCGCCGTATCTCACTAAAGAGAATACAAGGCGTCGAATCAACTTTCTACATGTCCGAAAATACGTAGAAATTTTTCTCGCGGAAACGAATTACTATAACATTAAATTACCCGAATAAAGAAATCATCAATAAAACACTAAATCCATAATGACAATAAAGTCACTGTGTCAACCTATAACTGCTATCAGTCTAAACAGGGTAGTGTCCGATGAAACCCCAATAAAATAACGACAGACAGCCGCAAGGTCTCCTCGTATCCTAGGTGTGACCGTCAGTATGCCCATACTACCGTGTCAGCCACGTCCTCAGCAAAGAGATAGTCGTACGCTTCTTCGTTCTCACCTGGTGGGGGGGAAGTAGGGGTGAGTGACGGGAAATCACACAGTAGGCACCTGCCTCCAACTCGTACAAGACTAGCATACTAAAATGATATAACACATAACACATAAAACATAATATCACAAAAGCAATATGAAAGACTGCGGAAAGTAATTCACTCCAGATAAAGAATGCGCAACATCGTGATGCATGTCCTACTATGCATGTCACACGCAACAAAGTCATGTCACACAGAATGCCGATATCTCCACCGTGCAATGCATGAACCCGGGTTCTACTGAGTGGCTGCAGGTCGTACACCCCACAGTCACCATACTGAGTGTGCGTGGCCGCGCCACCGCACACCATCCTGAGTGTCGTGGCCCAGCCACCGTACACCATCCTGAGCACCCGTGACCCGTACGTCACGACCCGCCATCAATGCAATGCACGTGCCATGAATGCAAAAACACAATCGCCTGAGGCCCCTAGCCTATCCTCACCATCCTCCGGCACTCAAATCTAGGTTCATTTATTATCCGAATAATGATTTAATGTTGTTTGAAGTTAAAATTATCATTCCATGGCTTATATACATTTAATGTGCATTTTCTATATTTTTCCCTATTTTTCCTTAATTTATATCTATTTATTACCTAATTATCCAAATTAAATAAATTATCACAATTACCGAAATTTAGTAAAAATAATTTAATTTCGGCATTTTATAATTTCTGGAATTTATTCAGAATTTTCTGATATTTATTTACATTTTTTCCGAAATTTATTACTATTTAAATTAATTAATTAACCATTATGCAATTTTCAGAATTAACAAATCATTTAAAATAAAAGCAATGGGGCCGGCCTGTTTCCGCCAGCCCCAGTCCGCAGATCACCAGTCCGGCCCGTGATGGCATCCGGCCTATACAGTTTCCTTTTTTTTATTTATCCGCGTTATTGGGCCGGCTGGCAGCTGGCCCGGTCCGTTGGCCATTCGGCCCGGTCTGCTAAGCCAGCCTCCCCGTTTTTTTTTATTTAATTCGATATTGGGCCTGTCTGCACAAAGCCAGCCCATTACAGGGTCTGGCTTGCCGGCCCCTTCGGCCCGATCCATCCTTTAGTTTTTTTTGTTATTCAATTCCTAAGCGGCGGCTGTTCCAAAAGGGCGTGCCTCAGCGCGCGTGAAACCACGCGCTGCCATTTCTGGCGGCGCATAAAGCTCATCGGCAACCTCCGGCCTCCGTTTTTCAACCCCGATCTATATTTTGTCTATTTCCGATCTATGGGAACCTATTCTAAGGTCAAATCAACAACTAAAAACCTCAAAGATAGTAAAGATGTGATATTTTGATTGTCAAATTTTTCTCTAAAATCAAATCCAAAGAAGTTTTACTATTTTGATTATCAAATTTTTCCCTAAAATCAAATCCCATCCACGCAAAACAGTATACGCATTCCACAGTCATCAGACGCAGTAACCAAACGCATTCCACAGTAATCAAAACTCATGCCTTTTCACAGATTAAGCAACTTAGTATAGATTTCAACAATTAAAAACAATAAACACATAATATATCACCAGAGTAGGCTTGCATTTGTACCAATTGGAGGGGAAAAAGGAACCTACCTCGATTGCGGACATCTATACTCTTTACCGGATTGGAGACAGTTTTCTTCCTTCTCCTTTCCCTCTCCTTCCCGCTGCCTGCCTCTGTCCCCTTTTTTCCTTTGTTTTCAGTTTTCACTCCTTGGCAGAGAATTAAAAGGGTAGTTTATAGGGATAATGGAAAGAGCAAAAATTTGGGGGTTTGTTACCCCACTACCCACGTTGGAAGCCCTCTCCTTTATTTTATTTTATTTTTTTCTTTTCCACTTTGTCACCTACGACACCATTACCTTTTCCTATATTTTACCTTTGCTTTATTTGTTTATTATTATTTTATTTATTTATTTATTTATTTTTCTCCCTCACCCCTCGCCACCTATTATCCCTTATCTAAATTTTCTTTTTTTTTCTTGTTTTTCCCAACCGTCCCTCCTCCTTTTTTTTCCTTTAAAAGTTTATTTACTTATTTATCATTTTTTCTTCTATTATTATTATTATTATTATTTTCATTTTATTTCATGCCACCCTTTATTTATCTTATATACAAATTTAATACCTCTTTGAGATTATGGATCACTTGAACAAAACGATTCGCAATGATTAATTTAATTTCGAGGGGTCGTTACACCCAACGGGTACTCTAATTTTTAAATTACCCCTTAACGGCTAACTCGAAAATTTCTGGGGTATAACATCCTACCCACCTTACAAGAAGTTTCGTCCTCGACACTTGACGTACCTTATTTAAAAAGACCGGGGTAGCTTTCCCGCATCTTATCTTCTAGCTCCCATGTCGCTTCGTTTTCCTTATGATTGTTCCACTGCACCTTGACATACGGAATGATTCTTCTTCCTAGCTTTTGATCTTTGTGATTTATGATCTGAGCAGAAGTCTCTTCATATGATGTATTCGGTTTACTCTTCAAGGCGGTGCGTCTAGTACATAGCTCTGATCCGAAACATCCGTTCTCAGCTGAGACATGAAATACATTGTGTACTTGAGCTAGTGCCGGAGGTATTGCGAAACGATAAGCTAACGAACCAATCCTTTCGAGCACCTCGTAGGGCCAATATACCAAGGCCTCATCTTATCCTTCAATTCAATGGATAGGGGATCTACACTTGCGCCCATAGAGCGCCTCAAATGGTGTCATGCCGATGGCGCTATGGTAGCTTTTGTGGTAGGAGAACTCAATCAACTTGGTTCTACCATCCCAATTCCTCTTGAAGTAAATGACGCAAGCCCTCATCACGTCCTCCAACGTCTGTATCGTCTTCTCTGAATGCTCATCGGTCAGAGAACAAAATACAATGCTCAAACGTAGCTCCGTCCATTATATACATCGGCATACGCGAGTTTTAATATGTGCATCATTTTAATGGTTAATTTGTTTGAACATGTTTGGTGTGTGTGTATATATATAGTATGTTGTGTATCCTTATGTCATACGCATGTATGACTTATGTATCAAATGTAGCAAATAAATTCACCACCGTTATCTGCAGTTTGTCACGTGTATTATATTTATATTGTATATTAGTTGAGTTTTAAGTGGTACACACGCTGTGCGCACTCATTTTAGTCTTTGTTTGTCGTGATCTCTCTTGTTGTACTTATGTTAGTCGCTAATAATTTTTGTTTACCGGTACTCTATATTTCTCGTACTAGCTTGTTTTATTGTTGTATAAATGTCGTTGTATATATTATTTCGAAGAAAATGCATAAATACATAGATTTTACCGTAATTTAGATATATAATTTACTTGGGTGTTCAAGTATAAATTTTTTTAACCTCTTTTTTCTATAGGTCACGTTATTAAGTTATTTATACTTTAATCTATACTATGTTGTATCGTAATCCATGTCTTGTATAAAAAGTATTTGTGTTACTGTATTCATTGTAATTGTGTTGCTTGTTGTCGTTATATGTCATGATGTTTATTACTGTTTTGTTGTATTGGCTATATCGTGGTGTCATTGATATAGTTGTGTGCATACCTATGCATATTTATGTGCCATCGTATAATTACTTTTGTTTCGTGTATCTATTTGCATGTTTTCGTAAATTGACTTATTTACGTTATATTATTAACATGGTAACAAATTGTATTTATCTATATGTTTCTTTGTTGTTGCAATAGACTCAGTGCTATTTGGTTTGGTTTTGTGTGTGTGGTTTTTTTTAACAACTTAACGTTTACGTATAATCCTGACTTATCGTATATCTTTTACATGTTCGCTACTCCTACGTTGCTATCGTATTATGTGTATATATATTCTGAGCTTTTACCAATTACTTCGTGTTTTCATGTTGGTCGCTTTGTATGTATATGTATATGTGTATATATTTAGGTATATGTATGTATATGTGTGCGTGTGTGTATATATACATATTGTTGACTTATGTCGTTGTTTATTTATAGTTCATTAGGTTATCTAGTATCTTTTTTTTGTGTTATATTTTTTGGCGTAATTATACTGGATTTTGTATGTTAATGTTGTAGTACGTGGTTGATATGTGGGAATATGTCGTTAAAGTATGTTTTGTTAATCAGTGCGTGTATTTATAGTCAATTAGCAACGTTGTGTATTATGGTCTTGTGTTTAAATTTTTATTGTTATTACTTTTTTTCGGCTCGGCGAAGCTTTGTTGATAACAACTGTCCACTCGAGCTTTGCCTTTTTATGCTTTCGTCTGCTCAGGGACACCAGTATTGACGAAAATCCTTAAAAGAATTCCGTATAGCAGCTGGCCAAACCAAGAGAACTACTTAGTTCAGTCACCTTGGTCGGTCAGTGCTACTCAGCGATATCCTTAATCTTCTTTAGCTCCACTGAGGTTCACTCTTCTGAACTTACGTGACTTAAGGAAGTCACGCTTCCGTTGCGCAACTCTGATCATTTATCTCTGACTAACGTCCTCTGTACTGATGATGAGTCATTGATACCTGGTCGATGGCGGTTGAACTCTGATATGACGTCGCCATCCTCCCCGATGTTCGCATCAATCATCACGGGGATCTGGGCACTTACCTTGCTTCCTTTGTATAGTGTTCCTGATTCTGTTCTGATGGTGGTACCGGCTTCTGCTCAGTGTCCTTTCTCGTAAAACGTCCTGGTTGTCGCACTCATCCTTGCATAATTCTCCCACACTGACCCAAATGTGGCTTCAACAATGAGCACATGGTGGCAGTGGTTGCCATGCACTCCTCTATGGCTATACTTCCGTCGCGAGCGGTCTTGTGATTATTAGCGGCCATGTCCCATATTTATGCCTCTCCGGTGAAGGGTCCTTATAACCTCAGATTCCGAACGTCTTGCATTTCCATGTAGTAGAACCTCAGATCTGGTGGTGGCAGCGGTAGAAGCTGCTGGTTCAACTGCTACTTCCGCTATTGCGCTAAAGTGGTGGCCATGGTGTCAGCTAATGCCTGGAGAATGTCCTCCTGATCCTAGTGGTCGTTACCATAACCGTCGTTGCCTCCTTTGCCAGATTATTCACGACACAGTGATATTTTCCTGGATCTCGTGTTAACCTTGATGAGAATTCGGACAGGAGTGATCAATGGATTCGAGCCTTTATGAGGCTAATGCGAAGGTTTGGCGTTCAACGATAATTAAATAGAGAAAGCTCCCAACGGCACACACCTCCCATAACCCGATCATAACTTAGGTCTACTCATTTATTAGGGGTATATTTGTCATTTCTAGAAAGAGATCATAGCTTACGTCTAGGTGATCTAGTTAATCCTGCGTTCCCGAGGCGGATCTGAAGCCTCGGCTCTGATACTACCTGTAGCGTCCCACTCCCGAACCCTAACATCGGGAATGGTGCACCCACCGTATCTCACTAAGGATAATACAAGGCGTCGAATCAACTTTCTACATGTCCGAAAATACGTAGAAATTTTTCTCGCGGAAACGAATTACTATAACATTAAATTACCCGAATAAAGAAATCATCAATAAAACACTAAATCCATAATGACAATAAAGTCACTGTGTCAACCTATAACTGCTATCAGTCTAAACAGGGTAGTGTCCAATGAAATCCCAATAAAATAACGACAGACAACCGCAAGGTCTCCTTGTATCCTAGGTGTGATCGTCAGTATGCCCATACTACCGTGTCATCCCCGTCCTCAGCAAAGAGATAGTCGTACGCTTCTTCGTTCTCACCTGGTGGGTGGGGGGGCAGAAGTAGGGGTGAGTGTGGGGAAATCACCCAGTAGGCACCTGCCTCCAACTCGTACAAGACTAGCATACTAAAATGATATAACACATAACACATAAAACATAATATCACATAAGCATATGAAAGACTGCGGAAAGTAATTCACTCCAGATAAAGAATGCGCAACATCGTGATGCATGTCCTACTATGCATGTCACACGCAACAAAGTCATGTCACACAGAATGCCGATATCTCCACCGTGCAATGCATGAACCCTGGTCCTATTGAGTGGCTGCAGGTCGTACACCCCACAGTCACCATACTGAGTGTGCGTGGCCGCGCCACCGCACACCATCCTGAGTGTCGTGGCCCCGCCACCGTACACGATCCTAAGCACCCGTGACCCGTACGTCACGACCCGCCATCAATACAATGCACATGCCATGAATGCAAAAACACAATCGCTTGAGGCCACTGGCCCATCCTCACCATCCTCCGGCACTCAAATCTAGGTTCATTTATTATCCGAATAATTATTTAATGTTGTTTGAAGTTAAAATTATCATTCCATGGCTTATATACATTTAATGTGCATTTTCTATATTTTTTCCTATTTTTCCTTAATTTATCTCTATTTATTACCTAATTATTCAAATTAAATAAATTATCACAATTGCCGAAATTTAGTGAAAATAATTTAATTTCGGTATTTTATAATTTCTGGAATTTATTTAGAATTTTCTGATATTTATTTACATTTTTTCCAAAATTTATTACTATTTAAATTAATTAATTAATCATTATGCCATTTCCAGAATTAACAAATCATTTAATTAAATATAAAAGCAACGGGGCCGGCCTGTTTCCGCCAGCCCCAGTCCGCAGATCACCAGCCCGGTCCGCGATGGCATCCGGCCTATATAGTTTCCCGTTTTTTTATTTATCCGCGTTATTGGGCCGGCTGGCAGCTGGCCCGGTCCGTTGGCAATCGGCCCGGTCTGCTAAGCCAGCCTCCCTTTTTTTTTATTGAATTCGATATTGGGCCTGTCTTCACAAAGCCAACCCATTACAGGGTCTGGCCTGCCAGCCCCTTCGGCCCGATCCATCCTTTAGTTTTTTTTGTTATTCAATTCCTAAGAGGCGGCTGTTCCACCAAGGCGTGCCTCAACGCACGTGAAACCACGCGCTGCCATTTCTGGCGGCGCGTGAAGCTCATCGGCGACCTCCGGCCTCCGTTTTTCAACCCCGATCTATATTTTTGCCTATTTCCGGTCTATGGGAACCTATTCTAAGGCCAAATCAACAACTAAAAACCTCAAAGATAGTAAAGATGTGATATTTTGATTATCAAATTTTTTTCTAAAATCAAATCCAAAGCAGTTTTACTATTTTGATTATCAAATTTTTCCCTAAAATCAAATTCCATCCACGCAAAACAGTATACGCATTCCACAGTCATCAGACGCAATAATCAAACGCATTCCACAGTAATCAAAACTCATGCCTTTTCACAGATTAAGCAACTTAGTATAGATTTCAACAATTAAAAACAATAAACATATAATATATCACCAGAGTAGGCTTGAATTTGTACCAATTGGAGGGGAAAAGGGAACCTACCTCGATTGCGGACATCTATACTCTTTACCGGATTGGAGACAGTTTTCTTCCTTCTCCTTTCCCTCTCCTTCCCGCTGCCTGCCTCTGTCCCCCTTTTTTTTCTTTGTTTTCAGTTTTAACTCCTTGGCAGAGAATTAAAAGGGTAGTTTATAGGGATAATGGAAAGAGCAAAAATTTGGGGGTTTGTTACCCCACTACCCACGTTGGAAGCCCTCTCTTTTATTTTATTTTATTTTTTTTCTTTTCCACTTTATCACCTACGACACCATTACCTTTTCCTATATTTTATCTTTGCTTTATTTGTTTATTTGTTTATTATTATTTTATTTATTTATTTATTTTTCTCCCTCACCCCTCGCCACCTATTATCCCTTATCTAATTTTTTTTTCTTTTTTTTCCCAACCGTCCCTCCTCCTTTTTTTTCTTTAAAAGTTTATTTGCTTATTTATCATTTTTTCTTCTATTATTATTATTATTATTATTATTATTTTCATTTTATTTCCTGCCACCCTTTATTTATCTTATATATAAATTTAATACCTCTTTAAGATTATGGGTCACTTGAACAAAACGATTCACAATGATTAATTTAATTTCGAGGAGTCGTTACACCCAACGGCTACTCTAATTTTAAAAATTACCCCTTAACGGCTAACTCGAAAATTTCTGGGGTATAACAGTAATCTAGATTAAAAAGGATGGGATTTCCTACTGAAACCTATAAAAATTAGCAACGTTAGAGGTCTTAAAATTAGTTCTCTAGTTAAAACCTATCGACACTCAAGCGGTTGTGGATTGTTTTAGTATGGATATTATTTGCAGCCTTTTTGAGGCTTTTTATTCTATTTTTAATTATTTGAGGTATTCTTTATTAAGATAATAAGATATGGAAACTCCTTTCTTATTAGATAAGTTTTCAGAGCTTTTGCTAGGTTAGATTCTTGTTCATGAATAAATGATGAGGTCTAAAGAGCCATAATGCATGATGAAGAAGTGTAAGAGGGATGGAGAGGGAGGAAGTATGTCTATGTCGTCAACAAGATTAAGTTTCACACATATCATGCGTTTATGGCCTTGCATAACTTTGTTTTTGGCCTATATAGGTTGTATAATTTGTTTATTAAGATTTTGAGTGATTATAGGAGTCTTTAGAATGTTTTTGAAGCATTAAACTATGTTAGACGTTGATAAATCCTGGTTAAGTGTACTTTCCAAATTTTTGACAAATTCTACTTTTTAGGGTTTTCACATGATGACCCATCAACGGTTTTTTGGTCATATCTCATGCATACAACATCAGATGGAGGTTATTCAAAGTGTTCGATAGCTTACATCTTTATCTAAACCCTTCAAGAGGACGTCATTGCCAGATTCTGCTTTTAAAAGACCAAGAAGACACGTGGGAAGTCAGACAGATTTCCAAAGTTTCTAGAAGATCGGCATATTTGGCCAGTCAATGGTTATTGAGCCATATATCGGGCTACAGATCTTGGATTGACATGATTCAATTTGGGTTGGAAAGATAACACTTGTGGCTAGAATTTGTCAAGAAGGGCCCAAAGTCATAATCGGCTTCTAGAAGGGTGCAAAACGCGTCATAAAGTCGGTGTAAAGTGTCGAGTCATAGTTTAAATGGATTCTTTGTATTTTCCTTTTAACAATAGGTTTTAGTCTATTTAAGCTTAGGCTTACCGTCATTGTAAATGGAGACTTCAATAATAAATGTCAAATTTCGGCCAGCCACTTTTGAGAGTAAAAATTTGCAAGTTTTTACTTGTATTTTTGATCTTTGATCAAGTATAGAATCCACATATACGTCTTGAACAAATATCGTGGGGAATCCAAATCTTTCAACTTTAAAGACATGCTCCAAGGTTGAGAATTTGCTCTTGGTCAACCTACACGCTTCAATTTGAAAGATAACGCCTGTTCCAGACCAGGTTACACGGTTCAAAGGTTGAATACTTCCGCTCTTCATATCCCTACAAAGTAACTTGAAGAGGATTGGATTAAAACGAAAGTTTGATCATTTCTTACGTGCCAAAAACCCATCAATTTGGTATCAAAAATAAAGGTTCCCCTGTCTTAATTCTCAATTTCTGTATGTTCATAATCTGTTTTCCATAAACTGTACACCAATTCATCAAAAACAGCGGCATACGCAAATCTCATATAAACCCCTACCTTTGCCGCACATTAGACCCTAAAATCAACCATTCTTATTCCAACTTTAGTGCGGCTCTCTCTATCTCCGCCATTACAGTATCGTAGGTGCAGGATTGTTCGATGGCTTCCACCCCTACAGGTCGTTTAAAATTGAATGTTGATGCAGCTATTGGTCTGTATAAGGCAGCTGGTGGCGCTGTCCTGCGGGATCATCATGGAAACCTAAAAGGGGCAATCTCCTTTTATTTGCCCGTCACAACACCATTTCAGGCAGAGCTCCAAGCGGCAACGTTGGCATTGTTATATTTTCTACAGCACCATAACAATATTGATATTACAGTTGATTCAAGTGTGGTGGTAGATTATGCTTGCCGTCAGCCAACTTCTTGGCTCTCACAATTACTTATGATGGCTGGTGGAAATATTTCATACTGTCCGAGACAAGTTAATGGGGTGGCTCATTTATTAGCGCGACATGGCCAGCTCTCGGTTGGATTACAATTATTTCGGACTATGCGTGACTTACCAAAATCTATCAAGGCAGCAATACTTACGGATTCCACAACACCTTATCTGCGATCATAATTCTCTCATGGCATCCATATCGACAATTGTCTTCTGTAGTTGTCTGTGTCTCTTTATGACACAGACAACGCAGGCATGTTCTGATTCCCATATATTGTTACTAATGTTTTCTCATGCTTATATGTTGTTGCCTGTGTCTTTTGATGCAGGCAACGCTGGTAATTTCTTTGTTATGCATGCCTGTGCCTTATATGCATTGGTTTCACCTTGGATAGTAATCTTGCTCTCTTGGTTTTGCATGAACACTTGCTGTCTATGCTTTGCGAGTCAATCACCTGCCTGCTTCGAAGAATTGATCCACACGCAAACTGGGACTTATGTACTTGTGACACCGGCCGACAACTGGGTTCAGCATCAAGGCATCCTGTCATCCTCTACTCCACTGACTACAATCATTCACTATTTTGTTTTATGTAGCTTCTTCTCCATTCCTTCCAATTGTATAAATATGCACGCTTTTTCCTTAGCCAAGGTTTTATCCACAAGGGTGGTTTTACTTGGCAAGGTTTTAATGCGACATATCATATACGATTGGAGGATGGCCATCATATGCTACTTGTATTATCATTATGTTTTCAATAGTTTTGAGTTTTGTAATATGGTATTCCTCCGCCATAAGTGAGGATTTACAATAATAATAACATCTTCTTTTGGAAAAAAAAAAAATCAACCATTCTTATTCATCCATCTTGCATTGTTTTTGTCTTGAATCATCTATATATCATCATGCACATTGATTCGATGTGTTAAAGTGTCATCATTATCCATATCCTTTACACTAAAGACCATCACAAACAGCCGCATATACATACATACACAAGCATAAACCCTAAAATTCATTCCACAAAAAAAAAAAAAAAAACCCTAAAAGGCAACCGTTCTGTTTTTTCTTCTTGATTTGTTAGTCTTGAATATTCTTCGTATTATCATTCTGTGACAACTTTATTCACAATCCGTGCAAAACACAAAGGGCCTAAAGCAGTCTGAAGACTTCATATCTTGATTATCTTGGGTTGCTTTATTATTTCTTACGTGTTAAACTACTTTTATTGTGTGCGTGACTTGCTGTTCTACCTATTTTGACATTTGGTCGCATCCTATTCACATAAAACTGTAGGCACAACATCGTCAAAATCGGACCGAACACAACAAACCCACACAACCCTAACTTGTCTCAACTTTTGCCTCTTCTTAGGTTTCTAGGATTGTTTTATGAAATCATTGAACGTGAACTACATCTATATGTCGGACCTGTATAGCACCACTAGAAGGAGAGGTTGAACAATGAGTATGGAAAAATTTGTTTTTAAAATTTTTTGTTACCAATTGCTCACTTCTGAAAATAGATTCTGTTTTCAGATCCTGTTTTTGATTAACTAGATGACCAGCCTCCGAATATCATGAAACTTGGTGACAATGCACTCTCAAATATTATGAATGTGTCATAAACATTTCAGATTAAAATTTAAAGTGTTAGGCCTTAAAAACGTTTTTTACTCAAACTCTGTCAATCTGCCAGAAACTGTTTCTTAAAATAAAAAATTAATCCCTATTTAATGACAACTCTAAATATTCTTAAAATTTTATGGACGGACCCTTAAGATGTATACTTTAAAGGGTTGAAACATTTTTTCAGAACTCCGTTGCTAAGTATATTAACCATGTTGATGTTCTCAACCTTTGTAGATCCTAAAATCAGATTGCACTAGTCTCAGAACTATGAATGTTTGGATGATTTATACTTATCCAAATTCAATGAAACCTGTCTCAGATGAAACCTAAGACCTTTGGCTATATTTCAAAAAAGTTTGATGATTTTTGAAAAACGTTTGCCATTTTTACCGCATCTAAGAAAATGATGCAGAGTAAAAGTGCTGAAAAGTAAGAACACTGAGATTTTTATACTGGCTCGATCAAATCGACCTACACCAGTCTTCGAGGACACCTTCCTCGGTATTCACTAAATACAAAAACACCTTAGGAAAAGGGTGGCTGGAGTTATACACCAAATTCTTTAAGATCCACCCTTCTTACAATAAACAAACGCAAAATACCAACACAAATACTACCATCGCACTAATGAATGTATGATCACACCTTGATCAACCCTGTACAAGAATGGGATGTATATGGCAGATAAAATCAAAGCCTATACAGATTTTAGAATGTAAGTATGATAGGCTTGAGGCTATGAGCAAGAGAAGAGAATAGGAGAAGAAGAGAAGTCTTGCAATGTACTGGCTTAAATATGAAATGAGGCTTGCATTTCCTTGAATATCTTGCCCGATTTTATAGGTGTAGAGGACGCCCCATATGGCTGAGCTCTTCCTAGAAATTGTCTTGAACACCCTCGGAAGATGTCTTGTATAACTTTGTGACACACCTTTTCTTACTTGGCGAAATGTGATTGGACAAACGATGTGACTTCGCCTAGTTGTCACTTCATGATAGGGCCTTCATTTTTCACCTTGGCACTAATAATATGACCTAGAAATTAATCATAAAAATCTGAAACACATGTCAAAATTCAAATGTGTTAATGGCCAATAAATCATAATTTGATTGTCCCTCATTTTTGGAATTATTTTTGAAGAAAAATGTGTACAAAAATCGTCCAACATTAAGCATGCGCTGAAAACTGCAGCACTTGTTTGAATTTAAATTCCTTCCTTGTGTGTCTAGGCCTTCTTCAATGTCACCATCCATTTGTGGATCATCCTCCATCAATAAAAGCGCCAAACCAGCTCCAACTAAGCTCCACATAGGCTGAAAAGGGCGTGCATAACCTCTGCTCCATGTGCTGAAATTGTTTTTGAAATTTTGTCACATAATGGGCAATATCTTCACATATATGGTAGATTTCAATCATCCCTTAAATTATTTTTCAAGAATACTCCAATATGTCTTAGATGTATCAAATGTGTATAGATACATGTCACATACAAAGAGGAAAACAAATCCCATGTAAGTATGTAAAAAACCGAATTTTCGCCTTTTACCGATTACGTGATTTTTCTTCAATTAGTTTCAAACATAATATACATAATATAAAGTGTAATTTCAGCTCCAAAAGGTGAGATTAAAATCGGCCATGTGTAGGAAAAAGTTTGAATTTGAATTTCCAACAAATCAAGGCAAATTATAGGTAATTGATGTGTGTAAACATGGTATGACTTTGGGGGTGAAATGGACATGTGGTGCACGAAATGTTTGAGTGTTTGGAGTTTATATGGGTTGGCAATCTTTGTATAGTAAGTATGTGACATGTCGATGATGGTTCAATAGTCATCTGATGTGGCAATTCTCGGTTTATGGACTCGTGACATGTCGCATAATTTTGGTATCTTGATGACATGCAATGTATGATATGGAACCTGTATATGCTCTCAAATATGATGTGTTTATGGTAGCGTGATGTCGACGTACGTTCATGACATGTTGGTGAAACATCGGGATGGAAATATATAGCTCGTCGTTATAAAAATATGTATATAGATAACATATATATATGTGGCCATGTGTGTGTGTGAGAGAGGAATTTCCATGCCAAGTAGCTATCTCCAAATATATCTCTTTAAGCTCTTCATTTGATGAACTAGTTAGTTTATCTCCTTAAGCACTTCATTAAATGAACTAGTTTAGTTCATTTAACATGGCACCCGAAAATAGTATAAACACAAAAAATGTTTGCCGTATAATGTAAGCCTTAACGTTTCATGACACGTTATTAGATAATATTATATATAAGCATATAAAGCATATCTTTCACGTACACATGTCATGTAACACTTAAATCATGCATTTCACAGACACTTAGCATTTATATTTTGCATTTTCACATCACTCAAACCTTGGTTTCTCAACAATCTCCCCCTTTTGATGATTTACAAAATAACCTCTGTTCAAGATTTAAGTGTGTCATAATCACTCCTCCTACAATCATGAATTCATAAATTTTTAAATTTAAAATTTGAATTTTGTGCTCTACCTTGAATCAATCTTTCCCTCTTAAATCATGCTTTTCTCCTATTTTATTTTTTTAATCACATCAAAAAAAACATGATTTCAAGAAAAAGCGATAAAGAGCAATTTATACAAAGAATCATGCATTTCTAATGTGTTATGCTCATCATGTATTTCTAGTGCATCCTTTAAGTGTTATTGATTCAACACTTTGCAAGAGTATCTTTTGGTACCCAAACTTCTGTGACCTTTCTTGGTCTTACAAAAGATGAGTAAGAAGATGAAGAAGCAATATAATATGTGTTATGATCATTCCTATTTGTCCTATGGCCGAATCCATCATTGTAAACATAATATGGTTTTTAGTTTTGATATGCATTTCTGTTTGTATAAATGGTGCATGATCTGGACGCATTGGTATTGTATAAATGTCGCGTATACATCAAAGGTTTTCGTTCATATCTAATTGGTACATGTTTATACTTTATACGTGATGAAAAAGAAGAAGTGCGATGAGATATACAGGCAGCATGCTAGTTGTCTTCTTAGATTGTAGAATCGTCTTAAATGCATGCGGTTGTTTAGATGAAGATAGAACAAAGCTTGTAGACTTGTTTTGTACCTTATGATCTTCAACATACCCAAATCTGGTTTATCATTCTCATGCTTTTGAGAAGAATAAGACGATCTAACACGCAAGTTTCTATGTTGAATTGTTTTACCATCTTTTCTAAGTCGGCGTTTCTTGATTTTAAATTTGTAATCTCGGCTTTCATTTCAGTGTTCTCGATGTCAATGATTAAATTTCAGACTTTAATGAATTAATCATGCAAGATGACTCTTCCTTTGAATTGTTTAATTGAGATACAAGATTTGAGTTAGAAGATTCTAACAATTTCTTGTCTTCAATTAACAATTTCTTTTCTTTTGCAAGAGTCTTAGTGAATTTATGGTACTCAAGATATTGACTAAACAAATCATCATAAGAAGGTTCAGAATCGTAATCGGAGTCAGAATGTACCTCTCACTAGATGCTTTGGATGCAAAGCACACTTGAGGCATTTCCTCTTTGGTTTTTTCACTTTCAGAATTGGATAAATTGCTCCATGTAGATGCATTGAAGGCTCTTCTTTTACTCCGTTTCTTAGGTTCAGAGGCGGATCTATTTTTTGTCAAATCCTTATCATGGGTTATGTTGATTGGTTTATCCTTGTTTGTGTAGTCATAAGAAATATTTCCAAGTCTTCCACAATCGTAACATTTAATATCTTTATTATTATTCTTATTTATGTGGCTCTTAGATGAAGTAGTTTTAGGTTTGTTTTTAAATGACTTTCTCATAAACTTTCTTAAACCTTTTGCGAATAGAATTAGCTCTTCATTATCCGAGCCCGTGTCACTATCGTCTACGTGATCAAAAGAAGTAGAGACGTATTCATTTGATTTAAATGCTATAGTCTTACCTTGTTTTGACGTTGATTCTGATTTCCTTAGAGTGAGTTTATTTTCGTATACCTTTAGTGATTCGATTAATTCCTCCATCTTTATTGACTTGGTTTCCTTACTTTCTTTAATCGCGGTGACTTTAGGATCCCATTCGGATGGGAGGCTTCTTAATACCTTTTGCAATTTTGCCCGTGAAGAAAATACCTTGCCAAGAGGCTCAAGAGAATTGTAGATGTTAGTCAATCTTAAAGCCATATCGACCATAGATTCATTTGGTAATAATTTAAAGGATTCAAGAGTAGACATAAGCATATTTATCTTGGACTCTTTAACTTAACTAGTATCTTCATGATTCATTTCAAGACATCTCCACATTTCTTGGGCACCAGAAAAATTTGATACATAACTCGATTCACTTTTACTTAAACCATTTAGGAGAAGTTGCACAACCTTAGCATTCATTCTCAATCTCTTCTTATCTTCTATATTATATTCTTGCTTAGGTTTTACAACTTCTAAAGTGGCACCATCAATCGTAGGTATCTTAGATAGAACAAACGGACCGTCTCCTATGATGGACCATAAGTCTATATCAATAGCCATAAGAAAAAGTTTCATACGAAATTTTTCATTGAATAAAAGACTCACCATCGAAAAGTGGAGGCTTTTGGCTTGACATACTTTCTTGCTCGGTTTTATGACTAGTGAATGCCATCTCACAAATATTGTTGTATCTTCATGTCGTGAGTGTACCTCATTCTAATACCACTTGTCATACCTATATAACGCCACTAGAGTGAGGTTGAATAATGAGTGCGGAAAAATTAGTTTTTAAAACATTTTGTTACCAATTACTCACTTCTGAAATCTGTTTTCAGATCCTGTTTTTGTTTAAATAGATGATTAGGTTATAGACCTCTAAAAGTCGTAAAATATGGTGACAATGTACTCTCGGATTTTATGTATGTGTCAAAAAAATTTCAGATTAAAATGCAAAGTGTTAGGGTTTCAAAAATGATTTAATTCAAACTCTGTCAATCTGCCAGAAACTCTTCCTTAAAATAAAAAAATTAATTCCTATTTAATGAAAACTCTAAATGCTCTAAATATTTTATGGAATGACCCTTAATATGTATAATTTAAAGGGTTGAAATATTTTTCCAAAACTCCTTTGCTAAGTATATCAACCACGTTGATGTTCTCAACCTTTGCAGATCTTAAAATCAGATAGCACTAGTCTCAGAACTATGAATGTTTGGATGACTTATACTTATCCAAATTCAATGAAACTTGTCTTAGATGAAACCTAAGACCTTTGGCTATATTTCTAAAAAGTTTGATGATTTTCAAAAAACGTTTGCTATTTTTACTATGGCTATGAAAATGATGCAGAGTAAAAGTGCTGAAAAGTAAGAACATCGAGATTTTTATACTGGTTCGGTCAAATTGACCTACTCCAGTCTTCGACGACACCTTCCTGAGTATTCACTAAATACAAAAACACCTTAAGGAAAGGATGGCTGGAGTTATACACCAACTCCTTTAATATCCACCCTTCTTTCAATGAACAAACGCAAAATACCAACACAAATACCACCATCGCACTAATAAATGTATGATCACACCTTGATGAACCTTGTACAAGAATGAGATGTATATGTCTGGTAAAATCAAAGCCTATACAGATTTTAGAATACAAGTCTGATAGGCTTGAGGCTATGAGCAAGACAAGGGAATAGGAGAAGAAGAGAAGTCTTGCTTTACACTTGCTTAAATATGAAATGAGGCTTGCATTGTCTTGAATATCTTGCCCCCTTTTATAGGTGTAGAGGATGCCCCATATGGCTGAGCTCTTCCTTGAAAATTGTCTTGAATACCCTCTGAAGATGTCTTGTATAACTTTGTGACACAGCTTTGCTTACTTGGCGAAATGTGATTGGACAAACGATGTGTCTTCGCCTAGTTGTCACTTCGTGATAGGGCCTTCATTTTTCACCTTGGCACTAATAATATGACCTGGAAATTAATCATAAAAATCTGAAACACATGTCAAAATTCAAATGTGTTAATTGCCAATAAATGATAATGTGATTGTCCCTCATTTTTGAAATGATTTTGAAGACAAAAAAGTACAAAAATCATCCAACATTAAGCATGCACTAAAAACTGCAGCACTTGTTTGAATTTGAATTCCTTCCTTGTGTGTCTAGGCCTTCTTCAATGTCACCATCCATTTGTGGATCATCTTCCACCAATAAAAGCGCCAAACAAGCTCCACCTAAGCTCCACATAGGCTGAAAATGGGGTGCATAACCTCAGCTCCATGTGCTGAAATTGTTTTCGAAATTTTGTCACATAATGGTGCAATATCTTTACAAATATGTAGATTTCAATCATCCCTTAAATTATTTTTCACGAATATTTCAGTATGTCTTAGATGTATCAAATGTGTATAGATACATGTCACTCACAAAGAGAAAAAAAGTCCCATGTAAGTATGTAGAAAACCGAATTTTCGACTTCCAACGATTATGTGATTTTTCTCCAATTAGTTTCACACATAATATACATGATATAAAGTGTAATTTCAGCTACGAAAGCAGAGATTAAAATCGGCCATGTGTAGGAAAAAGTTGGAATTTGAATTTCCAACAAATCCAGGCAAATTGTAGTTAATTGGTGTGTGTAAACATGGTATGAATTTGGGGATGAAATGGACATGTGGTGCACGAAACGTTTGAGTGTTTGGAGTGTATATAGGTTGGCCATCTTTGTAAGGTAAGTATGTGATATGTCAGTGACGGTTCCGTAGTCATCCGATGTGGCAATTTTTGGGTTATGGACTTGTGACATGTCACATAATTTTGGTAACTTGATGACATGAAATGTATGATATGGAACCTGTATATGCTCTCAAATATGATTTGTTTATGGTAGCGTAATGTCAAATTACGTTCATGACATGTTGGTGAAACGTCGGGATGGAAATATATAGCTCATCGTTATAAAAATATGTATATAGATAACATATATATATGTGGCCGTGTGTGTGTGAGTGTGGAGAGGAATTTCCATGCCAAGTAGCTATCTCCAAATATACCTCTTTAAGCTCTTCATTTAATGAACTAGTTAGTTCATCTCCTTAAGCATTTCATTAAATGAACTAGTTTAGTTCATTTAACATGGCACCCAAAAATAGTATAAACACAAAAAATGTTTGCCGTATAATGTAAGCATTAACGGTTAGTACGACAATATTATATATAAGCATATAAAGCATATCTATCACGTACACATGTCATGTAACACTTAAATCATGCATTTCAGAAACACTTAACATTTATATCATTCATTTTCACATCACTCAAACCCTGCTTTCTTAACAATCTTTCCCTTTTGATGATTTGTAAAAAAACCTCTATTCATGATTTAAATGTGTCATAATCACTCCTCCTACAATCATGAATTCATAAATTTTTAAATTTAAAATCTGAATTTTGTGCTCCCCTTAAATCAATCTTCCCTTCTTAAATCATGCTTTTCTCCTCTTTTATTTTGTTAATCACATCAAAAGAAAACGTGATTTGAAGCAAAAGCGATAAAGAGCAATTTATACAAAGAATCATGTCTTTCTAGTGTGTTATGCTCATTATGTATTTCTAGTGCGTCCTTTAAGGGTTATTGATTCAACCTTTTGCAAGAGTATCTTTTGGTACCCAAACTTGGGTGACCTTTCTTGGTCTTACAAAAGGTGAGTAAGAAGATGAAGAAGCAATATAATGTGTTATGATCATTCCTATTTGTCCTATGGCCGAATCCATCATTGTAAACATAATATGGTTTTTAATTTTGATATGCATTTCTATTTGTATGCATGGTGCGTGATCTAGATGCATTGGTATTGTATAAATGTCGCATATACATCAATGGTTTTTGTTCATATCTATATGGTACATGTTTATACTTTATACGTGATGAAAAAGAAGGAGTGCGATGAGATATACAGGTAGCATGTTGTTGTATTCTTAGAATGTAGAATCGTCTTAAATGCATGCGGTTGTTTAGATGAAGATAGAACAAAGTTTATAGACTTATTTTGTACCTTATTATCTTCAACATACCCTAATCCGGTTTTATCATTCTCATGCTTTTGAGAAGAATAAGACGATCTAACATGTAAGTTCCTGTGTTGAATTGTTTTACCATCTTTTCTAAGTCTGCGTTTCTTGATTTTAAATTTGTAATCTCAGCTTTCATTTCAGTGTTCTCGGACATCAATGATTAAATTTCAGACTTTAATGAATTAATCATGCAAGACGACTTTTCCTTTGAATTGTTTAATTGAGATACAAGATTTGTGTTAGAAGATTCTAAGAATTTTTTGTCTTCAATTAACCATTTCTTTTCTTTTGCAAGAGTCTTAGTGAATTTATAGAACTCAAGATATTGACTAAACAAATCATTATAAGAAGGTTCAGAATCGGAATCGGAGTCAGAATGTACCTCACTAGATGCTTTGGATGCAAAGCATACTTGAGCTGTTTCATCTTCAGTTTTTTCACTTTCATAATCGGATGAATTGATCCATGTAGATGCTTTGAAGGATCTTCTTTTACTCCGTTTCTTAGGTTCGGAGGCAGATCTAGTTTTTGTCAAATCCTTGCCTTGAGTTATGTTCATTGGTCTATCCTTGTTCGTGTAGTCATAAGAAATATTTCCAAGTCTTCCACAATCGTAACATTTAATATCTTTATCATTATTCTTATTTATGTTGCTCTTAGATGAAGTAGTCTTAGGTTTCTTTTTAAATGACTTTCTCATAAACTTTCTTAAACCTTTTGCCAATAGAATTAGATCTTCATTATCTGAGCCCGTGTCACTATCATCTACGTGATCAAAAGAAGTAGAGGCGTATTCATTTGATTTAAATGCTACAGTCTTACCTTGTTTTGACGTTGATTCCGATTTCCTTAGAGTGAGTTTGTTTTCGTATACCTTTAGTGATTCGATTAATTCCTCCATCTTTATAGACATGGTTTCCTTACTTTCTTCAATCGCGGTGACTTTAGGATCCTATTCGAATGGGATGCTTCTTAATACCTTTTGTACTTTTGCCTGTGAAGAAAATACCTTGCCAAGAGACTCAAGAGAATTGTAGATGTTAGTCAATCTTAAATCCAAATCCGCCATAGATTCATTTGGTAATAATTTGAAGGATTCAAGAGTAGACATAAGCATATTTATCTTAGACGCTTTAACTTGACTAGTACCTTCATGTTTCATTTCAAGACATTTCCACATTTCTTGGGCACTATAACATTTGATACATAACTCGATTCATTTTTACTTAAACCATTTAGGAGAAGTTGCATAGCCTTAGCATTCATACTTAATCTCTTCTTATCTTCTATATAGTATATTCTTGCTTAGGTTTTGCAACTTCTAAAGTGACACCATCAATCGTAGATATCTTAGATAGAACAAACGGACCGTCTTCTATGATGGACCATAAGTCTATATCAATAGCCGTAAGAAAAAGTTTCATACGAAGTTTTTCATTGAATAAAAGACTCACCATCGAAAAGTGGAGGCCTTTGGCTTGACATACCTTCTTGCTCGGTTTTATGACTAGTGGATGCCATCTTACAAATGTTGTTGTATCTTCTGGTCGTGAGTGTACCTCGATCTAATACCACTTGTCATACCGGTATAGCACCACTAGAGGGGGGTTGAATTGTGAGTGCAGAAAAATTGGTTTGTAAAACTTTTTGTTACCAATTTTCACTTTTGAAAACAGATTCTGTTTTCAAATCCTTTTTTGGTTTAAATAGATGATAAGGTTATAGACCTCCAAAAGTTGTTAAATGTGGTGACATTGTACTCTTCGATGTTATTTATATGTCAAAAAAATTTCAGATTAAAATTCAAAGTGTTAGGTTTTAAACAACGATTTTAATCAAACTTTGTCTATCTGCCACAAACTCTTCCTTAAAATAAAAAATTAATTCCTATTTAATTACATCTCTAAACGCTCTAAAGCTTTTATGGAATGACCTTTAAGATATATACTTTAAAGGGTTGAAACAGTTTTTCAAAATTTCTTTGATAAGTATATCAACCATGTTGATGTTCTCAACCTTTGCAGATCTGAAAATCAGATTGCACTAGTCTCAGAACTATGAATGTTTGGATGACTTATAGTTATCCAAATTCAAAGAAACTTGTCTTAGATTAAACCTAAGACCTTTGGCTATGTTTATGAAAAGTTTGATGATTATTGAAAAACATTTGCTATACTTACCGTGGTTATGAAAACGATGCAAAAAACAGGAACTGAAAAGTGCTGAAAAGTAAGAACATCGAGATTTTTATACTGGTTCGGTCAAATTGACCTACTCCAGCCTTGGAGGACACCTTCCTCGTTATTCACTATACAAAAAAAACACCTTAAGAAAAGGGTGGCTGGAGTTATACACCAACTCCTTCAATATCCAACCTTCTTATAATGAACAAACGCAAATAACCAACACAAATACCACCTCCACACTAATGAAGGTATGATCACACCTTGATCAACCTCGTACAAGAATGGGATGTATATGGGTGGTAAAATCAAAGCGTATACAGATTTTAGAATGTAAGTATGATAGGATTGAGGCTATGAGCAAGAGAAGAGAATAGGAGAAGAAGTCTTGCTTTGCACTTGCTTGAATATGAAATGAGGCTTGCTTGTCTTGAACAACTTGCCCCCTTTTATAAGTGTAGAGGACGCCCCATCTGGCTGAGCTCTTCTTTGAAAATTGTATTGAATACCCTAGGAAGATCCCTTGTATAACTTTGTTACACACCTTTTCTTACTTGTTGGAATGTGATTGGACAAACGATGTGTCTTTGCGTAGCTGCCACTTCATGATAGGGCTTCATTTTCCACCTTGGCGCTAATAATATGACCTGGAAATTAATCAGAAAAATCTGAAACACATGTAAAATTTCAAATGTGTTAATTTCCAATCAATCATAATGTGATTGTCCCTCATTTTTGTAATGATTTTGAAGAAAAAAGTGTGCAAAAATCGGCCAACATTAAGCATGTGTTGACAACTTCAGCACTTGTTTGAATTTGAATTCCTTCCTTGTGTGTCTAGGTCTTTTTCAATGTCACCATCCATTTATGGATCATCCTCCACCAATCAAAGTGCGAAACAAGTTCCACATAAGTTCCACATAGGTTGAAAATGGCGTGCATAACCTGAGCTCAATATTGTTTTTGAAATTTTGACACATAATGGTGCAATATCTTCACATATATGGTAAATTTCAATCATCCCTTAAATTATTTTTCAAGAATACTCCAATATGTCTTAGATGTGTCAAATGTGTCTAGATACATGTCACGCACAAAGAAAAAAAAGTCCCATGTAAGTGTATAGAAAACCAAATTTTCGACTTCCGTCGATTACGCGTTTTTTCTCCAATTAGTTTCAAATTTCTTAGACATGTAAAATATGACATGTCACACATAATATACATAATATAAAGTGTAATTTCAGCTACGAAGGCAGAGATTAAAATCGGCCATGTGTAGGAAAAAGTTTGAATTTGAATTTCCAACAAATCAAGGCAAATTGTAGGTAATTAGTGTGTGTAAACATGGTAGGACTTTGGAGCTGAAGTGGACATGTGGTGCACTAAATGTTTGAGTGTTTGGAGTTTATATAGGCTGCCGATCTTTGTAGGATAAGTATGTGACACGTTGGTGATGGTTCGGTAGTCATTCGATGTGGTAATTTTCGGTTTATGGACTCGTGACATGTCGCATAATTTTTGTAACTTGATGACATGTAATGTATGATATGAAATCTGTATATACTCTGAAATATGATATGTATGTGGTAGCATGATGTCGACGTACGCTCATGACATGTCGGTCAAACGTCGGGTTAGAAATATATAGCTTGTCCTTATAAAAATATGTATATATATAACATATATATATGTGGCCCGTGTGTGTGTGTGAGTGTGGAGAGGACTTTTCATTCAAAATTTGTTGCCAAGTAGTTATCTCCAAATATATCTCTTTAAGCTCTTCATTTAATGAACTAGTTAGTTCATCTCCTTAAGCACTTCATTAAATGAACTAGTTTAGTTCATTTAACATGGCACCTGAAAATAGTATAAACACATAAACCTTAACACTTCATGGTACGTTAGTACGACAATATTATATATAATCATATAAAGCATATCTATCACGTACGCATGTCATGTAACACTTAAACCATGCATTTCGGAAACACGTAACATTTAAATCATGCATTTTTAAATCACTTACACCCTGGTTTCTCAACACTATATTATGTCGAATTGCTATTATTGAACCTAGGATCTTACGTCTGGTTGAATTACATTCGGCCACACCATAAAAGATTGCTGCTTTTTGCTAAATTGCCACCTTGTCTTGTTTTTTAAATCTTGTTGTGCAAAGCTTTTAGTCAAAATTTGGTTGTGTTTGTGATTGAGTATTGTGATTCTTGGTGTGTTTAATTTGCATTGAAAGGTTCCTGTACAAGCTCTCGAGTCTTGCACACCAAAAGAACCAAAATTTTCACCCAAAACCAAAACTCCAATCAAGAATAAACCCTAACATAAATTCGACCATACTTTTATTGAAAACCATAATTTTTGTTCCACCCGAAATCATCCCCCATACGTAAAGAAACCTTTACATCTCAAAGAACCTACATTACAGTCCCCAAAAGTTCATACCAGTAATCCCATATAGCCCCCAAGTCAGAGGCAAGAGTTTATACACTCGACTACACAAAACGGCCATAAACAAGCAAAATTGCTCAAGAATTGTTTGGAAAGAATTTGTCAAGACATTATTTCAAGAAGTATCAAGAAATATCACATGTATTCTGTTCTTGAGGCAAGAAAAATAAAAAACAAGATTGTAATAGTTCTTGAAAGAATAATAAAGAAAATATCAAGAAAGAAAGAAAAGTCAAGAACTTTCGCATACATATTGGAATTGAGTCATTCAAAAAGAATTTTGATTCTTGATTTGTCTACTGTTGAGCTACACAGAGATACTGAAAAAAAGATTCAGGAGTATCATGTTCCTATCTGAAAACCCGAAACTGTTCCAAGAACCCTAAATGGTCCAAAGTTCAAAAATTGTCCTAAACTAACCCCACAAACCTTGGAACATTTTTGTGCAAACTTTGGAACGATTTATATTATT
>AP025075.1:12093649-12163734 GCA_036186865.1 Eustoma russellianum | reverse complement strand
TGAGAGTTCATATTAATAAAATACTCGAATGGTGCCACCCGTACTTCACCTAAAAAAGAGAGAGACAGAGAGATGGCAGCTGTAGCGATTAGCAATGGCAACTGCCGGTTTTGATTCCGACGGTCACTCCCGCACTTGTTTTCCCTCCTACCCACATTCTTGCCTTCTTTTGTGTCTTCTTCTTCCGGTATCATGCTGTAACCAGTTGCGGCTGCATCATTATGGATGCGCCGCCAATTGCCCTCGCTGGAAAACCGTCGTTCGCTGAAGTCCTTGCATCCAAGACAATGCCACCGACAGTCAATATGCAGCCAATATCACGCTTCAAAGGACTGCCTTCGATCACATTCACGGCCATAGAGGTATCACAATTTTCTGAACCATACCGGTTTACTTTGATTGGATCATTTCGGAATAGACGTCCAACGATGAAACAATTACAGACATGTTTTGAAAGGATTGGCTTTAAGTAAACACCACGTTTAGGGTTGCTAGATGATCAGCATGTTTTGATTACTTTTGACAATCAAGATGATTATCAGCACTGCTTTATACGACGATCATGGACGCTTAATGGTTTCTATATGCGAGTGACTAAGTGGACGTCGTCTTTTGATCCGAAATAGGATACACACATCGTTCCTATTTGGATTTCGATAAGTGGGCTACCAGTTTTTCTTCATAACAAGGATGCATTATGGGATATTGCTCGCATGCTACCTCAACTGGTCCGTATGGATTCTTCGACATCACAAGGTATACGTCCTTCAGTGGTTCGGCTATGTGTGGAAATTGATTTGTCTAAATCATTGCCAGGACGATTGCATATACTCGGTAGAGAGAATGATTTTTATCCAACCGTTGAGTATGAAGATTTGTCGTTTTATTGTTCTAATTGTAGTGTTTTTGGGCATGATCTCAAAACTTGACCAAAGGTGGATAGTCAGCTGCCGCCAGTGGAGAAAGTCCCTCTTCAGGTGCACCGTGCTTCTAAGCAAAAAAATAGATGGACTCTAAAGAAGGATGGTGTGGGTGGCCTTACCTCTGTTCCCCTTCAAATTAACCCAGATGTTTCTAACATGGCGGCCACCTTGGTCAGGATGGTGAACATATTTCTATTTTGCCTGAGCTGCCGCCCCAACGCCATTTGGAGGATGCCCAGGATAAATTGCCTATATCTGCTACACAGGATCTTTCCATTTTTGGCAAATCACATGACATTCCAGACTCTTCAGTCGATGGACCTTTGGTAGTGAATGTGTATGACTCTGAGTTGGCTCCTATTGCCTGTACAGACCAGTATATTTCTCTTGTCACGAGTCCTCATTCGGACGGAGAGATTCTTAATTATATTGAACGGGATATAGAAATGCTAGTTCGGACTGTATGTAAACATGAAATGCAGGCAACATATATCGCATCGTCTCCTATTGGCCGCCGATCAAACTGATTCTACTTTACCTGCTCAAGCGAGACTTATCTATCCCTGTACGCCACGTGCACAAAGGCTGAGATGACATTACCTCCTACATCTTCCCGGGTGATGCGTTCTATTTCTCAACCATCTTCAAGTTTTTCCTCTTTGCCTTCTCAATAAATTGTATGATTTGAAATGTAAGAGGTTTACGTACCTCTTTAGTACGGTTGAAACGACTAATAAAGCATCATCGCCTACACTTTTAGTTGTCATTGAACCAAAAATAGACGCATCTCATTTGCTTCGGTATCAACTTCGTCTCTCTTTTTCGCACTCTCTTTCCACTTGTCGTGACAGGATATGTGTATTTTGGCAGCATTTGTCGCTTAGCCTGTTGGATGTTTCTCATGGTGAGCAGGCGTCGCACATCCGATATATTCTACCTGCTTCTCAGTAGCTTCTTTCGTTCAGTTCGGTCTATGGTATGCACACCGTCACGGATCCGCGACGGTTATGGTTAGAACTCCAGAATATCTACGCTCAGCAGTCGCCTATTTGGCTTGTCGACGGAGATTTCAACACATACTCATCGGTTAATGAACATATTGGTACTTCTATGCCATAACTTCCTTCACTTGAGGAGTTTGTAGACTGTGTCAGCCACTGTGAGTTAATTGATTTACTTTATGAATGGACTCAGTATACTTGGGTTGGAGGACGTGGCTTAGAATTAGTTAAGCGATGACTTGATCGCATCTTCTGTTCTTTTAAGCTGTACGATCACGCTCCTGTACTCAAAGTGCAGCATCTACCGAGGGTTTCTTCGGATCATGCACCGCTTCTTCTCACCCGTTTTCATACGCAGCAACAGGGGCCTAAATCCTTCCTTTGTCTCTAGCATGTTCGGCTAAATTATGGTGGTCATATCATCAAGCCTGTTCTTTATGGGGTGACATTTATGCGTTCTAAGTATGGTAGTCGCTTTCAGCCTTGGATTACAAACTCTCCATGTTGAAACGGATTTGTGTGATTAACTCTATTTGTCTGTCACATGTTGAAGGAGATTCTAGTCATTATATGTGATGGCCGGAGGAAAAAGGGAGACTTTACATTGAAATCATCTTATGAGGTGCTGCATCCTGCATGGGTTAAACTCTTTTCACATCAGTTTATTTGGCACCGATTGCGAATTCCCATTGTCTGTGTCTTCTTATGGAAGTTGTATCATGGCGCTGTCCCTGTACAGGATAACTTACGCAAATTAATGATTGTTGGCCTACTTGCTGTCCTTTTTGTTGGACAGACTCTGCGACAGTTGCTCATCTTTTTCTGGATTGTACTTTTACTACAATGATTTGGTCTCAATTTGCTTCTTTTCTTGAGGTCCCGCAGCCGCACATTATACTTCGCGGCCATATCTTTTGGCTTGGTGGACTTCCACCTGTGCTACTACTCTCAGGGGATGTCTTCGTCTAGTTGCATCGGGATTGATTTTATGGAATGTTTGCCGTATGTACACCTCTATTGTGTTCGGGGAGGAGGCCTGGTCCTATCACAAGTTTTATGAAATGGTCCGCAACCATCTCTATCTTTGGTGTGCTGCACAGGCCCGCACCAAGCATGCTCAACTTGATCTTCATTTATTATCGCATGGTCTTTTGCCTAGACTCCATAGTAGAAGGCTGTGGGTGGTGCGATGGCTAGCACCACCAGCTGGCCAATTAAAATAAAATATGGATGCAGCGCTTCGCTTGGTCTTGGCAGCGGGTGGTGCAGTACTTCGAGATTCAGTGGGCACTTTTTGTGGAGCCATCGTATATTATCTTCCGATTTCTACTCCATTTCAGGCTGAGCTACAGCCGGCTACATTCGATATAATTTATTTGTTGCATCAATTTCGCCATATAGATTTGCAGGCTGACTCACTTGGAGTTGTGGATTATGTTCGTACTCACCCTAATGCTCGTTTGACTGGTTTCTTACAGTTGGGCTGTGGTACGATCACACATATTCCATGTCAGGCAAATATGGTTGTGCATATGTTGGCTCGTTATGTGCAGCTACATCTTGCTTTCAGTGCATTTTTAAGGCATGATGATTTGCCCTCCCTCATTAAAGCTACTATACATACAGATTGCGTTGATGCAGTACTTGGATAGTTGCCTGTGCCGTTTGCTTGACACAGGCAACCCGGGTAATGTCACACCCATTCTTTGTGTATGCTTATTATCTTTCTATAGTGCGGTGGACTATGGCCTTCTTGAGATGGTTGTTGCCTGTGTCCTCGGATACAGGCAACACGGGTATTTTGCATGTCCCCTCTAGGATCTTCTCTCTGTTTATTCACTATCTTTTTATTGTTATTCAACTTTCCACTCTGTGTTTATGGCATGTTTTTCTGGTGGCTTATATGGCGGCGGATTTCACACTGCTGGAGTGGCTGCTCTACTCGGCCCGGCATTCTCGTAACACCATGTTATCTACGGCACACTGGCGACGGTCCTTTCTACTGTCTTGCTAGCATTCATTCACCAGTTTCTGATTCTTCTTTATCGAGTGCTGAATGGCAACTCATCTAAGTTTCATGCGATCATTTTGCTTCACTTTGTTCTCTGCGATACATGTATTTTGTTATTACACCCGTCGTATAAATATGTAAACTTTTTCCTTCACCAAAGTTTTTCCATAGGCATGGTTTTACTTGGTAAGGTTTTAATACGGCATATCTTATACGACTGGCGATTAACAATATTCACTTCTTTGCAATCCATAATAAGTGCAGGCTGCAGATATGGCAAAGTAGGCAGTAAATGCTATAACCGAATGTAGGGTGCATGAATATCGGTAACGACACAACCTCTAAATGTGTGTGGTAGATCCTGGATTCTCGTGAAAAGAGATAAATATTGATGTAGCTGTCTGTGCCGTGCTAGAGAGTGTGCAGCTATATTATTCTGATGCGGAATGTAAGAAACTGTGTACCAAGGCACAATAATTTTACAAGATGATGTGTTGCCCCATAAGCAGGTGCCAGGGGCTGCCCGGTAATGTAACAACGAAGCATGTGCACAAGCGACAAGGAATCAATCTCCAAGTCGATGAAGTGATAATTCCTGGCAAAGAATATCATACCTAGAAGGGCAGCCTGTAATTCCACTGTGAAAGGCATTCCAACTGGTAAATTGAAAGATATTGCAGCCACTAGATCACCTTTACTATTACGAAGAATAGCTCCCCTTCCTGCAGAGTGCGCTCCATGAGCCGCATCCACATTCAATTTGTAGCGGCCAGAAGGGTGTAACTGCTAATATATGACTCGAGCTCGACGCAACTGTAATCTAGGAGAAATCCCAAGAGCATGAAGTTATGGGTCATAACTTGCATATTTTGTGCGATTAATGGACAAGCACCAATTGTATATATTATAGCGGACGTTGTTGGAAAGCTGGCTTATATTGAAAGATTCATCACTATAGCTTATGCCTGTGTAATGACGCCAGACTGACCAAACTATAATACTTAGAACAATAAGCCGAAGGCAACCCTTTAAGGAGCTAATGTTAGACGACATACACCACTGTACTAATTGTGAATGAATATTGGCAGGGAAAATAACTGGACCAGATAAGACGTTGGCATAATAAGCCAGAGACCCTGAATATGTGAGCAATGCAACAATATATGGTCTCCCACCCGCTGCTCTCGACGGCAAAAAGAGCACATACTAGGAAACGGGACTGCAAAGGCGGCAATATTCTCCGGGAGTGGACTTACCCGGTGCTGAAATCTCCATAGAAATAATTTTATCACCGGTTGCTGTAACTTCTGCCAAATATATTTCTTGGAGCGGACTGGCCTGCATAAATCATAGGTTGTATGAAGCGTGAAACTTCCTTCACAAAAGATGTACCGAGCATAATCGCTTCCATGTCATCAAATCAGTGATCCTAGGCGAATAATGGCCATGCTACCCGTACTTGGACCGTAGAAAGGATTGCCAAAGTCCATACGAAGTGTGATATTTCCACCATAGCTTACACATATATGCTTGCTGTAGAACATCTAATAGTCGTATTCCCAGTCCTCCCTCATATAGTGAATAGAAAAGATCCTGCCATTTAACCCAGTGATGCTTAGAGATATCGGTCTTTGCTCCCCAATAGAAACTGAAGATCCTTTGGTGGATGTGGCGAATAATGCTCTTTGGCAGAGATATAGCCGAAAATGTATGTAGCGGAATAGATGATATAGAACGTGCTTAATGAGAATAAGCCGGCCAGCATGCGATAGAAAGCAATTGTACCAACCCAATAACTTCGCATCAATGTGGTGAAGAAGATGAGTAATTGCAGTCGTGGGCAGCCTATACAAAGAGGAATGCCAAGATACTTAACTGGTAGTGTGGTCGAAGACATTTGAAGTAAGGTTTCCATACGATGTATTTGGTGAGCAGAGACATTAGGCGGACATATAAGATGACTCTAATGAAAATTAATGTGTTGACTTGTGACATTCTGATACTTCAATAGAAACCTCATAAAGTTTCGCATCGTTAGACTGGAACCATTCAGGAAAATAAGAAGATCATCTGCAAATGCCAAATGTGTTATGACTGGCTGTATACGGACTTCTGAATACGGATGCAAATTGCCATCGGTAAGTAATCTATTAATGCCGAAGAAAAAACATTGGAGGCTAATATGAAAAAATAATAGAGACAATGGATCCCTTACTTAACACCTCTCGACGGCTGAAAGAATCCGCAAGGCCTCCCATTCACAAGAATTGAAATGTGTGTACTACGGAGATGGTTCATGATCATATGAATGAAATGTGACAAAAACCAAAATTGTGCTAACAACACCTAAAGAAATGACCAGCTCACGTGATCAAAAGCTTTCTGCATGTCCAGCTTTTTCATAATATTATGATCCTGAGTTTTTTTAGTCATCAAATGTCTCATCTCCTGTGCAAGAATAACCTGCCCCGTAATGTCACGCCCATGCACAAAACTGGATTGCTCAGCAGACACAAGTTTAGGAAGAAAAAGCCCAAGGCGTGCAGCAAGAATGCGAGTCCCAACCTTGCAATAAAGTTAGATAAACTAATAGGGCAAAATCAGCAAACGTAGCCGGTGAGGAAGACTTGGGAATTAAAGTGAGTAGTGTACTGCCCATAACACATGGAATAGGAAATCCCATAAAACATTCTTGGATAGCTTTGTGTACATCAACATGTATAATATCCCAGTATGTATGGAACAAATGCCCATTATACCCATGAGGTCCCGTGGCACTATGCGGATCTAGCTGCCAAATTGCATCCCAAACATCTTGTAGAGATGGCATCGTCGAAAGAACCCAATTTTTTGAATTGGGGACAACCTTTGGAATGCTTGATAAAAGTTCATCCAGCTGATCCACAGTTTCAGCTGTAAACAAATGGGTGCAATAGCGAATGGCTTCCTGCTCAATCATATCACTAGTATCACAAACCACCCCTTCCACTGTGCGATTGGAGTGTATACGTTGACGGCGTCGTCGATCCCTTACCATGCTATGAAAATATTTGGTGTTCGCATCCTTAGCCTGCAGGCATTTAGCCCACGCCTTTTGCTCCCAGAAAATCAATTCACGTTTGGCTGCAACTTTATATTTGGCTAATGCTTCCTGGTGAGCCATGTGATTCAGAGAGATCGAATGAGCATCAAAAGCACGCTCCTTTCTCGACACCTCCTATTCTGTCAAAAGTATAGGTGCACCAAGCTCAGAGGTGAAGTATGGGGATCAACACGATCCAGTTGATGATCCAGGTAAAGACAATGCACAGCCGCATGACGAATGGTTTAATCGACTGCTGGGAAATCGAAAGGAGCAGTTGGGTTGCGTGTAACTTCTAAACTGTTGGTTACGAAGGAGGGATACGCAGTGGTGCAGTGGTGCAGCTGCACTGATGAAGAAGAAGGCAGTTTGTGGCGGCAACATTTTAAAACGTGTGAAATGACATTAGTACCCTTGAGATTAGTTAATTAGCTGAGTTAGTTTCAGGTCATTCTTGTAATTTCTGTAGTGGCAGTTATTTCTCTTTTGCTTGTTTGCTGGGTATAAATGAAGGGAAGAAGGGGATGTTGAGTAAGCTTTCAGCTATTGTAATCACTTTGAATAAAAGTTTTTCTTCTAGCTGGAGAGCTGCGAATTGCCTTCTCCTTTGAATTCCTTTATCGTGAGTTCTCTGTAACTCATCTTCATTACTAATTGAGAAATTGAATCTCTTCGCTGCAAGAGTGTTCGTGTGATCCTTACAGCATTTGACGTCTTGCATCTTTGTGCGGATTTTCACATGGTATCAGAGTGAAACACACGCGTATTTCGTTGAATTTGTTGAATGAAATTTGGTACTTTCATGGCTTCTGATATGCGGTCACCTAGTTCCTCAAATAGCCTCCAGACCGGAGTAATTTTGGATCCTACTGAAGGTCTCTTGCACATCCATCCGAGTGATAGCCCTGCGCTTGTCCTTGTCCAACCGTTACTCGATGGAAACACTTATCATGGATGGAGCAGAACCTTCAGGAGAGCATTGGAATCAAAGAACAAATTAGGATTCATATCTGGTGATGTGATCAAACCAGAGGAAGGAAGTAGAAGATATGCGACGTGGAGTAAGGCAAAGGGTGGCATCATGGATAGTCAATTTCGTGATATCTTCAATTGGACAAAGTGTAATGTGGCTTGATAATGCAATTGACATATGGAATGATCTTAAGCACATGTATGGCAATGTTGACGTATTTAGACTATCAGATCTTCAGGAACGGTTCTATGCAAGCAAGCAAGGTGAGTCTACGGTGACTGAGTATTATACGAAGTTGAAAGTCCTATCTGAGGAGTTAATGGTTCTTAGATCAGTTCCTATTTGTACTTGTAATAAATGTACTTGCAATGTTTCAAGTCAAATCAACAAATACGTGCAAGATGATTATGTCATAAAGTTCATTAAAGGACTTAATGAGGAATTTGAGCCGGTAAAATCACAAGTACTGTTATCAGTCCCCTTGCCAGATCTTAAAACAACGTTTGCAATGGCTATTAAGCTAGAGAGGAAGTTGAATTATCCCAACACACAACTCATTAACAATCCTTCATTAGTGATGAATGTGAATAATGGGGGGGAGTTACAGTTCGTCTGGGGCTAGAGGAACAAACAATGTAGGCTAAGGAGGACCATGGCAGAAGTCCATGGGGAGAGGATAGAAAGAATTTCTCAAAAGGAAATTCTACAGCTCTATTGTGCACCTTCTGCAACTTAATTGGGCACACTGTTGACAAGTGTTATAAGTGTAGAGAAAAAGGGGTTTGAGTGATTTTCAAATACATGATTTAAATGTGCACAAAAACGAGCATAAGATAAAACGTGCATGATATAAACAAACGTGTGCATGATATTGCTTAGTACTTGCCTTATTTAGCTTATATATAATGTTGCCGGACTAACGAGCCATGAAGCGTTAAAGCTTACATCATATGGCAAACATTTGTTGTGTTTATACTATTTTCAGGTGCCACTATTAATGAACTAAACTAGTTCATTAAGTGAAGTACTTAGTTTATTAAACTAAGTAGTTCATTAAAGGAAGCCACATTTGGAAAAGGCACAAAGGCAACAAGGCTATGGAAGGAAAGTTTTCTCCTCCTCCCCTCTTTAATATGTACACGCCACATATACATATATTACATATATTTTCAGATTTTTTTAAGAAAAGGCACATACACATGTATTCCAACGTACTACCGACACGTTATATATTTTACGTACGTATATTAACGTCACACCACTATACTTAATTCATATTTATGAGTATATTCAGGTCTTATATCATATGATATAAGATATGGTGATGACAAATTAAATACGACACGATAAAAGGTTCTAAACCAAAAATTGTCGTATCGGACGAATACCGAAACTTCGCCAACGTGTCACGTACTTGCCATAAATAAATGGCCAGCCCCTATACTTCAAAAATGGATGAAAATTTCGTGCACATGGCAGAAAATTCAGCCAAAAATACTTTCCATGTTGGCACACACAAATCACCCCACATTAAGGCCAAAATGTGAAGATTCCAAGTTTAATTTTGTCACATGCTAATGGTACCACTTTAAACCAGCCAAGTGCTGAGATTTAAAGTATATATTGTATATATTATGTATAACATAATATATATAACATGTGCAAAAGTTGGAATTTAAATTAGAGAAAAATCGGGTAATCGATAAATATCGAAAATTCGGTTTTCTACGCACATAACATGGAACGTTTTTCTTGTACATCATGTGACACGTATCTAGACACTTTTTACATATGATATACATCTTAAAGTGTTCTAGAAAATTAAATTAAGGGCTGATTGGAATATTACATGTGTGTATTATTAAATGTGCACTATTTTACAAAGTTAGCAAAAATGAATTTCAGCACATGTATACACATCATATAACGTCACATACAGCTGATTTGTTGCACATGTGGAGCTTTGTTGGTATATTGATTGGTCAAGGATCAACCATACATTGTTGGTGAATTAAAGAGAAAAGCTACAAATGGTAAGAATCCAACATATATCTCTCTTATATCACATGCTGAAAATTTCAGCATGGTAACCTTGGGTGGCCGACTTTTAGCACTAAGAAATGCCATATTTTACTATCTTGCATCATGAGGATTAATTGAGGATGTTATGGAAATGATTTGAATATTGTTTAAATTAATAAAGTGTGATATTCTACATATCACACATGCTGAAATTTTTTAGCATGTGTGAAGACATGGTGGCCGAATTCTAGAGCTAAATGGTGTCCAAATTCATTTCTTATGTGATAGGAATATTTACCATTAATTGGTGATTCATTTTAATGAGAAAAATCAAAGAAAAATGGTAATGATTTGAACTATTCAACCATGTGTCACATGCTGAAAATTCAGCATGGTAACATCTATTATGGCCGATTTTTTGGCATAGAAATGGAAGAATTTTTGGTCTTGCAATTGATGATATAATTCTTGATTTATGGTATGATTTTGTGATTGATTTTTGGCACATGTTAAAGTGAATATCTCAGATTTTTTCCATGTCATCTTGATGACAACATTGAGCCAATAAAGAGGTGCCAAGTAAGCGAAGACTAAATGATGATCCAATAAGAAGATGCCAAGTAACAAGGCCTTGTCACAATGATGTCTTACACTCTCTCAAGGACTTAAAAGATAATTTTCAAGAGAGGAAGACTCTCAAAGGGGGACGGCTGGACACATTAAAAAGGAAAAGAAGAGAGCAAAGAAAATAAGGCCAAGCATTGCAAAATCAAAGTGATCAAAAGCCTAGTTCTTCTTCTCCTACATCTTCTTTCTTTCTCTCTTCTTGTTTGTAAAGGGTTGGAGTTGGTGTGTAACTCCATCAACCCTGTGGTAAGGTGTTTTTGAGTTGTGTGATTAGTGTGAACCAAGGAAGGTGTTCCTTGAAGACTGGAGTAGGTTGTTGATAACCGAACCAGTATAAAACTCTTGGTGTCATTTACTTTCAGCACTGATTTTCTGTTTCAGCACTGTTTACTGTTTTTAATTACGTTCGTAAAAATAGTAAACGAATTTCAAAAATCACGAAACTTTCAGAAAATATAAGCACACGTTCTAGGGTTCTTTTGGCATAAGTTTCAACCCTTTTGGACAAGTATATGTCATTCAAACGTCCAAAGTTCTGAGACTAGTGCAGTCTGATTTTCAGACTTGCAAAGGTTGAGACTTTGATCGTATTTGACTAACTTCCCAAAAGCATTTTTCAAAACTGTTTCAACCCATTTAAATATAACATATAAGGGGTTAGTGGTTAAATTTTCAGAGCATTTGGAGTTGTGTACAAATTGGAATTAATTTTTCAAATCAGTGTATTGGTTCTGGCAGATTTGCGCAATCTGACCACCAACGATTTTTCAAGGGCTTAAAGGTTGAATTTTAATCTAAAATTTTTAGGAGATACTCATAACATCTGAGTCTAAGTTCTCTCCAAATTTCAGAATTTTTGAAGACCTGAAACCTAGTTTTCAAAACGTTTTGAAACTGGTCCTGAAAACAGAAACTGTTTTCAGAACTTGAATTGTTCAAGTTTAAACAAATTTTAAAAACCACATTTTCCGCACCCACTATTCAACCCCCCCTTCTAGTGGTGCCTTGCAGATCCTACAATAAGAAGCATGGGTATCCACCCGGTTATAAACAGAGGAGCCAGGTGAACTCAGTGGTTAGTTATGTGCCTGGTCCAGCCTCCCAAGAGTCTGCTATGATCACTCAGGAGCAATATGTGCAGCTGGTGAATCTGTTGCAGCAGCACAATGACAAACTGAGAGCAGGGCTGGAAGAGTCACAGAACAGTGGAGAAGGCCATGCTGTTATGTCAGCTCAGTGTTCCTCTACTTCTGGTAAGGGAAAAGGTAATATGCCATACGATTGTTCTAATGCATGGGTTTTGGACTCTGGTGCTACTGGCCACATATGTCACACTCTTTCTCTCTTTGATTCATTCTATCCTGTTGATTCCAAATCAGTGCAATTGCCTAATAACCAACATGTCATGGTAAACCATATTGGAACTGTGAAATTCAGTACATCTCTTGAGTTGAACAATGTCTTACATGTACCTGCTTTTTCATTCAACTTACTATCATTGAGCAAGTTGACAAAGTCTGGTGATATTGATGTGATTTTTCACCTTGATACTTGTGTGATCCAGGAGCACATCACCGAGAAGAAGATTGGTTCAGTTAGAGTTAATCAAGGACTGTATCATTTCTTTGGAAATTCCCTCTCAGATTCTGAAACCAATCCATGCCTCAATCCTATTTCTCATGTTTGTGTTGCTTCCAGTATCAGTCCTTACCTTTGGCATTCAAGACTTGGTCATCCTACATATTCCAGATTAAAAGAGATACACACAATAGACTCACATGTGATGTCATCTGAAGATGAGTTCAACTACAGTATATGCCTATTGGCAAAACAAAAGAGAATGCCATTTCCTGTTTCCAAATCCATAACCCACTCTCCCTTTGATCTTGTACACATGGATATATGGGGCCCTTACAGGCATCCTACATTGTATAGACATCAATACTTCCTTACAATAATAGATGACTACAGTAGATATTATTGGATCTATTTGTTAAAGTCAAAATCTGAAGTTAGATGCATTGTTCAAAGCTTCCATACTTTTGTCTCTGTTCAGTTTGACAGGCCTATAAAGATCATTAGAACTGATAATGGTCTTGAGTTTAATCTAAATTCTTTCTACACTGAAAAGGGCATTCAACACCAAACTACATGTGTATACACCCCACAGCAGAATGGTGTAGTTGAAAGAAAACACCAACATTTGCTAACAGTAGCCAGGGCCCTCAGGTTTCAATCCAATGTTCCCATCAAATACTGGGGCTTCTGTGTCCAACACACGCTTATCTTATAAATATAACTCCATCTCCTTTACTTGATCAGCATACTCCCTTTGAACTCCTGTACAAAAAGGTTCCAACGTATTCTCACCTAAGGTTGTTTGGCTGCTTAGCATACCTTACAACACTTCACCCATCGCGGACAAATTCAGCCCCAGATCAAAGAAATGTTTGTCTCTAGGCCTGTCACATACAACAAAGGGCTATGTCCTTTTGGATTTAGAAAGCTATGCTGTTTTCGTTTCAAGAGATATACACTTCTTTTAGAACGTATTCCCTTTTTCCAACAGTCCTTCCACTTATACTCCTGAGTCTTCTAGCACACCCAGTCTTTATTTTGATCATCAATCTGCACCTCAGCATATACACGAGCCACAGAATAATCTGTTCGAACAGCATACTACTCCTACGTCTCCCTTCCATTCTGATCCTTAACCCTTCCAAGATCCTCTTGAAAGACATACTGCTCATGAAACAACAGTCCAACCTTCATCATCACATTCCCCTTTGTCTTCAATCCATCCTGCATCCTCTTCTCATGAAACAACAATACAGCCTTCACCTTTACCCTTGACATCACCAATCGAACCTTCTCCTTCACCCTCACTCCAGTCTTCATCCTCACCCTCAGCATCACCAACTGAGGTTCCTATAACCTCATTGGATATACCTTTGGCCTTTCCTAGACCACAACGTATCAGACAACCACCATCCTATTTGCAGCAATATTACTGCAATCAAATATCCAAGTTGTCTACTCAAGAACCCGCATACAATGTGCAGGATGACCACCCTAAACACAATACTCCTCACTCTATTGAAAAACACTTGTGTCTAGATTCCCTTGCACCAAAGTACAGAACTTATGCATTAAACATTAGTATACACACAGAACCTAACTCTTATGCAGAAGCATGTGGTAACCCTGAATGGCAGAAGGCAATGGAGCAGGAGATTGCAGCTTAAGAGGAAAATGACACCTGGGAGCTGGTGTCACTGCCCAAGGATAAGAGGGCCATTGGATGTAAGTGGGTATATGAGATCAAGCATAAGGCTGATGGCACAGTGGATAGGTTCAAGGCAAGTCTGGTAGCTAAGGGCTACACACAACAGTATAGTGTGGATTATCAAGATACGTTTTCACCAGTGGCCAAGATGGCAACTGTGAGAATGCTACTGGCTATGGTGGCAAGAAATGGCTGGCACATACATCAAATGGATGTAAACAACGCATTTTTACACGGGGATCTCCATGAGGAGATATACATGATGCCTCCACCAGGGGTGAACTTACCACAGCCTCATTTGGTGTGTAAGCTGCAGAATATTGTACGTGTACGATATTATTGCTGCTTGTGAAAGTATTGAAGCAATTGAGGGGATCAAAGCTGCATTGCATTCAAAATTTCGCATCAAGAATCTAGGAGAGTTGAAATTCTTTTTGGGGATTGAAGTTGCCAGGTCCAAAAAAGGTCTTTGCATAAACCAGAGGAAGTATACGACAGAATTGCTAGAGGAAGTGGGATTCCTAGGTGATAAACCTGCTATCACTCCTATGGAAAGCCATGTGAAATTGTTGCACAATGATTCGGATCTCTTAAATGATGTCACCCAGTATAGGAAGTTGGTAGGAAAGTTGATATATTTAATTATCACTAGGTCAGATATCTCTTATGTTGTTCAACAGCTAAGCCAATTCTTGGATTGCCCCACATTAAATCATCAAAAGGCAGCGCATAGACTTCTCAGATATTTGAAAGGGACCATAGGACAGGGGCTTCTATTTCCCAGCACAGGAGACATGAGACTGAAAGGCTTTGCGGACTCGGACTGGGCAGGATGCCAGGAGACTAGAAGGTCTATCACAGGCTACTGCGTGTTCTTAGGGGGGGCTCTTGTGTCTTGGAAAGCAAAGAAGCAGACGATAGTCTCAAGATCATCTGCGGAAGCGGAATACAGAGCTATGGCGTTAGCTGTCTGTGAGATACAATGGTTATTGTATTTGGCCAAGGATCTGGGATTAGGAGATCAAGAACCTGTAGAGATCTTCTGCGATAGTAAAAGTGCGTTGTATATTGCTGAAAATCCTGTGTTCCATGAAAGGACAAAGCACATTGAAATAGATTGCTATGTAGTAAGGGATAAGGTGTTACAAGGAGTGGTAAAGTTGATGCCTATACGATCTCAGTTGCAACTTGCAGATATCTTTACAAAGCCCCTGGATAGTAAGAGACTAGTTAGGCTGTTGCACTTGATTGGTGTTTACAACATTTATACCAAGCTGGGCTTGAGGGGGGGGTGTCAAAAGTATAGGTGCATCAAGCTCAGAGGTGAAGTCTGGGGCTCAACACGATTCAGTTGATGATCCAGGTAAAGACAATGCACAGGCGCATGATGAATGGTTTAATCAACTGCTGGGAAATCGAAAGGAGCAGTTGGGTTGCGTGTAACTTCTAAACTGTTGGTTACGAAGGAGGAATACGCAGTGGTGTAGCTGCACCGATGAAGAAGAAGGCAGTTTGTGGCGGCAACATTTTAAAACGTGTGAAATGACATTAGTACCCTTGAGATTAGTTAATTAGCTGAGTTAGTTTCAGGTCATTCTTGTAATTTCTGTAGTGGTAATTATTTCTCTTTTGCTTGTTTGCTGGGTATAAACAAAGGGAAGAAGGGGATGTTGAGTAAGCTTTCAGCCATTGTAATCACTTTGAATAAAAGTTTTTCTTCTAGCTGGAGAGCTGCGAATTGCCTCCTCCTTTGAATTCCTTTATCGTGAGTTCTCTACAACTCATCTTCATTACTAATTGAGATCATTGAATCTCTTCGCTGCAAGAGTGTTCGTGTGATCCTTGCAGCATTTGACGTCTTGCATCTTTGTGCAAATTTTCACATATTCCAGCCGTGTGAGA
The DNA here is from genome assembly GCA_036186865.1 of Eustoma russellianum. Classification (NCBI taxonomy): domain Eukaryota; kingdom Viridiplantae; phylum Streptophyta; class Magnoliopsida; order Gentianales; family Gentianaceae; genus Eustoma; species Eustoma russellianum. The sequence continues at coordinate 12,147,907 of AP025075.1, read as the reverse complement.
TTATCAAAAATATTTCCAAAGACATTGTTATTCCAGTGACATAAATCTGCCTTCAAATGACGAAGCTTATCGTATAAGCCATGCATGCCTCCAATTATCGGATATGACCGCCATGCTGCACTTACATAAGTAATGAAATCTGAATCACTCGTCTAAGCATTCAAGAAATGGAAAGCGCAGGGGCCTGTATAAGCGGATCACATAACTTAACAATAGACAATGATCAGAAGTGGTTCGAGATAAGTGACGTAGTTTTAAAATGGAGAATTGATCATAGAACGACGATGAACAAAGAAAACGGTCAAGGCGCCTGTCGAGGCCATGTCCACTAACCCATGTGAATGGAGAACCCTCATAAGGTATGTCCAACAAAGAACAACTACCGACACACTCCGCAAACTCCGCCAAGGAGGATAGTTTGGGCATGGATTGACCATGATACTCAGCAACCGACAAAATTGTGTTAAAGTCAACCCCCACTAGCCACGGATCATGCAAGCGCTAGAATAGACCCAGCAGTTCTAACCAAAGTCGTCTTCTATCTGTAATTGTGTGGAGGCCATATACCACTTTGAACCAAAATGTAAACTCAACCCCATTCACTACAAAACGAAGATGTGTGGCTTGCTCCCCATGTACCACATCCAATAACCAAAAAATATCTGGTGACCAAAATATCCAAATTTTATTGCCACATGTGGTAAGAGAGTTGGAATACCCAAATTTAAGCTGATATCTAGTGAGATGAATAGATTGTATCTTAGGTTCCACAAGTACCAATAGTTTAATCATATGTTGATATATAAGCCGTCGAACACGCACTAACGAAGTGCGCAAACTGTTGGGAATAACGACCCGGTTCTAAGCGGAATAAAACCGTGAATAGTTATTTACTACTCACTAGAATCTTTGAGTATGACAGCGAGATAAATACCAGTAAAAGTGAAATAGAGACACCAAGATTTACGTGGAAACCCTCTCTCTGTGGAGGGAAAAAACCACGGGCAGTGAGAACAACTTCCACTATTCGAAATAATGGGAATACAAGAGACAACTCAAGTTTAAACTTTAGCTTGAGAAATACAAGAGAATTGAAACACTCAATATTTTCTTATACCGGATTGGTATAATCTCACAACTCTCTTTTCCTCTCTCTATTTTCTTTCACTCACTCCTCTCTCAAGAAGCTCTCAAATTGCTTCTTCCTTTGGTTTTTGGTGTATCTTCCATCTACTAAGACATGCCTATTTATAGGCAAGCAAAATGAATAAACACATGTGTGTTACTATTCATTTAATGGCTACTTTGTATTTGTCAAAAATGGTATGCTACCAACCAAACAAAGAAGTCTTCCATTTTTCTTCTTTGTTTCACACTTGTTTGGACCTTTCAAATCTCCCCCTCCAAACTAGGGGCATACTCCAACTCTCATTGAGAGTCCATTCCAGCTCGCTTGAATCCGTACGAACTCTTTTTCAATTTGCAGACTATGTCTTCTTTGCCTTCGAGTGTCAAGCCTTCTGGTTTTCTATCATCTGTTATAAGAGTGTATTGAGAACTAGGATACCTGGTAGACGGTGAACGTTCTCTGACAGACCTTCTTGGTTGAGGATCCACATCTTGCAATTCAAGAGAATCAGGGGTTTGCTCTCCCTGCTCAACACCACCAGAATCATCACCTGTTTCAGTTTCTTCAATATTTCCTCTATTTGTGTCATTTTTCAATGAAGGAACAAATGTTATCTTTGTAACATTTTCTGCAATAGACTTCTTTTCTGCATCGTTGAATATTTTGTGTTCTTGGAACACGACATCTCTACTTCTAACGATTTTCTTCTTTTCTGGATCCCATAACCTAAAGCCATATTCCTTGTTTCCGTATCCCACAAAGATACAAGAAATAGTTTTATCATCTAATTTTGATCTCTGGTTTCTTGGAACATGCATGAAGGCTTTACATCCAAATACTTTTAGGTGACCGTAGCTTACCTCTCTTCCACTCCATATTCCTTCTGGAATATCAAATTTTAGTGGAACCGAAGGTGATCGATTGATCAAGTAGACAGCTGTATTGACAGCCTCCCCCCAAAATGACATAGACAATTTAGCCATTTTGAGCATGCATCGCACTTTTTCTACAATGGTTCTATTCATCCGTTCTGCAACTCCGTTATGCTGTGGAGTACCAGGAACCGTCTTCTCATGTCGTATACCATGTTTTGTGTAGTACTCTTCAAATTCTATTGATATGTACTCGCCGCCATTGTCAGCACGAAGGCATTTCAACTTTTCTCCAGTCTCTCTTTCCACCATTGCATGAAACTTTTGAAAACATTGAAATTCTTGACTTTTATTTCTTATCAAGTAGATCCATGTTTTTCTAGGAGAATCATCAACGAAAGTAACAAAGTATTTGTTTCCACCTAGAGATTCTACCTCAATGGGACCACACACGTCAGAGTGAACCAACTCCAATTTGTTTTCTTTTATCTTGGAGTTCTTCTGAAAAGAAACACGGTGCTGTTTTCCAAATAAGCAGTAATCACATGGGTCTAGTGACTTACCTTTATCTAACGGTATCAAGGATTGCTTTGCCAGTAACTGCAACCCTTTCTGCCCAATGTGTCCCAAACGTCTGTGCCATATATTTGGAGAATCACCGTCTTCTACAGCATTTATTTGACCTTCACACACTTTAAAGTGTGTCTTGTACAAATTACAACATAGCTTCCCTTTTGCTACTACGAGAGAACCTTTGGTAAGTTTCCATATCGCATTACCAAAGAAATGTTCATAACCTTCCTTGTCCAGAGCGCTTGCAGATAAAAGATTGAATCTCATATCTGGAACATATCGCACATATCGTAATGTGAATGTGCAACCAAGTGAAGTTTCCACAGTGATATCACCTATTCCCATGATCGATGAAGTGCTTTTGTTTCTCATCTTCAACACACCAAAGTTGTAGGATCTGCAAGGCACCACTAGAAGGGGAGGGGGTTGAATAGGTGGTGCGGAAAATATGGTTTTTAAAATTTCTTTAAACCTAACCAATTCAAGTTTTGAAAACAGATTCTGTTTTCAGTACCAGTTTTAAAACGTTTTAAAACCTAGGTTAGAGGTTTCCAAAAAATATGAAATTTTGAGAGAACTTAGCCTCAGATGTTGTGAGGGTCCCCTAAAAATTTCAAATCAAAATTCAACCTTTAACCCCTTCAAAAACCGTTGGCACTCAGATTGTGCAAATCTGCCAGAAACGGTAGATGGTTTTGAAAAATTAATTCCTATTTGTGTGAATGTCCAAATGATCTGAAAATTTGACCAATAACTCCTCACACACTATATTGAAATGGGTTGAAACAGGTTTTGAAAATTCTTTCGGGAAGTAGGTCAAATACCACCAAAGTCTCAACCTTTGCAAGTCTGAAAATCAGACTGCACTAGTCTCAGAACTTTTGATGTTTGACTGACCTATACTTGTCCAAAAGGGTTGAAACTTGTGCCAAATTAACCCTAGAACGTTTATGTATGTTTCTGGAAATTTTTATAATTTTTAGAAAACGTTTACTATTTTTGCGAACGTGAACAATATGAGTAAACAGCGCAGAAACTGAAACGTAAATGCAGAAAGTAAATTGCACCAAGAATTTTATACTGGTTCAGTTATAAACAACCTACTCCAGTCTTCAAGGAACACCTTCCTTGGTTCACACTAATTTCACACACGCAGTACACCTTACCGCAGGGTTGATAGAGTTACACCTTAACTCCAACCCTTTACAAACCTTGTATTGTGAGTACAATTTGCACGAACACCACCACCTCGCTAGAATGAAGATTGATCACACCTTGATCAATCTTTTACAAAGATGAATGAATGGTGGTTTCTATGAAGCCTATTCAAGAATAAAAGAAGTAAAGTACAATAGGCTTTTTACAAGAGAAGAAAGAAAGAAAGTGTAGGAGAAGAAAGCTTTGGCACTTTGATCACTTTTGAATGCAAGTCTTGGTGTTATTTTTGTTTGTTCTTCTCTTCCTTCCTTATAGGTCCAGCCGTCCCCTATGCATCCTTCTTCCCTCTTGAAAATTTCCTTTTAAGTGCTTGAGAGGGTGTGAGACATCATGGTGACAATGTTTTGCTTACTTGGCATCACTCCATTGGACCATCATTTAGTCATTGCTTACTTGGCACCTTTTGATTAGCTCAATGTTGTCATCATTTGATGACATGGATAATCTGAAATAAACACTAAATATTTGCCAAATAATCAATTATCAAATCATGCCATAATTCTCAAATTTTGTCATAAAGTGCAAGACACAAAAATCCCTTCTTTCCATCACATGAAAATCGGCCATTATGCTCCTTGCCATGCTGAAATTTTCAGCATGTGCATCATGCATTTTTATTCAAGATAATCCCCGATTTACTTTGATTTTTCTCATTAAAATGAATCAATAATACATGGTAAGTCTTGCTATCAATTGATGAATGAACTTGGACACACAAAGGAGTGAACATTCGGCCACCACATCTCCTCACACATGCTGAAAAATTTCAGCATGTGTGATATAAAGAATATCACACTTAATAACCTTACATACAATTCAAATCATTTCCATAACTCCTTTGATTTATTCTTTAATGAAAAATTGACAAATTATCTTCCTTAAGGGTGAAGATTTCGCCCACTAGGTATGTGACATGCTGAAATTTTCAGCATGTGACATAAGAGAGGTGTATGTTGAAAACTTACCTTTTGTAGCTTCTCTCTTTGATTTATCAACATTGTATGATTGATCCTTGACCAATCAACATGCCAACAAGGCTCCACATGTGCTCCAATTCAGCATGTGCTGAAATTTATTTTTGCTAACTTTGAAAAATAGTGCACATTTAATAATACACACATGTAATATTCCAATCAGCCCTTAATTTAATTTTCTAGAACACTTTAAGATGTATATTATATGTAAAAAGTGTCTAGATACGTGTCACATGATGTTCAAGAAAAACGTTCCATGTCATGTGCGTAGAAAACCGAATTTTCGATATTTATCGATTACCCGATTTTTCTCTAATTTAAATTCCAAATTTTGCACATGCTATATATATTATGTTATACATAGTATATATAATATATACTTTAAATTTCAGCACTTGGCTGATTTAAAGTGGTACCATAAACATGTGACAAAAATAAAATTGGAATCTTCACATTTTGGCCTAAATGTGGGGTAAATTGTGTGTGCCAACATGGAAAGTATTTTTGTCTCAATATACAGTCATGTGCACGAAAATATCATCAATTTTTGATGTATATGGGCTGGCCATTTATTTATGGCAAGTACGTGACACGTTGGCGAAGTTTCAGTATCGCCCGATACGACAAATTTTGGTTTAGAACCTTTTATCGTGTCGTATTTAATTCGTTATCACCATATCTTATATCATATGATATAAGACCTGAATATACTCATAAATATGAGTTAAGCATAGTGGTGTGACGTTAACGTACGTACGTAAGATATATAACGTGTCGGTAGTACGTTGGAATACATGTGTATGTGCCTTTTATAAAAAATCTGAAAATATAGTATATATATATGTATAAAACGTGTGAAATTGATGTGGGGAGGAGGAGAGAACTTTCCTTCCATAGCCATGTTGCCTTTATGCCTTTTCCAAATGCATCTTCCTTTAATGAACTACTTAGTTTATTAAACTAAGTACTTCACTTAATGAACTACTTTAGTTCATTAATTGTGGCACCTGAAAATAGTATAAACTCAACAAATGTTCGCCATATGATGTAAGCTTTAAAGCTTCATGGCTCGTTAGTACGGCAACATAATATATAAACTAAATAAGGCAAATTATCATGCATACATGTACACTTGTGTATATATATATATATCCAACGTTTATATATATATATATATATTCAAATTTCTTTATTTTGAAATCACTCAAACCCTCATATTTCTACAATCTCCCCCTTTTGATGATTTTCAAAATAACTAGTGTACATGATTTAAGTGTTATCTCTCCCCCTTGAATTATGCACAGATTTGAAATTTGAATTTCGAATTTCAAATCCGGCACCCCCTTGATTCATGCAATTAGGATCAATCAGTGATCGGCTCCCCCTTGATTCATGCAATTAGGATCAATCAGTGATCTCTCTCCCCCTTAAATCTCTCTCTCTCCCTTAAATCATGCTTCTCTCTCCCCCTTTATTTTGGAAAGTTAATCAAAAGATTCCTGTCAAAAAGGAAAGTGAATCAAATGATATTGCATTAAATCACATCAACAGGAAGCATGCCTAGTTTAGAACGAAGAGATTCAAATGTGGCTTGATTTAAGGCCTTTGTAAATATATCCGCTACTTGTGATTCTGTGCGTACGTGATCTATGACAATATTACCATTGTTAACGTGATCACGAAGAAAATGATAGCGAACTTCTATATGCTTAGCCTTAGAGTGTAATACGGGGTTCTTAGACAAATTTATTGCACTCATACTATCACAATATATAGGAATTTTATTTACGGTAATTCCAAAGTCCGAAAGTTGTTGTTTTATCCACAACAACTGTGTGCAACAAAGGCTAAGAGCCATATACTCAGCCTCAGTAGTGGACAAAGCAACACTTGCTTGCTTTTTGGAAAACCATGAAATAAGAGAATTTCCTATAAATTGGCAAGTTCCGCTCGTGCTTTTTCTATCTATCTTGCAGCCACCATAATCTGCATCAGTGTAAGCATGTAAGTCGAATGTAGAGTCCTTATCATACCAAATACCTAAGGTGGGCGTGTGCTTAATATAGCGGAATATTCTTTTTACCGCATTTAAGTGTGACACCTTAGGTTGACTTTGAAAACGAGCACACATGCATACGCTAAACATAATGTCAGGCCTACTAGCAGTTAAATATAGTAAAGAGCCTATCATAGATCGATATAATCCATTATCAACGTCTTTACCATGTTCATCTTTGTCTAATTTAGTAGTAACACTCATAGGCGTGGGGGATGGTTTCAAATTTTCAAAATTGAACTTCTTGATCATGTCATTTACGTACTTAGCTTAGCTTATATGAATTCCTTTACTCGTTTGCTTAATCTGCAAGCCAAGAAAATAATTAAGTTCACCAACCATAGACATTTCAAATTCAGCTTTCATACAATTTTCAAAATCTTTAACAAGTCTATGTGAGGTAGAACCGAAAATAATGTCATCTACGTAAATTTGAATAATAAGTAAATCTGATTTTTCTTGTTTCAAAAATAGTGTACTATCTATAGTACCACGTTTAAAATTATTTTCTAAAAGAAAAGTGGCAAAACGATCATACCATGCTCTCGGCGCTTGCTTTAGGCCATATAATGCCTTCTTTAGTTTGTACACGTGATCTGGATGTTTCAAATCTTCAAAACCGGGTGGTTGCTTCACGTATACTTCTTCTTGTATAAATCCATTTAGAAAAGCACTTTTGACGTCCATTTGATATAATTTAAAATCTTTCAAGCAAGCAATAGCAAGTAAGAGTCGTATAGCTTCTAAACGTGCTACGGGTGCAAATATTTCATCGTAGTCTATTCCTTCTTCTTGATTATATCCTTGAGCTACGAGTCTTGCTTTATTTCTAACGACCTTTCCTTCCTCATTCATTTTGTTCCTAAATACCCACTTTGTGCCTATTATTGTCTTATCTTGTGGTCGTGGCACTAAATCCCATACATCATTTCTAACGAATTGATTAAGTTCGTCATGCATAGCATCAATCCAAGATGAATCACTCAAAGCATCATGCACATTTTTAGGCTCAATTTCAGAAATCATAGCATGAAATTCATTTATCTCATCCGAAGTGATTCTTCTACGTGGTCGCACACCGTGAGTGATGTCGCCTATGATGAGATCATGTGGGTGATCTCTATGCCATCTTGGTTGATTATTTTCTAAGTTATCATGCATTTCTATATGATCATGCATTTCTAGTGTTTCATTCATCTCATGCATATCAAAAGACTCATTTTCTTCATCCAAAACGGGTTTCAAATCAAAGTCATCATCATATTCCTTTTCTTTATCAATCTCTCCAAATTCATTGAATTTAACATGAATAGATTCTATGATTTGTCTAGTGTGAGGATCATAACATCTATATGCTTTAGAGTTTATGGAATACCCAATAAAAATGCACTCAATTGATTTGGATTCAAATTTGTCTAAGTTATCTTTTGTATTTAATACAAAACATTTGCATCCAAACACACGAAAATAATCAATCTTAGGCATGCGATCATTCAAAATTTCGTAAGGCGTCTTGTTTACTTTCTTTCTTATAGATAGGCAATTTACAATATAGCATGCACAGTTTACGGCTTCCGCCCACAGAAATCTAGGCAATTTATTTTCGCAAAGCATAGTTCTAGCGATTTCTTGTAGTGTGCGATTCTTTCTTTCTACTACTCCATTTAATTGTGGAGTTCTAGGTGGCGAAAACTCATGTTTAATTCCTTTTTCTTCACAAAATGAAATCATCTCTTTATTTTTAAACTCACCGCCTCTATCGCTTCTTATTCTTTTCACATTTACGCCGTATTGATTCTCAAGTTGTTTAATTAATTTAGCGATTTCTACAGCGCTATCATCCTTATGTGCAAGAAATAAAGTCCAAGTATAACGAGAAAAGTCATCAACAATTACGCATGCATAGTGACGCCCACCAAGGCTTGTAGTGCGACTAGGACCAAACAAATCGATATGCAATAGTTCTAGTATTCTAGTCGTGCTTATCTCATTTTTAGGCTTAAGTGACTCACGTGTTTGTTTGCCTTTTATGCAAGATTCACACAACTGAAAGTTGTCTAAATCAAGCTTGGGCAATCCCCGTACTAGGTTCTTTCGTTGCAATTTTTCTAGTGTAGAAATACCTATGTGTCCTAAACGTCTATGCCACAAATTCACATTGGGTTCATTTGACATAAAACATTTAACTTTGGCGTCTACTACATCATCCATAGATAGTGTGAATATGTTTCCTTCACGTTTTCCTTTTAAAACGGTTTCTCCATTTTTATCTATTATATTACAATAAGGGTGAGTAAAACACACATTAAAACCATTGTCAACAAATTGAGAAATACTAAGAAGATTGTAAGATAAGTTTCTTACCAAAAACACGTTGGAGATTTGGAGTGTATTCGGATTTCCAATCGTACCTTTACCAATGATCTTGCCTTCATTGTTGTCTCCAAAGGTCACGGATCTGCCTTTTGTGACCTTCTTTAATTTGGAGAATAGGCTCGGGTCACCTGTCATGTGCCTCGAGCAACCACTGTCAAGGAACCACTTTATTGATGTGTCTTTTGATGAGTGGTCTCCCTGCAATGTAAAAAGGTGATTTAGGTACCCTTTTAATTTTGGGTCCTTTCGAGTTAGTTAATCACCTTTTAGTAAAGGTACCTTTCGGTACCCATACTTGGGTGATCCTTCTCGGTCTATCAAATGGCAAGAAAGTAGATGAAGGTGCGATATAGTATACATGTGGTGCATGTACTTTGGGTCTTTGCCCAAGGACTCCTCTATACTCATTGTATGAAGGACGCTTTTGATATGTCTTTGTGTGCGAGTGCGTAGTGCGTGGATGATATGTATTTCGTGTATGCATTGTTCTTTTCTTCTCATATCTATATGGTACAACGTTATATTTCACATGATATGAGGGAGTGGGGCGTGTGGAAGGGGGTGCTTTTTGCGTCATCTTAGACGCCACTTGATGCTTAGGGGTGTCTACTTTCTTAGACACAACAAACTTGGTTGGTTTGGTTGATACTTCGTTAGTATCAACGTATCCCAATCCAGTTTTGTCACTGTCATGCTTTTGTGATAATATGATGCGATGCAACATATTTGACCCTGTATCGAATTGTTTCATCATTTTCTCTAAGTCTGTATTCCTTGATTTCAAATTTGAAATCTCGGATTTCATTTCATTATTTTGAGAAGTCAATGATGAGATCTCGGTTTTTAATGCGGTGATGACACATGAAGACTCTTTCTTTGAATCGCTTAATTGAGCGACAAGATTCTCGTTAGAAGATTCTAACAGTTTCTTGTCTTCAATTAAACGTTTCTTTTCTTTTGCGAGAGTCTTAGTAAATTTGTGTAATTCAAGATACTGACTAAAAAGATCATCATAAGAAGGTTCAGAGTCAGAGTCAGAATCGGATGATACCTCATTAGACGCCTTTGAAGCGAAGCAAACTTGAGCGGTCTCCTCTTCGGTCTCAGTTTCAGAGTCTGATGAGTCACTCCATGTGGAGGCCTTTAGTGCACGTTTCCTTTGTTTAGGATCTGAGACGGGTCTATTTTTGTTCCGCTCCTTGTCAGGGTACTTATTAGTTTGCTTTTCTTTGTTTAGGCAGTCATATGATAAGTGTCCGAGTTTGCCGCATTCATAACATTTAATGTTCTTATCATTTGACTTGTTTTTATTTCTCTTAGATGTAGTGCCCTTGTTTTTATTTCTAAATGATTTTCTCATGAATCTTCTTAGTCCTTTTGCCAATAGAATTAAGTCATCATTATCCGATTCGGAATCACTATCATCTACGTGATCGGAGGGAGGGGAGACGTATTCATTTGATTTAAAAGCAATTGTCTTACCTTGTTTGGTTGATTCCGATTTCCGAATAATAAGTTTGTTTTCATAAACTTTGAGTGAACCAATGAGTTCTTCCATTTTTATTGATTTAGTCTCCTTGCTTTCTTCTATAGCAGTCACTTTAGGATCCCATTCCGAAGGAAGGCTCCGTAGGACTTTCTGTACCTTTTCCTGCGTTGTAAAAGCCTTACCAAGAGACTCAAGAGAATTATAGATGTTAGTCAAACGAAGATCCATATCTACAATTGACTCATTAGGCAACAACTTAAAAGACTCAAGAGTAGACATGAGCATATTAATTTTAGACTCTTTTACTTGACTCGTGCCTTCGTGTTTCATTTCTAAGATTCTCCACATTTCTTGTGCACTCGAACAATTGGACACATAACTAGACTCACTCTTACTTAAACCATTTAAGAGTAATTGCATGGCCTTAGCATTCATACTCAGTTTCTTTTTGTCTTCACTAGTATAGTCTTGTCTCGTTTTAATTACTTCTAGTGTGACTCCATCTACAATGGACAATTTAGATGGGACATATGGACCATCTTCAATTATTGACCAAAGGTCTATGTCTATAGCCATAAGAAAAAGTTTCATCCTAAGTTTCCATTGAATAAAAGACTCACCGTCAAAGAGTGGAGGCCTTTGGCTCGACATACCTTCTTGTTCGGTTTTGAGATTTGTGGATGCCATCTCACTGAATCGTTGGATTCCTTGTCGTGAGTATTCCTACGCTCTGATACCACTTGTAGGATCTGCAAGGCACCACTAGAAGGGGGGGGTTGAATAGGTGGTGCGGAAAATATGGTTTTTAAAATTTCTTTAAACCTAACCAATTCAAGTTCTGAAAACAGATTCTGTTTTCAGTACCAGTTTTAAAACGTTTTAAAACCTAGGTTAGAGGTTTCCAAAAAATATGAAATTTTGAGAGAACTTAGACTCAGATGTTGTGAGGGTCCCCTAAAAATTTCAAATCAAAATTCAACCTTTAACCCCTTCAAAAACCGTTGGCACTCAGATTGTGCAAATCTGCCAGAAACGGTAGATGGTTTTGAAAAATTAATTCCTATTTGTGTGAATGTCCAAATGATCTGAAAATTTGACCAATAACTCCTCACACACTATATGGAAATGGGTTGAAACAGTTTTTGAAAATTCTTTCGGGAAGTAGGTCAAATACCACCAAAGTCTCAACCTTTGCAAGTCTGAAAATCAGACTGCACTAGTCTCAGAACTTTTGATGTTTGACTGACCTATACTTGTCCAAAAGGGTTGAAACTTGTGCCAAATTAACCCTAGAACGTTTATGTATGTTTCTGGAAATTTTTATAATTTTTAGAAAACGTTTACTATTTTTGCGAACGTGAACAATATGAGTAAACAGCGCAGAAACTGAAACGTAAATGCAGAAAGTAAATTGCACCAAGAATTTTATACTGGTTCAGTTATAAACAACCTACTCCAGTCTTCAAGGAACACCTTCCTTGGTTCACACTAATTTCACACACGCAGTACACCTTACCGCAGGGTTGATAGAGTTACACCTTAACTCCAACCCTTTACAAACCTTGTATTGTGAGTACAATTTGCACGAACACCACCACCTCGCTAGAATGAAGATTGATCACACCTTGATCAATCTTTTACAAAGATGAATGAATGGTGGTTTCTATGAAGCCTATTCAAGAATAAAAGAAGTAAAGTACAATAGGCTTTTTACAAGAGAAGAAAGAAAGAAAGTGTAGGAGAAGAAAGCTTTGGCACTTTGATCACTTTTGAATGCAAGTCTTGGTGTTATTTTTGTTTGTTCTTCTCTTCCTTCCTTATAGGTCCAGCCGTCCCCTATGCATCCTTCTCCCCTCTTGAAAATTTCCTTTTAAGTGCTTGAGAGGGTGTGAGACATCATGGTGACAATGTTTTGCTTACTTGGCATCACTCCATTGGACCATCATTTAGTCATTGCTTACTTGGCACCTTTTGATTAGCTCAATGTTGTCATCATTTGATGACATGGATAATCTGAAATAAACACTAAATATTTGCCAAATAATCAATTATCAAATCATGCCATAATTCTCAAATTTTGTCATAAAGTGCAAGACACAAAAATCCCTTCTTTCCATCACATGAAAATCGGCCATTATGCTCCTTGCCATGCTGAAATTTTCAGCATGTGCATCATGCATTTTTATTCAAGATAATCCCCAATTTACTTTGATTTTTCTCATTAAAATGAATCAATAATACATGGTAAGTCTTGCTATCAATTGATGAATGAACTTGGACACAAAAAGGAGTGAACATTCGGCCACCACATCTCCTCACACATGCTGAAAAATTTCAGCATGTGTGATATAAAGAATATCACACTTAATAACCTTACATACAATTCAAATCATTTCCATAACTCCTTTGATTTATTCTTTAATGAAAAATTGACAAATTATCTTCCTTAAGGGTGAAGATTTCGCCCACTAGGTATGTGACATGCTGAAATTTTCAGCATGTGACATAAGAGAGGTGTATGTTGAAAACTTACCTTTTGTAGCTTCTCTCTTTGATTTATCAACATTGTATGATTGATCCTTGACCAATCAACATGCCAACAAGGCTCCACATGTGCTCCAATTCAGCATGTGCTGAAATTTATTTTTGCTAACTTTGAAAAATAGTGCACATTTAATAATACACACATGTAATATTCCAATCAGCCCTTAATTTAATTTTCTAGAACACTTTAAGATGTATATTATATGTAAAAAGTGTCTAGATACGTGTCACATGATGTTCAAGAAAAACGTTCCATGTCATGTGCGTAGAAAACCGAATTTTCGATATTTATCGATTACCCGATTTTTCTCTAATTTAAATTCCAACTTTTGCACATGCTATATATATTATGTTATACATAGTATATATAATATATACTTTAAATTTCAGCACTTGGCTGATTTAAAGTGGTACCATAAACATGTGACAAAAATAAAATTGGAATCTTCACATTTTGGCCTAAATGTGGGGTAAATTGTGTGTGCCAACATGGAAAGTATTTTTGTCTCAATATACAGTCATGTGCACGAAAATATCATCAATTTTTGATGTATATGGGCTGGCCATTTATTTATGGCAAGTACGTGACACGTTGGCGAAGTTTCGGTATCGCCCGATACGACAAATTTCGGTTTAGAACCTTTTATCGTGTCGTATTTAATTCGTCATCACCATATCTTATATCATATGATATAAGACCTGAATATACTTATAAATATGAGTTAAGCATAGTGGTGTGACGTTAACGTACGTACGTAAGATATATAACGTGTCGGTAGTACGTTGGAATACATGTGTATGTGCCTTTTATAAAAAATCTGAAAATATAGTATATATATATGTATAAAACGTGTGAAATTGATGTGGGGAGGAGGAGAGGACTTTCCTTCCATAGCCATGTTGCCTTTATGCCTTTTCCAAATGCATCTTCCTTTAATGAACTACTTAGTTTATTAAACTAAGTACTTCACTTAATGAACTACTTTAGTTCATTAATTGTGGCACCTGAAAATAGTATAAACTCAACAAATGTTCGCCATATGATGTAAGCTTTAAAGCTTCATGGCTCGTTAGTACGGCAACATAATATATAAGCTAAATAAGGCAAGTTATCATGCATACATGTACACTTGTGTATATATATATATATATATCCAACGTTTATATATATATATATATATATTCAAATTTCTTTATTTTGAAATCACTCAAACCCTCATATTTCGACAAAAGTCTCCAGCTTTGTATGTGGAGAAGTATTCCTTGCTAGTAGCACAATGATACGAAGCACCTGTATCCACGATCCATTCAAGGTCTATGTCTGAAATATGACAACATTCATTTTGGTGACAAACCAATGTTGTCTCTTCATCACTGCTTGACGCTATTGCTACTGTGTGGTTATCTCTCACCTGCTTTTGACCTTGATCTTTGTCTTTCTTCAAAGATCTGCAATTCCTTTTAAGGTGACCATTCTTACCACAGTTCCAGCACTTCACTCCGCTTTTTAATTTGGAACGACCTCTGGACTTGTCATAATCTTTTGATTTATCAAGACTGTTGAAGTTTCTATTTCGGCTCCTTCCTCTTTCTTGTGTAAGAAGAGCCTGTCCTTGCTTCTCTGGTTGCATCATCTTAATATGCAACAACAAAGATGATGTGACCTCTTTCAATGTGATTGTTTCTTTACCATGAAGTAAAGTGGTCGTCAAACCATTGACGGAGGGTGGAAGTGAACTCAAGAGCATGATCGCCTTATCCTCGTCCTCTATAGTAATACCAAGACTAGCCATTTGGGATATAATACCATTGAAGTCATTCAGATAAGACAAAAAATTTGTACCTTCGCTCATTTGGAGTGTGTAGAGCTGCTTCTTAAGATACAATTTATTTGTCATTGTTTTGGACATATACAAACTTTCTAGCTTTGTCCAAATCTCCATAACTGAGTCGTTTCCGTCTACATTGTTAACGACTTCGTCGGACAAGTGCAAGCGGATTGCACTTGCGGCTTTATCATCCATGTCTTGCCAATCATTATCTTTCATGGCTTCTGGCTTTTTCTCTTTGCCATAAAGAACTTTGTGAACACCTTGTTGTATAAGGTAATCCTTCATCCTTTTCTGCCATGTGGAAAATCCATCATCTCCGTTGAATTTTGCCACATTGAATTTCATCTCTGTCATATTCGAGAAAATCAAGAACCGAATAACCAAGCTCTGATACCACTTGTTGGGAATAACGACCCGGTTCTAAGCGGAATAAAATCGTGAATAGTTATTTACAACTCACTAGAATCTTTGAGTATGACAGCGAGATAAATACCAGTAAAAGTGAAATAGAGACACCAAGATTTACGTGGAAACCCTCTCTCTGTGGAGGGAAAAAACCACGGGCAGTGAGAACAACTTCCACTATTCGAAATAATGGGAATACAAGAGACAACTCAAGTTTAAACTTAAACTTGAGAAATACAAGAGAATTGAAACACTCAATATTTTCTTATACCGGATTGGTATAAACTCACAACTCTCTTTTCCTCTCTCTATTTTCTTTCACTCACTCCTCTCTCAAGAAGCTCTCAAATTGCTTCTTCCTTTGGTTTTTGGTGTATCTTCCATCTACTAAGACATTCCTATTTATAGGCAAGCAAAATGAATAAACACATGTGTGTTGCTATTCATTTAATGGCTACTTTGTATTTGTCAAAAATGGTATGCTACCAACCAAACAAAGAAGTCTTCCATTTTTCTTCTTTGTTTCACACTTGTTTGGACCTTTCACAAACCGCCTACATTCCATAGTAAGTTGTTCATGATAAATTGTTGTGTGGGGAGTTTGTGGAACCTTGGCGTCCTGATCGCGTGATAATAGAGCTTGGAGGACGAGGTGGTAAAATTGCACGAGTTCGATGACGACGACGTGTAGGAGTTATGGGGAGAGCAGCAGTTGAAAAGTCCCTAGTATCAGGAGGCACGTCTGCAAGGAGACGATCTAGCGATGAGGAAAAAAGCTGCATACTACAATCATCATGCGATGAGACCAAATCAAATACCTCCTTACGCACATGCTCTGCAATGTCTGTATCTGATGAAAGATTACCGCAGGACACGACAAGATGGCGGGCTTGGCGTTAAAGCTCATTAATTTCCGAATCTGACACATTGACTAGCTATGGATCATCCGACTGGCTCTGAATAGTCTCAGTTGTTGGGTGTCCTAATCGCAAAACATCCTGCGCCAAACATACATGAACACCTAAGGGAGTGCAAACCCCAGTATCACCAATCGCGGCACAATTGCAGGAAGAGTATTTGTGACAGCAGGCTCCGTAGTGATGGGCATAGAATTTTCCTTTGGCGTCCATCGCTGAGCCTATGACTGAGATCGTTTAGCCTGCTCAGGAACTAAATCCGTGGTCGTAAAGGGCGCTGCAGTTCCTGGACGTAGGTTTCGGCATCATGGCCTAAAATACGCAGTCATGGCAAAACAAAGAGACATCCTCATATTCCACTGTGGGATAGAATTCTTATTTTCTTGCTTGAACATGAAGCCATGTGGACTTCGGCCTAGAGAGATATAGCTCAACACACACCCGTATGACAGATGGATGTAATCCCTTCATGGTATCTTACTCAAGACGTAAGGGCATACCTTGAATCCAATACGCTCCAATGAAGCATCTAATTTTTTTTGTTGGGCGGCCTTTCCAGAAAGAGCCCACGAGAGAATATCGATAGGGCTGAGAAAGATGCACAACTTCGTCATCTGTAAATTGGATAGAAAGCATCCCTTTGAATTTTGTTATTTTCTGTGCTTGTGCGACTGCTGGATGCGATACAACAGAAGCAAAAGTGCGTTGCGAAGGGATCGCTATCGCTGAAGGTGAGGTAGCATGATGTGCGATTGGGGCATCGAGTCATGAGAGGAAGGATTTATAACCTGGAGAAGAGATGGTAGGAAGTGGTAAAGGGACACCGCCGATGAGACGATGGAGGAGCAGAAGGCGACGATCGAGCACTGTCAGCTGTTGTGAGCAAAATCACCGGAGCCGTCGAAGGGTATAAAGTACATATATATACATATGTGTGTATCTATATATATATATAAAGATATATATATATATATATATACGTATATGTATATATATGTATAAAAAATCGAACAGTCTCAGTCTGAATAGACTGATCTGTTTCACATGCAGTTCCGTCTTGCCTTTTAATTGTGACAATGGCTTGTCGTTGTCTCCTTGTCTTAACTATTTGATGGAAATAAGCGGTATTGGCATCTCCCTTCTTTAGCCCCTTAATGTTGGCTTTCTGTTTCCAATAAATCAATGCTCGAGTTTGTATCTTCAAGAGATGGGATTTAGCCGAATGATATGAATTTCGAGTTACCTCTGATGGTGTGGCATCATAAGTCCTCTCTGCATGTATCGTCTCCTCTCTGCTGCCAGTAAATCGCTAAAGATATTACCAAAGACACATTTATTCTATGTGCGCAAATCAACCTTTAGTCGTCGTAGCTTATCATAAAGTCCATACATGCCTCCCACTGTTGGGTATGTCCGCCAATGTGTGCGCACATAGCTATCAAAGTCATCATGTGTTAGCCATGCATCTAGATATTGAAAAGACGCTGGGCCCTAGAAGCAGCAGATTGGCATTGCAACAATAATGGAGAATGATCAGATGTAGCTTGGTGGAGGTGCCGAACTAGGCTAGTATCGAAGAGATCTAAAAATCCCTGTGTACAGGAGAATTGATCCAATCGACGCCACACCTTATCCAGGCCATGCCCATCAGACCAAGTAAATCATGATCCTTGAAAGGACAGGTCTAACAACTCACAAGATTCAACAAAATATTTAAAATCATCTAGTGTCTGCAATACTATCATGGAAACTCCCTTATGATCATCTAAAGAAAGAAATGTATTAAAATCACCTCCAATTAGCCAAGGTAGAGCAGTCTTGTCTGGAACAACGTCAAGTCATCCCACGAAGGCCGCCTAGCCGCCATCGTATGTCGAGCATAAACAGCCATAAACTAAAATTCCTGACTACTAGCCTGCCAATGAAAGTGTATGGTCATATTTTCTATACCAGGAAGAGTATCCTGAATCTCCAAAAAAGACTCACGCCAAAAAAACCCAAATATTAGCATCATCCAAAGAACACGCATGAGAAAATCCAAGTTGCATCCGAAGTTGTTCCAAACAAGAAATACGAAGCTTAGGTTCAATTAGTATCAACAAATGTAGACTATAATGACGTGTAAGCGAAATAATACGTGTAATAGAGGTATATTGGAGGAGAAATTAGTGAAAGAACGCTGTAACATGCCATGAGTAACAATAGAAGATGGAGGTGCTGCAGGCATGTCACCTTTCTTTCTATGGGACCTTCGCATGCGGATTTTCAGAAGATTATCAACTGCATGTGCAACATTCAGATGTGTGACGTTAAGTGAGCCATCTTCTGAAGGAGGGGTGGCAGATAGTATTCTAGCAACCTCCAAAACCGCTGAACGCAATTCTTGAGAATCAATCGGGGGATCATCATGTAGCTCTAAATCTGGAGCATGTGTCAATGTAGGTTCTGCTTCCTCATCGATAGGAGCCATGATCGTAGCAGATGAACAATGTAACCGAGCCAAGTCTTGTGTGTGTGATACCTCTTCAATTTGAGGATCTCGCAAGCTTAAAGGATCGTTTGTTATTTTCTCGGATGTTGCAGGAACATTATTTATTATTTGGCCAACAAGGACGGAGGACAGAGGTATCTCAGTCGTATTTTCATCTTCTACGGTAGGTGGAACCCCCTCCTCTTCTACTCCACTGGTATGTATTTTAGAATAGTTTTCTTAGGTATCCATCGTTGGGCAGGCTAAGAACTGAGAGCAACCAATTTAAGTTGTGCAGTCAAGGTCAAAACATCTGAAGCATGTGGCGGATGCAGTGAGTCCATGGCCTTATCAGACTTACAAGAATTTGACGAATGTCCAAGTACCCGACAAGATGAGCAGTATGCAGGAAAATTTTCATATTCCACTGGTTGAAAGAAATGATAGTCATCACTCTAAATATATAATCGCTAAGGCAATTCCTATGAAATATCAATCTCAATACAAATACAGACTACAGACGGATGTAGAAACTGCATGGTTGCTGAATCAGCCTTCAAAGGTGTGACAATCATTTTGGAAATTTCAAATAACGCCTCCTGTTTATAAAGATAAATAGGGAGTCCAGGTAAAGATATCCACACAGGCATGATAGGCATATCAATCTTAGGATCATAACCATAAGTCCATTTCGTAACATCGCTGTGCGATGTGAAAAGCACCTGTAATAATCGACCTCAGCATCAAAGTGCATCACATATGTGTCGAATCAAGCAATGTAATCTTAACCGAGGTCATAAATCCAATTCTTTCAAAGCATTTACGAATGACATCGATCTTTGGATGGCCATACCAAAAAGTTCCTACAAGACAGTATTTGAATGAATCAGCAAGTACAATTACTTCTTCCTAAGTGAATTTGATTGCTGGAACTCCTCTGAATCTAGTTATCTCACAAGGAGGAAGAGTCATAGCAGTGGCCTTGAGAACTGAAGCAAAGGATTACTTCGTTGGATCCATGGCGGCGTCGTGGAAGGAAAAACTCTACGATCAGCTATCGCAAGAAAAAGATCGAAAAAACAATATAGTAGCGGAACCAGAGAATGAGTTTAAGGAAGAAAGTAACGCTTGAGAAGAAGAGCGGCAGCATTATGCTGCTGCCGCCAGTCGCTGTTGTCACCAGAGAGTGGCGGCGCTTGGAGGTGCATAGGTGACGGCAGTGTGTTGGGGATGAATTGTTTTGCTGTCCGTGGAATTAGAAGTGAGAAAATATGAGTGATATAAAATTTGGAGGTGGATTGAGGGGTGTAAAGTGTGGAGAAGTGAAATTACGATTTAGAGGAGTAGGGGGAGGCGCCGGCTGAGGTGGGCTGGGGGTGGTGGTCAGTGGCGGTGGGAAGTGGGCTGGCCGAGGGTGTTGGAGATGAGGTGAGGTGAGTTGGGTAGTGGGTTGGGGGAAAAAGCAGGCCGAAGGAGGTACGTGCATTTACATACGTGTATATGCACATGTATGTGCGTGGACATGTATACGTACATGGATACACTTGAGTAGTGGTGGATGGAACATCAAAATTGGTGAATTAATAATTGGTAAATTGTGATTTGCGATATTTGTTATGTTGGTGATCGGTGTTGGAAATGTATCGATACTTGAGATCATTTTGGAAAAAAATCGAATATTTGGAACATCGTTTTCGAAAATGATGCATATTTGGAAAATCAACCTTACGAGGGAATATATCGTTAAGTTGGATTGATTCCAAACAAAAGGGCCGTACAAACACATATGACTATATCGATAAGCCGCTCGGACACATATGACCGCCAATTGGGATGTCCAGGCACATATGACTACATCCATAGGCCGCCTAGACACATCGACCATTGGGGGATCAATTTGTAAGTTGCGACATAAGTCACTTGTAAGGAAAGTGCTACAATCATTATATCGTTATCGTATCGTGTTGTTATCTTATTGCATCGTATTGCATCGCATCATATCGTAATTGGATTTTGGAAAATTGATATTGAAACAGATTTCGATTTGCATCGCATCGTTTTGAAAATTGCATCATCGGATTTTGACTGTGACTAATATTAGACTAACTCTGTGTGGTTATTTAATTTGTTTATATCGTTGATTTGATTACGCTGTTATCGTAAGGGTAAAATGGTAAAATATTTGCGAATGGTAAACCTGAATATTTTCTATGTTATTTATTTATTTATTACACACCTTTCCTCGTTTATGATCTCATAGTGAGTACTGGCAGGTTACTTGCCGAGCGATGTTTTGTCGCTCGTTTCCTATTTTTCATCACCCCTGTAAATAATCAGGGCTATGACTCAGAGTTCGTAGTGGATGTGTCAGAGTGTGGTTATTAAGGACATGAGTTGTTGGCGAAGACTTTCACCATGTATTATGTATTTATTTTCGGAGTTTGTACTTATGGATTTAGTTTGGTATTTCGAGATGTATTTTATTAAGTTGGAACTTGTAGTAGTTATGGATATTTCCTAGACATTTTATATTGAAGTTATTTCAGGATTTCATTGTATGTTTTCCGCTGATATCAGTTTACATCACTCTGCTGATGTGTAATTGAATCGTATCAACACCTTGTATTTTCCTTAGCGGAATACGACATATGAACCGTTTCGAGTACTATAGCTCGGGACAGGTCGCTACAGGTTGTATCAGAGCGTGGTTTTAGATCCACGACGAAAACATAGATTTAGACTATGATCTTAGAATAAGTGATGATTTGGACATACGTAATAATTTTATACTAAAGCATTAATCTTAGAAATAAGTATTGACCATAGATTTAAGGGGGTGATTGGTTGAGGGACACGCACACCAAGGATGCTAGGCGACTTGGTTATTTGTTTTATTTAAGTTTTTTATTACGCATTGAATGTAGCGCCCCGCCCGAAACTAGAGTTTCGGCCCGGTGCACCCATCGTACTCTACTACGAAAAGTACAAGGCATCCATACAATACATGTGCATGTCGGCTTAATCATGGTAAGATATAGCAGAAGCAACATAAATATAAGCAAAATACAATTGACATGCATTGTTTTACACTACAGTTATGTACAAATCATAATATACTAAATCCTGAAATCCTCTGAATACATGATAATCAAATGGCTATCATCTTCAAGGATAATTCATCGGCATACTTCGACGCTATCGGCAATCTATCGGGACTCATCTTCAATAAACCTGTAAAATGATTCTAGTTCTCTGCAAAATGATAAGGCAAGTATGAGCGGTAATACTAATCGCCTAGCGAGTAGTCCGACTAGATACCTCATGTGGATCATGCATGAGGAGACGGTTTAAGAAAATAATATTGCATAAATAGGAACATAACAAATCGCATCTCCAATTTTATCGGATAAAGTGCATAACATAAAGTTAAATAAATAATATGTGACACATATATCTCTATCCAGTAAACATTCTATACTATCAAGTCTCTAAAAAAATGCCATTATCATTTATATCCATACTTAGAATCTCCATCTAAGTCTAAGATGTCATCATACTTAATCTTATCATCTAGATGCATCAAGTCTTTATACGAGTAATGTAAATGCTATATATTCCTACGATGCGATGGCTTTAAAATAATGCCATAAAAATTCTATAACAATGAAAAATAAATCAAAATCGATGTCATAAAACCTTCCATATACTGTACGATAAAACATCATGTCTATATCCATTTTATGTAATCGGTCTGTATATATCATTTCCATAAAACATTTGAAACATGTCATTTCATATGATGGCTATAGCACTTATCATAAAGTAAGAACGATACCGCATGACATACCGAATGATTCCTCATATAGTCATCATATACAAATATAAATCCTGATAAGTCCACGTGGTGTTCCATCATATGTACACGTCATCTAATGGTGATGTCGATAGGGCAGAGATCCTTTGTCCTAGACAAGGTGTTACACTCGGCCAAACTGTCTGTAACTAGGGTGCTATATGCATATGACACCAACCTCTCCTAGGTTCTAGTGTCATATGCCTTCGGTCATCAATAACATACTATATGCCCATGACCACCACCAACGTCGCTCGGTGTCATGACGGCCTCCAAAACAGATCATAACATGTGTCAATGGAATCAATCGTCTCGTCGGTATGGCTCATTACATATGAAAACATATAAAAAATTTTGTGAGATGCAAAAATATATGCAAATGTCTCGATTTCTAATCCATTCAACTTATATATGTACTCAAAGATCCTTATATCATCATGTACTTAAAACCTACTATATATGAAATTAGTCTATGTCTTAAAATCATGAAAATCCATCTTCTTTTCTCCTTTTCTAATTCTCGGCCAATAGCCCTCTTTTTGGTAAAATTTATCCATCAACAGTTTTCTTAAAATATCCATCTTACACTTATTAAAAAGAGTCAAAACCCTAATTTCCTATTCATTTCTATATAGCTTCCATATTTCATAAAAATATACAAAAAGTAATCACATTTTGTACCATACTTTATTTTTAAGTACATTTATATCCATAAACATGTACCATCTTATTTATCCCATAACAATATATATATATATATATATATATATATATATATATTTTATGGAAAGGTAATTTTATTAAGAAAAGGCCTCACTTTTGGTGGAGGAAAACCATCTTACAAGTGTCAGAGTATGCGAATAAGTGAATTAAGAAGCTAATGATGATATATCTCCAGTCGTATATGATATGCCGCATTAAAACCTTGCCAAGAAAAACCATCCTTGTGCATAAAACTTTGGCGAAGGAAAAAGCGTACATATTTATACGGCTGTCATTGATATCAAAGCTGCATAATACTGAATACAATGATGTGATATCTATTGTTGTCCGAGTAGGAAGTGCACCAATTGCGTTGATAAGTCCGCTACGTGAGAATGAATGAGCCAGCATGATTTGTACCATTTGAAGAAGATGATGATGATGCCATAGAAGCTTCCAATTGCCATTCTCAGTACGTACATCATCCTCGTGCAAGTGATTAGCCATCCAGATTGTTGTGGCCGTCCATGCAGCATGCAAACAAAAGCATGCGTGAAACATGTAGAGAATACATAAGAAAATGGAGCCAACCCAGTGAATGGAAAGCATACCCGGTCTGCCTGTACTGTCCGAAGTACAGGCAGGGGAATCAAAGGAGAGCCAATCCATATGGAAGACCAGGGAAGCAGCGACATTAAAATTTCGAAGATGTGTAATCGCCCATGCAGCAGCAATACAGAAATGTGCGTCAAGCAGAAGTAGAAAATATGTACAAATGCGACAAAACGATAAGATGTGGATCTCACCGAGGCTGCCTGCACTTATAATAGCACAGGCAGCGAATGCAAGCGTATGCAAATCCATGTGGAAGACTTTATAGGGGTGACACTTGCCATATGCAATGAAAATCATCAAGCCATCGCAAATTGTGTTCCATGCGGAAGAGAAAATAAAGTGTGCATCAATAGTTAGAAGACAAATGGTGATGATATGAAGGAGCGAAGGAAACATACCGATTCTTCCTGTACTCACATGAGCACAGGCAGAGGATATGAAAGTGTGCTAATCCATTTGGAAGACGTAGAAATCAACGCGCACGCAAGGATGCTGACGTGAGGTCCAAAGTGACTGCGGCTCGAACCATGGAGGGCAGACTGGTGCTAGTGAAGAAAGATGAGATCGGGGACGTCATTGCGTTCTGAGCAAGGTAATGTGCTGGCATGTTGGCCTCGCGATATATATGAGTGATGTCCAAATGATGATGATTAATCAACATGTGTAAGAGTCTGAGATGATAGTTGCCAAAGATAGGCTGTCTTTGACGTAGGCGCATCAGCATTTGCGCACAGTCTGTCTCTATGATAAGCGTCCGATATAAGGGAAGAAAATAGAGCAATCCAAATAGGGCTTCCTGAATTTCAGCCATTAGCGGCGTACATGGAGGTAAGCGAAATGCTAAGGCGCGCACACAAACACCATTGGAGTCACGCAGGATGACTCCGCCTGCAGCATATTGGTGTCCAACAGCTGCGTCAACATTAAGTTTAAATCGTCCTGATGGAGGAGTGTGCCATCTGATCACTTGTAGACGTGGAGATCGAACCTTTGGAATCCAGGTTAGCGAAGGGGAAGGCCCTGCGGCGAGTTTGGATCCATGTAATGTATGAATCCACATGTCTACGTCAACATGGAATGTGGCCCGCAGTGTCGATAAAGAAAAGGATGACGTGTCCCCATACATTAAACTAGCATAGCAACGCCATATATTATGTACTAGGATGCCCGAAACAACAATTTTAAGAACCCCAAGTATTGAAGAAGAGGAGGAGCGGTACCACCATGACAAGAGATATTGGCGTAGAGGCAGTGTAGTGAGGTAAACGCCATGCAACTCCGCCGCGAAGAACGTTCATAATAGCCTAATTGGTTGACAATACAGGAAAACATGATCAACTGTTGTCGAGTGTTGCTTGCAAAAGGGGCACTGCGTGGGACGTGCAGCAGAATAAATGCCAATGTAATCTTCAAATGGCAGGGCTGCGTGGAATAATCGCCAAAGCAGTACTGTTTTGGCTGGCGAATGTTGCTTGAACCAGATGAACTTAGCTGAGAGTAATGTTGGTCTAGATGGGCGACAAACATCATAGGCAGATTTGAGAGTGAATTCACCCAAGGGTGTTGGCTTCCATGTAAGATGGGTATCCGTGCCTGCCGTTTGCGAAATACATACATCATGAATGCAGCAGATGATTTTCCAAACCGGCGAATCCGGTAGTTGTGGCCGAAAATCCCCTCTCCGTCCATATTTGGCATGCATATAACGACTCCACAAAGTGTCATGTTTCTGATATAGCCACCAGATTCTGCAGTGATATGCCTGCTGCAGCGCGTTGAGATCCCGTAGCCCCAAGCCTCCTTCCTCAACGGGCAGAGTGATTTTTGACCATGCTACCCAATGATGTCGATTTCCCCAATAAAAAGTGGCCATCTTTCTGTGTATCGTTTTAATGACAGACTTTGGTAATCCTCCTGCAGCCATGACATGGAGAGGAAGCGCAGAAAGTACTGAACGCAATAATACTAAACGACCCGCTGATGAGAGGAGGCGGGAATGCCAACCATATAAGCTGTCATCAAAATGCTGTAACAGAGTAGAGCAAAATCGTGATCGATTAATCCCCTTGTGAAGATAGAAACCCAGGTATCGAAACGGTAATGACAAGAGTCGCATCCCTAGTATTTCCTGCAAGGTTCGAACTCGTCGGGTTGAGAGGCGTGCCGATGGGATGAGACTACTTTTTTGAAAATTTACCTTCTGACCAGAAGCAGTTTCATATTCCGTTAAGAAATTTTGAAAATGGCGTATATTCCGCTGTGTTCCTTGCAGGAAAATAAGGAGATCATCTGCATAAGCTAAATGTGATATTGTGAATGGAATACGGCCAAGACGAAATGGCAGTATGTAGCCCGCAGCCACTAATGATGTTAATCCTCTGCTGAAACCCTCCGATGCGAGAATGAAGAGCAATGGAGATAAAGGATCTCCCTGCTTGACCCCTCTATGTGGACGAAACGTAGGCGAAGGCTCTCCATTGATCAAAATCGATAACGTAGTAGCGTGTAGATGATTGAGGATAATCCGAGAGAAAAATCCTGAGAAACCAAACTGTAGCAAAAGACGCTCCAGATAATCCCAACTGACTCGATCAAATGCTTTCATCATATCCAATTTCAGGCGTAAATGTGACGCACCACTATCCATCATATGCACCATTTCTCTTGTCAATAAAACTTGGGTTGAAATATCATAACCCGGCAGGAAACTTGTTTGCTCTGGAGAAATTAACTTTGGAAGAAGCAGCCCCAAGCGTGTGGCTATAATGCGGGTACAAACTTTACTCAGAAAATTTGTAAGACAGATAGGTCGAAAATCACTGAAAGTCTGCGGAGATTGCGTCTTGGGTATCAGAGTAATTAATGCACTAGCCATGACAGGTGGCTGTGGAATACCAAGAAAAAATCCTGTACAGCCTTAACCACATCAGAATGTATGACAGACCAGCATGAACGATAAAACATACCATGGAACCCATCCGGGCCGGAAGCACTGTGAGGGTCCAAATGCCACACTGCCTCCTTAACTTCGGTCTCAGTAGGAAGTCGCGTCAACATAATATTGTCATCTTCTGTTATCAGCCGAGGGATGTGTGAAAGTATAGCGGAATTATTCTGCGTTGGTGCTGGCGCAAATAACTCAGTATAAAAAGAGACCGCTGCTGCCATGATGTCACTCAGATTCGTTAAAAGATGGCCCTCCGCATTACGAATGGCTTGAATGCGCAGGTGTGCTCGCTTCCCTTTGACGATAGAATGAAAGTACTTTGTATTTGCATCACCTTCTTTAAGCCATTTAAGTCAAGCTTTTTGCTTCCAGAAGTGTAATTCAGATGTGGACGCTCGTAAATACTCGGCCTTGGATCTATGATATTCGGCTCTGGTTTCCTCAATTGGATGCGCATCCAAGGTTGCCTCTGCATGATTTAGTTGAGCCTCTGCATGTTTCAGATTGCTGAAAATGTTGGCAAAGATGTCTTTATTCCACCGTTGAATATCCTTTTTGAATGAAAACAATTTTTTATAGAATCCATACATGCCACCAGTAGTAGGATATGATAACCATGTCTGCTGCATATAAGAGTAAAATTCTGAGTGATGTAGCCAGGCGTCCAAAAAGCGGAATGAGCGTCTGCTGTATGCCACGCTCTGGCGACACAAAAATAGCAATGGCATATGGTCGGAGGTAGCCCTCGGCAGGTGTGATAACTGCATATCCGCAAACCCATCCTGAAAAGCAGAATTGATAAAAAGCCAGTCTAATCTGCGCCGTATACGGCCAAGACCTCTCCCGTCTGCCCAAGTAAATCTAGAGCCTTGATGCGGAGGCGCCATGAGGGAGCACAATTCTATACAGTCATTAAAGTCTTGTAATACTGCTAAAGACGGAGCGGACCGACCGCTATGATCCTCGATTGTTCGAAAAGTATTAAAATCACCACAGACCATCCAGGGCAATTGACACGAAGCAGCAAAGTCACATAAAGAATGCCAAAGTGGGCGTCGTTGGATAGGCGTATGCTTTGCATATACCACCGAAAATACAAAGGTCCATTGCAGAGAAATGGACTGGAGAGTAAAATGTACCACCTGTTCCTCATCCTGAGTAGCAAGTAAACGAAACTCAGCATCACGCCAGAAAAACCAAATATGGTCCGATTGTGAAGCATAAGAATTTGTAAAACCAAGCTGCAACATAAATCTATGTATACGTAAAGGAGCATGTTTGGGTTCTAGCAAAGCAAGCAAGTGTAGACGATGCTCAAAAATCATTTGTTTTAATCTAGGCAACGAGGCACGCATGCCTCGGATGTTCCAAACGAGTGCATTCGTTGAGAGAGAGAGGAGGAACTTCCCTGGACGATGTGCGAGGCACTACGTGTCAAGATCGTGGATGGTGGTAGAGGAGGCAAATCTTTACGTGCCCTGCGCTTGCGTCGTGGAACTACTGGGATGAACTCAGTCTCAGCCTCATGTTCTGTCAAACGTGATATTAAGACCTCCTCATCAGGCGAAGGTGGTATGAGCTGCATTCGACGTGCAACGTCCTCCGGGACATTAGGAATATCCTCAACATGATCATCAATTGGCAAATCTGTGTCGGACGAGTGACCCGTTTCTACGGGGTTTGGTTCCATGGGTAGGTGCTGATCCGCAGCATCACAAAATTCCTCCTCAGACTGGACAGTGGCAGCACGAGGGAGGGCTGTGTCCGAAGGAGGGATATCCTCGATATCTATTTGGCGAGTTTGATCATCATGCTCAACTGGTACAGATGGGTTTGGCTGAGCAGATGCTGATGACTTCTTCTTGACTGGCTTCCAGCACTGCCGTGTGGAGTGTGTCCGCAGTGGAGGAGGCGGAGGCGGGGGAGGCGGTGGGGGGTGAGGTGCGTTGCTGCTATCCTTTGGAGGGCACGCACCTGGTTCATGACCAAGCCGCCGGCATGTTGTGCAGAATAAAGGAAGGTCTTCATAAACTATCGATTGTAAGATCATCCTACCTTTAGCCTGTAAATATATTTTCTGCGGCAAATCTTGAGAGACGTCAACCTCAACACAGACACGGGCTATTGACGGTCTTAGGCCGTCCGCAGTTGCAACATCTAACTTCAAAGGAGTTCCAATCGGCCTGACCACTTCAAATAATGCTGCACGATGGTGCAGGTGAATCGGAAGAGACGGTAAAGCAATCCATACCAGGACTATGGGGACATCCGCCGTCGGATCAAAATCTACTGTCCATTTGGTTATTGGCATATGACAACCAGATATAAGCCATGAACGACGGTAAAAGCATCGCAAATAATCAGCTTCATTGCAAAAATTTAAAAGTATATGAGACTGATCAATCAGTGTAATTCGCAAATCCTGATGGAATCCAATTTTCTCAAAAACTTCACGTATAATTTTCAGAGGAGGTCGACCATACAAAAAAGTTCCAACCAAAGAATACCTGAATGGTTCTGCAAGTGCATCAATCTCAGCATCTAGAAAAGAAATCATGGGGATGCCTTTATACCGGGAAACAGATTTCGGCACGATTGAAATATTGCTAACAGCAGTTGCGCCGCTGACCACCGCAGCAAAGGATGGTGCGGCGGCCATGATGACGGCAATGTGGGCGAAAAAAAACAGGAGCTTTGATGGAAATAGAGTGAAACAGCAATATAGCAGGCCGGAAGAAGTGATCGCAAAGGAAGAAACGGGACGGACAATGGTACCGGCGAAGTCAACGGCTAGCGCCGCCGATGGGCTTCAGCGCCAGAGCGTGGCATCCTATATATATATATATATTATCCATAACAATATATATATATATATATATATTTTAGTTGAAAGACGGACGGTACCGTCCTGGTGTTTTATTAATATATTGAACCCTCACTTGTGGCGGAGGAATACCGTGGTTACATTGTAGTCCTATCTATGGCGGGAGACTCTCCCAGGATAAACAAAATAACAATTTAAAAATGTACAAGCTACGCAGAAAATTTGCTAATGAATGTACTGGAAAAGTGTGATGCCATTGTTGTATATCTCTGGTGAGGTCGGGAAGACGGAATTGCGGACGATAATGCTTCTGCCGATGCCAGTATGTTCTGCCGTTGTTACTATACGCATATCTCGTGCAGTAATATAGTTGTTGCCATGTGCAATTTGAAGTCCCAAAATCATAAAACAATGGTAAAGTGAACCAGAAGTTATATGTAAATACCACTAATATACTATAGAGAATGTAATACATACCGATGTTGCTTGTATTCAGCCAGAATACAAGCAACCAAGTTTGTGAATGCTCTGGATGTTTTCGTTGCCTGAGTTTGTGTATGCATTCGTCATGTCCCTCGGCAAAAATACACATGATAAATTTATAAAAAGGATTAAGCAGTGTGGCGTAAGGATGAATGAAATAAAACAGTTTGAGTGTGAAGTCATACCAACGTTGCCTATGTCCAGCGAAGACATAGGCAACCAGATGCATACTGCGCCAGCTCATTTTAAGTTACATGGTTAGAAGCGAAGGGATGGTAACGTATTATCCATCAATATAGCCCCTCTGACCTCAGGCGGTAAGGATTCCATCGTGGTGTAAATAGTGATGCCTGTGGAGCGAAATCCATATGTAGCTATTTTATGAGCTGCTGTGTTGTTTTCCCGAAAGCAGTGTTGAATTGTTGCGCCATTTATGTGTAGAAAGCTGAGTGTTCACTGTAAATCTGCTGCATATGGTCCACTAAAGTTGGATGGAGTTGCAAGATTCAGTAGTTGTTGTTTACAATCCGTTTCAATCCATAATTGGTTGTAGTGCATCGCATAGTAGATAATGGCAAACTGCAGTGCCATTAATTCTGCTCTTATGGGTGATGCAGGTGGTAATCCAAAGCATGCTGCAGAGATTAAACTGCCTTGATGATCCCTAAATATCGCGCCTCCAGCCGCATGTTCGTTAGATATTGCTGCATCTACATTGAGCTTTAATCTTCCTGCAGGAGGATGTTTCCAACGTACGATTGTAGGCAGCTTTCTTGGTATCTTTGGAGAAAAATGATGTGACACCAGATGTGGTATATGTTGTGAGAATTTCCTGTTCTTTGTTGCGTCACACCACGTGTATATATGGTCCCTGGTTTTATGGTGTAGTCGATGACTAGAATATGCGTCTTCACCAAATCTAATGGTAGCATACTCTTTCCAAATTGCCCATGCTACCATTGATGGAACTATTGCTCGCAGTTGGCCCAACATTGTATTTGATGATGATGCGCTCCACCATTGCATCATGTAACTGCGTATTGATGCTCCAGTGGGGAGGGGACGAGAAAAGATGATAGAAATTTCTTGCCACAAGAGGTATATATGTGCACATGTTAAAAAAAGATGATTCATATCCTCCGTCTCTTTTTTGCAAAATGCACATTGGGTAGGAAAGATAGTTTGCCAGTGCCTCATATTGTCCGGAATAGGTAATGCACCTCTCCATAATCTCCATAGAAATATTCTGCACCCGAGTGGTAAAGTCTTCCACCAGATATGTTTTGGATAGGAGACAATTGATGGCGTAGACAGTGTAAGGCATGATGATTTGAGTGAGAACTGTCCATTTGTATCTTCCAACCATACATAGCCCTCCGAAGTATGTTGTACATGCTGTGTCTTAAATGAATCAATGGAACATATACATTTCCAAGTAGGGGAGTCGTATATATGAACGTATAATGTTGGTCTTCTTCCATATTTCGCACGGCTAAATTGGGCCCATAACATGGATGAATGATGATATCTCCACCAAAGCCTACAGTTATACGCTTGCTGCAGTGTGGATAAATGCCTTATGTCTAGTCCACCCATTTTCGCTTGATTGCATATTGTGTCCCATGATATCCAATGATGTCCTCCTTTCCATAAAAAGTGCGCCATTTTGCAAGACAAAGTATTGATAACACTCTTTGGCAGTGTAGAATTGGCCATTATATGAAGTGGCATTGAACAGAGAACGTGACGCACCAAGATTAATTTGCCTGACATTTGAGAGTAATTTTGCCGACCAAGTATTAAGAGTACTGTCTACATACTGTATTAAAGGAGTGCAGTATGCCGCCCTATTAATACCCTTATGTAAGTATGTTCCTAGATATTTGATTGGAAGATTAGCAAGCCGCATGCCAAGTGATTGTGAAACCCGTGAGCCTTGTATTCCTGCGGTTACCACTATTTGACTCTTATGCCAGTTAACCAATTGTCCAGAGGCTGTCTGATAAGCATCTAGAAACAACCGAAATTGCTGCAAGTTTCTGGCACTGCCATTCAAGAAAATGACTAGATCATCAGCGAAACCAAGGTGTGTTACCTGCGGAACTTTACCGGATTGAAAACCTCGTATTGTTCCATTACGCATCAAAGTATTCAGTCCACGTGAAAAACCTTGTGAGGCTAGTATAAATAGTAGTGGAGAGAGGGGGTCTCCCTGTTTGACTCCCCTTCTAATTGGAAAGAAACCTGTTGTGCTTCCATTCACTAAGACTGAGCATTTTGTTGCATCAAGATTGTTCATAAGCATTCGAATAAGACGTGCATGAAAACCCATTTTTTCCAGGAGGAGACGTAAGAATGTCCAACAAACTCTGTCAAATGCCTTTGCCATATCGATCTTGATTAGAATGTGACCTCGTCGTGATGGTCTGTCCATGAGATGCACCATTTCTTGGGCCAAAAGTATTTGTTCAGTTATATCTCTACCTTTCATGAAACCAGCTTGCTCTGGTGATATAAGCTTTGGCAGCAAACGTGATATACGTGTGGCAAGTAATCTTGTGATGGACTTAGCCATGAAATTTGTGAGGCAGATGGGTCTATAATCGGCAAAGGAAGGAGGATTGGCCACCTTTGGTATCAACGTAATGAGTGCAGATGCTAGTTTAGCCGGAGGCCGAATTCCTATGAAGAATTCCTGAATTGCTTTGTAAACATCCATAGATATAACATTCCAAAAATGCCTGTAGAAGGACCTTGGAAAACCATCAGGTCCAGCTGCACTAGATGGACTCAAGTCCCAAATGGCCTGCTTCACTTCAGATATGTCCGGCATACGAAGTAAGTCAGCATTATCTTCATCCGAAACTAATTGTGGCACATATTGCAATATCTCCTCATAGTTACTTGTTTGCTCTGCTGTAAATAATTGTTGAAAGAATCTCACTGCTTCATTTTCAATGTCTGATTGGGATTCTAATTCAACACCATCAGATCTTCTAATACTGTGAATGCGCTGTCGATGTCGTTTCTCCTTCACTTTTTGATGAAAAAATTTAGTATTGGCATCCCCTTCATTCATCCACTTAACATTCGCTTTTTGTTTCCAATATAGCATGGCTCGTTTCTGAGCTAGCCGCAGTTGACTCATCGAATAGTGATATGCTTCTCGTGTATCATCTGATGGATGTGCATTATATTGTCTTTCTCGGCTCGTTACTTCCTCCTCCGCCGCAACCACAGCATCAAAGACATCTTTGTTCCAACGCTTCAATTGTGTCTTCATCTTTCCCAGTTTGTCATATAACCCCCACATGCCCCTACTGTAGGAAATGATTGCCATTGATGTTTGACAAAGTCATCGAAATCTTGATGTGTTGTCCAGACATCCAAGTATTTGAATGATGATGAATGTCTTCTTGATTCCAGCTTGCATTGTAAGAATATAGGTGCATGGTCCGAAGAAGTACGGTTCAAATGTTGATAATGAACCCTGAGAATAGATCAAAGAAAGATGCTGAACATAAGTAGCGGTCTAATCTGGGCTGACTCTTCCCAAACCTCTACCGTCTGACCATGTAAATTGAGATCCTTGATAGGCGACATTTTGCAATGTTGTTGCAGCTACAAAGTCATTAAAGTCCTGTAGGGTACGTGTGGCGCCCCGCACCCCGGCCCCGCCGAAGTCGGTGCACCTGCCGTACTTCACTAAGGAGAGTACTAGGCGTCATCCATACGCGTCGTGATCCATAATAGAGTTGCATGGATTTTCGTGCTTACGCGCAATAAGTAAGCGAAACCGTGGCAGAATTTAAAACTTCAAATTAAAGCGTCATCACAAGCAGTTAAGGTTTACAACCCACATAAATCGTAGCAGAAAACGACAAAAGTAAATTGTTTTCCCATCACAATTACAAAACATCATCATCCCTTAATACTGGTACGCTCGGTCTACTAATCCTGGTCATCCTCCAATGCACTCACGGGTAGGGAACCCTAGGCTCGTCATCAATCCATTCAACTTTATCTCCTGCCACCTCTGGAGAGAAAAAATAGGGTGAGTGACAACGTCACCAGCAAGTATACTATAATAATCATGAGTTAAATGGAAAGTACGAGCAAGAACCGAACCCCAAATAATATCCGGTTCAGAAACATACCTGTCCTCCGATCAACATTCGATAAGGATCATCGCTTAATGTAATAAGGTCATAACTTAAGAAATTACTGGTTAGAACAGAATATAACATAAAGATACTGTAACATGCAACTAACCACACAGTAATCATCATCACTTAGGTCCTACAGGATCATGACAACTTAGTCTAAGCATCATGTGTCGCTACACAATGACTCCATACGTGACATGCATGCATACGTACATGTAATGTGTCATGATAAAATGAGAAAAATGATTTTTTCATGCTTTCCTTTCAAATCATCATCGTCATAAAACAATAGAGTGTTCAGATCTATCTTCCCGGATCTGAGGCGGTAACTTCTCCCCTTCGAATCTATTATTCCCGGATTCGGAACGGTAACGTCATCATTCTTCAGATCTATCTTCTCGGATCTGAGGCGGTAACTTCTCCCCTTCGAATCTATTATTCCCGGATTCGGATCGGTAACGTCATCATTCCTTCAGATCGCTTAACCCGGATCTGCTCAGGTTCATACTGGCCAGTTCATACTCACACACGGTACCGGTGGGGAAGCGTTCTTTTAAAAACACAAAAATCATCTTCTTGAAAACGCTTTTCACTTTTCTTTCACGTAAAATCCATGCCATAAATCATGCATGTAACGATGAATGCAATATATGACATGTGACATGCGAATGACGGCATAGTGCATAACAAAAACGAATGGACACATTCCGTTGACATGCTGGAATTTTCCAGCTTCGTAACGTTTACTTCTTCTTAGGAGTTTTCTGCTAAAATGCACGTTTTAGACCCATTTAACTACAGGTACTCCTCCGTGACTGTCATAAGTGAATGCCATGCATGTGTTGCGAACTTACGATATCTAAATGGGACTCATTTACTCCTTTTTATAAAACAATGCAATCTGAATTCTGAAACGACCATATTTTACTATAAAATTCATTGTGACAAATCCTTTAATCTTTTTCTGGAAATTCCAACTCCCTAACTTAATAAACTCATAGGGCTAGCATCCTGCCAATTTCTAGCCCAAAACCAATTCTCTAAGGCCTTTTTCCAGATCATGCAAAACGTGACATAAATTCTGCCTATCCAACATAATTCAGTTTGACCCGTTTTACTAGGAAATTAATTAAAAATAAACCACAACTTATTTTATAAAATTCCAACTGCTATCTCTCTTTTATTCATGAGGATAGTACCATGCCGAAAATTAATGGATTTGCATACCCCTAAGGTCCATTTTTAGGCTACTAAACACATTACTTGAATTCTGTCCAGTACAACTTTTCCAGTAAGACCAATCTTAGTAGAAAATTCATTAAAACTAAACCGTGGTTCTTTTTAAAGTGATTCCAACTCTCACACCTAACAAATACATAAAAATATTAGCATACCAAAAATCAGTGGAATTGAAGGTTCCTAAGGTCCCTTTTCTGGCTTCACAAAACAGCTAAAATTTCGGTCCAGCTCCAGAATTTTTCAGTTATCACGTCTTCCTCCTACATGTCCTTGGTTCACATTTTTTGTCACTATTACTTAGCAACAATTTGAGATGAACACACACACCCTTTACGTCAGCCTCATTGTTTGGAGCATGCAAGAAAATGACAAACTCAAGAGTATTTTGAGCCTAACACTCAACAAGATTAAACCTTGTCCCCATTTCCTCGCTAAAATGACATTTTCCATTTAAAACTCACCCAACCTCCCTTACCCTTCCTCTGTGGGCATTTGGTCATGAAAGGAGGAATCTTTAACACATTCAAACCAAGATTGACACTTAACATGCGTAAGATCATCAAAGAACTCATATTTGGGACAAAGTGCCCCCTCCTACACATTTACATGCAAAGGGCCGAAAGTTTTGGACTTAAAACTCACCATTTCACAACTAAGATCAAATCTTAGATATTTCTAGCCATTCATGCACATACTTTCACATCTAAACCATAAAAAGTATAGTGTACTTGCCTTTGTTTGCTTACTCTTCTTGGATAGGTGGAAAGTTGAAGTCTTTCTCTCCTCTACACAACATTCCCACGGTGGTGGGGAAGAAGGAAGGAAAGATGGTTAGTATATGCTTTTAACTCAACATTCTTTCAAAAGAAAGCTAAAGGGCTTACCGAAAGAAGTGTGAGTGGTGTCCAAGCTTCTCTAAGCTAGAGTTCTTGAAAGCTTGGAATCCTTGAGCCTAGAGACCATGAAGGTCACGGTTTTGGAGCAAAGAGAGGCACACCATGAGTTTCATCTTCATAAAAGTAGAAATGTCTTCTTAGGAGGCTAAGAATACTTACCCAATGTCACTTAGCTTTGGAGAAATTCAACTCTCCTTGGGGGTCCTCTTGGCCGTGGGTTGGAGGAGGAAGAAGGAAGTGAAGAAGTTCCTTTGCTCTTGAAATGTTCAAGTGTATGTTGGAGGGAAAATCCTTTCTCTCTTGGCTAGGTTAGCCATTGGGTATAAGGGGTGGGGTTAGGGTTTGCCTTAGTTCCTCAAGTTGGGTGGCTTAACCATGGTAACCTTTGGCTAACCAAGGTTACTTTACCACTAACTATAGTTACTTTAGTCCAACCATGGTTCCTTTTTGACTAACCATAGTTCCTTTTAGGTTTGGTTAGGTTAACTTTCATTAAGTCTAGCCACCCTTCTTAATTAGCCTCTCCCCCCCTCTCTTTCCTAATGAACCCGGCGGTTGGGGGTCCTTTAATGACCTCCAACTAGCCCTTGTAATTAATTCTTGCTACCCCTTTTTTTTTCTAAAAAAAATAATAATACTCATCTTATGCTATTAGGCCATTTTCCTTTTTAATAAGGCTTTTAGGAATAGCCCTTCTTGGCTATGGGCCGAGAATCACAAGGCCATGAGACAATTGTGTCTTGCCTTGTAATACATATAGGGTTCTCATAATATACTTACAAAGATCATTGACTTAATCAATTTCAAACACAAGCGTGCATTGCCACATATTTACTAGTGCAACTTTAGGTACAAGAAGGATTCTATAATTGTGTTACAACAGTACGTAGAGCAGGAACCGATCTACCTTGATGTTCATCTAATGATAAATATGTATTGAAGTCTCCCCCAACAATCCACGGCTTGTCAAGAGTTGAATGAAATAATGAGAGGTCTTCCCATAAAGGCCGACGTGCCAGAATAGTGTGAAGCGCATAAACTATGGTACACCAAAATGACTCTCCAGTAGGCAAGAAGTTAAATCTCAGCGAATGATTCTGATTTCCTATGCATTGATCTTCTAGCTGTAGTAAGGAATGTCTCCAGAATATCCAAGTGTTATCATTAATCACTGACATGGCATGGGAGAAACCCAGTTGAAGACGATGTGACGTTAAATCTGAGGCTCTTTTCTTTGGCTCAATAACTACTAATATATGAAAACGATGTTGACGATTCAAGGATAGCAATCGAGGTAGGGTGGTGCGTATACCTCGAACATTCCAAATCAGTATATTCATTGATGAGATAAAATATCAAAGGAGTTTGAGAGCGTTGTTCTTGATCTTGTGATTGGTGGTGAGGCTGGATCAATATTTCGAGCTCTACGACGAAGCAGCCTTGGAGGTACATGAAATTGGCCTTCGGATACATTCTCTGTTGGTGATGATGCACTCGTGGATGGCTGATCTTGTAAGTGTTTATGCGCATCATCAATAATCACAAATTGTACAATGTTTGTGACATAATTAACCAATTCATCATCTGTTGAGATTGATGAACCATTGTATACCGGTACATGTGAATCATCTTTGGTTGTTGTTAAATATGTATGGTCTGGCGGATAATCACCAAAAATGACGTCGTCAATGCTTCGCAGTCGTGACAAATTCTGGGATAGAGAAATATGATCTGTTGGCAGCATTTTTGGAGATTGAAGATTATCATGAATATGTTGGGGGGGCATGGCTGACTGCTGTCCTGAACTGGTTGAGCATCTGCCGTAATTATTGTAGTGTTCACATTAGTTGCAGGATGTTTCTTTGTAGTCCACCTTGTATCTTTTTGTTTTGCAGCCATTTTGGATGGAACGTTCTGCACTGTAGCAGGTGCAGGTGTGTTTATATCTTTCCCACAATTATCTGATATATGACCTAAACACATGCATGAAGAACAGTATAACGGGATATCCTCATACGTCACTGGCTGTGATATGGTTCTGGAGGACAATTGAATGAATACCCGTGATGGCAGATCTTTTGAGATATCCACTTCAACGCATAATCTTGCTACTGACGGATGAAGACGTTTGGTAGTAGCATTATCTAACTTCATGGGTGTACCCACCATTTTTCCAATTTGAAATAACGCATCCTTTTGATGGAAATGGACTGGTAAGCCAGGGAAAGATATCCATACCGGTACAATAGGTACATCGAATTTGGGATCATATTCCGGCGTCCATTTCGTCACCCGCATATATTTTCCGGCGATCATCCAACTTTGACGAGAAAAACAACGCAAATAATCTGGTTCCTACGTAAACTCTAGCAGTATATGGTTTGAATCTAATAATCCAATACGTACCATGCCATTAAAGCCAATGCGATCAACCGTGGAACGAATAGTAGCCAATGGAGGCCGACCATACCAAAATGATCCAATCAATGCCAATTTGTAAGGCTCGGCCAATGCAGCGATTTCATCATCCGAGAAAGAGATCATGTGATTCCCTTATACCTTAGGACTGTTTTATCAACAATTGCGGGCGTAGATGATGATGTCTTGAATAAGGAGGCGAAAGTTTAT
This sequence comes from Eustoma russellianum, assembly GCA_036186865.1. Classification (NCBI taxonomy): domain Eukaryota; kingdom Viridiplantae; phylum Streptophyta; class Magnoliopsida; order Gentianales; family Gentianaceae; genus Eustoma; species Eustoma russellianum. Next base: position 12,108,699 of record AP025075.1, on the reverse strand, counting down.
TGCTTGTCGGTGTGTGGCAATGGCAGATCAGCCGCCATTGTTGCGATTATGTTATAGAAGTAAAGAGAATGTAGAGGCTAAGAGATGATAAAGCATCAATGAAGAAAGAATGTTGATCGAGTGCCTGAGAAGATTACCGGCGACGGCTAAAAGCCGCCGCCTTTGATCGCCAGAGCGCACACATAATATATATATATATAGGCCATGTATGTCCAAATATACATATATCTTCATATCTATAATTTCCTTTTCATGTAGCACCCTTCGTTATTCCATATTTTAATCTTATGACCATTCCTTTTCATGAAAAACAAATTTATATTTATAACATGTCATAAAGTTTATTCTTTTCTCCTTTCTTGGCCTTATGAATACATGTAAGTGTATATATGTCACATAAATCCTTTTCTATTTCATCTCTTTTACTTATATCTTGGTTTAAACATTTCTCCTAACTATATGCATATTAGTTTCCATCAACATAAAATCTTAGAATAGCATCATACAATACACAAACATACAAGATGATGGAAACCATGAAAAACAATGAAATTAGGCTAAAACCCTACTTACGGCTGAGTACATACATACATGAAATAACATGGAGATCATCTAGAAACATATTTTGTGAACTATAATCTTAGACATGAATATGATTGCCTCATAACATGCTAAAATCAAGGACACAAAAGTTTATGAAAACCAAAATCATAAATAAACACATAAGTAATGATCTTCTTGGAAAACATATGAACACATGCATAAACATGTCTCCTAATTAATGTTTTCTTAAGATATCCTATATCTTCATTTTCTTTCTTTAACTTTTAACTATATCACATAGGAGTGTTTATTTCATTTCATTTACACATATAGGTCCATTTTAATCATTATGGCCGAATGTATGTATGCTATATATCGCACTTTATACATCACTTAGAACATAGCTTTTACATATTGTTCATAATAAAACATTGAACATACATCAATAATAATCCAACTTTATATGAACATAAATACTTAGATTTTTGAAAATCCATGAAGGATCTAGAAAGGGTGCTTGCCCTTTATCACTTAACCTTACTATGAAAATGATTATTTCTACATTTGGCTTGAAGAAAACCTTCCCCTTTTTGCCTTGTGAGAACCACGGTTTTGTCACAAAATAAAAAGGGTTAGTTAGCAAGAATGAGAATGGATGAATGGAGAAATATAAACTTATCTTAGATGATGTTCTTACCTTGCTACACCTTGGATCTCAACCTCTTAAAAAATTCGGCCATAGTGTTGAAATGAAGGAGGATGTTGTATTTATTGTTTTGGATGTGTATATGAGATGAAAAGAAGAATTTTCCTCCTTGTTTGTGCTTTGTAACTCACGGACATATGCAAGAAATGGAGGCTTGTAAGACTTTGTTTTTTATTCATTGGAGAGGTAAGAGAAGTGTTCTTGAAGATGAAGATAGACTAAGCATAAAATGAGACGAAAAGAAAAAGTTTCGCTCTTGGCCTTTGGAAATTTCGGCCATGGGAGGATAAGGAGGAAACATGGAATACTTGTTCTTCTTTTGGGGAGAAAGAGAGACTTTGTAGGAGATGAAATGAGTTGAAGATAAAAATTATAAGAAAGGAGATGGAGGGGATGATTGGAATCTTGAGTGAAGAGGGAAAAACTTCATCATGAGGACATGAAGGAGTTGGAGAGGATTTGATAGTTGTTTGGCTTGAAAGTGTAAGGGAAGTGGAGTGCAGGTGATGAAGTGAGTTGAATATGGAAAAGAAGTGAGAGGGAGAGAGGGAGACGATTTTAGAGTGTAGAAAGGTGGAGAAGAAGACCATTATGGAGAGTTGGAATAAGTTGGAAGGAGATTTGATGTTTGGAGAAAGTTGAAAGAAGGAATGATGGTGGCTTGAAATGTGTATAAAGATGGAGTGTGGAAGGCAAAATATCTTCCCCCCATTCTTAACTTCTTTGGCTGTGCTTGAGGGAGTGGGGGAAGAGTGGGTTGGTCTGGTAAGAATGGAAATAAAAGGTGTAAGGAGTTAGAAGGCTTTTGGTACAATACATAATGGTTTCTTGTGGTTAAAAACAACAAAATATCTTCTTCCTTTTTCCTTGAGGTGGCCGAATTTAGTAGAGTGGGAGGGAAGTTGTTGGCTTTGGTTGAAAGTGTAAGAAATGTGGGAAAAGTATAAGAGATGGAAGGCTTTTGGTTGGATGAATAATGGTTCCATGTGGGTGACATTGCATGTTGTCTTCTTCCTTGCTAAGTACACGACTTCTGAGGAGTGGGGCTGGTTAGAATAGGACAAAATTTCATCATTTGGTTTCTACACAATTTTCTACACTTGATATTTTGTTGGGGTATTTTTCTAACCATAATTTCCTTCTTCCTTTTTCTTCCTAGATGGCGCCAACAATATATATATATATATATATATATATATATATATATATATATATTATTGGAAAGAATACCTCACTTATGGCGGAGGAAAACTTTATTACATAGAGGAGTCGGCATTAGAGTATAGCGAAGGAAAAAGTTGAAGATTATTAGCTTCCAAATCATATATGATATGCTGCATTAAAACCTTGCCAAGTAAAACCACCCTTGTGGATAAAACCTTGGTGAAGGAAAAAACATACATATTTATATATTTAGAGAGGTGATATGCGTTATAGTACATTGTGAAAGTAAATACAAGCCTAATATACAAAAAAGAAAGACATGGAGGCTCGGTCAAAGAATTGTGCAGCGCTGAGGGTTGATGCACAGTCGCAGTCCTCGCAGCAAAGGTGTTGGCATCCGCGTCGAAGATATATTTCACCATGATATGTTCCCCCGTCCATGCACATGTGAAATAAAATGCTAAGTCAAACAGGTATACGAGGCATAACGAAAACAAGAATACCAATAGATTGCAAAGCATACCGAGTCTGCCTGCACCTCTCAGGATACAGGCAGAATAAAGAAATGAGTGCCAATCCATATGGAAGACCGGGAAAGCTCAAAGGATGCGCAAAATCGCAGATGAGAGATCCAATTTTATGGAGCCACGAACTAATGGCGGAAGATTATGGCGAGTGTGGCATTGTGTCTGAGGAACTAGCATTGCGTGCTGAGCAGGGTAGTATGCAACCATGTTTGTCTCTCTATAAACATGAATGAAGTCCAGATGGTGAAGATGAATTAATGTCTGTAATAACTGCAAATGATAATTCCCAAAAATCGACTGTGGGCGCTCTAAACGTGACAGCATCTGAGCACAATCCGATTCTAGAATAATGGAACGATAAAGTGGAAGAAAATATAACAAACCAAACACTGCTGCCTGTATCTCTGCAATAAGTGGTGTACTTGGAGGTAAGCAAAAAGAAATCGCTCCCACACAGGTTCCAGCATGATCACGCAAAATAGCCCCTCTGCTGCATAATGTCTGCCAACCGCCGCATCTATATTTAATTTTAATCTACCTGATGGAGGACATCGCCAACGAACCACTTGCGGTCGTGGAGGCCGAAGATTGGGAATCCATGAAAGTTGTGGTGATGTTCCTGCCGCAAGCTTAGAGCCATGAATTGTCTTACTCCATGTCGCAATGTCATAATGGATGGAAGCCCAAAGGGAGGTCGTAACAAATGAATTCGATTCACCATACACTAGGGATGCATAGGTGCGCCATATATCGGACACAGTAATAGACGGAACAACGATTTTTAAAACCCCAAAGAGTGACGAAAATGTAGAATGATACCACCAAGATAACAGATATTGACGAAAATGCAGTGATGTAGGGGACAAACAATGTAACTTAGATGCAAAGAAATCCCATATGGGGCGAATGCTAGCACAGGATAGAAATACGTGATCCACCGTGGCCAAAGCCTGCTTACAAAACGGACATTGTGTTGGGCGAGAGATAGAGTACTTACCAATTAAGTCCTCAAATGGCATAGCAGAATGAAAAAGTCGCCATAATAAGGCGAAATAAGGCTTAAACCAAATGAATTTGGCAGAAAGCAGTGTTGGTTGGGGTGTCCAGCAAATATCATATGCAGACCGTAATGAAAATTCCCCCGATGCCGAGGGTACCAAGCTGAGGTGCGAATCATGGACTGTAGTCTGAGCAAGGCAGGTAGCATGAATTCGTCATATAAGCCTCCAAACTGGTGAATCAAGCAGCCGAGGCAGATAATCCCCGCGGTTGCCGTATTTTATATGCATATATTTACTCCAAAGTGTATCATGCTGCTGATATGACCACCAAATGCGACAATGATAAGCCTGTTGTAACATGCTGAGATCACGAAGCCCCAAACCACCCTCCACATCAGGCTTAGTAATAGTAGACCATGCAACCCAATGATGTCAATGTCCCCAATAAAACGATGCCATTTTCCTTTCTATGATTTTGATCACTGACTTTGGCAAACCTCCAGCGGCAAGAACATGTAGTGGAAGAGCCGAAATCATATAACGAAGTAAAACAAGGCGACCTGCTGAAGAAAGTAACCGAGAGTGCCATCCATGCAGTAGGTCATCAATATGCTGTAGTAGGGAAGTGCAATATCTAGAACGATTGACAACCTTATGTAAATAGGACCCAAGGTAGCGAAAAGGTAAGCCAGTACACCGCATGCTTAATATGGTGTCAAATACGCGCCACTGATGATTTGACGTACTGGCAGATGGAATAAAACTGCTCTTCTGAAAGTTTACCTTCTGACCAGAGGCAGTTTCATACAAAGTTAAGAATGAATGAAACCGTCGTAGATTTCGTTTTGTGCCTCGCAAAAACACAAGAAGGTCGTCCGCATAAGCCAAATGTGTGATGGCAAAAGGAACCCTGCCTAAACGAAAAGATTGCAAATCGCCAGAGGCAACCAATAATTTGAGGCCTCTACTGAAACCCTCAGAAGAAAGAATAAAGAGCGAAGGTGATAACGAGTCACCTTGTTTGACCTCTGTGTAAGGACGAAATGACACAGAGGGTTGGCTATTAATCAAAACTACTAAGGTAGTGGCACATAGATGTTTAAGTATGATCCGAATGAAAAAAATTTGAGAAGCCAAATTGCCTTAGCAGCAATTCCAGATACTCCCAGCTAACTCTATCAAAAGCCTTCATCATGTCTAGTTTCAAACATAATTGAGATCCACTCTTATCAAGCATGTGAACCATCTTCCGTGCCATTAAAACTTGTGTAGAGATATCTTGTCCCGGCAAAAATCTTGTCTGTTCCTGAGATATTAATTTGTGAAGCAGTGTATTCAAGCGGGTGGCAACGATTCGCGTACAGACTTTACTCAGGAAATTAGTGAGACAAATAGGCCGAAAGTCACTAAATGTTTGTGGAGATGGTGTCTTTGGAATCAAAGTGATTAACGCACTCGCCATCACTGAAGGCTGTGGAACACCAAGGAAAAATTCATGCACTGCCTTAACCACATCAGCATGAATGATTGGCCAACACGATCGATAAAACTTACCATTGAATCCATCTGGTCCTGCTGCACTCTGGGGTCTAGATGCCACACCGCCTCCTTTACCTCTGCCTCCATTGGAAGCTGCGTGAGCATAGCATTGTCTTCCGTCAAGATCAGACGAGGGATGTGAGAAAGAATAGCATCATGATTATCTGTTGCCTCCCGAGCAAATAAAGCGGTGCAGAAAGAAACTGCTTCTGCTATGATGTCCGCAGGCGAGGTGCATTGTTCACCTGTGGAAGTGCGGATTTGTTGTATGCATAATTGTGATCGTCGCCCTTTGACAATAGAGTGAAAATAACGCGTGTTGGCATCACCTTCCTTTAACCATCTAACCCACGTTTTTTGTTTCCAGAAATGCAGCTTATATGTGGAAGCACGAAGATGTTCAGCCTTGGCTCGGTGAAATGCCTCCCGAGTCGCTTCATTGGGGTCAGCATCCCAGATGCCCTCAGCTCTAGTGAGATTAGCTTCGGCTTGCATAAGGTTTGTAAAGATATTGCCAAAGATTTCTTTATTCCACCGCTGAATGTCCTTCTTTAGACAAAATAATTTTGAATAAAATCCATACATACGACCAGTAGTGGGATACGACAACCAAACATTCTGCGTATAGGCGTGGAAATCCGGATGAAGTAGCCATGAGTCCAGGAAACCCAACCATGTGTAATCGACATAAAAACAATAAGGGTGAGTGATCCGAAGAAACTCTCGGCAGATGTGTTAGTTGCATATCCTCGAACGCATCTTGAAAAGAAGAGTTGATAAATAACCAATCCAACCTCCGACGAACGCGGCCTAAACCCCTATCATCGATCCACGTAAATCTAGGCCCAAGAAATTGCGGAGCCATAAGAGATCAAGATTCAATACAGTCATTAAAATCTTGTAATACTGCAAGGGAGGGATGTGAACGTCCACTATGATCATCAAGAGTCCGAAAAGTATTAAAATCCACTCCTATCATCCATGGTAACGTGGAAGCCCTAGAGAAGTCACATAAAGATTGCCATAAAGAACGACACAAAGATGATGTGTGCTTGGCATATACCCCTGATAAAACAAAGGTTAGTTAAAGCGGACGAAATAGCAAAGTGAAATGAACCACTTGATCTTGATCCTGCGTGGCAAGCAAATGAAACTCTGAATCACGCCAGAAAAACCAAATACGTTCCGACTGAGAAGAATAATAATGTGTAAACCCAAGGTCCAAACCAAACCCATCAATACGTGAGGGAGGATGTTTTGGTTCAATAAGTGCAAGTAAATGTAAATGGTGTTTGCGTATCAAATAATGCAGCCTAGGTATAGAGGCACGCATGCATCTTATATTCCATATTAATGCATTCATTGGGAAAGAGTAGTGTCACTTTCCTGAGAGACGTCCGAAGCACTGCGCATCAATATGGTAGATGGTGGTAAAGGCGGCGAATCTTTTCTGGCACGGCGTTTCCGACGAGGAACTACAGGTATAAATTCGGCCTCCTCAGTAGGTTCCTGCAATCGCGATATCAAAACCTCCACATCAGGTGATGGAGGGATTAACTGCATTCGCCGTACTACTTCATCTGGAACATTTGGCAAGTCCACGGTCTGATCATCGACAGGCAATTCAGTATCTGAAGAGTGTCCTAAGTCGCAATGATCTGAATTATCCTGTAGTGGAGGTTCTGCAGTGTCACCAAATATATCAGCATGTATATCACTTCCTTGGTCAGGCGGCATGGCATGACCAGAAGTTGGAGGATTAGCAGCTGGGGGATCGAGCTGATCCTGGGTTGGCATCACAGGCAAAGGAATATCTGTTGGGGGATCTGCTACTGGCTTTTTCTTTATCAGAGTCCACCGCTGCGCTGTCGGACGATGTGGTGGAGGCGGCGGCGGAGGTGGCACCGATGCAGGAGCTTTTGTGGGACATAAGCCCGTTGCATGTCCTAGCTAGCGACATGAAGTACAAAATAGTGGAAGGTCTTCATAAACCATTGATTGCAGGATAAATCGATTCTTAGCCTGCAAATAAATTTTCTGCAGCAACTCTTGGGAGACATCTACCTCAACACACACTCTAGCGACAGACGGCCGCAGCCCATCGGTTGTAGCAACATCTAGCTTTATGGGAGAACCGATTGGACGTACAATCTGAAACAAAGCTTCACGACGATGAAGATGAATTGGGAGCCCTGGGAATGCAATCCATACAGGGACAATTGGGACATCGACGGTGGGATCAAAATCAACCGTCCATTTTGTTATAAGCATATGACAGCCAGAAATATGCCATGATCGTCAAGTAATTTTATTATGTCCTACTTTCTTTTTCTTGTGTCATGTCCTTTTTGTTGGATTTAATTTAGTCTAATGACTTAAGTTGTTACCGACTAATTTATTTAAATCTTATCGCATGTTCGAATCTGTTTGTTACCTAGTTTCGTGGTATATCGATATATCGGTTAATTTATCTTCTGATTATTTTTCTGAGCGTTTCTAACCCCAATATTCTATCTTAATCTATTTTATATTATCGTACATTAATGAAATTGGAAGGGTGACCCAATGATGTGAACCCGTTATATACGATTGATGTCCTACTAAATTCTTATTCAATTTTTTATTCCACGGTAAATTTATTGATATCGCACTTTTATTTTCTTTTCTAATACCTTATTTCTTGTTCTACTAACCCAGAAATACGGGCCGTAACATTTTATATGTCGTTCAGCCAGATCAGTGTAAATCTTTAATTATTCAAATATAAATTGTCATGTTACAGTAAGAACGCCACTAAGAAGAGAGCATAGTGGTAACAGGAACAACAGACAGAGTCAGGACCAGAATGCCCTATCGCAGGCACTTATGCATGCTCTTATTCTGATTGGCCATGCGGTGAACCGAGAAGTTCCCCAGCTACAATAGAAAGGGACTCGCTACTACTATGGCAAGATGAAGAGAGTGCATGTCCCAACACTCGATGGGGGCACAGGTCCGGACAAAGCTAAGCGCCGGCTTAGCGAAGTTGAGAACAACTTCGTGCTTCTACAGGTGCCCCAGGAGATGCAGACATAGGTGATCAGCCCCTCTCTGATTGGGGAAGTGGATAAATGGTGGACGACTATGATGATCGAACTGCCATATCCGGTCCACTGAGCGAAGTTTCAGGAGGAGTTCTGCAAATTCTACATACTATCGGCAGTGACCTTATAGAAAATTAGCACGTTTGAGTCCTTAAGACAAGGCCTGAGGATGTCTGTGGCGGAATATGCCAATCAGTTTAATGACTTAGGAGGTTTGTGCTGATGGGAGATATGCAGCTGAGGATGGTGAAATTCTAGCGGGAGGCAACAGCCGCACTAGTACCGATATTATGAACGCGAACGCCCAGGATTTTGGTTGGTTGTTCAATGCATGCGGCAGCATGGAGAGTGATATCCAGAGTAGAGACGAGGAGAATAGGGGCAAGCGGCCCATTGAGGTGACAGGTGGCTGACCCAGCAGATGGGTCAAGATGCCACGGAGGGAACCAATGGGCTAGCCGCAGCAGTGACCGCAGCCACAGCAGTCAAGGAATAACCACCCAGCGGTGAATCCCTTTTGTCTTATTTGTGGCAAACCGCACGCAGGTGAGTGCTGGAAGAAGGTGGGTGCAGCTTCAACTATGGGAAAGTGGACCATATACAGCGAGATTGCCCTAAGCCGAGGAGACTGCCAAAAGGACCTGCCCCGCAGTAGCATCGGAGAGCTCAACCACAGCCGAACGCATGGGTCCATACGATGATGGACACCGACGTCTAGGGAGCCAATGACGTGGTTACATGCACATTTATTTTTTGCATTTTTGAATAATAAATATATGTATCTGTGTAACATTGTGCTCGTACCCCTAACCCTTAAGTACCATATTGATAAAAAAAGTCCCAGCGAATGAGAGGATTAAGAATGGATTGATAGGGAAGATTAGGCTTGGAATGGTGGGAAGAAAGTTGGAAAACGATTGGGATATAGGGCTGCAGTTTCTGCAGAAATCGCAGGATGAAGATTCTGAAAAACAGTGACGTCGATCGATCGACGTGTAGAGGGTGAGGGGATGACGTATACCAGATGGACATCGATCGATCGACGTAGGTTGAGTGAGAGATCGATGTACCTCAGATGAACATCGATCGATCGACGTATATTGAGTGAGAGTTCGACGTCCCTCAGATGGACGTCGATCGATCGACGTCAGGGTAATGACGTCCACCTGTTTTGTGGGAAAAATAAGGGAAGAAAGAGGGAAGCTAAGGGACTCTTTGGGTGACCTTAGAGACTTCTTAGGACCTGATTGAAGTTAGTCCAAGTCTTGGGAACTTGACTTAAGATGGTGAATTATGTTCGGAGAATTTGAAGGGTATTTGAATTGGATTTCGACGCAGATGACCTAGGAGGGTTAGGAAATGAATGTATGAGGTTTTACGGAGCTCAATGAAAGAAGGTAGGAATTCTCCCTATGGTTTGTGAACTTTAGAATCACGGTTAAGTGTTGACGATCGAGCGTGGAATATAAGCATTGATGTGTAAGTGAGAGGATCCTTGTGTGGATGTGTGTTATTGAATGTGATTTGCATCTATGTGAACGAGAATGTGAATGAGAAGAGAAGTCCTGCATCATGGCACTTGCATTTGCATATTGATTTGAAAAGAATTGTGCTTTGGCACCGATTTGCGAAGGTGACCTAGCAATGTTAATCGGGATGGAAATGTAAGCCGAGGCGCATTGCAGGGCACAAAGGTCTGTAACGTAAACCAGGATGGAAATATAAGCCGGGGCGCGTTACAGGGTATAAAGTTGTCTGTAATGCTGATCGGGATGGAAATATAAGCCGAGATGCATTACAGGGTATAAAGTTGTCTGTAACGTAAACCGGGATGGAAATATAAGCCGGGGCGCGTTACAGGGTATAAAGTTATGTGACCGGACATTGTGACATGCATTGCACTGTTTTGAAAAGAAAATGTTCATGCATTTGTGACTGTGTAGTGTAGTGCATATTTTCTCATGCATCACGTGAGTCAGTTGGGTTAATGGATATGTGACTTGAATGATTGTTTATTGTTAGTGATTATGAATTAATGTTTTATGTTCTTGTACTGTTAGAACTATGCTTGTGAAAGTATACAAGACATGTGCCCCATTTCCCTCCAATTATATATTACTCATGTCTTGCCATGTGTTGATCCCGTATGTCTTATAAGCGGGTTACTTGCTAGCGTTTTTCGCTAAGGGTACTGCCTTTGTGTTACAGGAGAACCTGAGTATGACATGATCTTTATTGAGGATGACGGCGAGTGGGCTGAATGGGATGCATAGAGACATTTTGGGAGCTAGTTGAGACAGTTATTATTAATTCCAGTTCTTGTATATACTTGAGGATTAGTTTGTTATTCCTTTTGAGATTTTATTATCATTTGAAATACGGAATTGATGGTGGAGATTCATTAGATACATGTTTCCGCACTTATTTCTCTTACGTCAGCGATGATGTGTATTCGAGAGATGAGACGTCTTGTAGTCTTCTCAGTAAGCTACGACAGGTGCACCGGTTCAGATTCCGCTGTCCGGGTCGGGGCGCTACAAATCGAAGCCCCATGGGGTGGTGGTGCTGGTGGTGGCTGCTGCTGCTGCTGCTGCAGGTGAGCCATCTGTATCTGCTGCTGGGCCACTAATGTAGTCAGCGTGGCTAGGATATCTGCAAGGACTTGAGGAATAGTCTCCTGACCATGCTGATCATTGCCATCATGTTCTCCGTTTCCAGCTGGCGGCTCGCGTCGTGGAGGCATTATCCGGAATTTGTGTTCATAAAACGAATACAGATTGGTCGATAATAAGTTGAAAGGTGGAACGCGGATAAATCGATAATTAGACAAGAAAAGCTCACCATCGGCACACACCTCCCATAACCCGATATAACTTAGGTCTAAAATCATCTCTTAAATCTACTTTGTTTATTAGGGGTAAAATCGTCATTTTACAAAAGATCGTAACTTACGTCTAGTGATCTAGTAAATCCTGCGTTTCCGAGGCGGATCTGAAGCCTCGGCTCTGATAGCACCTGTAACGCCCCGCTCCTGAGCCCTAACATCGGGAACAGTGCACCCGCCGTATCTCACTAAGGAGAAGACAAAGCGTTGAATCAATCTCTTACTTGTCAAAATGACGTAGAAATTTTTCGCAGAAACGCAAACCATAACATATATTAAAGTCCAATAATCATCATTACATTGCTAAATAAGAATTCTGGGAATAAAAGTAGTAAAGTACTATGTGGAAAATCCTCAAAGTATAAATAAGAACAAAAACAGCTGCAGAGTCCCCTCATATCCTAGCTGCAGCTCTCAACCAGCCCACTCCGCTATGTCCGTCCCGTCCTCAACAAAGATGTGCTCATAGTCCTCATCCGGCTCACCTGGGAAGTAGGGGTGAGTGACAGAAAATCACCCAGTAGATGCCCGCCTCAAACCAATACAAAACGTGCATACCGAAATGATATAGCCACATAGCTCATAGATATGATATAACCACATAGCACATAAATATAAGATAAAACCACATAGCGCATAAATATAAGATAACATGCATAAGATAAAGTAAATGCGGTAAGTAAAGCACTCCACATAAAAATGCGCAAGTAGGTGATGCATGCTCAATCAACGTGTCATACGCAACGAGAATCATGTCACGTAATATGCCCCTAGACCTATATGCAATGCATGATCCCATGATTGACTGGATGCCTGTAGCCCGTACACTACAATCCACCCTTACGGATGTCCGTGGCCCGTACACCACGATCCACCCCAACCGATGCCCGTGGCCCGTACACCACGATCCACCATAACCGATGCCCATGGCTCGTACACCATGATCCACCATAACCGAGTATCCATGGTCCGTACACCATGATCCACTCCACTCGAGCGTCTGAGACCCGTACATCTCAACCCACTCCAAATGCAAATGCACGTGCCATGAATGCAACAACAAAGTCGCCTGGGGCCCGTACACCCATCCTCACCAACTCCGGCACTCAACAACAAAGTCGCCTGGGGCCCGTACGCCCATCCTCACCATCTCCAGCACTCAGTATTTGGTTTCATAAATTTTACGAATATTGAAAAGTTGTTATTTAGCATCCCCCTTATTTTTCCTTAGCTTGTATTAATTTTCTAGAATTTTTTACTAATTTCCCCTATTTAATTCCATTTATTACTAATTATTTTTAATTACTTACATTTACCAAAATTCAGAAATTAAGGGGAAATAATTTAATTTTAATCTTTTATATTTTCTGTAAATTATTTAGAATTTTCTGATAAATAAATATATTTTTCTAAAATTTTAAACTAATTTTTAATTAATTATTTATCATTTATTCATTTCAGAAATTCATTTTCAGATTTTTTTTCAATTTTCCAGTTTGGGCCGGTCTGCTGGCCTGGTCTGGTCCGCTGGCCATCCTGTCCGGTCCGGCAGCCAGGCCGGTCCAACAACATTTTCCTTTTTTTTATTTTTTATATTAAATTATATTTCCTTCTAACCTTCATAAAATCTTCGTTTTAACTCTGATTGCCTCAAATCAGTTGCGTTGGACTTGTTATAACGAGACGCAACTTTTGGGAGTGGACACATCAGCACGTGTCCGGACGCGCCGTCAGGGGCCGCGCGTGGGGCCACCTCCTGAAACGCGTCCGTCAGACCCGTTTTTTTGACATTCAACCCAATCCCAACCTATTCCGGGCTAGATGAACTTATTCTAAGGCCAAAACGCAATTTTAAAGAACTCTAAGTGTGAAAATATTCAACCTTTTGATTTCATTCAAGGGTGTTTCCAATCCGAATCACAACAACCATCAATTTCAATACACACGCACATACGTATACAGCCATAAACAAGACATCTCATGCTTTCCCATATAAAACAAGACCAAATTCACATATTAAACAAATAAAAACAACGAATCACATAAATATATCATCAAAGCATGCATGTATTATACTCGTTTGAGGGGGAAGAGGCACCTACCTTAACTTGTAGATTAACGGCGATAACTATATGAACGTGGGTTTGTGAGGTACGGTTACCCCTTTTCTTCTTCTATATTTTCCCACCTTAATCACTATTTTGCTCCAAGATTGAGAGAGAATATTATTATTATCATTTTTTTCTTCTTTTCTTGTGGGGAGGGGGACAACTGGGAGAAATAAAAAGGGGGAGGGAGTAGGGTTTTGGGGGAGAAAGATAAGGGAGAGGGGTAGGGAAATTTGGAATAGGTTAGGATTTGATTGGGAGAGTTTATGGAAATTGAGATATTGTGATTATCTTATTGATTTTGAATTTGCTAATTTGTTTTTTTTCCATCACTGGTTACACACACGCACATAGAGTCAAGCTCCTATTTTATTATATTTTATTATTATTATTTTCTACGGTTGTAACAACAACCAGCGTAAATATGCCATCACCGAAAATTGAAGTGAATAGTATGGGATCCAGTATGTCTCATCCACCACGTACGAGTAGCACATCCAATGTAAAAGGCCAAGCCATGCACATGTTAATAAAGAAGCAGCATTAATATTTGCAATGGAACACCATGACAAACAAAACATCAATGAGATAGTAGGCGTACCAAGCCTGCCCGTATCCAACAGGACACAGGCATAGATATGATAGTCGTGCCAATCCATATGGAAGACCTGATTAAGTGACACGCAAGTGAGCTGTAGAAAGATCCAAAGTAATGGCACCACGTACTAACGGTGGAAGCGTATGATGTGTATAAGTATGCGTGCGGGGATGCAACATAGCGTGTTGTGCATGATAATGGGCAGCCATGTTCGCCTCTCTATAAATATGCAAATTGTCTAGTCGATGAAGGTGTGTCAAATTGTGAAGCATGCGTAGATAATAATTGCCATAAATCGAGTTTGGCCGCAAGAGACGAGATATCAGCTGCAAACAATCCATCTCAATTGAGCGATGCAGTGGAAGGAAATATAATAAGCCGAAGAGGGCAGCATGGATCTCAGCATTTAGCGGTGTACTGGGGGGTAGACGGAAGGAGATTGCCTCCACACAAAAGCCGTTGTGATCTCTCAAAATAGCACCGCCTGCACTATACTGTCTTCCGACAGCCGCATCTATATTTAATTTGAATCATCCCGGTGGTGGTGTACGCCAACGCACCAAGATAGGGCGCGGCGGTTGAGGCGATTAAAACCAAACTAATTTCGGCAGTGGCCCAGACGCTATCTTAGTTCCTGCTATTGATTTGCTCCACATTGCAATATCATAATGAACAGACCGGCGAAGTGATGAGGTTGAAAAATTGTGTGCATCTCCATATGTTAAGGCCGAGTATGTACACCAAATATTGTAAAGAATAATTGCTGGAACAACAACTCTTAAAACACCAGTGAGTGAAGAAAAAAAAGACCGAAACCACCAGGACAATATGTATTGACGGAGAGGCAGCATGGACGGTGGAGGACAAAGCAGTTCCCCCGCAAAATAATGCCAAACG
>AP025075.1:12017170-12093639 GCA_036186865.1 Eustoma russellianum | reverse complement strand
AGCAGTTCCCCCGCAAAATAATGCCAAACGGAGCAACACACGGGCAGTATATAAATAGATGATTTACCGTGGCAGAAGATGACTTACAAAAAGGGCACTGCGAAGGTCTAGCGGAAATGTAGTTGCCAAGGAAGTCCTCAAATGGTAAAGCCGAATGGAAAAGACGCCATAGAAATAATTGTATGACAGGATAGTGATGCTTGAACCAAATAAATTTTGTCGTGAGCAGAGTAGGATTGGAAAAGCGACATATATCATAAACCGACCGTAAGGTGAATTCTCCAGATGCCGTATGAATCCAACTTAGGTGGATCGCTTGTCCCTCAGTCTGGGCAATACAAACTGGATGAATTCGACAAATGATCTTCCATATGGGAGAGTCATATAAGCGAGGAGTGTAATCGCCTCGACGGCCATATTTGGCATGCATGTACTTGCTCCAGTGTGTAAAGTGCTGCTGGTAGGACCACCATATTCTGCAGTGGTAGGCCTGCTGAAGCGCATTGAGATCTTGAAGGCCTAGTCCGCCTTCATCCCGTGGTCTTGTAATATTATTCTATGCAACCCAATGATGTCTATCTCCCTAGAAAAATGCTGCCATCTTCCTATTTATTATTTTGACCACTGATGTAAGAAGAGATCCTGTCGCCATAATATGTAAAGGTATTGCCGAGAGGACTGAGCATAATAGAACTAACCGACCAGCAGAAGAGAGCAGTCGAAAGTGCCAGCCCAGGAGTCGTGATTCAACATGTTGTAATAATGAGGTGCAAAACCACGCTCTGTTGATACCTTTATGCAAATATGATCCAAGATATCAGAATGGAAGACTTGAGCATTGCATGTTTAGAAGCTGAGCATATCTGCGGCGCTGATGAGATGGAACCGCAGAAGATGGAATAATGTTGCTCTTTTGATAATTCACTTTTTGTCCGGAGGCTTCTTCCTATTGCGTTAAGAAGGCATGAAAGCGCTGTAAATTTCGCTGTGTGCCCTTTAAAAATATTAAGAGATCATCTGCATAAGCTAAATATGTGATAGTGAAAAGGACTCTACCGAGGCGAAAGGGCTGGATTGTGCCCGACGTAACCACCGATTTCAAACCCCTGCTAAATCCTTCTGAAGCCAGGATGAATAGTAGGGGGGATAAGGGATCTCCCTGCTTGACCCCTCTTTTCGGGCGAAATGTGGCGGATGGTTGACCATTAATTGAAACAGCCAATGTTGTTGCGCTCAAATGATTTAAAATAAGCATACTAAAGAAATCTGAGAAACCGAATCTGTGCAAGAGAAGTTTCAGATATTCCCAGTTGACCCTATCAAATGCCTTCATCATATCAAGCTTCAAACATAGTTGTGAACCTCCCTTATCAAGCATATAACTCATTTCGCGTGCCATTAACACCTGAGTGGAGATATCCGAACTTGGCAAGCAACTCGTCTGCTCGGGTGATATCAGCCGCGGTAATAGAGCATTTAGGGTGATAAGTGCACTAGTCATTATTAGGGTGATAAGTGCACTAGCCATTATTGCCGGCTGTGGAACGCCAAGAAAGAATTCCTGCACTGCTTTAAGAACATCCGCTTGTATGATCGTCCAGCAGGAGCGAAAGAAGTTACCATTAAAACCATCTGGGCCTGCTGCGCTGTGAGGGTCCAAGTGCCAAACTGCCTATTTTACTTCATCCGCCGTTGGCAGTTGTACAAGGAGACCATTATCATCATCAGTCACTAACCGGGGGATATGGCGTAAGATTGCTTCATGGTTTTTTGTCGCCTCACACATGAATAAAGCGGTATAATAGGATACCGCCTCATCCATGATGGAATCATGAGTGATACATTGGTCCCCGGAAAGTGTGTTTATTTGCTGTATACGTTGTTGCATTCTCCTGCCTTTGACAATAGAGTGATAGAAGTGTGTGTTTGCATCTCCTTCTTTCAGCCATCGAACACGCGCTTTTTGTTTCCAAAAATGAAGCTCATATATTGATGCCTGTTGATATTCAGCTTTGGCTTTTTGCAAGGCCGTACGATGCTCGTCCGAAGGCTGAGAGTCCCAATTACTTTCAGCACGAGTTAGGTTTGTTTCTGCTTGCATGAGATTGCTAAATATATTGCAAAATATTTCTTTATTCCAACGCTGAATATCCTTCTTCAGACGAGATAATTTAGTATAGAAACCATACATACCACATGTGGTAGGATAAGACATCCAAGCTTGCTGCATGTAAGAATGGAAGTCTGGATGTAATAACCAAGAATCCAAAAAGCGAAATGGACGACGACCCTGGAACAACTGCTGTCTAAAGATGAATAATAAGGGCGAGTGATCTGAGGAGGCTCGTGATAGATGTGTAAGCTTCAAATCATCAAAGACATCATTAAAAGAAGAGTTAACAAAAATTCCAATCTAATCTTTTGCGGACACGGCCAAGCCCCCTTCCGTCCACCCAAGTAAACCGAGAACCAATAAATTGCGGCGCCATAAGAGAACAAGATTCTATGCATTCATTGAAATCCTGTAACGAAGTGAGTGATGGCTGAGAGCGGCCATCATGATCCTCGAGGGAGCGAAAAGAGTTGAAATCACCACCAACAATCCAAGGCAATCCGGAATTGTCCCAAAATGTACATAAAGAGTTCCATAAGTTGCGACGTAAAGCCACAGTATGCTTGGCATAGACCACCGATAATACCAATGTAAACTGCAAAGGCCGAAAACGAAGAGTGAAATGTACCATCTGTTCATGATCCTGCGCTAAACCCAGTTGAAAATGTGAGTCGTGCCAGAAAAACCATATACGTTCCGATTGGGAGGAGTAATGTTGTGAAAACCCAAGGTCTAAAGCAAAACGCGTGATATTGGAAGGAGAGTGTTTAGGTTCTAACAGTGCAAGTAAATGTAAATGATGAACGTGGAGCAAATGATGCAGCCTAGGCGTAGAGGCTCGCATGCCTCTAATATTCCATATTAATATATTCATTGAGAAAGGGTAGAGTCACTTCCCTGAATAGCACGAGACGCACTTCGAGTAAGAATTGTTGACGGTGGCAATGGAGGCAAATCTTTTTTTGCACGACGCTTGCGGCGAGGAACCACTTGAACAAATGATGTATCCTCAGAGGGTTCTTGCAACCGGGATAACAAAATATCCTCCTCCGGGGATGGAGGAAGTAACTTCATCCGTCTAGCCACATCGTCTGGCACTATTGGCAGTTTAAAAGTAAGATCAGGGGCAGGTATGTCTGTATCAGAGGAGTGGCCAAAATCACAATGTTCCAGATTGTCCTGAGGTGTAGGATCAATAATTCCATCATCTATCTCAGTATTCAAGGTAGGAGGTTGAGGCTCGAAATTATCTGACGGTGGAATATCATTCTAGCCAGCAATGGTGTCTCGTGATGCGTCATCTGTATTCGGTGCATTAGAAGGGCCCATAAAGATAGGTTCAGCAGGAGGCGCTGTTACTGATTTATGCTTAACCGGTGTCCATCGCTGTTGAGGGGGGCGAGGTGGTGGTGGCGGCGATGGAACAGGCACCGTTGTTTTTTCTGTTGTAGTGCATGAGACCTTTGCATGGCCTAAGCGTCGACATGTGGTACAAAATAGCAGAAGATCTTCATATACCACTTGCTGCAGAATGATTCTATTCTTTGCCTATAAATATATCTTCTGAGGCAATTCTTGGGAGACGTCCACTTCGACGCAAACTCGTGCAACAGATGGGCGCAGTCCATCTGAAGTTGCGACATCAAGATTGATAGGAGACCCTATGGCACGAACGATTTCAAATAATGCTTCCCTGCAATGAAGGTGAATTGGCAGACTGGGGAAAGCAATCCATATGGGGACTATGGGAACAGCAGCAGTATATGGGGACGATGGGGACTATGTGGACCGTAGACTTTGATCCTTCATATATATATATATATATATATATATATATATATATATATATATATATATATATATTTCGAAAGAAATGATGTTCATTATCATAAGCCTCACTTATGGCGGAGGAATACCATGGTACAGAAAATTTGAAGTTATCAAAAACATAATGGTAATATAAGAAGCAAATGATTTCCAACCTCCAATCATATATGATATGTCGCATTAAAACCTTGCCAAGTAAAACCACCCTTGTGGATAAAACCTTGGCAAAGGAAAAAAGCGTGCATATTTATATGATTGGAAAGAATGGAAAATGAGTTACATAACATGAGATATCGATCTAGATAGAATATGTCCGTATACAGTGGCGCAGATGATGATGAGAAGCATTGTTGATAGATCCTAAAGAAGACCGGCTGCAGAGTTATAGTTGTCCCATTTTGCGACTGTATCAATCCTCCGAAGTAGATATCGAATGATTGCCTCTCAGAGCAGACCCAGCGATAGTCCATGCAAAGCAAAAAATATGAGCAGATTAATATCCAGCAAAAAACCAACATATATGATGGGCATGCTATTTTAATGGAGAAATTACCAGCGTTGCCTGCATCGAATGACACATGCAACGACGGAATAGCAGACAAAAGCAGCAAGATCAAATTATGGGAATCAGAAAGTATCCGGGTTGACTGTGTCATGCAGCGACACAGACAACTAAAGCAGCAAGAATGCGATATGTATTCCATGTATGAACTATGGGCGCAAATAATGCGTAGTAGAATCTGTAAGTAAGGCTGCCTTTATAGTTTTGGGTAATACTTGTAGATCCCGAAAGGATTGAAAACCAAGTGAGAGTTGTCCATGTCTTGCCAAAAGATGAGCCACTGCATTAACTTGTCGAGGACAGTGAGAAATGGTTCCACCAACCAATAAAAGCAATTTTGAAAGCCAAGAATTAGGCTGCAGCTGGACATAATCCACCACTGCACTTGAATCCACATTCAGATCTATATTTACATGTTGCTGTAGAAAATATATCAAAGCCAACGTTGCAGCTTATAACTCCGCTTGAAATGGTGTTGTGACGGGCAAATAAAAGGATATGGCCCCTTTGAAATTCCCATTGTGATCTCTAAGAACCGCTCCACCAGCTGCCATATACGAGCCTAGAGCTGCATCGACATTCAGCTTTAAACGACCTGCAGGGGGTGCGATCCAGCAAACTATCCTGCATCTACGCTGCTGCAGTGGTGGAGATAACGAGAGCGCCACTAAAGATGGGTGTACCACTGCATGCTTTGTTCCTGACTGGGCAGTGGACCAACAATATATGTCTCTGCGAATCCACTCTTGCAGTACATGCAACGACCATTTGCCATTCCCATAAACTATTGAGGTATATATGCGCCATATATTCCATAAGATTATACGTGGAGCAACAACCCGCAGACATCCTTTCAACGTAGTAGCTCGCGTAGAGGTTCACCATGCCAATAGATATGATCGTAATCGCATAGTAAAAACCATAGGTCCATCAAGCGCAGCAGCATAATGGGACCAAAGAGAATGTATTGACGTACACTGCAAAAAAAGATGTTCTACATCCGCAGAAGAGGTCAAGCAAAATGGGCAACACGTTGGCCCTTGTATCATGAATCGTCTTAAATTATCCTGTAAAGGGAGAGCTCCATGATACAGTTTCCACAAAAATAGTTTGACTGTTGGAATCTGAAAACGGTGCCAGATAAATGTATGAGAGTACAATGTGACCCTAGATGGCCGTAGTACTGCATATGCCGATTTAAGTGTAAAAATACCAGCATTACTCGGACGCCATAGATAGTTGCCCGGAACCCCATCAACATGCAATATACAATGATCATGCGCCATACAAGCTCTTTTCCATCCAGGCGAATCTGTTATTCTCGGAGGGGAACCCAGCCGGCCTCCATATTTAGAGTGCATAAACGAAGCCCACAAAGATGTACCCAGATTATATGACCACCACAACTTCGCTGAATAAGCTAGTGACAAATATTCTAGGTTTCTCAAACACAAACCGCCCTCTTCATATGGCTGATACAATGTCTCCCATTTAACCCAGTGATGCTTTGAGCCAGCGTCCTGTAAGCCCCAAAAGAAATTGCACAATCGTCTTCTTATAGCTATCCTGATACTCTTTGGGAGAGACAATACTGAAAGCGTATGATTAGGCAATGATGCAAGGACGTGTTTAATCAATACTAGCCTTCCTGCCACAGATAAAAGCTTATTCTGCCAAGAATTAAGTCTGGCATCCATTCGCGCTAATTGGTCCAAACAATGCATAGGGCGTGTACGACCACGAAACAAGTGAACACCTAAATAATTTATTGGTAGTCGAGCAGAGGACATTCCCAATGCCTGTGATATCGTATTAATGTATCGTGAATCAGCAGAGTCCGAGACAATAAAATGACTCTTACTGAAATTTACTCGCTGTCCGGAGGCCTTTTGATATAAGTCTAGAAATCGCCGAAAGCAGCGCAACGAAAGTGAAGACCCATTCAGAAAAAGAAGCAAGTCATCTGCATACGCCAAATGTGTAATCAATGGCCGTGCTCTACCCAATGAATATGGCGAGATTGAGCCATCCTGGACCAACTGGTTTAATCCTCTTGAGAAAGCCTCAGACGATAATATGAATAAAATGGGAGATAATAGATCCCCTTGTTTTACTCCCCGAGTGGGACGAAAGAAGCCACATGGCTTGCCATTGATGATGATGGACATATGTCCTCTTGGACGTGCGTGTGTGTATATATATATATATATATTATATTTTCACATTAATGGGCCGGCTAGCAGCTGGCTCGGTCTGCTGGTCGGTCCGGTCTGCTGCCGGCTCAGCCAAATCCTTTTTTATTTTTATCTTTAATGGGCCAGGCACTGGTGCAGCCGGCCCGTTAAAGGTCCGGCCTGTCTGCCTGGTCTGACCCGCAAGACTTCAATATATATATTATTTTATATATTACATATCCAGCCACCAGGGGTGCGTGTGTGCCCACGTGCACGTGTGGAGCCACGCGCGGCTCTTCCAGCAGCGTGTGAGGTGCACGCGCAGCCTCCGACGGCTGTTTTTCGACTCCGATCTATATCTCCCCCTATTTTCAGTCTATGGGAATCTATTCTAAGGCTAAAACAAAAACGGAAAACCCTAATCATGCAAAGATTGTGTTATTTTGATTATCAAATTAAACCCTAACATCAAATCCAAGTGTACCAAGTACAGCACATGCATTCCACAGTCCCTAAAAACTCAAGCTTTTCACAGATTAACATCATGCTATGGAATTCAACAATTAAAACGACAAAAACACATAGAATACCACTAAGGCATGCTTGGATTGTACCAATCGAAAGGGGAAAAGGGAACCTACAAATTGAAGACAAATTACGCGATTATACAGAAGAGCCTTGTTTGTTTTTCCATCTTTTCTTCTTCTTCCTTCCTTCTTCTTCTCTCTTTTCTTCTTCCTCCTCTTCTTCCCTCCTCATTTCTTTTCCCTTCTGCGCCGTTCTCCCTCTATGCGTTTCCACTTTCTCTCTTTTTTTAATATTCTTTTCCCTTTTCCCTTTAATCCCCCTTTTTCTATTTAAACACCCCTCCCCCAACAAAATTTGGGGAGCCGTTTCCCCCCTCTCTCCCTTATCACATTCACACGTTCACCTTTCCTTTTTCTTTAATTATTTTATTTTTTTAAACAATTATAACCACCCGCCCCTATTAATTATTTCCTCTATATTATATATATATTATTATAATTTTTTTCTTTTTACCTACACATACACAACAAGTTTACCCAATTATAAATCACTTAAGGATAGTCGGTACGCTACAATTAATTTAATTTCGACAGGTCGTTACACCCAACGGCTACTTAATTCTAATTAGCACGTAACAACTAATTCGAAAATTTTCAAGTGTAACATCCTACCCACCTTACAAGAAGTTTTGTCTTTGAAACTTGACGTACCTTATTCGAAGAGGTAGGGGTAGCGCTTGCGGATCTGATCCTCTAGCTCCCATGTCGCATCATTTTCCTTATGATTGATCCATTGCACCTTGACGTACAAATGATTCTCCTCCTCAGCTCTTGGTCTTTGCGGTCTATGATTCATATGACGCGTGCGGCCTGATCTTCAAAGGTTGGGCGTCTAATACATGACTCAGATCAGAAACGTACGTTCTCAGCTAAGAAACGTATGTTCTCAGCTAAGAAACATGAAATACATTATGCACTTGAACTAGCGCTGGGGGTAACGCCAAACGTTAAGCTAAACAACCAATCCCTTCGAGCACCTCTTAGGGGCCAATATAGCGAGGTCTCAGCTTACCCATCAGACCAAAATGTGCAACACCCTTCATAGCCGATACCCTCAAGTAAACCTTTTCTCCAACAATAAACTTCAGGGGACATCTCTTTGAATCTGTCCAACTCTTACTTCTGTCTTGGGCAACCTTAAGTCTCTCCCGAATCATCTTAACCTTTTCCTTGGTTTGCTCAATCAGCTCTTGAGCAGTAATAGTACGCTCTCCAACTTCGTCCCAATGGACAGGGAACCTGCACTTACGCCCATAGAGCGCCTCAAATAGTGCCATGCGTATGGCGTTATGGTAGTTGTTGTTGTAGAAGACCTCAATCAACTTGATCATACTGTCCCAGTTTCCCTTAAAGTCAATAGCGCAAGCTCTCAGCATGTCCTCTAATGTCTGTATCACTCTCTCTGATTGCCCATCCGTCTGCAGGTGAAATGTTGTGCTCAAATGCAATTAGTCATCATTCTCCTCTAACATGCCGACAAAAACCTGGAAGTGAATCTTGGATCTCGATCGGAGACAATACTAACCGAAACGCAATGTAAACTGATGATGTTGTCGATGTAAAGCGTAACCAATCTGTCCAGGGCCACATCATTCGGTACAGGTAGAAAATGAGCGGACTTAGTCAAGCGGTCGACGATCACCCAGATAATATCATTGTCATTCCTTGTTCTCGGGAGGCCCACCACAAAATACATAGTCACGTGCTCCCACTTACATTCAAGGATCTCTAATGGCATCAACAAACCCCTGGTCTCTGGTGTTCCCCCTTAACTTGCTGACATACCAGACACCTATCAATGAACTCGGCTATGTGTCTTTTCATACCGTTCCACCAGAAATGCTTCTTCAGGTCATTATTCATCTTCGTAGTACCCGGATGAATAGAAAACTTCAAGTTGTGCGGCTCTTTCAATACTGTCCTTCTAAGATCCTCAACCTTGGGAACACACAGTCTCCCCTGAAACCACATGCTACCATCATCATGATTCTAGAATCCATCCACTTGGCTGGTCATCATCCTCTCTCGAATCTCATTAAGTGTCACATCTCCATTTGGCGCCTCTTTGATATGCTCAATCAACGATGGGGTAATAACCAGTGCTGCTAGAACATTAGTTGTATAATCCACAATATCCAGATCCAACTCTGCCATCTCTCTTTCCAACAGCGTCTGTGTGGCATGGCTAGGCTTTCTACTCAGAGCATATGCAACTCGGTTCGCCTTCACTGGACGATAGCTGATAGTCAAATCATAGTCCTTCAATAACTCAAGCCATCTCATCTGACGCATAATTGACTCTTTCTGTGTGAATAACTACTTCAAACTCTTATAGCCAGTAAAGACTTCACACTTCACACCATACAGATAGTGGCGCCAGGTCTTTAGCGCAAACACAACCGCTGCCAACTCTAGATCATGCATCGGGTAATTCTGCTCATAGGGCTTCAGTTGGCACGATGCATAAGCAATGACTCTGCTTTTTTGCATCAGAAGACACCCTGAACGGAGAGAGATTAACCACAGTTGTAATGCATGTATAATTTAATAGAAGTCTTATGCATATACCTAGCCCGTTCTTCGACACGTTGCTATAAATGACAAACCCTTCTTAGCCGGAGGGTTGGGCAATTTTAGGAGTCGTCGTCAATCGTCTCTTAAGTTCTGCAACACTCTGCTTGCATTTGGAGGTCCATACAAACTTTGACTTTTTTGCGTCAATCTGCCAAATGGTACCGCAATAGACGAAAATCCTTCAACAAATTTCCGGTAGTAGCCAGCCAAGCCCAGAAAATTCCTCACTTCAGTCACGTTAGTCGGCCTGGGCCACTAAGTAATAGCCTTAATCTTCTTGGGATTTATAGAAATTCCCTCCTCTGAAACCACATGTCCCAAGAAAGCCATGCTTCTTAGCCAAAATTCACATTTGCTGAACTTAGCATACAACTTACTTCGCCTGAGAGTCTCCAACACCTCCCTCAAATGTTCAGCATGCGACTCCTTGTTCGGAGAATACACTAGAATGTCATCAATGAATACTACCACGTATCTATCCAACTGCTCCCTGAATACGGTGTTCATCAAATCCATGAAGGCTGCTAGAGCATTGGTCAGTCCAAACGGCATCGCCAAGAACTCTTAATGCCCAAATCTGGTACAAAAAGCAGTCTTCGCCACATATTCGTCTTTAATCCTCAACGGATGATATCCAGATCGAAGATCATTTTTAGAGAATACCTAAGCACCCTGAAGAACGCCAAAGTTGCGGAATTAATTGGAAAATTATATAATATTAATTTTGAGTTACATTGATTAAAGTGTACCTTTAACTGATCGAAAAGGTCCTTGATCAGGGGTAGAGGATACTTATTCTTGATGGTGATTTTATTAGTCTCCCAATAATCAATGCAGAGTCTCATGCTGTCGTCCTTCTTCTTCACGAACAAGACCGGAACTCCCTAGGGTGAGACGCTGGGTCGAATGAACTTTTGGTCTAGTAACTCCTGTAGTTGCTCTTTCATCTCCTTCAGTTCAGCTGGAGCCATTCTGTATGGTGACTTCGATATCGGCTCAGTACCGGACAACAAATTAATCGCAAATTCTACCTCTAGAAATGGGTTGTAGTCCTGGCAGCTCGTCGGAAAATACATCCTTATACTCATTCACCACTGGTATCGAATCTATCAAGGGTACCTCCTTTTCTGCACCAATAGCATATCCAAGAAAGCCTTGATTACCTTTTCTTGATGCTCTGTATGCCTGTGACGCACTCATGTAAATCTTCTTGGGCGCCTTCTGAAACTTAAAATCCCCCTGAAAGATAGTTTCCTGCTTACCCTGCGTATGCATTATGACCTGACTCTAACGACAGTCGATCGTAGCATGATACTTAGTCAGAACATCCATGCCCAGAATAACATCAAAAACTTGCATCTGGATCAGAATTAGAGTTGGAGTGAATTTCAGCTCGTTAATATCCAACGGACAACCTTATACTGATAGTGAGATACAAACACCTGATCACTGATGGTTTAGGCACGATAAGGGATCTCAGGATCTCGAGCCATTCTGATAGAATATTCAGACTCTTAATGAACCTCCTGGCGATAATGAATGGCTAGCCCCACTATCAAATAGAACGTAGGCTGAGACTTTGTTATTCAATATTTCACCTAACATATGCAAGGTTATACATATAGCACATAACCACAAGAAGGAAACATATTTAAAGCAAACTGAAACTTTAACACTTAATTAAGATGTACCTGCTACGATATCGTCGGCCTCCTCGACATCGGTGTCTGTCATGACATGCACTCAGCCATTAGTCTTCGTCTTCCCCTTTTGTTGTGTCTGGCTCTGCTGTGGAGGGGGCGCCTGTCACTGCGTGGGGCAGTCCTTAGCGAAATGCCTGGAGTTCCGCACCTGTAACAAACTTCCTTGGTCTTCAGCACTAACCCAGATGGAGGCGCTCATAATGAACACAGGGTGTGGTGGGTGCCACAACCCTCAATGGCTGGGCATCAGTCACGGCTGGTCCCTCATGGCAAGTGGTTGAGCACACGGTCTCTGCTGCTGTAGTGGTTGAAAAGAGCGTCCAGGCTGCAAGAGGCTTGGTACCTTCAACTATCTTCCTTGTCTCCCAGAACGGTACTCCTCCCGTGGCCTCTTCGCCTGGTCATCTGCTGTGACTCTCCTAAGGTCGCCCTCAACCTCACGGCATACCTCAAATAGCTCCTCAAATGTCCCCGGTCTGGCACAGATAATCAAAGACTGAATGCGGGAGCTCAGTCTAGTCTTGAACCTTGACATCTTTGCCTTCTCGTTATCCATAACGGAAGGGATGTATCTCTCTAGTACGTGGAACCTCTTCGAATACTGGTCCACAGTCATGGATCCCTGTGTAAGTAGCTGGAACTCAGTCATCCTCCTCTGTATGGCACTCTCAGGGATATAGTGCTTCTGATACTCTTCCATGAATTGGGTCCAAGTCATTGGTGGATTCAACCTGCATTCCACGTTGTGCCACCATTGCCCGGCATCACCCTTGAGGAATGGAACAACCACCTCAACCTTCAAATCATCAGGAACTTGCAAGAACCGCAGCTGCTCGGTCATATTCTGGAGCCAGATTTCGGTCTCCTCTGGCTGCGTAGTACCCCTAAACATCGGTATCTGAGAGTGCTGCATCTCCCTATAAAAGAATCGAAGTCCTGGGGGTGGTGATGGTGGGGACTTTGCTGCTGCTCCTGCTCCTGCTGCAGATGAGCCATCTGTACCTGCTGCTGAGCCACCAAGGTAGTCAGAGTGGCTAAAGTATCTACGAGGACTTGGGATATGGCCACCTGACCCTGATGGTCTCACCATCGTGTCCCCCATTCCCTGTTGGCTCACGTCGTGGAGGCATTTTCATGAAGTTCGAGTTCATGAAAAGAATACAGATTAGTCAAAAATTAGTTAATTAGTTGAACGCGGGGCAAAACGGTAATTAGACAAGAAAAGCTCACCATCGGTACACACCTCCCTTAACCCGATCATAACTTAAGTCTACTTCATTTATTAGGGATATAATTGTCATTTTTAGGAAAAGATCATAACTTATGTCTATGTGATCTAGTTAGTCCTGCGTTTCCGAGGCAGATTTGAAGCCTCGGCTTTGATACCACCTGTAGCGCCCTGCTCCCTTAGAATATGTTTTTTTATATATTCGCGTTAATGGGCCGGATAGCAGCTGACCCGGTCCGTTGCCGGCTCACGCAAATCCTTTTTTTATTTTTATCTGTAATGTGCCGAGCCCTGGTGCAGCCGGCCCGTTAGGGGTCTGCCCTGTCCGCCTGGTCCGGCCCGCCATACTTAAATATTTTTTCATATAATACAATGCAGCAACCAGGGGAGCATTGTGCCCACGCATGCGTGTGGAGCCATACGCGGCTCTTCCAGCGGCGCCTGAGGTGCACGCGCAGCCTCCGGCGGCCGTTTTTTTGACTCCGATCTATATCTCCGACTATTTTCAGTCTATGGGAATCTATTCTAAGGCCAAAAAATGCAAAACCCTAATCATGCAAATATTGTGTTATTTTGATTATCAAATTCAACTCTAACATCAAATCCTAGTGCACACAGTACATCACACGCATTCCACAGTCCCCAAAAACTCATGCTTTTCACATATTGACATCATGCTATGAATTTCAACAATTAAAACAACAAAAATACATAAAATACTACTAAGGCATGCTTGGATTGTACCAATCGGAGGGAAAAAAGGAAACCTACAAATTGAAGACAAATTACACGATTATATGGACGAGCCTTGTTTGTTTTTCCCTCTTTTCTTCTTCTTTTCTTCCTTTTTCTTTTCTCTTTTCTTCTTTCTCCTCTTCTTCCCTCCTCCTTTCTTTTCCCTTCTGCGCCATTCACCCTCTCTGTGTTTCCCCTTTCTCTCTCTTTTTTTAATATTCTTTTCCCTTTTCCCATTAATCCCCCCTTTTCCATTTAAACACCCCTCCCCCAGCGAAATTTAGGGAGCCGTTCCTGTAGCGCCCCGTCCCGAACCCTAGGGTCAGAACAGGTACGCCCGCCGTATTCCACTAAGGGATATACAAGGCGTCTGTACGAAACCCCTGCACTTAACAAAACGACAGAGTATTCGATTGCGGAAGCGAATTAAATCAACTCAAACCCTAAATCAAAAGTAAAATCCCCAAAATCATATAAAGTCAACATCAAAACAAAATCCCCTATCGACGTCATAAAGTACGTAAAATGAAATCCTTAAGCTAAGTCTTCAACGAAATAATAAATAAAATAAAACTTCCTCTTTTCTTGATCATCGGTCATCAACCAGTCTACGTGTCCTAATGTGCCCATTCAGAGTCCTCTCCAAGCCATATGTAATCATACCCTGAATCGTCTGCAATAAAACAAAACGAACGGTGTGAGCGACAAAAACGTCACTCAGTAGGTACCCTGCCTGCATCGGCCCTGTGAGATCATACATGCTAGGACAGTAGTGAAATACATATAAGTACGTTAATACGAAAATAGACTGTCCACGTTTTCGCAAATACATATAACGGTCATAACTTCTTAAAACAGTCAAAACACATAATCGTGCGGAATGAGCGTGAAATGCAATGCCACATACGTGATGCATGATAAGCCTACATTCTCGGAAACATACATACTATCGTGCAATGCATGATCCCTGGTCCTAACAGAACGGAACGGAACAGATCAGATATGCGACTTACGTCTCGCATATCCTAACAGAACAGAACGGAACAGAAATGCGACTTAGATCTCGCATATCTTAACAGAACATAACATAACAGATATGCGACTTAGGTCTCGCATACCTAAACAGAACAGATATGCGACTTAGGTCTCGGATATCCTAACGGAACAGAACAGATATGCGACTTAGGTCTCGCATACCCTAACAGAACATAACAGATATGCGACTTAGGTCTCGCATACCTTAACAGAACAGAACAGATATGCGACTTAGGTCTCGCATATCCTAACGGAACAGAACAGATATGCGACTTAGGTCTCGCATACCCTAACAGAACATAACAGATATGCGATATCTTAACGGAACAGAACAGATATGCGACTTAGGTCTCGCATACCCTAACAGAACAGATATGCAACTTAGGTCTCGCATACCTTAATGCAATGTCGTGATGCATGGATGCACAGAAATCACATATGGAATGCTTCATTTACTTTCCATTTCCTTTTCTTATACTTTTTCCTTTTCTTTTTCTTTATTCTTTTTTCTTTTTTTTCTTTTTCTTTATTCTTTTTCCTTTTCCTTACCTTTTTCTTTTGCATACCTTCCTGCTTCCAGTTTCGTGCTACCCCTTTTTCCCCTCAGATTCTTTCAATTTGTTCCCCCACCTTTCAGCCGACACTCTCTTCCCCTCGCTCAGCCCACCCCCTCGGCTCACCAACCACTCCAGCCTGCACCACTCCCCAGCGCACCCCCAGTCCCCCTCCTATCAGCCGCACCCCCCTCAGCCCCCCTTAGCCGCCCCCTCTCCTCAACCACCACCCGCACGACAGCATGTGGCCATAGCCCACCACCACCGGCCACGCGTCGCCATCACCACGCCTCCACTTCGATTCCGTTATTCATATATATACATCAAAAGTGAAATCTTTTTCCTACTATTCGTACGAAAAATACCATACATATATACGGATATACAATTCATCACATACACATATAATCAAATAAACAGTCATCTATACAATCACAATTACTGATGCACGATCTCGATTTCGTAAAGAAATTAAGGATTGTACCGTTTTCATACAAAGGATGTTAAGGGGACACCTACCTGGCACTTAAAGGCAGTTTCCTATGCGTTTGAATGGGTTGAGCGGGTTGGTGGTGTTCTTCCGAAACCGGCGGCCTTGAGCGTTTGGAAGCAAGAAAGCGTTCCTTTCTTCTCTCTCTGAAGAAGCGCCGTGTGTTTTTTTTTGGTGAGGGGAGGAGGAGCCTAAGCTCTGTTTAAATAGAATTTAGTTAGGGTTTAGGGAAAAGTTTCCTAATCAAATTAGATTTTCTAATTTATTAGGCCTAATTGACCTTTTTGCCCCTTTTAAAAAAAATGGGATATAACATTCTCCCCCCTTACAAAAAGTTTCGTCCTCGAAACTTGTGTGCTACGTAATCGGTAACTTAGTAGTCCTACATAACTCATTTACATAGATCATGACCAAACTTAGTATCCCTTGCGTATTCCAACATGTTACTCATCTCACTTCCTCGATACAGGCCTAAGTCCTCAATTCGTTCAGTGCGTATATTTACAATGTAATCTTTAAATCCATTGTCCTCCGCCTGATATATCGTAACCTATTCCTTCTATAGTTATTGGATCAACCGTAAGGGTATCGTCACTATACTGGCTTCATAACTTAATCGTCGGTCAATATCATACTTATATTTGCTATCATGAGCAACCCTCTAAAATCAGTTCATAGGTGTAGTACAATCTTTAACTTAACGCCTTGTTCACAAGACTCATCCCGGAAGCTGTATGTATTTTTCAGAATACGTTGTACTCTAGTACGATTTAATTTAGTCATCACTAGCATCTCACAAGATCATCTAATCCTTCCAAGGTTCAATCCTTATTCTCTATAATTAGTGCTTACATCTTCTACTTATACTACTTGACGTGTATCATTCAACTTATTGAAATCTACAATACCAGATTCTTAAACCTATCACCTATGATTCATCCCATAGATAATTAATCATACTAACATCCTTCGTATATGCCCAATATGGTAACCGTTACCCTTCCTTAATATAACCAAGTCTTCAGAATCAGTTCTTATATACTTACGAACTAGCTTTATGATCATGCTCTTAATTTCTCCAAGATATCGTTAGCAACCTAGTATACGAAATGTGTGTATGGACATATCTTTTTTTCAAGTTAAAAGAAAAGTAGCTTACGTAGATATAATTTTGAATATAGCTTTAACTATTTAAAATACTGAACCTTCTACTTTTTGTAAACACAAAACTCAAAGTATACAAGATTTGTTTTCGCAGCGCGATATCTCAAATTTCCATTTTAAAAACGATACTATAACTTTTTTGCAAGGCATTTTGGTAAAATTGCATCAAAACAGTTGAAAACTTAATAATGTAAGGTTTTATGAAACGATTTGAATATGGTACCTTCCATTTTCAAAAACATGTATATATTTTGAAAACGACCTTTTTTTCCCACAAAAGTTAAGTAAGTTCATCGCAAGTGAGTAAATAACTTCGAAAGCATTTAAACGGTTAAACTACTTGCGATATCGGTAGTCGTCAAATTAAATTAATTTTGACTAAAAGAATAGATTTGACAAAAATGAAAATTTGAAATATTCTGTAAGAAATATTTATAAACAAATCGTTTTTGCAAGAACATCAATATTTTAAAAGTTTTTCCCTTTTCAAGGTCGTCAAAAGAATTTAAATTTTTTTATTAGGCTGATTTACAAGTACGGAAACAAAAATTAGTCTCGTAAGTTTAGTAGACTATATAAAGAAATGTGATTTAATAGGGTATTTTCGAAAATAAAATGTCTTTTGAAGTCCCTGTAAAATATAGGTATAACTCAGTATACGTGCTTATATAAAATATTTATCTGCTAGAGAGATAATAGTCCAATATTTCGTATAATTTCTATAATTCATCCTTATTTTCAAAAGAACAATCTGTCTATGTATCGTTTCTTATAAGTCTAACATTCGTCTACCATGATAAAATCCCTATCTTAAATTGTCCAATCCTAGCATGACACACTAAATATTTATCGACTCAAAGTGTTCTAGTTCACCATGCTTCCGTACGCCATACTGATCCACTGTATTTCTTTACTTGGTTATTTGAACCGCTAATTATCCTAGTTAAATCTCACCTTAACAAGCAACCACTACTGGTTCATGCTTACTCTATTTCAATTCAAGCCTACTAAATTCAAACCAAATGTTCCAATGTCAACACTTAACCCACGATTTGTAGTGATATAGTATTTCAATAAACATACTATAGCCGATTCTCGCCCGTCGATGTTGTTCAATACCTCTAATAAGACTAATATCGTCGACCTATCTTGATTACCCTACATTCAACATCTTAACCCTAGATTATAATTTCCTTTGTACAATATCCTTAACTAAACTGTACCGATAATGACGCTAATCGCTATTTAGTTTCTATCATTTTACTATAAATCCTCTCTTAGTATTTATCATACTATTATAGTTCATTTCTTAGTAGCTATGGTCCCAACTTAAACCTAAGCCTGTTCTGATGTTACCGTCCAAGTAGGGATATGGACCCGCTTTACTTTACCCTAATGGTACCGAGTATCGTGTTGCAGTTATGATAAGGCAGCCGAGTTACCGCCTGACCCATTAATATGTCAACCAACGTTTGTAGTAAGGTATTCTGGTTAATATTGTAATTCATTCAAATCAATTGTATACTATTCAACTAGGGTTACTAAGATCACAGTTTAGAGAGTTATGATCAACCTTATATAAGGGAGAATCGTATGGGATATCCTAGGTATACGTGTTTCAAAACCGATCGAATTCTTATGCTTAAGATCATAACTTATTTCTAGGATTGTTCTTAGCATAATCATTTCTTAAGTCTAAGATCACGTCTTATTTCCAAATCATAATTAGTACATAATCAACACTTATTATTAAATCAGTACTTATGTCTAAAGTCAACTCTTAATCGAGATCGTTACTTATGTCTAAGATCGTGACTTATGTTCAGGATCATCGCTTATAACTGAGATCAGTACCTATGTTCATGATCATCGCTTATGTTCAAATCATCACTTATGTCTAAAATTGTGACTTAGAGGCAAAATCGTAACTTATTTTCTAATATCATGGCCTAATTCTACATTTCCGCCGTGGATCTAGAGCCATGCTCCGAAGGTCGTATTGTCGTCACATAATACCTCTTGAATTCATTCTGAAATTATATCCAAATGATCGGCGGTGTCAGTGGTGCTGCGCCACCACTCCTCCGCATCCACTTGTAGAAGAATCTCAAGTATAAGCGCGGTGGTGGTGGAGCATGTGGCTGCTGATGTTGTTGCGCCACAGCTTGGACCATGACCAGTAGTGCGTCGGTCAGGGCCTGGGGAGCACGATCTACGGTGGAGCCCTTTTCTCAGAGTGGTTCCCGTTGCCGTTCCTACCGTTCTCTTCTCGGCGGCATATTTGCTATGACAAGTAAAATTTCCAATTTTTTTTTCAAAGGCATTTTAGGAAATATATAAATTTATGATACAGAAAACAGTCAAATACAGACAAATAAAAACAAAAATAAAAAAAACCAACCGTGCCCCCAGTCTGATCATCACTTAGTCTAAATCAAACCTATTCTAAGATCAAACTTAGTCTCAGATCACAGCTTATGTCTAGAATCAAACTTAGTCTAAGATCAAACTTACATCTACGATCAAAACTTAAGTCTATAGTCATCTCTTACGTCTAAGGTCATATCTTAATTCTACGTTTTTCGCAGTAAATATAGAGCCTCGTCTCTGATACACATGTAGCGCCCCGTCCCGAACCCTAGGGTCAGAACCGGTACGCCTGCCGTATTCCACTAAGGGATATACAAGGCGTCTGTACGAAACCCCTGCACTTAACAAAACGACAGAGTATTCGATTGCGGAAGCGAATTAAATCAACTCAAACCCTAAATCAAAAGTAAAATCCCCAAAATCATATAAAGTCAACATCAAAACAAAATCCCCTATCGACGTCATAAAGTACGTAAAATGAAATCCTTAAGCTAAGTCTTCAACGAAATAATAAATAAAATAAAACTTCCTCTTTTCTTGATCATCGGTCATCAACCAGTCTACGTGTCCTAATGTGCCCATTCAGAGTCCTCTCCAAGCCATATGTAATCATACTCTGAATCGTCTGCAATAAAACAAAACGAACGGTGTTAGCGACAAAAACGTCACTCAGTAGGTACCCTGCCTGCATCGGCCCTGTGAGATCATACATGCTAGGACAGTAGTGAAATACATATAAGTACGTTAATACGAAAATAGACTGTCCACGTTTTCGCAAATACATGTAACGGTCATAACTTCTTAAAACAATCAAAACACATAATCGTGCGGAATGAGCGTGAAATGCAATGCCACATACGTGATGCATGATAAGCCTACATTCTCGGAAACATACATACTATCGTGCAATGCATGATCCCGGGTCCTAACAGAACAGAACGGAACAGATCAGATATGCGACTTACGTCTCGCATATCCTAACAGAACAGAACGGAACAGAAATGCGACTTAGATCTCGCATATCTTAACAGAACATAACATAACAGATATGCGACTTAGGTCTCGCATACCTAAACAGAACAGATATGCGACTTAGGTCTCGCATATCCTAACGGAACAGAACAGATATGCGACTTAGGTCTCGCATACCCTAACAGAACATAACAGATATGCGACTTAGGTCTCGCATACCTTAACAGAACAGAACAGATATGCGACTTAGGTCTCGCATATCCTAACGGAACAGAACAGATATGCGACTTAGGTCTCGCATACCCTAACAGAACATAACAGATATGCGATATCTTAACGGAACAGAACAGATATGCGACTTAGGTCTCGCATACCCCAACAGAACAGATATGCGACTTAGGTCTCGCATACCTTAATGCAATGTCGTGATGCATGGATGCACAGAAATCACATATGGAATGCTTGATTTACTTTCCATTTCCTTTTCTTATACTTTTTCCTTTTCTTTTTCTTTATTCTTTTTTCTTTTTTTCTTTTTCTTTATTCTTTTTCCTTTTCCTTACCTTTTTCTTTTGCATACCTTCCTGCTTCCAGTTTCGTGCTACCCCTTTTTCCCCTCAGATTCTTTCAATTCGTTCCCCCACCTTTCAGCCGACACACTCTTCCCCTCGCTCAGCCCACCCCTTCGGCTCACCAACCCCTCCAGCCTGCACCCCTCCCCAGCGAACCCCCAGTCCCCCTCCTATCAACCGCACCCCCCTCAGCCCCCCTTAGCCGCCCCCTCTCCTCAACCACCACCCGCACGACAGCACGTGGCCATAGCCCACCACCACCGGCCACGCGTCGCCATCACCACGCCTCCACTTCGATTCCGTTATTCATATATATACATCAAAAGTGAAATCTTTTTCCTACTATTCGTACGAAAATAATACCATACATATATACGGATATACAATTCATCACATACACATATAATCAAATAAACAGTCATCTATACAATCACAATTACTGATGCACGATCTCGATTTCGTAAAGAAATTAAGGATTGTACCGTTTTCATACAAAGGATGTTAAGGGGACACCTACCTGGCACTTAAAGGCAGTTTCCTATGCGTTTGAATGGGTTGAGCGGGTTGGTGGTGTTCTTCCGAAACCGGCAGCCTTGAGCGTTTGAAGCAAGAAAGCGTTCCTTTCTTCTCTCTCTGAAGAAGCGCCGTGTGTTTTTTTTTTGGTGAGGGGAGGAGGAGCCTAAGCTCTGTTTAAATAGAATTTAGTTAGGGTTTAGGGAAAAGTTTTCTAATCAAATTAGATTTTCTAATTTATTAGGCCTAATTGACCTTTTTGCCCATTTTAAAAAAAATGGGATATAACAGTTCCCCCCTCCCTTATAACATTCACACGTTCACCTTTCCTTTTTCTTTAATTATTTTAGTTTTTTAAACAATTCTAACCACCCGCCCCTATTAATTATTTCCTTTATATTATATATATGTTATTATAATTTTTTTCCTTTTTACCCTACACGTACACAACAAGTTTGCCCAATTATAAATCACTTAGGGATAGTCGGTACGTTACATTTTATTTTAATTTCGACTGGTAGTTACACCCAACAGCTACTTAAATCCAATTAGCACGTAACAAGTAATTCGAAAATTTTTGAGTGTAACACTGTGTTAGTATGAAAAAGGCACAAAACCAACAAAGAAAGAGTATCTTCGAAAAAAAGAAAAAAAGAGGAAAAAAGAGGAAATAGAAAAGCTTTTAGAAAGTAAATGAAAACAAAAAAAAGAAGGAAAAAGGAAAAAGGAAATGGAAAGGAAGAAGAAATGAATTAGTTCAGAGAGATGAATTTCTATCACACATGAGTGCTTGCTAGAGATAGATTCTTTTGACGTTTGAACGACTCGAGCTTTTTGCATGTGGTGACTTTAGAATTGGCATAGAACAAGTACATATTATAGTTCACTTGGGATTGTGTGCTTGAGTATGGGAATCAAGGTGCTCGTATAGGACCTAAATCAGATTCCTTGCTTTGATATTTTGTCTAAGTTTCTAAACCTTGGTACTATGCTTCATTTGTTGGAAGAAATTTTGGAAATGAGTTTGTCCAAAATTGGTGAGCAACATACTTTGAGCTTAATTATGATTAGTGCCCGTTAATTGAAAACTAATTAGTTCTAAACTATCTACGTAATGAGTACATGATTTTAGGCTTTGTTAATCACTCAATTTCGATACCGGCTGAATGAGAAATTAATGCTCAAAGTAGGAGTAAAAATTGGTTGCAAATGGAAAAATTGGTGATGTGGCTTCATGAGAAGAAGACACATCACCTTTTTGCAAATATACCACATTGGCCAATTAAAGAAAAAATGCCACAAAATATAGTGTTAGGAGAGGCACTTTAGATGTGCTCTAAATGCAAGAGAATTTTTGACAGGAGGCAAGACGCAGATGGCTGCCACACACGCGTGCGCGTGCCTGCCGCCCCCTGTCCGGTTCGTACTCGTGGCTCGCCCGCCTGCTCTACAAGTTCTTATCTTTTTGGACAAAATTTCTTTTAAATTTTTCCAAAAAATAATTTATCTGATCCTAAAGTTATGATTTAATCCTACGATCTAACGGTTCAGATTAAACTGAACCAGTTCCCAGTTGACTGATCCTAACAGTCGTGAGTTACTGGGTGATTGTGGGGGTTACTGGCCGATCGGAGGCGGTCATGGGTTGCGTGGTGATCGTGGGGGTTACTGGGGGATCGGTGCGGTCGTGGTTACTGTAACCTCTAAGATTTTCCTCTATAAATGGAGGCACTGCTCTGCTTCAAAGGGGTAACGGAAACATTTTTCTCCCCTTCTCCTGCTGCATACGAATTTCCTCTGGCGTTTCCTCTGCATTCTGCATACACTTCATGTTGCTTCATTCCTGCATACACATACATTTGATTGCTACATTGCTACACTGCATCCGGCATTCGTTCATTACGAGAAGTCCGAACACTTGACAGGTTCGTAGAGTTCTTATGTTTTTGTGCCGCTCGTCTGAACTGATATCCATTGTATCCTGTGAGTCGTTTGCTATATCCGGTTTTGACACAATATACCAGAACAATTCGTCTTAACGACAGAGTCCTGGACTCGTCTCGGTTTGTATTGTTGTCCTGTTTCAGTTTACATGAACACACACATTGCACTGTACAGAATATCAGTTTCGTTCTCTAACATTGTACAGCATCTGAGTTTCGTTCTCTAGCATTGTACAGAATCTGAGTTTCGTTTATGCTAACATAATTTCCTTTAACCCGATGACATGGAAATGTTCAAGTGCGGAGGCATTTGGTATGCCATAAGTTGTGTAGGTTTTCATGCATTGCTTGAGTCATATTCGAGCTTGTATCGTATCATTTTTTGAGGTTATTGTAGTATGAAACTGGTTATTGACGACATTGTTTGTCCTTTTCTCTATCATGGCTTGGAAGGATCTTGCTTTAATTTGCTTAGCTGGCAAGTTAAATTGCAAGTGTCTCATTCTAAATTGTTGCGAGTGTTTGGCTGTTTTTAATGGGGTTGACGAAATTCTTGCAACTATGGTCTTGCTTTTAAGTCATATGTTGCAATTGTATTTCCTTCGATAGTTTTGGTATTAGACAGTAAGGTGCATATTTGACCAGTACTTCCCAGCCTTACTGTGAGCAAGTATTCTAGTTGAAACGGGAGCTATATTTCTGTAAGTGGCCAATAGTTAATTTATCTATGGGAAGTTTGTTGCTTGCCTTTCTATTTTTTAAATATTTACCTATCTGGAACAATGTTTCCGTTACTTTCCCTGTTCAAAAGGGTTATTCATGTAATCTTGTCTGGCATTACGACAAAGTCCTGACTTGCTATTGTTGCTCATTACGGTGTTAGCGATCTCTCTTGTACGATCTAATCCTGGTTTTGTAGGTGTGCATATGGGAGGTTCATTGAAAACTTTGGACCACAATGCGTTGCTGAAAGGTGAAAGCTTTGCATCCGTACCATGGACATACTTTGTCCTTGTCTCAACTTGGCTAAAGGCTTCACTAATGCGATGATTTTTTTGAATGGTCTGTCCTTGTTGATTTCAGATAGAAAGATAAATATGCAGTGATTAATAAAATCTTTCAACAAGACAAATGACACCGTGGTATGCGTTTAGGATTAGGCCTTGCTTCTATATGCCTTTTTTCTTCTGTATATTTCCATTTTTTTCCCTTTTTTTTGGAGTACATATGGATGTGCCTCTGTTTAGGGTGTATCTAGTGCATAGAAATTCATGAATATATCAAGGCAACATAGAGCAATTAGGCTTGTTGTTCGGTAAGATGAAGGTTTAGTAATATCCTAACATTGAGTGAACTCCACAAGAAAGAGTGTCGTGGTCCCCCTATATAAGAACAAAGGAGACACACAGTGCTGTGTGAACTATAGAGGGATTAAGTTGCTAAGCCATACCATGAAGTTATGGGAGAGAATAATCGACACTCGAATTAGGAGAGAAACTCAGGTTACGGTGAACCAATTTGGTTTTATGCCAGGTAGGTCAACTACGGAAGCAATACATATTCTCAGGAGATTGATGGAGAAGTATAGGGAGAAGAAGCGTGATTTACATATGGTTTTCATCGATCTTGAAAAAGCATATGATAGTGTGCCGCGTAGCCTGATATGGGATAGTCTGGAGGCAAGAGGGATCCCTATGAAGTATATAGACATAATTAGAGATATGTATGCTAGGACAAAAACAACCGTTCGTACGGCTGTGGGGAATACAGACTTTTTTCCGGTGGAGGTCGGTCTCCATCAAGGGTCTGCTTTGAGCCCATTTCTTTTTGCAGTTGTCCTGGACGAGTTGTCAAAGTCGATACAGGAGGCAGTGCCGTGGTGTATGCTTTTTGCTGACGATATTGTATTAGTCGCAAAAAGTAGACATACTCTGAGTATGAGAGTAGAGCAGTGGAGAGGGGTTTTAGAGAGAAAAGGCTTAAAGATTAGCCGTTCTAAGACAGAGTATCTGCACTGCGACTTCAGCGGCGTAGTAGACAGTGAGGATAGCCAGCTCACCATCTATGGTCAAGTGGTACCACAAGTAAGTAAGTTTAAGTACCTAGGATCATTTATGCAGCAGAATGGCGACATAGATAATGATGTAGCACATCGAGTTCAAGCAGGCTGGTGTAGATGGAGGGCGGCATCAGGGGTGCTGTGTGACAAAAATTTCCCAACTAAATTAAAGGGAAAATTTTATAGGGTGGCAGTACGACCGGCAATGCTATATGGGACAGATTGCTGGGCCATCAAGAGGTCACAATTACAGAAGATGGAAGTGGCAGAGATGAAAATGTTAAGATGGATGTGTGGGCATACAAGGCTAGACCGGATCAGAAACGAGGTATTTCGAGAAAGGTTAGGCGTGGCTAGTATAGCCGACAAGATAAGGGAGGGAAGATTGAGGTGGTTTGGCCATGTCATGCGGAGACAGACAACGGCGTCAGTCAGAGCAATTGAAAGCCTCATTATAGAGGGAAACAAGAGTAAAGGCAGGCCCAAACTAACTTGGGATTAGCAGATAAGGCACGACTTACTAGATTTGCACCTCTCTGAGGACATGGTCCAGGATAGGAGTTCATGGAGACATAAGATTAAGGTTAACGAGGTATAGGTCATATATAGAGACACTTTATAGTATCTTTAGAGACATAGATAGACGTAGATACTATCTATGCTTTAGGTTGATTTTCCACTTGGTGGCGTATGTTATACCGTTGTTTTACATTACATGTACATATATAAGTGATGTGTATTTTAATATCGAAAAGCCTTTCTTTGTATTTTCTGAATTCCTTCACTAACACACTAGCACAACATATCTTTATTATCATGTCATTTATGCAGGTAGAGCCGGGGGTCTCACTGGAAGCAGACTCTCTATCCCTTGGGATAGGGGTATTGTCTGCCTGCCACTTACCCTCCCCAGACCCTAATGATAGCTTTTGCTGTCGTTGGGATATACTGGGTCTGGATGATGATGATGATGATGATGAGTGAACTCCACACGGTTGCATACTTCAGTTGGACTAGTTATTCAGTGCGTTTGATAGCCAAGACCTTAGGAACTCTTGTGTATGGTGATGTTTTTCATAGGCGGAAGTTGAGTCTATTTTTCAAAGCAATGCTCTATAGACATGTCACTTACACTTCATCATCATCATTATCCGGATCCAGTATATTCCAAACTAAATGTCACTTACACTTCATAAGGTGAAATAGGTCGGCATTCATGTGTGCGTCTTAAGGATAGAAGTTCAATGCATCATTTGAGCCTTACAAGTCCAAAACCCTACATCTATATCCGCTAGTGCTCCTCTAGCCTTCTAGAACAGTGAGACCCGCTTGAAATATTCTTGGTTAGAAATCGCATCATTACAAGCCCTCAGACAATTTGTTTTCTATGTTTCTTTTGATTGTCTCTTAACAGAGTGATAAGTCCATTTTTAAACACAATTTTAGATATTATTTCGGTTAGAAAATTTTTAGGGTCTATTTTTTATGTTGTTCGCTTCTATTTCATATTTTTTTCCTTTTGGAGTCGTTTTCGTAATTGTAGCTATTTGGGGTATTTTTCAAGTGTTTTTGCACATTTCATGAATTATTTGTAAACTAGCGATGGAGAATGCACAGAAGTCTTCGAGAGTCAAAACCGATCATGTCAAATAAAAAATCAACAAAAGTCAAACGCACATGAATCGATTTTGAAGGCATGTGAATTGACTTTTGCAAGGCGCAAAAGCGACGAACTTTTCAAAGTGAATTTCTCGAGACCAGCGTACAGGAATCAATTCGCAGGACATGAAAATCGACTCATGCAGCCCGGATTCTGCCCTATGAATAGATGCATAGTTCAGTCATTTAAAGTGTTTCTTTTAAACTCTTTTGGTACAATCCTATTCTCTTGTCTCCTTTCTTTTTAGAGTTTTAGATCAGCTATCTCTCTAGTAGATGATTTCTTTAGCTTTTATGTTTTTTTAGTTTTAGTTATTTTCTTTTGTATTTTCTACACACTCTTTTATATTTCAATAAAAGTACTCTCTCTTTCTTCTTTTATTCAGTTGCTGTACTTATTTACTGTGTGGATGGAGTGCTCTAGATTTGTTTATGCTTTTGTTATTTTGGGCTATCAAGTAAGTTAACTTTTATTTATTTCTTTAGTTATCTAATGCTTTCTTAAAATTTATGCCTTTAGTTTATTTAGCAGATTTCAGTTCTGCATCAAGTTAGTTTAAGAAATTTAGGG
Organism: Eustoma russellianum; assembly: GCA_036186865.1. Taxonomy (NCBI): domain Eukaryota; kingdom Viridiplantae; phylum Streptophyta; class Magnoliopsida; order Gentianales; family Gentianaceae; genus Eustoma; species Eustoma russellianum. Next base: position 12,066,234 of record AP025075.1, on the reverse strand, counting down.
TTCGCATGTAGTTGTTAATTTAGGATTTGCATCTAGTTAAGTTTAAGCCTTAGTTTAGTCTAGTCTTGGCTTAACTAATAAACTTAGTTAATCTTTAGTCTAGCTTGTTCTTAACTAAATTAGTCAACTTAATTAAGCTAAGTGCAAATCAGGTTTAGTTAATCAACTTTAAAAAACCCAGTCAACTTATGACTTATTTTCTTTTTTAGGCATATTCTTGGATTAACATATTTTCTGCATTCAGTTTATGTATGTTCTCTTAAGTTTGGGAGTTAGTTTGCTTTCTTAGATTCAATTATTCCTCTTTTAAGTATGGTTACTTTACTGCTTCATTAGTTTAGATTTACTTTCGTTATTTACTTCATTTATGTTTCGTAGTTATAAACAAACCGATCTTGACAATTGGATTTTGTGTTCCCACTTGCTTTCATACGGATTTAACTTCCCTTAATTCAGAGTATTTTAATAGTAAGTTACTTAAGAATATTAGCTGAAAAGCTGTTTTTCTCTGTAGATTTTGTTGGAGAAATTGAAATAGGTAAATGAGAAATTAATGCTCAAAGTAGGGATAAAATAATTTGAAAGTCATTTACTTAATCGTAATTCAAATTTGAGAATCGGTTACTTAACCGTAATTCAAATTTGGTAAATTAGTTACTTAACCATAATTTAATTTTGAAAAATGGTTACTTAACCGTAATTCAAATTTGAAAAGCGGTTGCATGTTATATGATCTAACGGTGGCAATCTGATCCGACGGCCGTGGTTAAACTGTCAATTAACCACCCAAATCAAATTTTTCCCTATAAATAGTGGCTTAGCTGATCTCTCTGGTTACTCTCATTCAGAATCCGATTTCTCCTCTTCTCCTCCTTTGCATAGACGTGCTCTTCTCCTCCCTTCTCTTTCTATATTTGCATCAAGTCCGAGAAGTTCAGGGCATCTTACATGTTCGTAAAGTTCATACGCTGCAGTGTCGCTCGTCTGAACTGACTTTCGTTGTATCCTGGGAGACGATAACTCCATCGGGTTGGGCACAGTATACCAGAGCAATACGTCTTAAGGACAGAGTCATGTACTCACCTCGGATCTCTGCTCAGTTGAGATGTGAAGGTTATTGCCAAGCTGAGCTCTATTTTGTGCTGAACCCAGCTGACTGGGGGAAATCGCAGCACTGTTGTTGTGCAGTGTTGCTGTGCTGAGCTCTGCTGTGTGAAGCGGCTGAAAGCTCAACTTTCGTAGCTGTGCTGAAGTGCTGAGGTCGGCAGATTTGTGATCAGTCCAGAATGCAAATACAATTACGCTGACTGGACTGATCTGATCTGTCTAATCAGACTGATTCATTTCAGCTCGGCTGGAAGGCTGATAGCACAAAACTACTATTCTGAAGTGCTGTTCAGTTCAGGTCGGCAGGTCAGCTGACTCTTCAGAACGCAAACTCAATTGCGCTATCTGAATTGTCTCGACTTAACAAATCAATCCAGCCTACCTTGAGCTCGGCAGGTCGGCCACTATTTTATTCTGAAAGAAAATTGTTCAGAAGTCAATCTGACGTGAATTATTTCTAACAGTTCTGAAGACGTACTCGTTTTGATTATGTACTAATTCCTGTATTTTCTGATCTTACATAAATCTGATGGAGAACGCAAGCTCTAGTTTGGTTTAAGGCGCAGACGTACACAGTTCTGCCCCAATGGCACCAAATGCTGGGGTGCCTAGACATGCTCCTCCTGCACAGGGTCCTGCAGTGGCCCAAGTGAAGAAACCTGAGAAGTTTAGTGGGAGCTTCTTCAAACGTTGGCAGTAGAAGATGCTGTTCTTCTTGACTGCCATGGGGTTGGCTTCGTTCTTGACCGAGGACCACATATGGTGGACCCTGAGGAGGACCAAACCTAGAATATGCAAAACAAACTTTCTGTTGAAGCATGGAACTTCAACAATTATGTTTGTTTGAGCAATATTCTGAGTTGTTTGGACAACTCCTTGTACAACTTGTATTGCACGTACAAAATCGCAAAGTCTTTGTGGCAGGCTTTGAAAAAGAAATACCGTACGAAAGATGTCGGCACTATGAAATTCATTGTCGGCAAATTCTTGGATTTCAAAATGTCTGATTCTCGCACTGTTGTTTCTCAAGTTGAGAAACTTCAGACATTGATAGCTGAGATGAAAGAGGAGGCATATTGCTCAGTGAATCTTTCGTCATGGCTGCAATGATTGAGAATCTACCTCTTTTGTGGAGGGAATTCAGAAGCTCTCTTAAGCACAAGAGAAAGGAAATAATATTGGAAGATCTGATCGTCCGACTCTGCATAGAGGAAGACAATCGCAGATCTGAACGAAAGCCATAGTCAAGAGCTGGTCAGGCCAAGGCCCATGTTGCATAGGCCAAGAACAAGAAGGGCCAACTCGGGATGAACAAGAAAGGCAAACAGATCGCCAAGAAGTTCACTAGGAAATGCTACAATTATGGCATTCAGGGGCATGTCAGCAACGAATGGCAGAAAGCCCAAGAAGAAGCAGACCAAAACAAAGGCGAACATCATTGATATCATGGACGATCTGAACCTCTGTGCGGTGGTCTCAGAGTGCAACGCTGTGAGGAACATGCACGAATGGTGGCTTGATACTGGCACCACTAGACATGTCTGCTCCAGCAGAGAGATGTTCAATAAATGCCCGGGAGCAACGAACAAATTTATGTGAGGAACTCGGCCTCACCGAAGATTGAAGCCGAGGGTAAAATTGTTCTGAAGCTCACCACAGGGAAGCATCTGACTCTACAGAATGTGCTGCACGTCCCTGACATTTAGAATAATTTAGTATCTGGATCTCTTCTAGTAATGCATGGTTTTAGACTAGTGTTAGAATCCAATAAAGTTATTCTTTCCAAAAATGGCTTGTATTTAGAGAAGGGGTACTTGTCGAATATGATTTTTAAATTGAATGTCATCACTATTGTACCCAAAAGAGATTTGCCCGCAGAGACTAATAATAATCCTCTTTTGCTTACATGCTTGAGTCTTCTTGTTTAGGGAATTTGTGTTTGGGACATGTCAATTATAAGTCAATACAATGAATGGTTAATCTTGACTTGTTGCCCAAATTAAATTTTGATAATGAAAAATGCCAAATATGCGTTGAAGCGAAGATGACAAAGGCGCCATTTCCTTCAATAGAAAGGAACACTGAACCTCTGGATTTAATTCATACCAATGTGTGTGATTTAAAATTTGTGCAAACAAGAGGTGGAAAGTATTTCGTAACTTTTATCGACGATTGCATACAAAAATGTTATGTTTATTTGTTAAGTAGCAAAGACGAGGCCCTTGATGCTTTCAAAGACTATGAAAATAAAGTTGAGAATCAACTTAGGAAACGAATTAAAGCAATTCGTAGTGATAGTGGTGGCGAATATGATATACCGTTTAATGAATTCTATTCAGAACATGGCATTATTCATCAAACAACTGCACCATATTCACCTCAATCGAATGACATTATTGAACGTAAAAATAGTACTCTAAAAGAGATGATGAATGCTATGTTGATAAGTTCGGGTTTACCTTAGAACTTGTGGGGGGAAGCAATTCTCTCAGCGAACGTCATTTTAAATAGAATTCTATCTAAGAAGATGGATGAAACCCCATACAAACTTTGGAAAGGCTACAAGCCTAGTTACAAATACTTGAAAGTGTGGGGTGTGTCTGGCAAAGGTTACTGTACCTAAACCAAGACAAGAGAAAATCGGGCCTAAAACGCTTGATTGCATATTCATCGGATATGCAACAAACAGTAGTGCATATCATTTCTTGGTGCACAAATTGGATATTCTTGACATACATGAAAATATTGTCATAGAGTCAAGGAATGCAGTGTTCTTCGAAGATGTCTTTTCGAGGAAAGACAAAAATCAAGAAGAAACAAGAACTGGTAAACGAATGCGTGAGGCGACTCCTCAAGGAAATTAGGAGCTTCGTCAAAGCAAGCGTGCCTGAATGCCAACTTTGTTTGGACCAGATTTTCTAACCTATATGGTAAAAACTGATCCAATGAATTTTTCCGAGGCAATGTCAACTCAAGAAGCTCTATTCTGGAAAGAGGCAATTAACAGTGAGATAGACTCGATTCTTCAAAATCACACTTGGGAGTTGGTTGACCTTCCACCTGGAAGTAAACGACTTGGTTGCAAGTGGATTTTCAAGAAGAAACTGAAAGAGGATGAGTCTATCGAAAAGTATAAAGCTAGGTTGGTGGCTAAAGGCTATCAACAAAAGGAAGGCTTTGACTTTTTCGATACCTAGTCACCAGTAACTAGAATCACTTCTATAAGGATGCTAGTTGCTATTGATGCATTCTATAATCTAGAAATCCATCAGGTGGATGTAAAGACTGCTTTTCTGAATGGTGAGTTGGATGAAGAAATTTATATGGAACAACTAAAAGGGTGTGTGGTTCTAGGACAAGAGTCGAAAGTTTGTAGACTTGTTAAGTCGTTGTATGGACTTAAGGAAGCGCCTAAATAGTGGCACTTGAAATTCGATCAAGCTATGCTAGCTAATGGTTTCAAGATCAATGAGTGTGACAAGTGTGTCTACATTAAGAAAACACAGAATGCATATGTGATAGTATGTCTCTATGTAGACGACATGCTAATCATGGGGAGTACTCGGGACATCATCTTAAACACAAAGAAGATGTTGACGAGGAACTTCAATATGAAGGATATGAGAGTTGCCAATATTATTCCAGGAATTAAAATTTCTAGGATAACCGAGGGACTCGTACTGTCACAAACTCACTATATTGAGTCTGTTCTAAAACGGTTCAATATAGTTGATGTGAAACCAGTGAAGACTCCACTCGACTTAAGTATACACTTAAAGAAAAATCGAGGCGAGCCAATAGCTCAATTAGAGTATTCTCAAGTAATTGGAAGTTTGATGTATATAACAAACTGTACAAGGTCAGACTTAGCATGCTCAGTAAACAAATTGAGCAGGTTTACAAGTAATCCAAGTGATGAACATTGGAATGCTTTGAATAGATTAATGAGATACTTTAGGTTTGCTTTGAAAACCATTATCAAAGTCTTTTCCAAATATCCATTTTACAGCATTATAATGAGACACTTTAGGTTTGCTTTGAAAACATGCACACATACAAACACTAAACATGATATTGGGTCTACTTGTGGTAAGATAAAGAAAAGAACCAATCATAGACCTATACAAACCATTATCAAAGTCTTTTCCATTTTCATATTTTTCTAGTTTAGTGGTAACACTCATAGAGGTGGGGGATGGTTTCAAGTTCTCAAAACTGAACTTTTTAATCATGTCATTCACATATTTGACTTGACTTATATGGATGCCTTTACTAGTTTATTTAATTTGCAAGCCAAGAAAATAATTCATTTCACCAACCATAGACATTTTAAACTCGGATTTCATGCAAATTTCAAATTCTTCAACAAGTTTATGAGATGCAGATCCAAAAATGATGTTATCAATATAAATTTGAATAATCAGTAAATCCGATTTATCTTGTTTCAAAAATAAGGTGCTATCTATGGTGCCTCTTAAATCCGTTTTCTAAAAGGAAAGTAGAAAAACAATCATACTAAGTCCTAGATGCTTGTTTTATACCATATAATGCCTTCTTTAATTTGTACACGTGATCAGGATATTTCAAATCTTCAAAACTGGGTGGTTGCTTCACGTATACTTCTTCTTGTATAAAGCCATTTAAAAATGCACTTTTTACGTCCATTTGATAGAGTTTAAAATCTTTCATGCTAGCAATAGCAAGTAATAGTCGTATGACTTATAAACGTGCTACGGGTGCAAATGTTTCATCGTAATCTATTCTTTCTTCTTGATTATATCCTTGTGCTACAAGTCTCGCCTAGTTTCTAACAACTTTACCTTCTTCATTCATTTTATTTCTAAAGACCCACTTTGTGCCTATTATCGTTTTATCTTGTGGTCGTGGCACTAAATCCCATACATCATTTCTTGTGAGTTGATTTAATTCATCATGCATAGCATCAATCTAAGAGGAATCATTCAAAGCATCAAAAACGTTCTTAGGTTCAATTTCAGACATCATAACATGAAATTGGTTTATTTCATCCGGATTTATTCTTCTACGTGGTCAGACACCTTGAGTTATATCGCCTATGATAAGTCGTGTGGGTGATTCATATGCCATCTTGGTTGATTATTCTCTAAGTTTTTATGCATTTCTAAGTGATGATGCATTTCTAGTGTGTTGGATTCATCATGTACGACATTATCTTCTATATCATCCAATACGGGCTTTAGTTCAAAATCATCATCATATTCTTTATCTTTTTCAAACTCGCCAAATTCATTAACCTTCATATGAATAGATTCTAAAATTTGACTAGTGATAGGATCATAACATCTATATGCTTTAGAATTCACAGAATATCCAACAAAGATGCATTCAATTGATTTAGATTCAAATTTAACTAGATTATCTTTTGTATTCAAAACAAAGCATTTACAACCAAACACACAAAAGTAATCAATTTTAGGCATGCGATCATTTACTATTTCATAAGGAGTTTTATTTATTTACTTTCTAATCGACAAACGATTAACTATATAGCATGCACAATTTACGGCTTTCGCCCACAAAAATCTAGGCAACACAACATGGTTCTAGCGATTTCTTATAGTGTCCTATTCTTTCTTTCTACTACTCCATTTAATTGTGGTGTCCTAGGTGGCGAAAACTCGTGTTTAATACCTTTTTCTTCGCAAAACGCAATCATGCCCTTATTTTTAAATTCACCGCCTCTATCGCTTCTAATCTTTTTCACATTCCAACCATATTTATTTTCAAGTTGTTTTATTAGTTTAGCAATCGCAACGGCACTATCATCTTTACATGCAAGAAATAAAGTCCATGTATAGCGAAAAAAATCGTCAATGATAACACATGCATAATGGTGTCCACTAAGACTCCTAGTACGACTAGGACCAAACAAATCATGTGTAACAATTCTAAAACTCTAGACATGCTAATTTCATTTTTAGATTTAAGTGACTCGCGTGTTTGTTTGCCTTTAATACAAGATTCACACAACTGAAAGTTGTCTAAATCAAGTTTAGGCAATCCGCGTACTAGATTCTTTCGTTGAAGTTTTTCAAGTGTCGAGATGCCAATGTGTCCTAATCGCCTATGCCACAAATTCACGTCAGGTTCATTTAACATAAAACATTTAACCTTAGCGTCTAACATATCATCCATAGAAAGCGTAAATATATTTCCTTCCCTTTTTCCTTTTAATACCATTTCTCTGTTTTTATTTACTATGTTGCAATATGGGTGAGTGAAACACACATCAAAGCCGTTGTCAAGAAACGGTGAGATGCTAAGCAAATTATAGGAAAGATTACTTACCAAGAAGACGTTGGAGATTTGAAGAGTACTTGGGCTTCCAATGGTACCTTTTCCGATGATTCTTCCTTCATTGTTGTCTCCAAAGGTCACCGATCCACCTTTTGTAACCTTTTTCAATTTTGAAAACAAGCTTGGGTCACCCGTCATGTGCCTCGAGCAACTACTGTCAAGGAACCACTTGATTGATATATCTTTAGATGTATGTGTTCCCTGCAATGTATAAGAACGATTTAGGTACCCTTTTATTTTGGGTGCTTACGAGTTAGTTCTTCACCCCTTTGTGAAGGTACCTTTTGGTACCCAAACTTGTGTGACCTTCGTTGGTCTAACAAATGGTGTGAATAGAGATGAAGAAGCAATATAGTAGGCATTAGGTGGGAAAGCATTATGCCGTTAGCCGAGATTCCCCTTATGCACATAATATGGTATGCGTTTTTCATATGCCTTGGTGTTAGTGTGCATCGTGCGTGATCGAGATGCATTTATATTAAATGAATATCGTATACGCATCAATGATTTCTTTTCATATTTATATTGTACATAATTATATCTTGTATGATATGGAGAAGAAACACGATGAGATGAAGAAGGAGCCAATCTAGGCGTCCTTTTAGGCGCCATACTAGTCTTGAATGTATGTTCTTTCTTAGATGAAGACGGAATGAATTTTGTTGATTGGTTTTGTGTCTCGTCTTTCTCAACGTATCCTAATCCGGTTTTGTCGCTATCATGCTTTTGAGAAGAGATGATGCGATCTAGCATGTTTGTACCTGTATCAAAATGTTTTACAATTTTCTCTAAATCAGCATTCCTTGATTTTAAATTTGAAATCTAGGATTTCATTTCATTATTTTGTGTTGTCAATGATGAGACCTCTAATTTCAATGCATTGATTATGCAAGACGACTCTTCTTTTGAATCGTTTAATTGAGAAACAAGGTTCGTGTTAGATGATTCTAACAACTTCTTGTCTTCAATTAATCGTTTCTTTTCTTTTGCAAGAGTCTTTGTGAATTTATGCAATTCTAAATATTGACTATACAAGTCATCATAGGAATGTTCAGAATCAGAGTCAGAATCAGAAGATACCTCGTTTGATGCTTTGGATGCAAAGCATGCTTGTGCCGTCTCTTCTTCGGTATCAGTTTCAGAGTTAGATGAATCACCCTAGGTGGAGGCCTTGAGAGCCCTTCTTGAGTTCCTTTGTTTAGGTTTTGAGACGAGTCTAGTTTTGGTCCGATCCTTGTCAAAGTTTTTGTTTGTTTGTTTGTCCTTGTTCGGGCTATCATATGACAAGTGTCCAAGTCTCCCACATTCATAGCATTTTATGTCCTTATCATTATTTTTGTTTTTATTTCTCTTAGTCGGAATGGCCTTAGTTTTGTTCTTAAATGATTTTCTCATAAACTTTCTCAAACCTTTAGCCAATAATATTAGATCATCATTATTCGATTCAGTATCACTATCATCTATGTGATCGGAAGAAGTAGAGACATATTCATTTGATTTAAAAGCAATAGTCTTACCTTGTTTTGACGTTGATTCCGATTTCCTTAATGTATGTTTGTTTTCGTATACCTTTAAAGATCTGATCAATTCCTCCATTTTTATCGATTTCGTTTCTTTACTTTCCTCAATCGCCGTGATTTTAGGGTCCCATTCAGATGGGAGACTTATTAGTACCTTTTGAACCTTTTCCTGTGTAGAAAGAGCTTTGCAAAGAGACTCAAGAGAATTATAAATGTTAGTCAACCGTAAGTCCATATCAACAATAGATTCATTTGGCAATAATTTAAAAGACTCAAGAGTGGACATATGCATATTTATTTTAGACTCTTTGACTTGACTAGTGTAGAGCCCTGCCCGGGCCCGGGGTCTCGGTACGGTGCACCCGCCGTACTCTACTACGAGGAGTACGAGGCGTCATCATCATACATGCGCAAATCGTAGCATGTATCGATAAGCAGAAACAAAATGACATAAGCTGAAATAAATGTCAACAAGAGTACATCCTAATACATCCGCATAAGTTACAGAGATACATCTGAAATACAAAATATCAAAAGACAGAGCTGCATGTCCCAAAATACAAAAGAGGCCATAGCCTACTACTGATCAGCTCGATGCATCTAATCTCTGGGCTCGTCTTCAACAAACTCTGGTTCCGGGTCCTGAGGATTTGCATGATAATATTAAGGGGTGAGCGATAAAGAATCGCTCAGCAAGTCGTTCCGCCTAGGTCCGTCAAGTGGACCATACATGGGGGTAGGGAAAGGGGTGATACAGTATGATGGAGTACAGTGAAACATGACACATAATATAACGGTAAACTTAACGTAAAGTAAATGCTGGATGATAACACTGAAATGGTAATGCAGATATCATATCAAACATCAATATCGAATAGAAAATATCATGACGAAAATATACAATTCTCTTAAGCATCTTGTCTTAGTTTAGGATTACTTTGTTCTTGTTAGCGTTCTTCTGTTTGTCTTTGCTGCTCTGCAGTGTTTATTGTCTTATGTTTGAGGTTCTTGGCAGGTATCATATCAAACATCAATATCGAATAGAAAATATCATGAAGAAAATATACAATTCTCTTAAGCATCTTGTCTTAGTTTAGGATTACTTTGTTCTTGCCAGCATTCTTCTATTTGTCTTTGTTGCTCTGCAGTGTTTCTAGTCTTATGTTTGAGGTTCTTGGCTTAATGTTACTTGGTGTATGAGGCATGATCGTGACACATGCAAGGGAGAAATCTTTTCGGACATATGCAGTGGAAAACACTCTCTCAAAAGAAAAAAAATAAAAGACTTGGTGACGTACTTGCTTAAAAATGACATGACATAACATGGATGGCTATAGCGCTTTTCATAACATGAGAATGGTACCCACGACATACCGATTGGTCACCCGAATAGCCACGAGTACCGTCTATGAATCATAATGGTCCAACTATGGTGTTACATTATACGTACATAGGACTAACGGTGACACGCTATCGCAGAGATCCCGGGTCCCGGACACGGTGTTACACTCAACGATAACGTAGTTGCCCCTGACATCCTCTCCTAGGACCAGACATCAGGCAGTCCCCTATACTGAACGTCATAGATGTAACAGAAAAGACAGAGATCCCTTACCCCAGGCAAGGTGTTACACTCAGCCTGCATATCATGCGTATAAAGATATGTACAGAGCTCTTGTCCGAGACAACGTGTTACACTTACCTATAAGTACATGCATACGTCGTGTGGAATCAATCGTCTCGGGGTACAGATTCTTGAGAAATCTTATAATCTTGAAAACACTTAAAAATCATAATCTTAGAAACATGACATGCTTAAAAATCAGCTTGTAATATGAAACATGAGGACATAATGCATGACATAGACTTTTCTTGAATAGGTATCTTCATGTTCATTATTGGTTATGCTGAGTTCTTGTTGGTGTGGAATGACCATAAGTGTACTTCTTATAATGTATATCAATCTTAGTCAAATTTCTTTCCTTGATTTAGACACGTATTGATCACGAGGGTGCTTTTGATTATAATGAGCATATTGGGTTGAATTAAGTCCCTTGAGCCATTTAACTTTACTTGATAGATTCTCGTATTGACATTGTTGGAACTGAAAGCCATTTCATTTAATTTATTTAAAAAAGGCATACTTGTCTCATACTCTTATGAAGAGTCCAAGATTACCTTGTTTTTGGGGTTGATGGCCAAATTTGGCTTAGGCCGAAAGGGCCCTTTTGGTTCCCTTTCATTTTCATTTCCATTTCTTCTTTTCTTGTAGGACCTTATTGGACTTTGGTCATTTTAGTCATTAATAACTTTGAGCTAGTTTTGTAGTCTTATGGATAATGTCATTAAACATTTGGATTTATGAGTCTACTTTTCAAAAAGGTCATTTGGTCAAATTTATTATGGCCTAATAGCTTAATTTTCATGTTGTACAATGATCTTACTTATAGCCCTTTTTCCTTTATTGCATGCTATAATTACATAATCTTATTCCAATAATAAGATGTACATTTGAATTCCTTATTTGAAGCACATGGCCAAAAGTGTGAATGACCAAAAATGGAATTCTTCCATTGTTAATGCCAAGCTTGATGTTCATGATAATTCTAATGTCTATCTAAGTGTACTAAATAATACATACTCAAGTCATATCAAACATGCATGTTCATAATCACATAAAAAAATCATCCTAAAACATGTAAGTACATAAGTTGTAACATATTATGATGATGGCCGTATTACCCCCTATCATACAACATATGAGGCTAGAAACATGGGGATTTCTATGGAATCTCTCCATCTAAGTCCATGATCATCATAATACACATCATGATGATGGTGATGAATTCATGGACTCATTCAAGGGTCATGGCCGCCCCCTATATCAAGGAAGAAGTGTCAATGCTAACATGCATGTTATTCAAAGGTAGCATTTTAGTATTTATACATAAAGGAGCAATGAATTTCGAATTATTATAGAACTACTGTAGCGCTCTGACCCGGACAACGGATCTGGACCGGTGCACCCGTCGTAGCCTACTGAGAAGACTACAAGACGTCTCATCTCTCAAATACACATCATCAATGACGTAAGAGAATAAGCACAGAGACACGTGCAAAACTAAATCTAAACCAATCAAAGCTGTACTCCCCAAAACATAAATAAAACTGTTTATGGACGCAGCCATCTACATTCTCAAATGAACGAAGAAAACTGGAATAATAAGAAACATTCTAGAACAATTCCCAATATGAACTCTAAACATCCCATTCAGCCCACTCGCCGTCGTCCTCTATGAAAATCATATCATATTTGGGCTCATCTGCAAAACAACATGGTAGAACCCTTAGCAAAAAACGCTAGCAAGTAACCCGCTTATAAGACATACGGGATCAACACATGGCAAGACATGAGTAATATCTATATCAAGGGGTGATGGGCCACATGTCATGTATAATTTAAAGAACGTAGGTTACCAGTGTAACAAAACAAGAACAGTAATTCATAAGCAACCAACAGTTCAATAACAATCCACTTACAAATCCACCATACCATAACGACTCATGTAATGCATGACAATTTAAAATATGCACTACACTACACATTCACAATTGCTTATGCAAATACTTTCCAAAACAGTGCAATGCATGTCATAATGTCCGGTCGCGTAACTTTATACCCTGTGATGGGCCACAGCTTGTCTTTATACCCTGTGTCACATTACAGCTCACTTTATACCCTGTGATGGTTACATCTTGTCTTTATACCTTGTAACGCATCAAAGCTCATTTTGCAAACTTTATACCCTGTGCCAAGGCACAGCTCTTGTCAAATCATAATGCAAATGCAAGTTCCATGATGCAAGGATGCACATTCACATGTCAATCAATCATTTGAAACTCCTCTCTTTCGCTCATTCAAGCGTAACACTTCAAGTAAGTCAACATTACCTAAAATTTCATTCTTAGAACACAAGGGATAAGGTAAACACCCTCACACGATCCATTTGAACCTTATCGAAGCCTCACATGTTCATTCTTAACCCTTTAGATTATTCACACTGAAGTCTAACTCGAATACCCCACGGAGTCCTCATCGTTGATTCACCAGCTTAGGTCATGTTCTCAAGACTTATACTAACCTTAATCAGGTCCTAAGAAGTCTCTAAGGTCACCCAAAGGATCCCCTAGCTTCCCTCTTTCTTCCCCTACTTTCCCACAAAACTGATGGACGTCATCCCCTGACGTCGATCGATCCACGTCCATCAGAGCACTTTGATCTCTCACTCAGCCTACATCGATCGATCGATGTGACATCGTTCCCTCACATCGATCGATCGACGTCCATCAGGACACATCGATCTCTCCCTTCTATACATCGATCGATCCATGTACATCTGAAGCACATCAATCTCTCCCTCAACTATACATCGATCGATCGATGTACATCACTCTCTAACATGGATCGATCGATGTCATCGTTTTCCAGAATTTTCATTCTACGATTTCTGCAAAAACTGCAGATCTGACCCCCAATCGATTTCCAACTTCCTTCCAACCATTCCAAGCCTAATCTTCACTATCAATCCATCCTTAATTCACCAAAACAAAACCTTTCACATACAAATCAAGGATTCAAGCCTAAAACTCAAATTATCCATCAAAACAAACCCAAAAATCTCATCTTTTCACTCTCCCTTCCCTTCAACCGAAAATAGCAACAAAATAGGGTTCAAGGAATTGGGTTTTGCATGATCCCACATAATCAACAACAATAAAAAACGATTTCCAACGAATAGTGGCCAAATCCCAAAACCAAAACACATAAATCACATATAGATTCACGGAAAGAAACTACTTCATGGTGATCCATTTTGATATCAAAAATAGGCCTTTGTTTTCTTTCGCAAAATCATAGGAACTCACAAGTAGATTACTTGTCTTTGAGTATCCGAAGAAGATCCGAAGAACAAGCGAAGAATGGATCGAAAATATTCCCTAGGGTTGCAAGAGATGGAGAAATCGCCTAAGGAGAGGGGAGAAAAGGGCGTCGATGCTTTCCGATGAAATGAATCAGAAACTGACGTTCTGTCAGTTTTGATATGGGAAATGGTGAAATTGGAGTTTCTAAATTATATTTTATTATCTCATTTATCTTAAATAATTAAATTCTAATTTTTAATTCTAAATTAAATACTAATAAGTTCCAATATTTATTCCCTCAATGATTACCAATTAATTATAATATTTAATTCTTAATTCATTACCATTAATTGTCATTCCTTTTATCCTTTAATTATTCTACGGAGAGTGCGGGGCATAACATTCCACCCCCTTACAAAAAGTTTCGTCCTCAAAACTGATGTACGTTATTGGAAAAGATGTGGATATAACTCTTGCATTTGCTCCTCAAGCTCCCATGTGGCTTCACGCTCCGTATGATTACTCCATTGAACTTTGACGTAAGGAATCACGTGCTTGCGCAGGACTTGATCTTTCTTATCCACAATCTTCACTGGATGTTCTTCATATGTGACATCTTCTCTAACAACCAATGGTTGAGTCTCAAGGACATGGCTCAGGTCCGATACGTATTTCCTCAGTTGAGACACATGAAATACATTATGAACTTGCGACAAACTCGGAGGCAAAGCTAATCGATATGCTTTTTCACCAACTTTACCAAACACCTCGTATGGACCAATATATCGAGGGCTTAATTTGCCTTTCATCCCGAATCTCGCAACTCCCTTAGTAGGTGAGGCTCGTAGATAGACTTTCTCACCTTCCTCGAATTCCAAGGGTCGTCTTCTAGAATCGGCCCAACTCTTACTGCGATCTTGTGCCACCCTTAATCTTTCTCTTATAATCTTCACTTTGCCTATGTTTAGTTCAACCAATTCTGGGGCAGTGATTATCCGTTCCCCAACTTCGTCCCAACGAAACGGGGATCTACACTTCCGTCCATAGAGAGCCTCAAACGGTGCCATGCCGATTGCACTGTGGTGGCTATTATTGTATAATAACTCCATCAGCTTCAGCATACTATCCCAGTTTCCTTTAAAATCCAATGCACAAGCTCTCAACATATCTTCTAAAGTCTGGATTGTCCTCTCCGACTGTCCATCTATCTGAGGATGATAAGCGGTATTCATTCTTAGCTCGGTACCCATCGCTTTCTGGAAAGCCATCCAGAACTTAGAGGTGAACCTGGGATCACGGTCCGATACAATACTGACGGGAACTCCATGTAGACTCACAATGTTGTCCACGTACAAGTTCGTATGAGGTACTATGCGGCATAGCTAGGAAGTGTGCTGACTTCGTCAAACGATCCAAAATAACCCAAATCATGTCATTACCACTTTGGGTTCATGGTAATCCCATCACGAAGTCCATCGTCACGTGTTCATACTTCCATTCTGGGATTTCCAGTGGCATCATCAAACCACCAGGTCGTTGATGTTCCGCTTTAATCTGTTGGCATACTAGACACCTCTCAACGTACTCCGCGATATTCCTTTTCATCTCTATCCATCAATAATTCCTTTTGAGGTCCTTGTACATTTTTGTGCTTCTGGGGTGGATAGACATTCTCGAGTTATGTGCTTCGCGTAGCAATTCTCTTCGAATTTTATCATTAACTGGTACGCATAACCGATTCTGGAACCATAGACTTCCATCTTCTCTTGACTGTAAATCTTTTACTAGTCCCGTAGATAATTTGTCGCAGATTTCTCTCAGTGCTGCATCATCATACTGCGCTCCTTTAATTCTATCTACCAAGTCTGGACTGATAGACAGATCTGTAAGAACATTCGCCACTGAGTTCACCACATCGAGACCAAACTCCTCAATCTCCCTTTCCAATGGGGACTGTCTAGCATGACTAGACTTTTTGCTCAACGCATCTGCCATTCTATTTGCTTTACCCAGATGATAGTTGATGGTTAAGTCATAATCTTTGAGTAATTCCAGCCATCTTCTTTGTCTCATGTTAATCTCCTTCTGTGAGAATAAATATTTCAGGCTCTTGTGATCCGTGAACACTACACATTTCTCTACATACAAATAGTGCCTACAGATCTTAAGAGCAAATACTACAGCTACGAGCTCTAAGTCATGTGTCGGGCAGTTCTGCTCATATGGTTTCGACTGTCTCGACGCGTACGAAATAGCTCGTCCATTTTTCATCGAGACACAACCTATAAACAGAAAGTTAATTTTGTGGCAGACAGATATATATATAATATATTAATTGTAATGATATACATACCTAGTCCTTTCTTGGACGCATCACTATAGATCACGAAACCGTCATTGCCAAAGGGTTGTGCCAACAGTGGGGCCGTGGTCAATCTCTTCTTGAGCTCAGAAAAGCTCTGCTCGCATTCAGCAGTCCATTTGAACTTAGTCTTCTTCTGATTAAGTCGACTCAATGGAACTGCTATTGTCGAAAAGCCTTCAACAAACTTCCTATAGTAGCCTGCCAGGCCTAGGAAGCTTCTGACTTCAGTCACATTCTTAGGTCTTGGCCATTCAGTGATGGCTTCCACCTTCTTAGGATCCACTGAGATCCCATCTTCCGAAATTACATGACCGAGAAAGGCCACACTTCTTAGCCAAAATTCACACTTGCTGAATTTGGCATATAACTTCTGCTGCCTCAAAATTTCCAACACCACTCTTAGGTGTTCCGCATGGGATTGTTCATCAGGAGAGTAGACCAAGATATCATCGATGAACACCACCACGAATTGATCCAACTGTTCTTGGAACACGGTATTCATCAAGTCCATAAAAGCTACTGAGGCATTAGTCAATCCAAAAGGCATCACAAAAAACTCATAATGCCCATATCGAGTCCGAAAGGCTGTTTTAGGGACGTCACCTGCTTTCACGAGCAGCTGATGATATCCCTGAAGAAGGTCAATCTTTGAGAACCATCGGGCTCCCTTTAGTTGATTGAATAAATCCTCAATCCTTGGCAGAGGATATTTGTTCTTAATGGTGATTTTTGTTCAACTCTCGGTAATCAATACATAATCACATGCTGTCATCCTTCTTCTTCACAAATAATACCGGAGCCCCCCAAGGTGATACACTGGGTCGAAATAGCTTCTTATCCAACAACTCCTCTAGTTGTCCCTTCGGCTCCTTAAGCTCAGCTGGAGCCATTCTGTAAGGTGCTTTAGATATAGGTTCGGCTCCTAGGATCAAATTGATTTCGAACTCTACTTCTCTTGATGGCGGTACTCTCGGCAAATCATCTAGAAACACGTCTTTAAATTCATTGATCACTGGAATCTAATCTATGGAGGGAACCTCTTGCTTCGCGTCCAAAGCATACACCATAAGTCCCTCTGCTCCCTTCTTCAAAGCCTTGAAAGCCTTAATCGCCGTCAAATATATTTTCTTCAGGGCTTTCGTTAGCTTGGTGTTCCCTTGAACTGTCACTTCATTCATTTTGAAATCTTTGACAGTTACTAACTTTAGTCTGCAGTCGATATTGTCATGATACTTGGTCAGCCAGTCCATGCCCAATATCACATCGAAATCCCTCATCGCAATTGGGACCAATGTAACGAGAAATACCTTCCCATCCAACTCCAATTCACAATCTTTATAGTGGTGGTGTGAAACCAGTACTTGTTCACCAGCTGCCTGCACCTTGAAGGGGGTTTCAAGCCACTCGGGTAGACAATCAAGTTCTTTGATGAATCGCTTAGAGATGAACGAGTGACTCGCTCCACTATCAAACAATACGTTTGTAGGCACTTTATTCACTAAAATCGCACATAAACAGAAAGAGTGTAACACATAAAAATTTTCATGTAATGCACATCCACTTTCAACTTAAACGACTATAATTCAACTTAAACAACTAAGATTTTACTTAAATCGTACCTGTCACAACGTCAGTGCTCTCTTGCAATTCAGCGTCAGTCATGACATGTACCCTTGCGTTGGGTTTGCGCCTACCCCTTTGTTGCTGTGACGGCCCTGCTTCTCCCTGTGGCTTTTGCTTCCACTCGGGACAATCCTTGATCTTGTGGTCCATACCATATTTGAAGCAAGCCCCTGTTTTCTTCCAGCATTCCCCAACGTGATTATTCTGGCAGTGGGGACATATACCTGTAGTCGATTGGTCCGGCTGGCTTTGCTGCGGAGGTCGCTGGAACTGTACCATCTGACCTCTTCTAGGAATTTTGACCCATCGTCCAGGTCTACTTCCACTTCTCTCGTCCCTTGGCCTCTTGCTGGTGTCGTCACGAGCCTCTCTAGGCTGTGACCTACGCATATCACTTTCCACCTGATAACAGGCATCCAACATCTCCTCAAAAGTTTTCAGACTAGACCCTGCTATAGACGTCTGAATGCGGGGGTTCAACCCTTGCTCAAACTTGAGCATCTTCGTCCTGTTGTTTTCCAACACCATGGGCGTGAATTTTCCCAAGGCATGGAATCTATCAGCATAGTCAGAAGTAGACATCCGATCTTGCTCCAGCTTATCAAACTTCTCATCTTCTCCAATATAGCAGTTTCAGGTACGTAATAGTCCTTATAAGCCTCAAAAAATTGCCTCCACAAGATAGGGGGAGTCATCTTCGGCAGAATACCATTCCACCAGGCATTTGCTCTGCCACTCAGTAAGGGCGTGGTCATATCCACCTTAAGTTCTTCAGGCACTTGCACCAGCCTGAAGCATTTCTCTACTTCTTCCAACCAGAATTCTGCCACCTCTCGATCAGTGGTCCCTTCAAAAGTGGGGGCGTGCATCTTCCGCATTTCCCCAGTGTAATACCGTATACCATGCTGAGGTGGTGGTGCAGGAGGCTGCTGTTGCTGTTGAGCAACACTCTGTGCTATCAACGTTATAGCATCCATCAGGGCTTGAGGCATTACCATTTATGGTGGATGTGGGTTCTCATTTCCGTTGCCACCGTTTCCCTGGTTTTCTCTTCTGGGAGGCATTGTCTGCAAAATCAATGCTTATTAGAATTCAGTAATTCCAAAAGATAATCCTGAAAGCCCATATGCGTTGTACAGGACGGAACTCGTAAACTAAAAGAAAAATAACGCTTATTGATTAAATTTTATCGCACTCGCACACACCCAACCCAATTCATCCTACATCTACGATCAAGTACTTAGACCTATGGGTCAACTTAAGGTCAAAATCATAGCTTAAGACTCTATATGACATAACTTAGGTCTCCGAGGTAGATCTAAAGCCTAGGCTCTGATACCACCTGTAGCGCCCCAACCCGGACAACGGATCCGAACCGGTGCACCCGTCGTAGCCTACTGAGAAGACTACAAGACGTCTCATCTCTCAAATACACATCATCAATGACGTAAGAGAATAAGCACGGAGACACGTGCAAAATAAAATCTAAACCAATCAAAGCTATACTCCCCAAAACATAAGTAAATAAAACTGTTTATGGACGCAGCCATCTACATTCTCAAATGAACGAAGAAAACTGGAATAATAAGAAACAGTCTAGAACAATTCCCAATATGAACTCTAAACATCACATTCAGCCCACTCACCGTCTGTCATACCCTGTAAAATTTTAGTCTGGCTTTTAATAATTAGAAAACAATTTAGAATGTAATTTCAATAAAGGTATAGGTCATGAAGTTTAATTAGACAAAACATAGGGGGGGAAATAGACAAAAAGGGAAATTGAGGGAACTTGGCCAAATACCAAAAGTTGCCCAACTGCCTATGGGGGAATTTATACAACAATTGTATAGCCTCCCCATTATCCAGCCGTTGGTTAGTACACCAAAAGAGGAGAAGAAAACGACTGGAGGAGGGAAGAGAGAAGAGAAAAAGAGAAAGGAAGAAGAGGAGGAAGAAGAATTTGCGGTCAACCTAGGTTCAATCCTTACCAAAATTCTGCAGTATATTCGTAAGATTAACTAGAAACCAAGGCAAGTAATCTTTCTATATGCTTTACGCAAATTTTGATACTTTAGGCCCTATGTTCTTACAAAGAGAACACTTGGATCACACATTAGTGGCTTTGGTTTGCTTATGTTAAATGCTTTACTATATGTAATTGTTGTTGTTGTTGATTGAGGAAAGCTATGTTCTTTGGGCTAATATTTGAAACGGTTATGTTGTGTGCTTCGTTGTTAAATATGCCCATAAGAGTGTTGTACGTAATGTGTTTATTGTCTTGATATAAGTTCGTAAGTTTGGTAATTACACCTTAGTTGTTTTGAGAGTGTTTGCAAGGGGGAAGGACGGATGTTGGCTTGGTTGTAGACTTGTTGTGTTGGAAGGTGTGAAGATATCTAGAGAAGCTTGTGGATGATAGAAGGTTTAGAGTGGATACTAGTTTGCATGTTTAAGAATCAAATCATGAAAGTTGTTTGTTAAGCATGATGAATCAAGGTGCTAAGATTGATCTTGAGGTGTTGAACATGAAAGGGGTTGAAGAAGGAAGGAGATGGGAGGAAGTTACTGCAGTTCTGAACCGTCAGAACACTTCGAACACCTACATTAGGCGCTTCATTTCACATTAGGCGCTTCATGTAGGCGTTCGATATATATGACACATCCCCGAATACTTCGAACGCCTAGTATAGGCGCCCCATGTCCACATTAGGAGCCTCATGTGGCGTTCGAAGTATACTGGAAGTCTTTTTGACCCTTTAGGCGCCCTATGTATGTGTAGTAACTCTATACACTTCGTGTGAACATAACATGCAAGGGTATTTGAGGTGTAATTGAGGTATAGATGGTAAGTTCGACTAAGTAAGAGTAAGATTGAATCCCAAGTGAATTAGTGAGACGAACGGACTTGGAAAGATACGAACGTGGAGTGATTGAGGTGCAAGACCGTATACTTGATATGTATGATGTATGTGTGTATGTTACATGTTTGATACGAAGTTTCATGAGCATCTTGCATCATGACATGGGCACTTGCATTTGACTTGAGAATTGCTTTGCGAAAGAACATGTGTTTACAAGAGAAGTTTAAAGTTTTCGAAAGGCAAACTATGGCTGCTGGTTGATCACAGGGTATAAAAGTCACGCCTGCGAAAGCAGGGTAAAAAAGCGTGACCCGTGAATCAACAGCAGGGTATAAAATATTTTATGGGGCCGTGGACCTATCAGCACGGATATATGATATATGTAATGGGGTCGTGGACCTATCAGCACAGATATATGATGTATGTAATGGGGTCGTGGACCTTTCAGCACGGGGTATAAAGTTATATGTTATGGGGCTATGGACCTTTCAGCATGGGGTATAAAGTTCTGTTTGATGTGGACTGATCACCCACAGGGTATAAAGTTCTGCTACGCGAAGAATATGATAAGAAGAGTTATGAAATGTTTTGTAAAATGGCATGCATGACATGTTTATGAAAGAGGACATATGCATGGGTGTTGTGTGTGGTTTTAAAGAAGTACATGCATCATGATACACGAAGCATAAGATTTGATATGCAAGAAATGTGACTAGCTTATGACTTGCTTACGTGATATGTTGTTTTAGTACATGTGTGTTCTCGTATCCGTGTATCATTTATGTGTTTTATCTGCTTTGAGGAATTCTTATAAAGATGCTATTTGCTAACCCGAGCACCTTATTTTGGGCAATGACTTATACACTGGTGACTCGTCGTATGTGATCCCGTAAGGTGTATAGACGGGTTACTTGCTGGCGATATTTTTGTTGGACCGTGCACCTGCAATAAACACCACTAGAGGGGGGGTGAATAGTGGTTAGCGGAAATTACACTACAACCCTTTGTTAAAATCCCTTTTGAAAACAGAATCTGAAACCACCTCAGATTCAGAACCCGTTTTCCAAAAATTATGAAACTTTTCAGAATTTAACTTTAATGAGCTAACAAGACTCTATCCAAAAATCAGACAAAAATAAGATCGTTTGACCCTTCAAATAAATAAAAAGATTCAGATGGTCAATCTGGACAGAATTGGACAGAATGTTGCTGATTTTGCAAAACGTGTTTCTCTTTGAATACTCAACCAAAAAAAGGTTGATCTCTATATCAAAACACTTCTTAGGATGTGTAGATGAAGTTTCCAAAAGGCCCTGACCTTAACCAACTCTTGAAAAATACAGAATTTAAGTTTTCTCAAAACTGGTCAGATTGCATCCAGATTGGAGCAGTTATCTTGCAAAGACTGAAAGACTAACTTTCCCTTGCTCATATCAAGTGATTCTTGTTGCAAATGAAAGCTAACAGTCTGAAGTATAACTCCACCAAAAATCACGAATTTTGAAAATATTTAGCTATTTTTTCAAATTGTGAGAAGTTGTGTGAAAACTGCAGTCAAAAATGGGCAGAAAACAGAAATAAAGAAACAAGAGAAAAACACCGAGAATTTATCCTGGTTCGGTCAATGTGACCTACTCCAGTCCCAAGGAACACCTTTCCTTGGATTTCACTATGGTATGAACCAAATTACAACAAGAACCAAGCTTGATCCTTGGGTTAAACACCAACCCTATTCAAGACTTGGATGAACACCTTTATGCAACTCTTGGTTGCAACACCTCTATCACCTATTGATGTAGCCTTATAGATTTGGCTAATCAATCTTACAAATAAGACACAAGAAGGTGTGTATAGTGTAGCTGGACAACAACTAGAAATGGAACACCTTAGCTACACAAAGTATGAACGAAAATATGAGAAGAGAATAGCAAGACAACAATCTTCAATTTTTGCTTTCAAGTGTGTGTCTTCTCTTCTTCACCTTTTCTCCTATTTATAGTGTGAATAGATGGCATATTCTCTCCAACTTTTAGACCATGTGATGACTGAGAATTTTGAATTAAAGCACCTCCATAATCATCTCCAACAACCTTGTCTCCATTACATTCAAATTTGAACTTTCAAGTTGGCAACTTTTGCCAACTAGCTTGTTTTTGAATTTTCCACTTGTCCAAAAGTCATAAAATGAGTACACCACCTTCTCCACCTGTTTATGGACGTTTTTGATGTTGTATTTATGTATACCAACTCAAATTTTGTGAATAAAAAATAATGAATAAGTGTTGACAAGATTATGTCAACATATAACACCAAAATTCATACTTTTTTCTCCTTTACATATTGTGATGAATCTTGCACCAAGGACTCCTTGTAATCTCTAAAAGATGATGATTAATATCCTCTTATAACATATATAAGAGGGTCTTCAAGAAAAAATAGAATGTGACATCTCAAATCGTCACATATCTAGCTATAGTCAATAATATCACCGGTTGAGAGAATAAGATATAAGATCACCATATAATCTTCAAAATAATAATAACACAGCTCCAGAATGAAGATAATAATATGCTCAAGAGATTCCTTGAGTGAAAATACCAAAAATACCCTTGGGGTTAAAATGACCAAAATACCACTTGTGTGAGAAAACTCCAGAAATGCCCCCGATGGTCAGAAATAATCATAATACCACCTTTGTCATGATAACCAAGATAATAATATGCATTTGAAATATTTTTCACCATATGATGTTCCTACAAAACTTAAAATACCAATTTTGCCCTTTTTGGTAAGTTGTAGAAACTTCCAAGGCACGTTAGTCACAAGACAATAATAATTACCAAAAACACATAATAAGCACATAATGAGCATGTATAAATCATGTACAAATGAAAACAACCATTTTATCACATTTTAGAAAATTATTTCTAAAAACTCTAGACATCGATCGATCGAAGTGCCTCAGCTTCATAGATCGATGTCTCACATAAAGGTTCAGGTTTTGTCTCTAACCTACATCGATCAATCGAAGTGAGAGTTCGATGTACATTGATCGATCGATGTGTCTTAGGTTTAGAGATCGATGTCTCACAGAAAGGTCTTAAACTTTTCTGCCTTACACAGATCGGTCGATGTGAGAGATCTATGTACATAGATCGATCGATGTATTGTCCCGTGGCGTAGGCCGGTGGGCGTAGGCCGGGTGGGCCAAGTCACAGTCGAATGCCGTGGGCGCTTGTGTGCTGAATGCACTATAAGGCTAGGGTATGCGCATCTCCTGTCACCAATTGGTTTTGGGAGAGATGGTAGCGCCTGAGGTCCTACAAATGGTATCAGAGCAAGGTCACGGGTTCGATTCCCAGCGGGAGCAATTGCTGAGGGGGAGATTATTGGGTGCATCAATTGTCCCGTGGCGTAGGCCGGTGGGCGTAGGCCGGGTGGGCCAAGACACAGTCGAATGCGTGGGCGCTTGTGTGCTGAATGCACTATAAGGCTAGGGTATGCGCATCTCCTGTCACCAATTGGTTTTGGGAGAGATGGTAGCGCCTGAGGTCCTACAATTTTCGCTAAGAACAGATACTCTATTTCCTTTTCAGGTGAGCCAGAATATGAACTGATATTCGTCGAGGACGATGGCGAGTGGGCTCAATGGGATGATGGACATGGAAGTAGATAGATGCTTGGTTACTTTCTTTAAGTTGGGAAACTTGATGTTTATTATGCTGTACTGGGGGATATGTTAGACAGTTGATGGAACACCTTTTATTTCTGTTGTATTTTCTAGTTACATCAATGATGTTGAAGTTTTAAATTTTACGACGTTTCCGCTGATTTATCTTACGACATGAATGATGTACGCTTGATCTGCTTTGACGCTTCGTAGTTCTCATAGTAGACTACGGCGAGTGCACTGGTTCCGATGACAGTTTCGGGCTGGGGCGCTACAGGTGGTATCAGAGCCTAGGCTTCAGATCTATCTCGGAAACTTAGGTTCATTATCTTTTAGCAAATTAAGATATGATTGTCCCTTAAGTTTGATCCTTAGATATAAGTGTTGATTTCTTTAGAGTTTTAGTATGATCAGGGTTGGGTGTGTGTGAGCGCGCTTAGCATTTAATTTTTGCATTAATATTTTATTTTATACCCCACCCATTCTTGTGCATTCAAGCTTTCAGTAACATCTTGTATTTACTGAATGCTAATGCAATGTTGACCTTTCAGAGAAAATGCCTCCAAGAAGAGAGAACACAGGAAGCTCTGGCAATGGACAGGAGAACCAGCCACCACAAGTGGTTTTACCCCAGGTGCTCACTGATGCACTAACGGTGATCGCACAAGGATTTTCTCAGCAGCATCAGCCTCTGCCGCCTCCACCACCACAGCACAATATCTGGTTCTTCTACGGAGAGATGAGGAAGGTGAGAGTTCCGGAGTTCGGAGGATGTACTGATCCGGAGGAGGCTCAACATTGGTTGGCTGAAGGGGAGAAATGTTTTCGATTAGTGCAAGTGCCGGAGGAAATAAAGGTTGATGTGGCCACACCCCTTCTAAGTGGCAACGCTGGTGAATGGGGGGACAGAATGGTGTTGAGGATGACCCCACCAATCTCATGGGCACAGTTTTGTGATGTTTTCCTAAAGTATTACGTACCGGAGACTGCAATATTGGAAAAGATAAGAGCGTTTGACAGGTTGGAGCAAGGAAGGATGACGGTGTTGGAGTATGCGGATCATTTTCATGCCTTGGGTAAGTTTGCCCCGACGATTATGTCTGATAATCGCCTTAAGATGACGAAGTTAGAGAGGGGTTTGGACTCGAGGATACAGTCGGCAATAGTCAACGCAGGAATGAAAACTTACGAGGACATGTTGGATGCATGTTTTCGGGTTGAGAGCGATTTCCGCAGAGTAGCGGCAAGAGCGGCTAGTGCAGGAGGGTGTGATAAAGGCAAAAGGCCAAGAGATGATGTGAGAGTTGGTGGAAGACCCGGACGTTGGGTCAAGATTCCGAAAAGAGGCCCAGTTGGAAATTTTCAGAGACTCCCACCCCAGAATCCAGTAGTTCAGCAGGCTATAGGAGTTTGTCCACATTGCAACAAGAATCATGTCGGAGAGTGTAGAAAGGTGGTTAGAGCATGCTTCCGATGCGGTCAAGTAGGTCACATGATTAGGGACTGCCTGTAGTGAAGAAAAACATTCCTGGAGAGGCAGCTCAGCAGCCGAGAGCAAAGCCACGAGCAAATGCCCGTGTACATCTCATGACGGATACTGATGTGCAGGAGGCTACCGATGTAGTAGCAGGTACCATTTAAACTAAGTTTAAATCCTTAATGAATTAAGTATTTACATGGCCTTAGGTGCGATTTTAGTAAATAAGGTACCTGCTAACGTGCTCTTTGATAGCGGCGCAAGCCACTCGTTCGTAGCAAAGAGATTCACTAAACACCTTGGTAGTTTGCCTGAGTGGTTAGAAACTCCGTATCGCGTTCAAGCGGCCGGATATCAAATTATGGTTTCGTATCATCAGTACCGGGATTGCGAATTAGAGTTTGAAGGGCAAACATTCTCCGCCACACTGATCCCTATTCAGATGTATGACTTTGACGTGATATTGGGAATGGACTGGTTGGCCAAGTATCATGCCAGCATTGACTGTCGATTGAAGCAAGTGACAGTCAAGAGTGCTAAGATGGATGAGGTAATGTTTCAAGGAGATACGGAACGAAAGAAAGTTCCCAAGAAGGTATATGTGTCCGTTGCACAAGCACGCAAAGACTTGAGGAAGGGTGCTGAGTGATTTCTAGTGTATGCCATGGATGCTACTCAGGAAGTACCGTCCATTGAGCAAATTCCAGTGGTTAATGAATTTCTTGATGTGTTTCTGGGAGATTTACCAGGAGTACCACCCCCGAGGGAAGTCGAGTTCGAGATAAACTTGGTTCTAGGAACTGAACCTATCTCTAAAGCCCTTTATAGAATGGCTCCGGCAGAGTTGAGAGAGTTGAAGGAACAACTGCAGGAGTTATTAGACAAGAAGTTTATCCGCCCTAGTGTATCGCCCTGGGGAGCACCTGTTTTGTTTGTAAAAAAGAAAGATGGTAGCATGAGACTTTGTATCGATTATAGAGAGTTGAATAAAGTTACCATCAAGAATAAGTATCCCCTTCCACGAATTGAGGATCTATTTGACCAGCTCAAGGGTGCTAAAATCTTCTCTAAAATTGATCTCCGATCAGGGTATCATCAGTTGCGAGTGAAGGCCGAGGACATCGCAAAGATAGCCTTTCGCACAAGATATGGCCATTATGAGTTTTTGGTGATGCCGTTTGGATTAACAAATGCCCTTGCAGCTTTTATGGACCTTATGAATACTGTCTTTCGAGAACAGTTGGACAAGTTTGTAGTGGTATTCATAGATGATATTCTGGTGTATTCTCCTGACGAACAAACTCAGGCTGAGCATTTGAGAACCGTTCTAGGTATTTTGAGGCAGAAACAACTATACGCTAAGTTTAGCAAGTGTGAGTTTTGGTTAAGAAGTGTGGCTTTTCTGGGTCACGTGATATCAGAAGAGGGGATCGCTGTTGACCCGAAGAAAGTGGAAGCTATAACAGAATGGCCTAGACCTACCAACGTCACCGAAGTGCGAAGTTTCTTGTGTCTAGCGGGGTATTACAGAAAGTTTGTTGAGGAATTCTCAAGGATAGCCGTACCTCTCAGTCGCCTTACTCAAAAGAAGTCCAAGTTTGAGTGGACGGCGGAATGTGAGCAAAGCTTCACGGAGCTTAAGAAGAGGTTAACGACAGCTCCAGTATTGGCTCAACCCTCCGGAACTGATGGGTTTGTGATTTATAGTGATGCATCGAAGAACGGTTTAGGTACGTAAACTATAGTATAAGGTTATGATCTTGCATACCAATTAAGTTTAGACTAATACCTTGTTTGTAGGTTGTGTTTTGATGCAAAACGAACGAGTTATTGCATATGCCTCAAGACAGCTAAAGCCTTATGAGCAAAACTACCCAACACACAATCTTGAACTTGCCGCAGTTGTATTCGCCTTAAAGATTTGACGGCACTATTTATATGGAGAAAAGTGTGCGGTATTCACGGACCACAAGAGTTTAAAGTATTTATTCTCTCAGAAAGAATTAAACATGAGGCAGCGGAGATGGTTGGAGTTGCTAAAAGACTATGATTTGACAATCCATTACCACCCAGGAAAGGCTAATAAAGTGGCAGATGCGTTAAGTAGGAAGTCCAGCCATGCGCGACAATCACCATTGGAAAGAGAGATAGAGGAATTCGGTTTAGATTTGGTTGACTCCACAGTGAACGCTTTGACAACATTGACTATCACACCAAGTTTGGTTGATCGGATAAAGGAGGCTCAGAAGATTGATAAGACCCTCAGTGAAATAATGGAAAGGGTGAAACATAGTCAAGCTGAAGGATTTCGGACCAAAGAGGATGGGAGCTTATGGTTTAAAGAAAGACTATGCGTACCTGATGTTGACGAACTTAGAAAGGAAATTTTGCAAGAAGCTCATAGTTCGAGGTTATCAATACACCCTGGTAGCACCAAGATATATAGAGATCTCAAGCAATATTATTGGTGGTCCGGAATGAAACGACATGTTACTGAATTTATAGAAAGGTGCTTAGTTTGTCAACAAGTCAAGGCGGAACACCAATGACCTGGTAGATTGTTGATGCCATTAGAAATTCCAGAATGGAAATGGGAACATGTCACGATGGATTTCGTAGCTGGTTTACCAAAGACAAGAAGTGGATACGACATGATTTGGGTCATCATGGATCGTTTAACAAATTCTGCCCATTTCCTACCCGTTTCAAGTGAAGCACCTCTTGACAAGTGGTGAATTTATATATGGAGAATATTGTTAGTTTGCATGGTGTTCCAGTAAGTATAGTGTTTGACCGAGATTCACGGTTTACATCCAAGTTTTGGACAGTGTTCCAGAAAGCCATGGGTATGGAATTAAGGTTGAGTACGTCGTATCATCCCCAAACCGATGGACAGTCTGAGCGGACTATTCAGACCTTGGAAGATATGCTAAGGGCTTGCGTTTTGGATTTTAAAGGGAGTTGGGATGGAATGGTAAAGCTAATGGAGTTTTCATATAACAACAGTTACCACAGCGCAATTGATATGGCTCCTTTTGAAGCTTTCTATGGAAGGAAATGTAGGTCCCCGGTTTATTGGGACGAAGTAGGCGTGAGGACCATCACCGGACCTGAACTATTGGAGAAAACGCTAGAAAAGGTGAGAATCATCCGGGAAAGACTCAAGGCGGCTCAGGATCGCAATAAGAGTTGGGCAGATTCCAAACGACGACCATTGGAATTTAATGTGGGTGAAAAAGTCTATTTGAGGGTATCACCTACGAAGGGCGTTATGAGGTCTGGAGTAAAAGTCAACTAAGCCCTCGTTTTATTGGTCCTTACGAAATACTTGAGAAGGTGGGAGCCTTGGCATATAGGTTAGCATTACCTCTGGTGTTGGCGCAAGTTCACAACGTATTCCACGTGTCACAATTAAGGAAGTACGTGGCGGATCCAAGTCATGTACTTGAAGCCCAACCTTTGGAACTCAAGGATGATGTTACATACGAAGAGATACCCGTGAAAATTGTCGACCGAAAGGACCAAGTGTTGAGGAAGCGGGTGATCCCTCATGTGAAGGTTCAGTGGAGAAATCACACGGAACGTGAGGCCACTTGGGAACTCGAAGAACAGATGCGGGAGAAGTATCCGCAACTTTTCAACTAAGGTACGTAAGTTTCGAGGACGAAACTTATTGTAAGGGGGGTGGAATGTCACACCCCATAGAATTTTAGTCCGGCTTTTAATAATTAGAAAACAATTTAGAATGTAATTTCAATAAAGGTATAGGTCATGAAGTTTAATTAGACAAAACATAGGGGGAAATAGACAAAAAGGGAAATTGAGGGAACTTGGCCAAATACCAAAAGTTGCCCAACTGCCTATGGGGGAAGTTATAAAACAAATGTATAACCTCCCTATTATCCAGCCGTTGGTTAGTACACCAAAAGAGGGGAAGGAAACGCCTGGAGGAGGGAAGAGAGAAGAGAAAAAGAGAAAGGAAGAAGAGGAGGAAGAAGAAATTTCGGTCAACCTAGGTTCAATCCTTACCAAAATTCTGCAGTACATTCGTAAGATTAACTAGAAACCAAGGCAAGTAATCTTTCTATACGCTTGACGCAAATTTTGATACTTTAGGCCCTATGTTCTTACAAAGAGAAAACTTGGATCACACATTAGTAGCTTTGGTTTGCTTATGTTAAATGCTTTACTATATGTAATTGTTGTTGTTGTTGATTGAGGAAAGCTATGTTCTTTGGGCCAATATTTGAAACGGTTATGTTGTGTTCTTCGTTGTTAAATATGCCCATAAGAGTGTTGTACGTAATGTGTTTATTGTCTTGATATAAGTTCGTAAGTTTGGTAATTACACCTTAGTTGTTTTGAGAGTGTTTGCAAGGGGGAAGGGTGGATGTTGGCTTGGTTGTAGACTTGTTGTGTTGGAAGGTGTGAAGATATCTAGAGAAGCTTGTGGATGATAGAAGGTTTAGAGTGGATACTAGTTTGCATGTTTAAGAATCAAATCATGATAGTTGTGTGTTTAGCATGATGAAAGGGGTTGAAGAAGGAAGGAGATGGGAGGAAGTTACTGCAGAAAAACTGCAGTTCTGAACCGTCAGAACACTTTGAACACCTACATTAGGCGCTTCATGTCACATTAGGCACTTCATGTAGGCGTTCGATGTATACGGCATATCCCCGAACACTTCGAACGCCTAGTATATGCGCCCCATGTCCACATTAGGCGCCTCATGTGGCGTTCGAAGTATACTGGAAGTCTTTTTGACCCTTTAGGCGCCCTATGTATGTGTAGTAACTCTATACACTTCGTGTGAACATAAAATGCAAGGGTATTTGAGGTGTAATTGAGGTATAGATGGTAACTTCGACTAAGTAAGAGTAAGATTGAATCCCAAGTGAATTAGTGAGACGAACGGACTTGAAAAGATACGAACGTGGAGTGTTTGAGGTGCAAGACCGTATACTTGATATGTATGATGTATGTGTGTATGTTACATGTTTGATACGAAGTTGCATGAGCATCTTGCATCATGACATGGGCACTTGCATTTGACTTGAGAATTGCTTTGTGAAAGAACATGTGTTTACAAGAGAAGTTTAAAGTTTTCGAAAGGCAAACTATGGCTGCTAGTTGATCGCAGGGTATAAAAGTCACGCCTGCGAAAGCTGGGTATAAAAGCGTGACCCGTGAATCAACAGCAGGGTATAAAATATTTTATGGGGCCGTGGACCTATCAGCACGGATATATGATATATGTAATGGGGCCGTGGACCTATCAGCACGGATATATGATGTATGTAATGGGGCCGTGGACCTTTCAACACGGGGTATAAAGTTATATGTTATGGGGCCGTGGACCTTTCAGCACGGGGTATAAAGTTCTGTTTGCTGTGGACTGATCACCCACAGGGTATAAAGTTCTGCTACGCGAAGAATATGATAAGAAGAGTTATGAAATGTTTTGTGAAATGACACGCATGACATGTTTATGAAAGAGGACATATGCATGGGTGCTGTGTGTGGTTTTAAAGAAGTACATGCATCATGATACACGAAGCATAAGATTTGACATACAAGAAATGTGACTAGCTTATGACTTGCTTACGTGATATGTTGTTTTAGTACATGTGTGTTCTCGTATCCGTGTATCATTTATGTGTTTTATCTGCTTTGAGGAATTCTTATAAAGATGCTATTTGCTAACCCGAGCACCTTATTTGGGCAATGACTTATACACTGGTGACTCGACGTGTGTGATCCTGTAGGGTGTATAGACGGGTTACTTGCTGGCGATATTTTCGCTAAGAACAGATACTCTATTTCCTTTTCAGGTGAGCCAGAATATGAACTGATATTCGTCGAGGACGATGGCGAGTGGGCTCAATGGGATGATGGACATGGAAGTAGATAGATGCTTGGTTACTTTCTTTAAGTTGGGAAACTTGATGTTTATTATGCTGTACTGGGGGATATGTTAGACAGTTGATGGAACACCTTTTATTTCTGTTGTATTTTCTAGTTACATCAATGATGTTGAAGTTTTAAATTTTACGACGTTTCCGCTGATTTATCTTACGACATGAATGATGTACGCTTGATCTGCTTTGACGCTTCGTAGTTCTCATAGTAGACTACGGCGGGTGCACTGGTTCCGATGACAGTTTTGGGCCGGGACGCTACACCGTCGTCCTCTATGAAAATCATATCATATTCGGGCTCATCTGAAGAACAACAGGGTAGAACCCTTAGCGAAAAACGCTAGCAAGTAACCCGCTTATAAGACATACGAGATCAACACATGGCAAGACATGAGTAATATCTATATCAAGGGTGACGGGGAACGTGCCTTGTATAATTTCAAGAACGTAGGTTACCAGCGTAACAAAACAAGAACAGTAATTCATAAGCAACCAACAGTTCAATAACAATCCACTTACAAATCCACCATACCATAACGACTCACGTGATGCATGACAATTCAAAATATGCACTACACTACACAGTCACAATTGCTTATGCAAATACTTTCCAAAATAGTGCAATGCATGTCATAATGTCCGGTCGCGTAACTTTATACCCTGTGATGGGTCAAAGCTTGTCTTTATACCCTGTGACATATCACAGCTTAACTTTATACCCTGTAATGTTCCATAGCTTGTCTTTATACCCTGTGTCACATTACAGCTCACTCTATACCCTGTGATGGTTACAGCTTGTCTTTATACTCTGTAACGCATCACAGCTCATTTCGCAAACTTTATACCCTGTGCCAAGGCACAACTCTTATCAAATCATAATGCAAATGCAAGTGCCATGATGCAGGGATGCACATTCACATGTCAATCAATCATTTGAAAAACCTCTCTTTCGCTCATTCAAGCGTAACACTTCAAGTAAGTCAACATTACATAACTTTCATTCTTAGAACACAAGGGATAAGGTAAACACCCTCACACGATCCATTTGAACCTTATCGAAGCCTCACCCGCTCATTCTTAACCCCTTAGATTATTGACACTGAAGTCCAACTCGAATATCCCACGGAGTCCTCATTGTTGATTCACCAGCTTAGGTCGTGTTCCCAAGACTTATACTAACCTCAATCAGGTCCTAAGAAGTCTCTAAGGTCACCCAAAGGATCCCCTAGCCTCTCTCTTTCTTCCCCTACTTTCCCACAAAACTGATGGACATCAGCCCCTGACGTCGATCGATCCACGTCCATCAGAGCACTTCGATCTCTCATTCTGCCTACATCGATCGATCGATGTGACGTCGTTCTCTCATATCGATCGATTGACGTCCATCAGGACACATCATTCTCTCCCTCACTATACATCAATCGATCCACGTACATCTGAAGCACATCAGTCTCTCCCTCAACTATACATCGATTGATCGATGTACGTCAGTCTCTGACATCGATCGATCGATGTCATCGTTTTCCAGAATTTTCATTCTACGATTTCTGCAGAAACTGTAGATCTGACCTCCAATCGATTTTCAACTTCCTTCTAACCATTCCAAGCCTAATCCTCACTATCAATCCATCCTTAATTCACCAAAACAAAACCTTTCACATACAAATCAAGGATTCAAGCCTAAAACTCAAATTATCCATCAAAACAAACCCAAAAATCTCATCTTTTCACTCTCCCTTCCCTTCAACCGAAAATAGCAACAAAATAGGGTTCAAGGGATTGAGTTTTGCACGATCCCACATAATCAACAACAATAACAAATGATTTCCAACGAATAGTGGCCAAATCCCAAAACCAAAACACATAAATCACATATAGATCCATGGAAAGAAACTACTTCATGGTGATCCATTTTGATATCAAAAATAGGCCTTTGTTTTCTTCCGCATAATCGTAGGAACTCATAAGTAGATTACTTGCCTTTGATTATCCGAAAAAGATCCGAAGAACAAGCGAAGAATGGATCGAAAATCTTCCCTAGGGTTGCAAGAGATGGAGAAATCGCCTAAGGAGAGGGGAGAGAAGGGCGTCGATGCTTTCTGATGAAATGAATCAGAAACTGACGTTCTGTCAGTTTTGATATGGGAAAGGGTGAAATTGGAGTTTCTAAATTATATCTCATTATCTCATTTATCTTAAATTATTAAATTCTAATTTTTAATTCTAAATTAAATACTAATAAGTTCTAATATTTATTCCCTCAATGATTACCAATTAATTATAATATTTAATTCTTAATTCATTACCATTAATTGTCACTAATCTCATTTAATTTTTTTATCCTTTAATTATTCTACGGAGAGTGCGGGGCATAACAACTACCATTCTCCTATTTCCATGATATACTTTTCTATTCCATGTGAGTACAAACAAATAGCATGCATGTATCAATATACCAAAGGAGATGAACATTGGCTTGTTTATTAATCTAATACACACATATTTCTACCATTTTCATCTAAGTGTAGAAATCATAGAAAAAGTGCCTTCTTTTGGACACACGCCGAATGGATATGGAGGTGACCAAGTTCCATCTTGCATGTTAGATTCAAGTAGTGTTCTAAGCTCTCTTGATGATCTCATTCAACATAAGAGCACATGCATCAATAAATTCTACATGCAATCCATTTTTCATATCATTCAACTTAGAGATCCTAATTTTTGCATGCATGCATGGGCCATTTTAAATTAATGATCCATCTTAACTTAAATTCTAATTCTCTTGAAGGAACTAGGAAGAAATACTTGCCTTGGTAGCTTGAATCTTATTCTAAGAGGTAAAAGATTTCTTCTTAGATACCTAGCTTGGAGGTCTCGGCCTTGAAGGCCAAAAGGAAGAAAGAATTAGTCTTGCTTGAGGAAAGAAGAGTATAAATATTCTAAGATTAATCTTAGATGAACTTTACCTTGAATTTGGCTTGAGATTCTTCACTTATGAAGTTGAGAAGCTTCTCTTACTCCCTTGTTGAAGCCTACGTTTTGGAGAGTCAAATGAGAGGCATAAAGAGTCCTCGAGCAGGAGATGAGGATAAAGGAAAAAGGATATAAAGAGTGAAGAGGGTGTTCTTACCTAAAGTGAAACTTGATGATGGCTTGCAAAAGGAAGAATTTCCTTGTTCCTTAGCTATGCTCTTACGGTTGGAGGATGGAGAAGAGGAGAAAAACTTTGGTTTCTAGAGAGAGAGGAAAAGTGGGGTGAATATTTGGAGAGTGAAGCTTTGAGAGTGAATCTTGAAAGAAGAGAGCAAGGAATGAAATAGAGACTTGGCCCAAATTATTCTTATGGCCGAAATCTAAAAGGTGGAAGAAAGAGTGGAGGAGTTCTTCATCATGTGTTGGAGTTGGAGGAATAAAATGATGAATGTTGTAAATGTTGTATGAAATTCCCTTGGGGAAAGGAAGTGGCTTGGAAGGAAAGAATAAAGAAAAGGAAAATGATAGAGAAAGCATGTGATGGAATAATTTGCATGAATGTTGAGTGGTTAGAAATTTGGTGGTGTAAGACAATTTTTGTCTTCCTTGTCTTCTTACTTGGCTGAAATTTATGCATGTGGTGGTGGAGAATGTTTAGTCATCTTACCTTATGGAATAGAGGAAGGGAGGAAGAAGAAATATTTAAGGCTCACATGTCATCTTATTGGTTGCAAGAGAGGCATAAGAGGACAAAAGAGTGAAATGAGTAAAGGTCACTTTCTACCTCTTTCTTACCTTGGGGGGATGTCTTGGGAAGGAAAAAGAAAACATGATGTGAAAGGTGCATAAGTGGGAGTATGGAGAAAGATTCTTCTCTCCTTGTTTTGCATGGACCGAATTCTAAGGTGGGGAGAAAGAGTGCAAGAATCATTTTTCTTGTCTTGAAGTTGGAAAGAAATGACAAGAGTTGTAGGAATGCATGTCCTTCTATTGGTTGAAGTAATTTAAGGGTGTAAGATAAAGTAGTAAGGATGACATAAAAAGGAAAAGAAAGAACAAGTGGTTGTCTTACTCCCTTACTTGTAGTATGGCCGAAATTAAAAGAATTAGGGAGTGGGGTTCCATCATTTTTCATTGGTTGGGAAATCAGTGTGTAAGAATTATCACCATGCATGTAATGTGATTAGGAGGTGGTCTTACATATTGTAAGAATGGAAACGATAGAAGAATATAAAAATAAAGTGGAAGACTTTGTAATTGGTGGGTAAGGCATGCATAAAATGCCATTGGTTGAGGATATGAGGTGGAGAAAATAAATAAAAGTGAATAAAGTAAAATGGAAGACAAGTTTGTCTTAGTCAAGGGGGTGGGTTGGGAAGAATTTTAATCATGAGATGGAATTTTGGGAGGAGAAATGGGAAGTTGGTAAGACATGCATGTTAGATGAGTGGAGAATGAAGTTTGCATGTCTTGAATATTGAGATGTTTCTTGGATTGATGGTTGAGAAGATGATAGAATAATATTTCTCCATTTTGGATACTCCTTAGCCGAAATTTGCTAGGTTCAGTGGAGAATTTACATCATCATGTCTTATGGTAAAGAAAAAGAAAGGGTGAAATTGATTTGAGCATGAAATGCAATTGGTTGGAGAAAAGGTGGGGAGGATTAAATAATGGGAAATGGAGTAACAAATTGCAAGACTATTTTGTCTTACACTAAGGGGGTAGGGCGGTTTTGGAGGTGATAGTGGGGTGGAGGTTACTACCTTGTTATTTCCTTTTTCTTTTAATTCAAGTCTTATAAAATTGTACTATTCTTGGTATACCTATTTAATTATTCTTATGTCTTTTGGGATATTTTAATAACTTTTTAAGTTTCATTTGGGTGCACTTATACATATTATACCAAGTGCAGTTCAAAGATCGCACTTAAATTCTGGTGGAAATTCCTCTGTTTTCTTTTCAACTAGCCCGGGGGTGCGGGTCGTAACAACTAGTCCCTTCGTGTTTCATTTCTAGAATTCTCCACATCTCTTAGGCGCTAGAGCAATTAGACATGTAATTTGACTCACTTTTACTCAGCCTGTTTAACAGTAGTTGCATGGCTTTAGCATTTATACTCAATTTCTTTTTGTCATCACTAGTATACTCTTGTTTCGGTTTTATGACCTCTAGTGTGACACCATCAATAGTAGATACCTTAGAGGGAACAAAGGAACCATCTTCTATAGTTGACCACAAATCAATATCAATAGCCATAAGAAAAAGTTCATTCTAAGTTTCCATTGGATAAATGACTCACCATCAAAAAGAGGAGGCCTTTGACTCGGCATATCTTCTTGCTCGGTTTTGTAGCTAGTGATTGCCATTTCACTAAGATTGTTGGATCTCCTTCGTGAGTGTGCCTGCGCTCTGATACCACTTGTAGGACATGTATAGCACCACTAGAGGGGGGTTGAATAGTAGGTGTGGAAATTTTGGGTTTTAAAATATTTTGAACAAAAAACTAACTTCTGAAAACAGTTTTTGTTTTTATATCCTGATTTGAAACGTCTGAAAGACCAGGTTCTAGACCTTCACAAATTCTGAAATTTGGAGAGATTTTACTCTCAGATGTTTGAGTATGATGCGAATCGGGGATTCCATCATTTGGACTCTAGGCCTATGACAAGAAGTCAAGCTAGGAAACTTGAGATTGACATTGAAAACTTCTTGTGTAGGCATGTGCAAGACGAGCCGAACGTGCGTTGGATTCATTTTCTTGAAACCAAGCATTTTTAGTTAGTCTTGCATAATTGTTGTTGGACCGTGCACCTGCAATAAACACCACTAGAGAGGGGTGAATAGTGGTTAGCGGAAATTACACTACAACCCTTTGTTAAAATCCCCTTTGAAAACAGAATCTGAAACCACCTCAGATTCAGAACCCGTTTTTCAAAAATTCACAAATAATTGTACACAACTCCAAAAATTATGAAACTTTCCAGAATTTAACTTCAATGAGTTAGCAAGACTCTACCCAAAAATCAGACAAAAATAAGATCGTTTGACCCTTCAAATAAATAAAAAGATTCAGATGGTCAATCTGGACAGATTTGGACAGAATGTTGCTGATTTTGCAAAACGTGTTTCTCTTTGAATACTCAACCAAAAAGGTTGATCTTTATATCAAAACACTCCTTAGGATGTGTAGATGAAGTTTCCAAAAAGGCCCTGACCTTAACCAACTCTTGAAAAATACAGAATTTAAGTTTTCTCAAAACTGGTCAGATTGCATCCAGATTGGAGCAGTTATCTTGCAAAGACTGAAAGACTAACTTTCCCTTGCTCAAATCAAGTGATTCTTGTTGCAAATGAAAGCTAACAGTCTGAAGTATAACTCCACCAAAAATCACGAATTTTGAAAATGTTTAGCTATTTTTTCAAATTGTGAGAAGTGGTGTAAAAACTGCAGTCAAAAACGGGCAGAAAATAGAAATAAAGAAACAAGAGAAGAACACCGAGAATTTATCCTGGTTCGGTCAATGTGACCTACTCCAGTCCCAAGGAACACCTTTCCTTGGATTTCACTATGGTATGAACCAAATTACAGCAAGAACCAAGCTTGATCCTTGGGTTAAACACCAACCCTATTCAAGACTTGGATGAACACCTTTATGCAACTCTTGGTTGCAACACCTCTATCACCTATTGATGTAGCCTTATAGATTTGGCTAATCAATCTTACAAATAAGACACAAGAAGGTGTGTATAGTGTAGCTGGACAACAACTAGAAATGGAACACCTTAGCTACACAAAGTATGAACGAAAATATGAGAAGAGAATAGCAAGACAACAATCTTCAATTTTTGCTTTCAAGTGTGTGTCTTCTCTTCTTCACCTTGCCTCCTATTTATAGTGTGAATGGATGGCATATTCTCTCCAAATTTTAGACCATGTGATGGCTGAGAATTTTAAAATAAAGCACCTCCATAATCATCTCCAACAACCTTGTCTCCATTAACATCAAATTTGAAATTTCAAGTTGACAACTTTTGCCAACTAGCTTGCTTTTGGTTTGTCTTCTTGCCCAAAAGTCTTAAAATGAGTATACCACCTTCTCCACCTGTTTATGGACGTTTTTGATGTTGTATGTATGTATACCAACTCATATTTTGTGAATAAAAAATAATGAATAAGTGTTGACAAGATTATGTCAACATATAACACCAAAATTCATACTTTCTTCTCCTTTACATATTGTGATGAATCTTGCACCAAGGACACCTTGTAATCCCTAAAAGATGATGATTAATATCCTCTTATAACATATATAAGAGGGTCTTCAAGAAAAAATAGAATGTGACATCTCAAATCGTCACATATCCAGCTATAGTCAATAATATCATCGGTTGAGAGAATAAGATATAAGATCACCATATAATCTTCAAAATAATAATAACACAGCTCCAGAATGAAGATAATAATATGCTCAAGAGATTCCTTGAGTGAAAATACCAAAAATACCCTTGGGGGTAAAATGACCAAAATACCCCTGGTGTGAGAAAACTCCAGAAATGCCCCCGATGATCAAAAATAATCACAATACCACCTTTGTCATGATAACCAAGATAATAATATGCACTTGAAATATTTTTCACCATATGATGTTCCTACAAAACTTAAAATACCAATTTTGCCCTTTTTGGTAAGTTGTAGAAACTTCCAAGGCACGTTAGTCGCAAGACAATAATAATCACCAAAAACACATAATAAGCACATAATGAGCATATATAAATCATGTACAAATGAAAACAACCATTTTATCACATTTTAGAAAATTATTTCTAAAAACTCTAGACATCGATCGATCGAAGTGCCTCAGCTTCATAGATCGATGTCTCACATAAAGGTTCAGGTTTTGCCTCTGACCTACATCGATCGATCGAAATGAGAGTTCGATATACATCGATCGATTGATGTGTCTTAGGTTTAGAGATCGATGTCTCACAGAAAGGTCTTAAACTGATCTGCCTTACATAGATCGATCGATGTGAACTTGTTCAGCTTTTAATCACATATAACACCATGTGTGACATTTTTAAGTATTCATCACTTAAAATCATGACTTTGAAAATTATCCAAACATATTTCTCAATATTCTCCCCCTTTTGGATGATTTTCAAAATAACCTAACATGATTTTAATGTCACAACTTATAACTAAAAGTTTAACCAAATGTTTAACCAAATGTTTAACCAAATGTTTTCAACTTTGTTTTCAACGTTTAAATAGTATGCTGCTCCCCCTCAACTCATACTCTCCCCCTAAACCTATGCTCCAAAATTTATACCAATAAAAAAACTTAGCATATGATTCATCATGACTTACCAACTAAAACATAACTTATCAACTAAAATCATGTTCCATGTTCTTATTCTATCTCCCCCTTTATTTTGCAAATCATGCAAAAGATAGAACTATACAATGGTATCGTAAGTCATCATTCCTAATTTGGCTCGTAAGTTTTCAAAAGTGGCTTGATTAAGGGGTTTGGTGAAGATGTCAGCGATTTGATGATCAGTTCTTATGTGGTTTATCACTATATCCTCATTTTGAACATGATCACGAAGAAAGTGATATCGCACCTCAATGTGTTTGGCCTTAGAATGAAGTACCGGATTCTGGGAAAGATTGATTGCACTTGTGCTATCGCAGAAAATTGGAATCTTATTCATTTTAATGCCAAAATCTCTAAGTTGTTGTTTAAGCCAAAGTATTTGGGTAGTACACAAACTCAAAGCAATATACTCGGCTTCAGTGGTAGAAAGAGCTACACTAGCTTGCTTTTTAGAAAACCAAGAGATCAAATTGGTTCCTATAAATTGACATGTACCGCTAGTGGATTTTCTATCTAACCTGCAACCACCATAATCAGCATCACTATATGCGTGTAATTCCAACTTAGCGTTTCTATCATACCACAATCCTAAGTGAGGTGTATGCTTAAGATATCTAAAGATCTTTTTCACTGCATTGTAATGTGATACCTTAGGACAAGATTGAAACCTAGCACACATACACACACTAAACATAATATCAGGTCTTGATGCAGTTAAGTATAACAATGAGCCAATCATAGACCTATAAAGTGTGTCATCAAAAGGTTTACCGTTTTCATCCTTATCAAGTTTGGTACTAACACTCATAGGGGTAGTTGTAGGTTTCAACTCTTCAAAGCCAAACTTCTTAATCATATCATTGACATACTTAAGTTGGTTAATGTGAATTCCTTGAGGGGTTTGTTTGATTTGAAGTCCTAAGAAATAATTCAACTCTCCTACCATTGACATTTCAAACTCTGACTTCATACATTCTTCGAAGTCTTTTACTAAAGTAGGGTTGGTTGAACCAAAGATTATATCATCTACGTATATTTGAACTATTAACAAATCATTACCTTTTCTTCTTAGGAATAATGTGTTGTCGATGGTCCCCCTTTGATAATTATTTGCAATAAGAAAGTTTGCAAATCTATCATACCAAGCTCTTGGAGCTTGTTTTAAACCATATAGAGCTTTCTTAAGCTTATAAACATGGTTCGGATTCTTCGGATCTTCGAATCCAGGAGGTTGTTTTACAAACACTTCTTCTTGGATGTATCCATTCAAGAACGCACTCTTGACATCCATTTGGAAGAGCTTAATTTTGCTTATACTTGCAATCGCAAGTAATAATCTAATTGCTTCTAGTCGTGCAACGGGTGCAAATGTTTCTTCATAATCTATTCCTTCTTGTTGATTATAACCTTGTGCGACTAGTCTAGCCTTATTCCTTGTAATATTTCCTTGTTCATCCATTTTATTCCTAAAAACCCATTTAGTTCCTATGATAGACTTGTCTTTAGGTTTAGGTACTAAGTCCCACACGTTGTTCCTTGTGAATTGATTTAATTCCTCATGCATAGCATCTATCCATGATATGTCACCTAAGGCTTCCTTTACGTTCTTAGGTTCTAATTGTGAGATTAAGCTATGTCCTTCAAGTTGACTTATATTTCTACGTGTTCTAACCCCAACACTTGGATCACCAATGATTAGCTCTTTGGGGTGTTTATGTTTATCTTCTATAAGCCACCAATTCCTAAGTTGACTAGGTTCACCTTCTTCTAGTTCAAATGTTTCATTCGTGTGAACATTTTCATATACAATTGGAACATCCTGTAAGTTAGATAGATTATCTTCCAATTGTAAAATTTCTTGATTTATTTCACCTAAAGGTTCATGCACATCTTGTTCAGGGGAAGTTGGTTCTAGATGATCATGAACAGGCTCAAGTAATATATCATCATCATCAAACATATTTTCAACATTATTTTCTTGTTTATGTTGATGTTTATCACTAACTTCAAAGCATGCATTTTCATTGAATTTCACATGTATGGATTCAATTATTTTTCTAGATGCAAGATTATAACACCTATATGCTCTTGAGTTAGTTGAATACCCAACAAATATGCATTCAATAGACTTTTGTTCAAATTTATCTAGATTATCCTTAGTGTTCAGCACAAAACATTTACATCCAAATACTTTAAGATAATCTATCTTAGGTTGTCTATTGTTTAGCAATTCATAAGGCGTTTTATTTAATTTCTTTCTAATAGTGAGCCTATTTATAATATAGCATGCACAACTAACAGCTTCAGCCCATAAATATTTAGGTAATTTATTTTCACACAGCATTGTCCTAGCAACTTCTTGAATTGTTCTATTTTTACGTTCAACAACTCCATTAAGTTGTGGTGTTCTAGGTGGTGAGAATTCATGTTTTATTCCATATAGTTCGCAAAATTTTATTACGTCTTTGTTTTTAAATTCACCACCTCTATCGCTTCTAATTCTTTTAACATTTTCTTCATAAATATTTTCAAGTTGCTTAATAAGAGTTTTGATTGCTAATGGAGCATCGTCTTTGTGTGTTAAGAACAATGTCCATGTGTAGCGTGAGTAATCATCTACTATGACACACACATAGTAGTGTCCACCTAGACTTCTTGTCCTACTTGGACCAAATAAGTCTAAGTGAAGCAATTCTAGTACATGACTAGTACTCACTTCATGTTTCGGTTTTAAGGTTTCTTTAATGTGTTTTCCCTTAATACATGTTTCACACATTTGAAAATTATCTAAGTCTAACTTAGGCATTCCTCTAATTAAATTCTTCTTAGATAATTTCTTAATAGTTGAAATTCCTATATGGCCTAATCTTCTATGCCATAAATTTACATCTAAGTCATGTGATATTAGACACTTAACCTTAGCATCTAACATGTTATCTAAGGTAAGAGTATAAATATTTCCATCTCTATTTCCTTTTAAGACCGTTTCTCCTTTTTCATTTATTATATCACAAGAATTGGGAAGAAAGGAGACATTATATCCACAATCTATAAGTTGAGAAATACTAAGTAAATTATAAGATAGATTGCTTACTAATAACACATTTCGTATTTGAAATGTGTTAGGGTCCCCAATTGTTCCTTTTCCAACAACTTGTCCTTTGTTGTTGTCACCGAATGTTACTTTTCCTCCATCCTTGATGTGTTCCAATTCGATGAATAGTTTGGGGTTCCCCGTCATATGCCTCGAACATCCACTATCTAAAAACCATTTGGTTTTTAGATTCTTTGACTTTGCCTCCTTCTTGCATTCCTTGCGTTTATCCTACAATGGAGACAAAGTTTTAGGTACCCTTTATTTGGGTCCTTGAATGTTAGGGGCACTATTCTTGTTTAGATATCCCTTAGGTATCCAAACTTGAATATACCTTCTAGGCACATTTTTAGCATTGTTATAATTTGGAAAATAAGAAGAATTAGCATATACATGATTATTCCACATAAGTGAAGATTCATTGTTATACATGTTGTGCCATGGTTGATAATCATTATAGGATGACCGAGATTTATGATGGGTATAAGGCATGTGAATTTGTTTCTTATATGGCGCTATATAAGTGTGTTTGTAGGCATTTCTATAAGACTTATAAGAGTGTTGCCTATACTTAGGTTCATAATAAGTTGTATGCATTTTATTCGGTCTAGTTGCATTTGTATACATGTAGGCATAATTTATATGTTGTCTAGATGCAAAGTTTGGCCTAGATGTATGTTTATGCGTGTGTGCTTTTATGGGTGTATGTTGCATTTTTGCCTTGATATAAGTAGACGAAGGTGTAGAAGCAGGCAAAGTTGATTTTGTTGTATTATATGGTAACTTTGTACTGGATGAAACAAACTTAGTCTTTTTATTTACTTTTTCATTTTCTTCTTTATAGCCTAAGCCAGTTTTATCATTACCATACTTTTGTGATGAGATAAGTGTATCTAACATATTTGCACCCGATTTAAATTGTTCTAACATTTTTTCTAAGTTAAGTTTAGACGACTTAAGTTGTGTTATTTCATGTTCACAACTTTCTATCTTAGATTTTAACATCTTATTTT
This sequence comes from Eustoma russellianum, assembly GCA_036186865.1. Lineage (NCBI taxonomy): Eukaryota > Viridiplantae > Streptophyta > Magnoliopsida > Gentianales > Gentianaceae > Eustoma > Eustoma russellianum. The sequence continues at coordinate 12,021,969 of AP025075.1, read as the reverse complement.
CCATTTTTATCTTATGTTCATCTTTCCTATATGATTCAATTTTATTCTCTAAAGAATCAAGAGTATTAGTAGACTCTTGTTTAAGAGATTCTAGTTGATCGGAAAATTCCAAGTTGGACGTCTTCAACTTGTCATTTTCTTCAACTAGTTTCTTCTTTTCTTTAGAGAGCTTCTTACAGTGAGCATGCATTCTTAGGAATTCTTCATACATTTCATCAAGTGTCATGTCACTATCAGAATCACTATCAGAAGAAGAACATACCTCGTTGGATACGAAGCAGACTTGAGCTTCCTCAGTTTCGGATTCTGAGTCGGATGAGTCGCTCCATGTGCTCACCTTCATTGCTCGTTTCCCTTTTCTTGCCTTAGACTCCTTTGTCTTGGTCGTTTGAGCCTCCTTGTCTTTGGCTTGTTTATTATTATTGTTGTTGTTATTATTTTTCTTCGTGGGACAGTCGTATGAAATATGTCCTTTTTGACCGCATTCATAACACTTTAATTCTTTATTATTCCATTTGTTTATGTTATTCTTCCTAGGTTGAGAAGAAGAAGAAGAAGAAGAATTACGTTGTCTATTCCTATTTGGACGTTTGAAAAATTTTCTTAGTTTTCTAGCTATCAATATCAACTCATCGTCTAATTCAGTATCACTATTACTATCATCGTTACTAGCATGTGTTTCGGTTGTTTTGAAAGCTATTGACTTACCGGATGACTTAGACGATTCAGACTTTCGTTGGTTTAATTTAACCTCATAAACTTTAAGAGACCCGATCAATTCATCCATCTTAGTGATTGACTTTGTCTCCTCGATTGCAGTCACCTTTGGATCCCATTCAGCAGGGAGGCTTCGTAACACCTTTTGAACCTTTTCACTGTTCGAAAATGACTTTCCTAAAGCTTCAAGGGCATTGAAAATATTAGTAATCCTCAAATCCATAGATGTTATGGATTCGTTTGGCAACATTTTGAAAGTCTCTAATTCAGTCATAAGCATGTTTATTTTTGACTCTTTAACACCACTAGTACCTTCATGCTTTAATACAAGTGATTTCCACATGTCGTGTGCGCTTGTGCAATTTGACACATATCCTGCTTCAGAAGTTGTAAGTCCATTCAAAAGTAATTGCATAGCTTTAGCATTCATAGACATTTTCTTTTTATCATCTGATGACCATTCACTTTTACATTTTTCAACCTCTTGAGTTACTTCACTAACTTGTGTAACTTTCGTTGGAATATACGGCCCATCTTCAACTATAGACCATAAATCGATGTCTATAGCCATTAAGAATAGCCTCATTCTTAGTTTCCAATGAACAAAATTATTGCCATCAAAAAGAGGAGGGCGTTGGGTAGACATACCTTCCATTTCACCTTTGTGAGAAACAATAGCCATAGTATGTACCTTGGATTTGAGACAAGTAGTATATAATGAATCGTTGTTTCTTGGCCTTGTATGGTGTTGAATCTTGCTTCTTTTGAGTGGTGTTGGTCTGGCTCTGATACCAAATGTTGGACCGTGCACCTGCAATAAACACCACTAGAGGGGGGTGAATAGTGGTTAGCGGAAATTACACTACAACCCTTTGTTAAAATCCCCTTTGAAAACAGAATCTGAAACCACCTCAGATTCAGAACCCGTTTTTCAAAAATTCACAAATAATTGTACACAACTCCAAAAATTATGAAACTTTCCAGAATTTAACTTCAATGAGTTAACAAGACTCTACCCAAAAATCAGACAAAAATAAGATCGTTTGACCCTTCAAATAAATAAAAAGATTCAGATGGTCAATCTGGACAGATTTGGACAGAATGTTGCTGATTTTGCAAAACGTGTTTCTCTTTGAATACTCAACCAAAAAGGTTGATCTTTATATCAAAACACTCCTTAGGATGTGTAGATGAAGTTTCCAAAAAGGCCCTGACCTTAACCAACTCTTGAAAAATACAGAATTTAAGTTTTCTCAAAACTGGTTAGATTGCAGCCAGATTGGAGCAGTTATCTTGCAAAGACTGAAAGACTAACTTTCCCTTGCTCAAATCAAGTGATTCTTGTTGCAAATGAAAGCTAACAGTCTGAAGTATAACTCCACCAAAAATCACGAATTTTGAAAATGTTTAGCTATTTTTTCAAATTGTGAGAAGTGGTGTGAAAACTGCAGTCAAAAACGGGCAGAAAATAGAAATAAAGAAACAAGAGAAGAACACCGAGAATTTATCCTGGTTCGGTCAATGTGACCTACTCCAGTCCCAAGGAACACCTTTCCTTGGATTTCACTATGGTATGAACCAAATTACAGCAAGAACCAAGCTTGATCCTTGGGTTAAACACCAACCCTATTCAAGACTTGGATGAACACCTTTATGCAACTCTTGGTTGCAACACCTCTATCACCTATTGATGTAGCCTTATAGATTTGGCTAATCAATCTTACAAATAAGACACAAGAAGGTGTGTATAGTGTAGCTGGACAACAACTAGAAATGGAACACCTTAGCTACACAAAGTATGAACGAAAATATGAGAAGAGAATAGCAAGACAACAATCTTCAATTTTTGCTTTCAAGTGTGTGTCTTCTCTTCTTCACCTTGCCTCCTATTTATAGTGTGAATGGATGGCATATTCTCTCCAACTTTTAGACCATGTGATGGCTGAGAATTTTAAAATAAAGCACCTCCATAATCATCTCCAACAACCTTGTCTCCATTAACTTCAAATTTGAAATTTCAAGTTGACAACTTTTGCCAACTAGCTTGCTTTTGGTTTGTCTTCTTGCCCAAAAGTCTTAAAATGAGTATACCACCTTCTCCACCTGTTTATGGACGTTTTTGATGTTGTATGTATGTATACCAACTCATATTTTGTGAATAAAAAATAATGAATAAGTGTTGACAAGATTATGTCAACATATAACACCAAAATTCATACTTTCTTCTCCTTTACATATTGTGATGAATCTTGCACCAAGGACACCTTGTAATCCCTAAAAGATGATGATTAATATCCTCTTATAACATATATAAGAGGTTCTTCAAGAAAAAATAGAATGTGACATCTCAAATCGTCACATATCCAGCTATAGTCAATAATATCATCGGTTGAGAGAATAAGATATAAGATCACCATATAATCTTCAAAATAATAATAACACAGCTCCAGAATGAAGATAATAATATGCTCAAGAGATTCCTTGAGTGAAAATACCAAAAATACCCTTGGGGGTAAAATGACCAAAATACCCCTGGTGTGAGAAAACTCCAGAAATGCCCCCGATGATCAAAAATAATCACAATACCACCTTTGTCATGATAACCAAGATAATAATATGCACTTGAAATATTTTTCACCATATGATGTTCCTACAAAACTTAAAATACCAATTTTGCCCTTTTTGGTAAGTTGTAGAAACTTCCAAGGCACGTTAGTCGCAAGACAATAATAATCACCAAAAACACATAATAAGCACATAATGAGCATATATAAATCATGTACAAATGAAAACAACTATTTTATCACATTTTAGAAAATTATTTCTAAAAACTCTAGACATCGATCGATCGAAGTGCCTCAGCTTCATAGATCGATGTCTCACATAAAGGTTCAGGTTTTGCCTCTGACCTACATCGATCGATCGAAATGAGAGTTCGATATACATCGATCGATTGATGTGTCTTAGGTTTAGAGATCGATGTCTCACAGAAAGGTCTTAAACTTATCTGCCTTACATAGATCGATCGATGTGAACTTGTTCAGCTTTTAATCACATATAACACCATGTGTGACATTTTTAAGTATTCATCACTTAAAATCATGACTTTGAAAATTATCCAAACATATTTCTCAACAATTGTGTTACATGTGTGTTTTCTATTTTCCTAGTTCTTATTTTCTATTTTCTATGTTTATTATTTTGTTACTAATGTTTTGTCTAGTTTCTTGTTTTGGAAAGTTGATAGGATAAAGGGAATGTTTCCTAAAGGATGAGGTCTTGAAAATACAAAAGGAAAGCCTAAAAATCAGCACACCTAGGCCGGCTAAAAAGGAAGGAAAAGGAGGAGAATTTGAGACAATTCCAAAACCAATCAAGATAGGATTTCAATCAAACTTTTGAAGATTGAGATAAGATTATCATGCCATAAAAATGGATCTCCAAAGTCCCTCAAAAAGGCAAGAAATCGGCAGCATTAGTAGGAGAAGGAATATTCCATTTTCAAGATTGTTCTTTTAGGAAAATTGCAATTTATCTCTTTTAACTTTTTGGTAGGTTTTAGATAGAGATTATTTTTTCCTTTTTGATTGTTTTTGGCTGAAATTTTCAGCCTATAAATAGCACAAGGCCGCCGGCCTCATGGGACAACTTTTCATCAATAATATTTTGTGTGTTTTCTTCTCCAAGTGAGTGAAACTTTGTTTTCTTGATTTTGCACCAAAAATCAAGGCTAATATCTCTCAATTTTGAGCAAAATGAGGGTGATTGCCAAGGGTTGAAGTGACCGTCTAGGAGGGCCTATTGAAGGTTTGCCTGCAAACGCACACTTGAATCTAAGGTATTGCTTAAGCCGACGATTTTTACACAACGGAAGCAAGGAGAAGTTTACTTCTTTGTGCCTAAACCCTTGTGGATAGGTTGTTGGAGGTGGAAGAGTGGATCCTACGCTTGTCAGCTTGCATCAATTGGTATCAGAGCCTCAGGTCACTCAATTCCACCAACTATCCTGCATTTTTCTTTTCATTTATTTTTCATCCATAATCTGAATTTTATTTTTCTTTTCACCATACACGTTTCTTTTT
>AP025075.1:11960688-12017160 GCA_036186865.1 Eustoma russellianum | reverse complement strand
AATCCCTAATTCAATTCATCAAAATCCCCAAATTAGCCCAAAACCCTAATTTTGCCTAACCCTAATTTTTGTTTTTGGCCAAATCCTCACTAATCCAAGGGTGTTTCTTGAAATTGAAGGTAACGCGGTGATCGCGGAGTTCAATTCTACAGTCTGCCCAAAAACAGAATTTTTGAGGGTAAAAGTGTAAAATTACGATTTTGCCCCCGGAAAAAAAAGAAAAAAAAATTCAGAATCTGAAACAGAGAAAAAAAACAGAAAAAAGGCAGAAAAGTGAAGAAAAAAAAGAAAAGCAAAAGAAAAGGGAAGATCGTTGGTCTTTTATTTCACCATTGTGGCCATATTGCGTATTCTTGCAAAAACTCATCGAAAACAGCCCGCACACTCAATTTTATAGCCATAATCTGACCTATACACATTGCTACCTACTTGAATATTTGATTTTTGTATGCATTTGAGCCATTTTGTGATTTTAAGTGCATAGGATCAAAATTGACTAAAGATTGCACACGGCAACCCCTAGTTTTTCTTTGGTTCAGCCTTTTACATCATTTTTGGTTTCATTTCTTCTTTGAATCGTAGTTAAATTGTTCAAGTTGGTGTCCCAATCGTTGGAGTCGATTTTGGTGAGATTTGATATCTTTTTTGGTGCAAGTTGCGAGTTTTGATACCTGGATTAATAGCTGTTTTTGCTGCTGATTTCTACTGTTTTGGAGCTGTTTTTCCACTGTTTTTAAGGGTATATAGGTGCTGGAATTTGCTGATTTGGTACAACACCAAGTTGGAAGAAAACCGGACCATTTCGGAGCGTTTTTATCGTGTTTTGGAGACTGTTTTAGCTGCAGATCAGCAACTGTTTGGGTCTGATTTCAGCGTCATTTTGACTCTAAATACGTGTCAAAACAGCCGGTTTTGATTCATTGTGGGTTGGATTCGATTTGGACAAGTTTGGGTAAAAACTGTGCATTACATTGCGGTATTGGGTATATTATACGAGACTTGGCATTCACCTATCTTTATTGCTCTCTTTGACATTTATTAGCCTCAGATTGATCAAGAAACAAAGTGGTAAGAGAGAGAGAAAAGAGAGATAGACGAGTGCACAAAATTTCCATTTATCCATTTGGATTATTTGTTTTTGGTATCTTGTGTTCTTTGTTGTTTCTGATCTTTTCAGGTTTAGAATGGAAGCATCAAGCCAGCGTTCAGCAAGCAGGTCAAAGGAAGCAGAGAAACCGCAGGCTACACTGGAGCAGATAACCCAGATGATACAGGAATTGTTGGATGGTCAGGCGACGCACCGGGCAGAGATAGACGAGCTCCGCGAGAGGCAGAACAAAAGCGAAGGCCAAGGTACGAGTAGGGCAGCCCCTACGCGTCAAGCAAGAAGAATCACACAGGAGGAGCCAGAAGCAGAAAGTCATCGTCCGTCCACCATCGAGGCGCGCAGGTCAGTACCTCAGCCACCTCCGAGAAGACACACACATCGCAGGTATGATGATTATGATCCACTAGATCAGGATGAAGATGATGTCGATGATAATCCCCCTCGTGGTTATCAAAGACGTCATAACCCCCTCTACCCCCAAGACGACGATTACTTAAAAACTAAAATTCAAATTCCAACATTTTATGGTAAGAGTAACGCCGACGAGTACTTAGAGTGGGAAACAAAAGTGGACTTAATTTTTTTCATGTACAAACTATACGGAGTTGCAAAAGGTGAGGTATGCGTCAATTGAATTTTCCGGCTATGCATTAAATTGGTGGACTAATCTATGTAGAAATCGGACTAAAACGAGACAACCCCCAGTCCTTACTTAGGAAGAAATGAAATTCGAGATGCGACAAAAATTTGTCCCAAATGATTTTGAGAGTACTATATTCAGTAATTTACAAAACTTACGGCAAGGAAACAAGAGCGTTGACGATTATTTTAAAGAGCTAGAAGTTTTGTTGGAAAGATCAAATTTACAGGAACCCGAGGAAGCCACCAGAGCACGTTTTCTGCATGGATTAAATAGGGATATTGCACACAGACTTGAGCTTCAGCCCTATCTGGACCTGACATCCATGGTGCACATGGCGGAGAAAATCGAGCACCAGCTTAAGGTACGCAATTCTTCCAATTTCAATTCAGTTTATCGTACTAATCAATCTTCCTCGTCCAAGTTTCAAAACAGGTCTTTCAAGAACAGCGGAGGCCCAACAAATCAAGGCCAGAACCGTGGACAACCGTGGCCCACGAATCAGGAAAAGCGTGTGCAGTCCACGCTAAGCAAGACAATAAAGGCAAACAAAACGCCTCCACAGGGAGTTCTTCTAGACCCTCGTCTGGTTTTCGTGACATTAAATGTTTTAAGTGTCAGGGTCGTGGTCACATAGGTCGTGAGTGTCCTAATGCTAAACGTGTCATGTTAATTGAGGAAACTAGCGAGTATGTGACTGAATCTGAGCATGAGTCTGAGCATGAAAACGACAATGAACTTGAAATTGAAGAAGAATTAGGAGATGACACTGAATTTGAGAATCATGAGTTTCTTGTTGTTAGGAGATCATTAAGTGCATTTCAAAAAGTAGACGAGCAAGAACAACATAGGGAGAACATTTTTCATATTCATTGCATGGTGAATGGCAAAGTATGTACTATGATCATTGATTCTGGTTCGTGCGCAAATGTGGCTAGCATTGAGTTGGTTCGAAAGTTAAACTTGCACATGACTAATCACCCACACCCTTATAAACTTGCATGGTTGAATGATTGCGGTGAAGTTAGTGTTAGCAAGCAGGTTTTACTTTCATTGAGCATTGGTAGTTACAAAGATGATATTCTGTGTGATGTTGCACCGATGCATGCTAGTCATATACTACTTGGTAGGCCATGGCAGTTTGATAGGCATGTTACATATGATGGTTATCTGAACACATATTCTTTCAAATTGCATGGTAAGTTGTACAAATTGCAAGCACTCCCCCCACACAAAGTTCATGATGATCAAAAACGCCTGAGCAAATCTAGAGCCGACCCAAAAGAGAAAGAAGCTGAGCGTAAGTTTCTGGAGAGCGTGAAAAGTGAGGCAAAACGACAAGAGGGAAAGGGAAAAGAGGTAGTATCCCTGAGTGCTAGTAAGAGCAAGAAGAATTGTGGGTACTTTGTGAAACAAAGAGAGTTAAGTCACGCCCTTAACGCCAACAAAACTGTCCTCATCTTAGTGTATAAGGAGTGTCTCATTTCTAGTGAAGAGCTGCCACCAACTTTACCCACCTCTGTACTATCCCTTCTTGAAGAATTTGATGTCTTATTCCCCACTAAGCCACCCAAAGGATTGCCACCCTTGAGAGGAATAGAGCATCAAATTGACTTTGTACCAGGAGCTGTCCTTCCTAATCGACCAGCCTATAGAGCCAACCCTGAAGAGACCAAAGAAATTCAAAGACAGGTTGAGGAGCTTCTATCTAGTGGATTAGTAAGAGAGAGTCTGAGCCCTTGCGCAGTACCCGTTATCCTAGTCCCTAAGAAAGATGGCACTTAGAGAATGTGCGTTGATTGTAGAGCGATAAATAAGATCACAGTAAAGTATAGATATCTCATACCTAGGTTGGATGACATGTTAGATATGCTATACGGATCCAAGCTCTTCACAAAAATTGATCTCAAGCAAGGATATTTCCAAGTGAGAATAAAGGAAGGGGACGAGTGGAAAACGGCATTCAAAACCAAATTCGGGCTCTATGAGTGGTTAGTGATGCCTTTCGGGCTCACTAACGCCCCTAGTACCTTTATGCGGTTGATGAATGAAGTTTTGAGAGCTTTCATTGGAAAATTTGTCGTAGTCTACTTTGATGACATCCTGATCTATTCTAAGACCTTCGACGACCATTTAGAGCACCTAAGAGCCGTTTTTGAGAAACTGAAAGCCGAACAACTCTATGCCAATCTTACGAAATGCTCCTTTTTCTTACAGAGAGTTGTCTTCTTAGGTTTTGTAATCACTGCTGATGGGATAGAGATGGATGAGGAGAAGGTGAGGTCGATTGTGGAGTGGCCTACACCTAAGACTGTTGGAGAGGTGCGTAGTTTTCATGGCTTAGCAAGCTTCTATCGTAGATTTGTTAAAGACTTTTCTTCCATAGCCGCACCCCTGAATGAGATGGTTAAGAAAGATATGCCTTTTCAGTGGAAGGAGCCACAACAACAGGCATTTGACGAGCTGAAATGTAGGCTAACCACTGCACCCATTCTTAGGTTACCCAATTTCGATGAAACCTTTGAGATAGAGTGTGATGCTAGTGGCGTGGGTATTGGAGCTGTCTTGATGCAAGGTAAACAACCCATAGCCTACTTTAGTGAGAAATTAAAGGGAGCAGCATTGAATTATTCAACTTATGACAAGGAAATGTACGCCTTAGTTAGATCCCTCCAAACTTGGCAGCATTACCTCCAACCTAAGGAATTTGTGATTCACACTGACCATGAGAGCCTCAAATACCTTAAGGGCCAAGGAAAACTGAACAAGAGACATGCCAAGTGGGTAGAATTCATCGAACAATTTCCATATGTGATTAAATACAAACAAGGCAAGAATAACATAGTCGCTGATGCCCTCTCTAGGAGATATACCCTAGTGACTACCTTATCCTCACGTTTTCTAAGATTTGAATCACTGAAGGAGTTGTACGCTGATGATCATGACTTTGGCACCATTTTTGATGCTTGTCAAGAAGCCCCCTTTGGAAAGTTCTACATGCATGATGGATATCTCTTTAAGGAACAAAAATTGTGTGTGCCCCAGACTTCCATGAGAGAGATGCTAGTGAGAGAAGCCCATGGAGGAGGGATGATGGGACACTTTAGAGTGTTCAAGACATTGGAAACCCTTAAAGAGCATTTTTATCGGCCTCATATGCGTGTAGATGTTGAGAGGGTGTGTGCACACTGCATTACGTGCAAGCAAGCCAAATCTAAGTCACAACCACATGGCCTTTATTCCCCACTACCCGTACCTGATTCTCCTTGGATTGATTTATCTATGGACTTCGTTTTAGGCCTACCTAGGTCTAAGAATGGTAGGGATAGTATTTTTGTTGTGGTTGATCGTTTTTTCCAAAATGGCACATTTCATTGCATGTAAGAAAGTCGATGATGCTAATCATGTTGCTGATTTGTTCTTTCATGAGATTGTTAGATTGCATGGCATGCCTAAGACTATTGTTAGTGATAGAGATACCAAGTTTTTGAGTCATTTTTGGCGGGTTTTGTGGGCTAAGCTTGGTACTAACTTGTTGTTTTCCACCACTGCTCACCCACAAACTGATGGACAAACTGAGGTAGTCAATCGTACTCTTTCACAGTTATTGCGTGCCATTCTTCAAAAGCATATTAAAAGTTGGGAGGATTGTTTACCATATATTGAGTTTGCATATAATAGGAGTGTTCATCATGGTACATTGCATAGTCCTTTCGAGGTTGTGTATGGCTTTAATCCTTTGTCTCCTATCGATTTGATTACAATCCCCGTGCATGAGCAATCAAGTTTAGATGGTAAACAAAAAGCTGAAACAATTCGAAAATTGCATGAAAAGATTAAACTCCAACTTGAAGAAAAGAATAAGGCATATGCACGTCGAAGTAACAAGCATCGTAAAGACATTTCTTTTAAGCCAGGAGACTTAGTTTGGTTGCACCTTCGCAAAGAGAGGTTTCCTAAGGAGCGAAAAAACAAGTTGTTACCTAGGGGAGATGGCCCCTTCAAAGTACTTCATCGCGTGGGACCAAATGCTTATGTCTTGGATCTTCCTCCAAGATATGACTCTATTTCCACTACATTCAACGTTGCTGATTTGACCCCCTACACTGATGAGTCCTTTGATTCGAGGACGAATCCTTCTGAGGAAGGGAGGATTGATGCGAATCGGGGATTCCATCATTTGGACTCTGGGCCTATGACAAGAAGTCAAGCTAGGGAACTTGAGATTGACATTGCAAACTTCTTGGGTAGGCATGTGCAAGACGAGCCGAACGTGCGTTGGATTCATTTTCTTGAAACCAAGCATTTTTAGTTAGTCTTGCATAATTGTGTTACATGTGTGTTTTCTATTTTCCTAGTTCTTATTTTCTATTTTCTATGTTTATTATTTTGTTACTAATGTTTTTGTCTAGTTTCTTGTTTTTGGAAAGTTGATAGGATAAAGGGAATGTTGCCTAAAGGATGAGGTCTTGAAAATAAAAAAGGAAAGCCTAAAAATTAGCACACCTAGGCCGGCTAAAAAGGAAGGAAAAGGAGGAGAATTTGAGACAATTCCAAAACCAATCAAGATAGGATTGCAATCAAACTTTTGAAGATTGAGATAAGATTATCATGCCATAAAAATGGATCTCCAAAGTCCCTCATAAAGGCAAGAAATCGGCTGCATTAGTAGGAGAAGGAATATTCCATTTTCAAGATTGTTCTTTTAGGAAAATTGCAATTTATCTCTTTTAACTTTTTGGTAGGTTTTAGATAGAGATTATTTTTTCCTTTTTGATTGTTTTTGGCTGAAATTTTCAGCCTATAAATAGCACAAGGCCGCCGGCCTCATGGGACAACTTTTCATCAATAATATTTTGTGTGTTTTCTTCTCCAAGTGAGTGAAACTTTGTTTTCTTGATTTTGCACTAAAAATCAAGGCTAATATCTCTCAATCTTGAGCAAATTGAGGGTGATTGCCAAGGGTTGAAGTGACCATCTAGGAGGGCCTATTGAAGGTTTGCCTGCAAACGCACACTTGAATCTAAGGTATTGCTTAAGCCGACAATTTCTACACAACGGAAGCAAGGAGAAGTTTACTTCTTTGTGCCTAAACCCTTGTGGATAGGTTGTTGGAGGTGGAAGAGTGGATCTTACGCTTGTCAGCTTGCATCAGAGTATCTCCTAAAAAGTTCGGATTAAAATTCAACTCCTAACCCTTTTAAAATACGTTTGTGGTCAGATTGCGCAAATCTGTCAGAAACAGTAGTCTGATTTGAAAATTTTATTTTGATTAATTCGTGACTCTAAATGGTCTGAAACTTTAATGACAAACCCTTTAAGTTATGTATGGTAATGGGTTGAAAACAATTTTGAAAAATGCCTTTGGGAAGTATGCCAAATACATTGATGTTCTCAACCTTTGCAAGTCTGAAAATTAGATTGCACTAGTCTCATGACTATTAATGTTTGATTGACTTATACTTGTCCAAATGGGTTGAAACTTGCGCAAAATGAAACTTAAGAATGTGGTTATGTTTCTGAAAAATTTTACAATTTTTGAATATTGTTTGCTATTTTTACTCTTGCAATGAAACGGTGCAAAATGCTGGAAACTGAAAGTAAAGTGCTGAAAGTAACGACACCAAGGATTTTATACTGGTTCGGTTAAATCAACCTACTCCATTCTGTAGGATCTGCAAGGCACCACTAGAAGGGGGGGTTGAATAGGTGGTGCGGAAAGTGTGGTTTTTAAAATTTCTTTAACCTTGAACAATTAACCTTCTGAAAATAGATTCTGTTTTCAGGACTAGTTTTAAAACGTTTTTAAAACCAGGTTAGAGGTCTCCAAAAATTATGAAATTTTGAGAGAACTTAGCCTCAAATGTTATGAGGGTTTTCTAAAAATTTCAAATTAAAATTCAACCTTTAACCCCTTCAAAAACCGTTGATACTCAGATTGTGCAAATCTGCCAGAAACGGTAGATGGTTTTGAAAAATTAATTCCTATTTGTACAAACGTCCAAATGCTCTGAAAATTTGACCAATAACTCCTTATATACTATATTTAAATGGGTTGAAACAGTTTTAGAAAATTCTTTTGGGAAGTTAGTCAAATATGATCAAAGTCTCAACCTTTGCAAGCCTGAAAATCAGCTGCACTAGTCTCAGATCTTTGGATGTTTGAATGAATTATACTTGTCCAAAAGGGTTGAAACTTGCGCCAAAAGAACCTTAACACGTATGTCTATGTTCCTGAAAGTTTCATAATTTTTGAAATACGTTTACTATTTTTACGAGCGTGATCAAAAAGGATAAACAGTGCAGTAACTGAAAAGTAAATGCTGAAAGTAAATTGCACCAAGAATTTTATACTGGTTCGGTTATAAACAACCTACTCCAGTCTTCAAGGAACACCTTCCTTGGTTCACACTAATCACACACACGCAGTATACCTTACCACAGGGTTGATAGAGTTACACCTAACTCCAACCCTTTACAAACCTTGTATGACGAGTACAATTGACACGAACACCACCACCTCGTAAGAATGAAGATTGATCACACCTTGATCAATCTTTTACAAAGATATGTAATGAGTGGTGGTCTATTTCAAGCCTATTCAAGATTGAAAGATATGAATACAATAGGCTTACAAGAAGAGAGAAAGAAAGAAAATGTAGAGGAAGAAGAGCTAGGCTTTTTGATCACTTTAATTTGCAATGCTTGGCCTTGTTTTGTTTGCTCTCATCTCTTTCTTTTTAACGATGCAGCCGTCCCCTTGAGTATGTTCTCCCTCTTGAAAATTATCTTTTAAGTCCTTGAGAGAGTGTAAGACATCATTGTGACAAGGCCTTGCTTACTTGGCATCTTCTTATTGGATGATCATTTAGTCTTCGCTTACTTGGCACCTCCTTATTGGTTCAACATTGTCATCATGATGACATGGAAAAAATCTGACATATACACTTTACCATGTGCCAAAAATCAATCATAAAATCATTCAAACTTTTCCACATGTTATATATATTATGTTATACATAATATATATAATATATACTTTAAATCTCAGCACTTGGCTAGTCTAAAGTGGTACCATTAGCATGTGACAAAATTAAACTTGGAATCTTCACATTTTGGCCTTAATGTGGAGTAATTTGTGTGTGCCAACATGGAAAGTATTTTTGGCTGAACATATGGTCATGTGCACGAAATTATTTATGATTTTTGAAGTATAGAGGCTGGCCATTTATTTATGGCAAGTACGTGACACGTTGGCGAAGTTTCGGTATTCGCCCGATACGACAAATTTTGTTTTAGAACCTTTTATCGTGTCGTATTTAATTTGTTATCACCATATCTTATATCATATGATATAAGACCTGAATATACTCATAAATATGAGTTAAGTATAGTGGTGTGACGTTAACGTACGTACGTAAAATATATAACGCGTCGGTAGTACGTTGGAATACATGTGTATGTGCCTTTTTCAAAAAATCTGAAAATATATGTATATAGGCGTGTATCATTAAAGATGGGAGGAGGAGAAAACTTTCCTTCCTTAGCTTTGTTGCCTTTGTGCCTTTTCCAAATGTGGCTTCCTTTAATGCACTACTTAGTTTAATAAACTAAGTACTTCACTTAATGAACTAGTCTAGTTCAATAATGGTGGCACCTGAAAATAGTATAAACACAACAAATGTTTGCCATATGATGTAAGCTTTAATGCTTCGTGGCTCGTTAGTACGGCAACATAATATGCTAAATAAGGCAAGTACTGAGCAATATCATGCACACGTTTGTTTATATCATGCACGTTTTATCTTATGCTCGTTTTTGTGCACATTTAAATCATGTATTTGAAAATCACTCAAAGCCCTTTTTCTCTACAATCTCTCCCTTTTGATGATTTTCAAAATAACTTATGCACATGATTTAAATCCTATCGCTCCCCCTTCAATTATGCATAAATTCAAAATTCGAAATTTAAATTTCGAGTCTGCTCCCCCTTGATTTATGCAATCAGTATCTCTCTCCCCCTTAAATCATGCTTTCTCTCCCCCTTTATTTTGGAAAGCAAATCAAAAGATGCCTGTAAAGAAGAAAAAATCATGCATTTTATATATGTGTGTTCGTAAGGGTTATTTATTCAACCCTTTGAAAATGTCCCTTTTGGTACCCAAATTTGGGTGACCTTTCTAGGTCTTCCAAAAGGTGAGAAAGATGATGAAAATGCAACATAGTATCCGTTGGGGGGCAAATGCGTTTGGCCTTTGGCCAAGAATCCCATCATGCATATAGTATGGTTTTCGTTTTTGGTTTGCATGCACGGGGAGTGATCTAGATGCATTTTTGTGATATGAATGTCGCATATGCATCAGTGGCTTTCTATATGGCATGTGATTTCTCTTTGTGTGATAAGAAGCACGATGAGATGAGATAAATGGTGTACTAGTCTTCTTCTCATATTTATACGGCACATAATTATACTTCATATGAGATGAAGAAGAGATATGACGAGATGTGGGGTGAGGAGGTTTTTGCTTCATTTTAGGCGCTACGTATGCCTTTGATGTGTCTACTTTCTTAGACAAAACAAACTTGGATGGTTTAGATGATGCTTCGTTTGTCTCGCTGTATCCTAATCCAGTTTTATCACTATCCTGTTTTTGTGATAAAATAATGCGATCTAGCATGTTAGATCCCGTATCAAATTGTTTCACCTTTTTCTCTACATGCGCATTCCTTGATTTCAAGTTTGAAATCTCGGATTTCAATTCAATGTTCTCTGATGACAATGATGAAATTTCAGATTTTAATGAATTTATAATGCATGACGACTCTTCCTTTGAATCGTTTAATTGAGACACAAGATCTTTGTTAGAAGATTCTAACAATTTCTTGTCTTCAATTAATCGCTTCTTTTCTTTTGCAAGAGTCTTTGAAAACTTATGCAATTCTAAATATTGACTAAATAAATCATCATATGAACATTCAGAATCGAAATCAGAGTCGGAAGATACCTCATTTGATGCTTTAGATGTAAAGCATACTTGTGCCTTGTGTTCTTCCGTATCATCAGTCTCAGAGTCGGATGTGTCACTCCAAGTGGAGGCTTTGAATGCTCTTCTCCTTTGCTTAGGTTCTGAGACGAGTCTATTCTTGTTCCGATCCTTGTCAGGGTATTTGTTTGTTTGTTTTTCTTTATTAGGGCAGTCATATGATAAATGTCCAAGTGTGCCGCATTCATAGCACTTTATTTCCTTATTTTTATTTTTATGATCCTTAGATGAGGTAGACTTATGTTTAATCGATTTTCTCAATATTTTCTTAATCTTTTAGCCATTGTGATTAAGTCCTCATCATCGGAATCTGTGTCACTATCATCTACGACGTATTCATTTGATTTAAATGCTATAGCCCTGTCATTATGAGAAATGGACTCAGAATGTCTTAAAGAAAGTTTGTTTTCATATACCTTAAGTGATCCGATTAGTTCTTCCATTTTAATCGATTTGGTCTCTTTACTTTCTTCTATGGCCGTTACTTTAGGGTCCCACTCGGATGGAAGGCTTCGCAAGACCTTTTGTACCTTTTCCTGCATAGTGAAGGCTTTGCCAAGAGACTCAAGAGAATTGTAAATGTTAGTCAAGCGTAAATCCATTTCAACAATAGACTCATTTGGCAATAATTTAAAGGACTCAAGTGTGGACATAAGCATATTGATTTTGGACTCCTTTACTTGGCTAGTCCCTTCATGTTTCATTTCAAGAATATGCCACATCTCTTGAGCACTAGAACAATTTGACACGTAACTAGCCTCACTTTTACTTAGGCCGTTTAATAGTAGTTGCATGGCTTTAGCATTTATACTCAACTTCTTTTTTGTCATCACTAGTGTATTCTTGTTTCGTTTTTGTAACCTCTAGTGTGACACCATCAATAATTGACATCTTAGTGGGAACAAATGGACCGTCTTCTATAATGGACCATAGATCAATATCAATAGCCATAAGAAAAAGTTTCATTCTTAATTTCCATTGAATAAAAGACTCACCGTCGAAAAGAGGAGACCTTACAGTTGACATTCCTTCTTGCACGGTTGTGGTTGCCATCTCACGGAATCGTTGGATTCTTTGAAGTGAGTGTTCCTGCGCTCTGATACCAACTGTAGGATCTGCAAGGCACCACTAGAAGGGGGGGGGGTTGAATAGGTGGTGCGGAAAGTGTGGTTTTTAAAATTTCTTTAACCTTGAACAATTAACCTTCTGAAAATAGATTCTGTTTTCAGGACTAGTTTTAAAACGTTTTTAAAACCAGGTTAGAGGTCTCCAAAAATTATGAACTTTTGAGAGAACTTAGCCTCAAATGTTATGAGGGTTCCCTAAAAATTTCAAATTAAAATTCAACCTTTAACCCCTTCAAAAACCGTTGATACTCAGATTGTGCAAATCTGCCAGAAACGATAGATGGTTTTGAAAAATTAAGTCCTATTTGTACAAACGTCCAAATGCTCTGAAAATTTGACCACTAACTCCTTATATACTATATTTAAATGGGTTGAAACAGTTTTAGAAAATTCTTTTGGGAAGTTAGTCAAATATGATCAAAGTCTCAACCTTTGCAAGCCTGAAAATCAGCTGCACTAGTCTCAGATCTTTGGATGTTTGAATGACTTATACTTGTCCAAAAGGGTTGTGAAACTTGCGCCAAAAGAACCTTAACACGTATGTCTATGTTTCCTGAAAGTTTCGTAATTTTTGAAATACGTTTACTATTTTTACGAGCGTGATCAAAAAGGATAAACAGTGCAGTAACTGAAAAGTAAATGCTGAAAGTAAATTGCACCAAGAATTTTATACTGGTTCGGTTATAAACAACCTACTCCAGTCTTCAAGGAACACCTTCCTTGGTTCACACTAATCACACACACGCAGTACACCTTACCGCAGGGTTGATAGAGTTACACCTAACTCCAACCCTTTACAAACCTTGTATGACGAGTACAATTGACACGAACACCACCACCTCGTAAGAATGAAGATTGATCACACCTTGATCAATCTTTTACAAAGATATGTAATGAGTGGTGGTCTATTTCAAGCCTATTCAAGATTGAAAGATATGAATACAATAGGCTTACAAGAAGAGAGAAAGAAAGAAAATGTAGAGGAAGAAGAGCTAGGCTTTTTGATCACTTTAATTTGCAATGCTTGGCCTTGTTTTGTTTGCTCTCATCTCTTTCTTTTTAACGATGCAGCCGTCCCCCTTGAGTATGTTCTCCCTCTTGAAAATTATCTTTTAAGTCCTTGAGAGAGTGTAAGACATCATTGTGACAAGGCCTTGCTTACTTGGCATCTTCTTATTGGATGATCATTTAGTCTTCGCTTACTTGGCACCTCCTTATTGGTTCAACATTGTCATCATGATGACATGGAAAAAATCTGAGATATACACTTTACCATGTGCCAAAAATCAATCATAAAATCATTCAAACTTTTCCACATGTTATATATATTATGTTATACATAATATATATAATATATACTTTAAATCTCAGCACTTGGCTAGTCTAAAGTGGTACCATTAGCATGTGACAAAATTAAACTTGGAATCTTCACATTTTGGCCTTAATGTGGAGTAATTTGTGTGTGCCAACATGGAAAGTATTTTTGGCTGAACATATGGTCATGTGCACGAAATTATTTATGATTTTTGAAGTATAGAGGCTGGCCATTTATTTATGGCAAGTACGTGACACGTTGGCGAAGTTTCGGTATTCGCCCGATACGACAAATTTTGTTTTAGAACCTTTTATCGTGTCGTATTTAATTTGTCATCACCATATCTTATATCATATGATATAAGACCTGAATATACTCATAAATATAAGTTAAGTATAGTGGTGTGACGTTAGCGTACGTACGTAAAATATATAACGCGTCGGTAGTACGTTGGAATACATGTGTATGTGCCTTTTTCAAAAAATCTGAAAATATATGTATATATATGTATATAGGCGTGTATCATTAAAGATGGGAGGAGGAGAAAACTTTCCTTCCTTAGCTTTGTTGCCTTTGTGCCTTTTCCAAATGTGGCTTCCTTTAATGCACTACTTAGTTTAATAAACTAAGTACTTCACTTAATGAACTAGTCTAGTTCAATAATGGAGGCACCTGAAAATAGTATAAACACAACAAATGTTTGCCATATGATGTAAGCTTTAATGCTTCGTGGCTCGTTAGTACGGCAACATAATATGCTAAATAAGGCAAGTACTGAGCAATATCATGCACACGTTTGTTTATATCATGCACGTTTTATCTTATGCTCGTTTTGTGCACATTTAAATCATGTATTTGAAAATCACTCAAACCCCTTTTTCTCTACACATTCTTCGAGGACACCTCCTCAGTTATCAATAACACAAAATAACACCTTACCACAAGGGTCGCTGGAGTTACACACCAACTTCACCCTTTTTCAAACGATACAATCAATCACAAGAATCACGAACACCACCACCGAATGGATGAAGGTTTGATCACACCTTGATCAACCTTTTACAACAAATGAAACGTGTATGGTGGTCTAATCAAATCATATTCAATATGTTGAATATAAGAACAATAGGCTTGAGAGAAGAAGAAGAAGAAGAAGAAATGTAGAAGAAGAGAGTAGAGGATCCTTTTGCACTTGAAAGAATATGAGAGTTGCCTTGCTTTTGTTTGCTCTCTTCTCTTCTTTTTATCTCAAGTTTGCCGGCCCCTTTAGGTCTTCCATCACCTTGAGAATTCTCTTTAATGCCCTTGGAAGATTACCTTGTGTAGATATGACACATCTTGCTCACTTGGCACAACATGATTGGATAAATGTCTTGGCTTTGCTTGCTTGGTACTCTATGATTGGATGAATCTTGTCATCATTTAGTAGCTGTAAAATCTGAGATTAAAATGTAAAAACATGTGCCAAATAAAGTTTAAAATGTTGTCAAATAATTAACAATTAATCTCTTCAATTTGGGAAGCAAATTTGTCATCATTAAGAGGCAAACATCGGCCAGCCATGCTGAGATTTTCAACATGTGCTACACTTTCAAAGTTTTGACTTTGTTATCTTGTGTAGCTCTTCCTTTTTTGTATAGCTTATTCTCCATCAATTGAGATACCAACTAAGCTCCACATAAGCTCCACCAAGGCTGAGAATGGCGTGCACTTTGTCTCCAACGTGTGTTGAATTTCATTTTTGTAAACTTTGTAAAATAATGCACAATAATTACACATATATGGTAAATTCCAATCAGTCCTAATTTGAATTTTCTATAACACTTTAACATGTCTTGAATGTGTAAAAGGTTGTCTAGATACATGTTACATGTCATGCCAAAAATGTACCATGTGTTATGTTCATAGAAAACCAAATTTTTGACTTTCGCTTATTACGCGATTTTTCTCTGATTAATTCAACATTTTGCACATGTTATATATATTATGTCACACATAATATACATAAAATAAAGTAGATATTCAGCTCATAAGTTGTTTGAAAATGCGCCCGCATGTGCTTAAAAAGATGCATTTGGAATCTCCACAAATTTCGCCCTAATTTGTGAGTGATTTGTATGTGCCAACATGGAATGCTTTCATGGCTGAATTTAACATGTGATCCACGAAATGTTTTGGCTATTTTTAAAGTATATGGGCTGGCCATCTATATATGGAAAGTACGTGACACGTTGGCGAAGTTTTCGGTAGTCACCCGATACAACAATTTTCGGTTTATAACCTTGTAACATGTCGTAATAATTTGTCATCACCATGACTTATATCATATGGTATAATGCCTGAATATACTCATAAATATGAGATAAGTATAGTGGTGTGACATTGACGTACGTTTGTAATTATATAACGTGTCGGTAGTACGTCGGAATATATGTGTATTATGCCTTTCTATAAAAATCTGAATCTATATAATATGTATATATAAAAACGTGTGTATCACATGGAGAGGAGACTTTCCATGTTTCAATTTGTTGCCATCATTGTAGGATCTGCAAGGCACCACTAGAAGGGAGGGGTTGAATAGGTGGTGCGGAAAATATGGTTTTTAAAATTTCTTTAAACCTAACCAATTCAAGTTCTGAAACAGATTCTGTTTCCAGTACTAGTTTTAAAACGATTTAAAAACTAGGTTAGAGGTCTCCAAAAATTATGAAATTTTGAGAGAACTTAGCCTCAGATGTTGTGAGGGTCCCCTAAAAATTTCAAATCAAAATTCAATCTTTAACCCCTTCAAAAACCGTTGGCACTCAGATTGTGCAATTCTGCCAGAAACGGTAGATGGTTTTGAAAAATTAATTCCTATTTGTGTGAATGTTCAAATGATCTGAAACTTTGACCAATAACTCCTCACACACTATATTGAAATGGGTTGAAACAGTTTTTGAAAATTCTTTTGGGAAGTAGGTCAAATACACCCAAAGTCTCAACCTTTGCAAGTCTGAAAATCAGACTGCACTAGTCTCAGAACTTTTGATGTTTGGATGACTTATACTTGTCCAAAAGGGTTGAAACTTGTGCCAAATTAACCCTAGAACGCTTTTATGTATGTTTCTGGAAATTTTTATAATTTTTTAGAAAACGTTTACTATTTTTGCGAACGTGAACAATATGAGGTAAACAGCGCAGAAACTGAAACGTAAATGCAGAAGAAAGTAAATTGCACCAAGAATTTTATACTGGTTCGGTTATAAACAACCTACTCCAGTCTTCAAGGATCACCTTCCTTGGTTCACCACTAATTTCACACACGCAGTACACCTTACCGCAGGGTTGATAGAGTTACACCTTAACTCCAACCCTTTACAAACTTGTATTGTGAGTACAATTTGCACGAACACCACACCTCGCTAGAATGAAGATTGATCACACCTTGATCAATCTTGTACAATGATGAATGAATGGTGGTTTCTATGAAGCCTATTCAAGGATGAAGACATAAAATACAATAGGCTTTTACAAGAGAAGAAGAAAAGAAAGTGAAGGAGAAGAAAGCTTTTGCACTTTGATCACTTTTGAATATGATTCTTGGTGTTGCTTTTGTTTGTTCTTCTCTTCTCTTTTTAATCAAGTCCAGCCGTCCCCTATACCTCTTCTCCCCTCTTGAAACTTCCTTTTCATTGCTTGAGAGAGTGTGAGACATCATGGTGACAACATTTTGCTTACTTGGCATCACTTCATTGGACCATCATTTAGTCATTGCTTACTTGGCACCTTTTGATTGGCTCATTGTTGTCATCATTTGATGACATGGAAAATCTGAAATAACACTTTAAACATGTGCCAAATAATCATCACATAATACATTCATAAATTGAGAGATATTCACATAAATTGTGAGACAAAATTCTTCCTTCCACCCTTGAAAAATTCGGCCATAATGCTCCTTGCCATGCTGAAATTTCAGCATGTGCATCATGCATTTTTTATCCAAGATAATCCCCCAATTTACTTTGATTTTTCTTCATTAAAATGAATCAATAATACATGGTAAGTCTTTGCTATCAATTGATGAATGAACTTGGACACAAAAGAAGTGTCATATTCGGCCACAACATTTTCACACACATGCTGAAAAATTTCAGCATGTGTGATATAAAGAATATCCACACTTAATACAGTTCAAATCATTTCCATTCCTCCTTTGATTTATTCCTTAATGAAAAATTGACAAATTATCTTCCTTAAGAGTGAAGATTTCGGCCACAATGTGTGTGACATGCTGAAATTTTCAGCATGTGACATAAAAGAGGTGTATGTTGAAAACTTACCTTTTGTAGCTTCTCTCTTTGATTCATCAACATTGTATGATTGATTCTTGACCAATCAACATGCCAACAAGGCTCCACATGTGCTCCACATAAGCTGTAGGTGGCGTTGAGAAAGTGTGTATACATGTGCTGAAATTTATTTTTGCTAACTTTGAAAAATAGTGCACATTTAATAATACACACATTAATATTCCAATCAGCCCTTAATTTAATTTTCTAGAACACTTTAAGATGTATATTATGTGTACAAAGTGTCTAGATACGTGCCACATCATGTTCAAGAAAAACGTTCCATGTCAAGTGCGTAGAAAACCGAATTTTCGATATTTATCGATTACCCGATTTTTTTAAATTCCAACTTTTGCACATGCTATATATTATGTTATACATAATATAATAATATACTTTAATTTTCAGCACTTGGCTGATTTAAAGTGGTACCATAAACATGTGACAAAAATAAAATTAGAATCTTCACATTTTGGCCTAAATGTGGGGTGAATTGTGTGTGCCAACAAGGAAAGTATTTTTGTCTCAATAAACAGTGTATGGCACGAAATTTTTAATGAATTTTGATGTATATGGGCTGGCCATTTATTTATGGCAAGTACGTGACACGTTGGCGAAGTTTCGGTATCGCCCGATACGACAAATTTCGGTTTAGAACCTTTATCGTGTCGTATTTAATATGTCATCACCATATCCTATATCATATGATATAAGATCTGAATATACTCATGAATATGAGTTAAGTATAGTGGTGTGACGTAAACGTACGTTCGTAAGATATATAACGTGTCAATAGTACGTTGGAATAAATGTGTATGTGCCTTTTATAAAAATCTGAAAATATAGTATATATATATGTATTAAAACGTGTGACATTGATGTGTGGAGGAGGAGAAGACTTTTCCTCCATAGCCATGTTGCCTTTAGCCTTTTCCAAATGCATCTTCCTTTAATGAACTACTTAGTTATCAAACTAAGTACTTCACTTAATGAACTACTTTAGTTCATTAATTGTGCACCTGAAAATAGTATAAACTCAACAAATGTTCGCCAATATATGAGTAAGCTTTAAAGCTTCATGGCTCGTTAGTACGGGCAACATAATATATGAGGTAAATAAGGCAAGTTATCATGCATACATGTACACTTGTGTATATATATATATACTTAACGTTATCTATAATATATACATATTCAATTTCTTATTTTAAAATCACTCAAACCCTCATATTTCTACAATCATGCCTTCTCTCCCAAATATATCTCTTTTTAATGAAATAGTTAGTTCATTAACTTAAGTACTTCAGTTAATGAACTAGTTAATTCATTAATGGCGGCACCTGAAAATAGTTTAAACGCAACAAATGTTGCCATTTGATGTGTAATCTTTAACGCTTCATGGCTTGTTCAGTATATGGCAAGCAATATATATAAACCATATAAGGCATGTATGTCACAAAACGTGTCAAGTAATAACTTTTGTCATGCATTTCTTAACATGTGGTATTTTAAATTATGTATTTGTGAATTACTCAAACTCTTTTCTCAACATTGTCTAGGTTCACACTAAGGCCGGTTAGTTCAAGACATTAAGTTACTAAATAGCCGAGTGGATCCGATCGTATATCACTAAGAAAGGTTCAAAAGCCAGAAGCTACCTCTTATGATGCAATATTTTCTATGTCTGACTTCTCGGTAGAGTCTGCATAAACATTTGCATTAATTCCTATTCCTGCTGTGGGTATTGTTGGAGAAATTGAACTGGGTAAATGAGAAATTAATACTCAAAGTAGTGATAAAATAATTGAAAGCGGTTACTTAACCGTAATTCAACTTTGAGAATCAGTTACTTAACCGTAATTCAAATTTGGTTAAATCAATTACTAACCGTAATTTAGTTTTGAAAAACAGTTACTTAACCGTAATTCAAATTTAAAAAGCGGTTGCTGTTATCTGATATAACGGTTGTAATCTGATTCCTATGGCCGTGCTTAAATGTCAATAACCACCCTAATCAACTTTTCCCTATAACTAGTGGATTAGCTTGACCTATTTAGTCACTCTCATTCAGAATCCAATTCTCCTCCTCTTCATAAACGTGCTCTTCTCCTCCCTTCTCCTTCTATATTTGCATCAAGTCCGAGAAGTTAGGGCATCTTACAGGTTCGTAGAGTTTATATGTGTAGTACAGCTCATCTGAAGTCGACTTTCATTGTAATCCTGGGAGAGCGATTGCTCCATCTGGTTGGGCACAGTATAACGGAGCAATACATCTTAAGGACAGAGTCATGGATTCACCTCGGATCTCTGCTCAATTGAGTGTGAAGGTTATTGCCAAGCTAAGCTCTGTTTGTGCTGAGCTAGCTGACTGGGGGAAATCGCAGCACTGTTGTTGTACAGTATTGCTGTGCTGAGCTCTGCTGTGTGCTAAGCTCTGCTGTTTGGTGAGGACAATTCATTGTTCTACAAGCATTGTCGTGCTGAGCTCTGCTCGGCTTGATGTGAAACGACTGAAAGCTCAACTTTCGTTAGTTTGTGCTGAAGTGCTTCGAGGTCGGCAGATTGTGATCAGCCCAGAATGCAAATATAATGCGTCTGACTGGACTGATTGATCTGTCTGATCAGACTAGTTCAGTTCAGCTCGGCTGGAAGGTTGATAGCACCCAAGAACTATGTTCAAAAGTGCTTTTTCAGTTCAGGTCGGCGGATTAGCTGACTCTTCAGAACGCAAACTCAATTGCGCTATCTTAACTGTCTCGACTTAGCAGATCAATCCATCCTACCCTGAGCTTGGCAGGTCGGCCACTGCTTATTCCAAAAGCAAATTGTCAGAAGTCAATATGACGTGAATTATTCTCTAGCAGTTGACCCTACTTATCATATCTAGTATTTAGTTAGATTAATCAGAGAAGTATTTCTGGAGATTCTAACTATGCAAATTAAGATTTTTGGCGTCACTGTTGGAAACATTGATGTAATTTGTTCAACAATTTTCCTTAAATAATCTTACTTTAAATTGCTTACTGACACAATACTTTGCTATCCTCTGTAAGTATTTATTTTTTAATTTTAGTTAGTGTATGCAAGACGAGGACTGCCTGAAATCCTATACAATCCTGAAATTGAATGAGCTCTTAGTAAAATTAAGGTTGCGCACTCTATTTCTCCAAACATTTTCCCTAAATCCCTCGAATCCTTAGAAGATTTACTTGTTCTTAATGATCCTCCTCCGCTGGAGGATAATATTCAGCATGCCAATATACCAATTTAACCTCCTCCGCGACATAAACATACTTTTTGAATGACTTTATTGGAAATAGCATTGTGAAGATCAATAATCCTCATTTACAAATCCCAATTGAACTTAAACCAGTTTTCATTTCTTTACTACTGTCATATCATGGTTTATCCGGCGAAGACTCTCATTTACACCCTAGGAAATTCGGCATGACTTGTTTAGATACCCGTGGACAATAACAAAGCATGTCAAGCTAAACTTGTAGCTTTTCCTTTTACTCTTCTGGCTCTATCAACTGGATGGTATTTAGACCTTTCTTTTCCGGAACTCTTTGCCACTTGGGATACTCTAAAGAAGCTATTCTGTAAAAAATCCTTTGTTACCCCAAAAGTCGCACAGGTCACACAAGACTTATAATTGGTCAGGATACTGAAGAAACTTTATGTTGGGAATTAATTCGAGATACGTGTAGATGCGCAGCACGTTGATAAAGTTTATACGAATTAATCATAAGGTGGACATTATGTATGATTAATATTATATGTCACATATGTCACGTAATATATTTAATTGTTACGTAAAACATCCACACGTTAAGTGATCATCGGGTATACTCGGGGATGTATAGTGTGGTCTAAATGGAAACCCCGAATATGTAGGACAGTCATATGGTCAGAGGACCCGCGATGGATGGGCTCAAAATGCAACAGACCATAAAGTTACGACATCTGGTCCCCGAGGGGCGAAACCCACGTGTGACTTGTAGGATAATTGTTGGCACAATAATTAAATATTAAATAATATTTAATAATGTTTATTATTAAATATAGATAATATTTGGAAATAGATAGAGATAACTTGAATATAAGGAATCTCTATCTATTAATCATTATGCCTCTCAGGATTCCTCCATTCCCCATCTCTAATAGAGGAGGAGGCATTCAACTCCTCTGACAGACAAAAAAAAGGAAAGTGTATACACAGAGGAAGAAAGGAGGTTGTTCCAAATTTCATATAAAGTCCACACTGCCTAACCTCTCCATCGGGTTAAGCAGTGAATTGTTGATTCCGGTTCAAGGGGCATATCAACAATGGTGGGAGGTCAGTCGTGAATCCTTGGATCACGCCAGATTCTTCATCAGCCGGAGCAGTTGCAGTGTACGTGATCAGATTAACAACGGCAATGGAGCAAGGTATAATTTCCGCATTTTGTTACTTTGTCCATTGATTCGATTAAACGGTCATATTCAGGGGTTTATTAAATTAAATCCAACAAGTGGTATCAGAGCAGGCCTAATCGAATCAGTTTTTTGTAATATTAATCTGTTCATGTTGGAAAAAAACAAAATTTTTCGGGTCAAAAACGTTTTTCTGAAATAAAGTTTAAAACAAAATCTTCTGGATTGGAGTAAATAAAACTTCCCTCCGATTTTTGACAAAAATCCGGCGTTGGCCTGGTGGTCAGTGCCTTTGCCAGCATTCGGGAGGTCGCAGGTTCTAACCTGCTTTGCGAAAATTTCGGCCTTTTAATATAAAGATGAAACATGCTTTTTTAAAGCACAAACAGCCTGCTGCTCTAGTGGCAGGAGCGCCTTTCAGCAATTGGAAAGGTCTCAGGTTCGAGACCTTCCCAGCGAAAAACAGGAGCTTTTTGATCCTGACCTCTGGCTGCTGCAGCGGGTCTAGGCCTCGGATCCGGGTTTTGACCCGGTCCAGCCCTGTAGCAGAACAGGGCTTCGGCCCAAATTGCAATCCAAATAAAAAAAAAGGGGCTTTCTGGCGGGCTGGGCTGTGCTCAGTTTATCCGGGTTCGACCCGGATTCAAAAATTGGGTTTCGGCCCAAATACGGATTAATTCAAAAAAAAGGAAAATTGCGAATTCCAGAATTCAGGTGGGCTGACTGATAGGCTGAATCTGGGTTCGACCCGGTTCAGATATTGGGCTCGGCCAAAATTGCAGTTAATTGAAAAAAAAGGGCAATTTGGTTTCAGATTAGGCCCAACCCGGTTCATTAAAGGGTTTCAGCCCACTACAGTATTTAAATAAAATATAAAAAAAAAAAAGGGAAATGAAATTCAGAAACTGTCGGGCGGGTCTGACCCGACCCGACCCGCGCCTGCAGCCCATTATTTATTTTAATTTCAGTTTTATTTATTTGGTATATTATTATTATTTGGATAAAGTAAATAATAATAATAATTTATTATTATTATTTAAAGTTCTTTTAAGGAAAATAGTAATAATAACAAATTGTTGTTATTATTATTATTTTAAAGTCTCTTTTAAAAGAAAATAATAATAATGATGATGATAATTTAATTATTGTTGTTATTATTATTAAAAGTAAAATAGTAATAATAATAAGTAATATTATTATTATTATTTTAAAGTTCTTTTAAAGAAATAAAGTAAATAATAATGATAATAATTTGATTATTATTATTATTATTATTTAAAGTTTCTGGAAAATAGTAATAATAACAAATTGTTGTTATTATTATTATTTTAAAGTCTCTTTTAAAGAAAATAATAATAATGATGATAATTTAATTATTATTGTTATTATTAAAGGAAAATAGTAATAATAATAGTAATTATTATTATTATTATTTTAAAGTTCTTTTAAAGGAAATAAAGTAAATAATAATGATAATAATTATTATTATTGTTATCTTTCAGGTTTTATTAAGGAAAATAGTAATAATAATAATAAATTCTTGTTATTATATTGTTATTATTTTAAAAGAAATCCAAAATAATAATAATAATAATCAAGTGTTAAGTTTAATTTCGGTATTACATTATCTTTCGTTATAGCATGCAAGTTATTTTTTATTTATTATGCTTATGTTGATGGCATGTTAATAAATAAATAAAATAAAGTTAAGGAACTTAACCCAATAAGGATCCGATCTTGCTTGACCCGGTTTGACCGAGTTCAACCAAGTTAATTCGATGGGCTAAGTTGACTGAATTAACCAACATTATCAATCAATTGCGGTTTATACTCGTGGATAGATGACTCATGAGTTGTGATAAAAACACCGTACACTAGTTTTGTCTAAGAAAGACCGGTACTTAAGCGAGACCATTGTGACTCCACGGTGGCCTGGAATTATGTGAAATGGTAATACACCCTTATGGCAAGTGGGGATTACTGAATCGGTTCACTTCACACTCAATTGACACATCATAAGGTTATATCACTTGTTATATTGATTGATAAGATATTGTTCTTAAACCGTAAGGAAAACTGAGCTTGGTTCAAGTGTGTTCTTATTTAGCCGTAAAGGGAATCAAGCTAGTTCAAATTGGTTTAAGTAAAACAAAACAGAATGTTGGGGTTAAGTATGCACGGTGCATGCAAAAGGGTCAGTCAGGAAACTGCGGATCATTTAGAACCATAAAGTTACGCGACTTAGCAAATGTAGGGCTTTAATATGATCCCCTTAAAGTGCGGCAATCATATCATCGCCACTATATTTGTTATATCGTGAAGGGCATGTATGTGTTAGAGGCATCATTGACCGCCCCAAAGGAAGGAGTGATTGTCGAAGACACATATGAGCATGGTAGTGGACCCAAATAGGGCCGGCGGCGAAGCGTTTAAAAGCATAGGTTAACTCATCGGCCAAAGGAAGGTGGTTAACTCGTGCTTGGAGAGCGTCATATTGACCACTACACCCAATTGTTGGAAGGTATTGGGATGACTCCAAAGAGCCCCAATATTGGAAGACAATTGGTAGATGGAATCGGGGTTCTATTTTGATATTTTGATTTTATGCAGTTTAAAGATTACACGTGTTGCGTATTTAAGTCCGTTTCTTGTTTGCTTTTCAGCAATAATGTCTAACATTAAGGATATTCCTACAATGAACGGTTCAAACTATAAGCAATGGAAAGATCAATTTGAGATCTTTCTGGGGATTGCTGATCTAGACAATGCGTTACAGATAGATCGTCCAGCTGTGCTAACAGACGAAAGTACCAGTGAGGAAAAATCTCACATGGCACGCTGGCTACGATCAAATCGCATGTGTCTTATGATCATGCAAAAGACTATCCTCAAATGCTTCAGGGGACACGTTTCTGAGTCCACGACGGCTAAAGAATTTTTAGCGATCTCGAGCAAAGATATGTAAAGAATGAGGAAAGCGAGGCAGACAATCTCTTAAAGAAACTTTGCTCGAAACAGTACCGTGGAATCGACAGCATAAGGGTGCATAAAGTTATGAATGCTGTCGCCACCAATTCGTGGTAAGAAACGCAAAGCTGCGGAAATGGTTACTGTGCAAAAGGCAAGTCAAAGGAAAAGGGGGTGCCTCCCTGCTGACACACCCAAAAGCATGACTTGTTTCTTTTGCAATAAGGAAGGACATTTAAGGAAGAATGTACCGGTTATATATCTGTCTCAAGAAAAAGGGTACATTCTTAGTTTGTTCTGAAGTTAATTTTGTTTCGGATATAGCCACTTGGGGGTCGATACGGGAGCCACGACTCACCTATCTGTGGACTATGCAAGGTTGCCTAAGCCATAGAAAACCAAGAGACGATGAAAGAGATACGTCTATTGGGGAAATGGCAGTGGCATAAGGTTGAAACATCGGGCATTTCAGATTGCTCTGTTGACCATCCGGTTTCTATCTAGATTTGCATGACACTTTTGTAGTGCCATCGTTTAAACGCAAATCTTATTGTCGTTTATCGATTGGATAAAGTGGATTATTACGGTTATTTGGAAATGGAAATTTCCAACTTTATCATGCTTCTAGATTGATTGGTCACGGTATAATGTCCGAAATTGATAAGCTTTATTCAATAAATGTTTGCTTCAAATCAGGAAACCTTGCATGTTGTAACGCGAAACGTTAAAGCAAAATTAACTCATGAGAATTCAGGATCACTTTGGGCATCGACGTTTAGGACACGTGTCCAAAAACAGAATAGAACGTCTTGTCAAAACAGAAATTCTCAATCCTTTAGACTTAACCGACTTAGAGTCGTGTGTATTTTGTGCTAAGGAAAACAAACCAAAGTCTGAAGATATGAAGCAAATCGTGCAAATAGTCCATTAGAGTTGATTCATACCGATATTAGTGGCCCATTTCATCGGTTTACTCGAAATGGCCACTCTTATTTATCACCTTTATTGACGACTATTCGCGATATGGCTACGTATTCTTGATTAAAGAAAAAGCGCAAGCAATAGACATGTTCAAATCCTTTAAAGCTGAAGTTGAGTTACAACCTCAACAAAAGGATTAAAGCCGTCAGATGGGACCGTGGGGGTGAATACTACGGTCGATATGATGGATCAGGAGAACAGTGTCCAGGACCATTTGCTAAATACCTAGAGGAAAACGGAATCGTCCCTCAGTACACCATGCCTGGGTCACCAAGCATGAATGGTGTAGCTGAAAGACGAAACCGTACACTTATGGATATGGTGCGTAGTATAATGACTCAAAACTACCCTACCATTATTCCTCTGGGGAGAAGCGCTTAAACCGCAGCTTACATCCTCAACCGATTACTAACTAAGGCAACAATAAGGACCCCTTATGAGTTATGGACTACGCGTAAGCCTAGCCTTAACCACATAAGGGTTTGGGGCTGTCCAGCAGAGGCGAAGCCTTACAGACCAAATGAAAGAAAGCTGGACACCAAAACAGTTAGTTGCTATTTCGTTGGTTACTCGGAAAGGTCACGAGGGTATAAATTCTACAATCCCACAAGTAAAGTGTTTTTCGAGACAAATTCAGTAAGTTCTTTGAGGATACTTTGGTTCCGGGGGGGAATGATTTGCATCAGCAGATCATCGAGTTAGATGAGGCACACTCAGATGCGACAGAAAATGCGAATCGAACCATCTTTTGGGGAGATAGCATCAGCGATACCCGCACCTGAGGTACCTCATCCCAGTAGTGACGCTCCACAGGAACAAGTTCATGTTCCTGAGGAAGTTACTGAAGAACCCGATGAATTGCCGGCTGATGCAGTTCAGGAACCTACAGTATCTCAAGAACAAGTGCCCCTAAGGAGATCCACTCGTGAACGGAGAAACCCCATACCTAGCGACTATGTGGTGTATCTCCAAGAACACGAATTCGATATTGGTATGTTGGACGATGACCCTGAAAACGTCCAACAAGCAGTACAATGTCGAAATAAAGAAAAGTGGATAAAAGCCATGGAAGAAGAGATAAAGTCTATGCATGACAACAAAGTATGGGATGTCGTCTCGTTGCCTAAAGGTTCGAAACCCGTAGGTTGCAAATGGATATTTAAAACCAACGGGATTCAAAAGGCAACGTAAAACGATATAAGGCTCGACTTGTTGCTAAAGGGTTTACCCAAAAGGAGGGCATAGACTATACGGAAACCTTCTCTTCAGTATCCACGAAGGATTCCTTTCGGATAATCATGGCTTTAGTGGCACACTTAGATCTTGAGCTACATCAGATGGATGTTAAGACTGCGTTTCTAAACGGAGAACTCGACGAAACTATTTACATGGTTCAACCGCCTCAATCCGAGGTGGGAGATCCAAAAGGCATGGTTTGTCGACTAAAGAAATCATCTATGGGCTCAAGCAAGCGTCTCGACAATGGTACTTCAAATTTGCCAAAGTGGTTGTCTCCTCCGGTTTTGAGGCAAACCAAATTGACGAATGCGTGTATCACAAGTTCAGTGGGAGCAAGTTCATATTCATGATCTTGTACGTAGATGATATACTGCTTGCAACAAACGATGTAAACATGTTGAACGACACCAAAGCCTTTCTGAGAAAGCACTTCGAGATGAAAGACCTTGGTGAAGCCTCATATGTGTTGGGACTTGAGATACGGAGGAATCGTACCCAAGGTATCTTAGGTCTCTCACAACAGGCATACATCGAAAGGTGTTGAAGCGGTATAGCATGGATAAGTGTAAACCACTTAATACCCCTGTGGCAAGAGGAGATAAATTCAGCCTAAAACAATGTCCCCAAACAGAGTTTGAACGTTCGGAAATGAGGAATACTCCCTATGCTTCGGTAGTAGGGAGTATAAAGTATGCCCAAGTATGTACACGACCAGACTTGGCATTCATTACAGGAATGTTAGGCAGATACCCTCTCTGATCCGGGTAAGGATCACTGAATCGCAGCAAAGAGGGTGCTGAAATATTTACAAGAAACGAAACAACACGTACTGACGTATCGGAGATCTGATAAGTTAGAGATCACTAGATATACAGATTCTGATTTTGCTGGATGCTATGATAGCATGAAATCGACCTCAGACTATGTTATTACCCTAACTGGAGGTGCGATCTCATGTAAAAGCACGAAACAGACCTTATTGGCGTCCTCCACTATGGAGGCGAAATTCGTAGCTTACTTCCACGCATCCAATCAGGCGATATAGCTTCGCCATTTTGTCACAGGGCTGCGGGTATTGGAGGACTATCTCATCTCCAATGAGGATTTACTGTGACAATAAAGCTGCGGTGCTATATTCAAATAACAACCGGAGTTCATCTAAAGCGAAATACATAGAGATGAAGTATCTGGCTGTTAAAGAAAGAATTCTGAGTGGTCTGATCAGTATTGAGCATATCAGTACAGACTCTATGGTGGCCGACCCTTTGACTAAGGCCGTGGAACCGGTTGTGTTTCACAAGCATGTTAGCCGTATGGGCCTTAGTCCAGTTGAGGATGTTTTATCCTAGTGGGAGTCTGTGAGGTTTTTCTTGTGTTCAATAAAGTTGTTTATTTCAGACATACAGTATAATGTACATTCCGGTTATATTAAAGTTTTTCTGCAGAAGTAATGTACATTAAGCAGTTACGGTATACATTCTGAATTCTATTGATCTCGCTAAAGAGGGCCAAGTTGGAATTAGATATGTATGATCACCTAGCATACTAATTCCACACTACATATCCATTTCAGTATCCATGTCATTCAGTAGAGTGTTAGTATCATGATTTAAGAGGGACTAGTCACTAATTCAATGTAGCGACGTGCGGCTTAAGTCTTTTGCTAACATTTGCTGATGGACCGGAAAAGGAAAGACACACTAAAGGACATAAGGTATATGAGCTCAAAAGGGTGACATATAATCTTTAAGTTACATACATAGTCCAAGTGGGAGATTGTTGGGAATTAATTCGAGATACGTGTGATGCGCAGCACGTTGATAAAGTTTATACGAATTAATCATAAGGTGGACATTATGTATGATAATATTATATGTCACATATGTCACGTAATAATATTAATTGTTACGTAAAACATCCACACGTTAAGTGATCATCGGGTATACTCGTGGATGTATAGTGTGGTCTAAATGGAAACCCCGAATATGTAGACAGTCATATGGTCAGAGACCGCGATGGATGGGCTCAAAATGCAACGACCATAAAGTTACGACATCTGGTCCCCAAGGGGCGACAACCCACGTGTGACTTGTAGATAATTGTTGGCACAATAATTAAATATTAAATAATATTTAATAATGTTTATTATTAAATATTAGATAATATTTGGAAATAGATAGAGATAACTTGAATATAAGGAATCTCTATCTATTAATAATTATGCCTATCAGGATTCCTCCATTCCCCATCTATAATAGAGGAGGAGGCATTCACCTCCTCTGACAGACAAAAAAAGGAACGTGTATACACAGAGGAAGAAAAGGAGGTGTGCCAAATTTTCTATAAAGTCCACACTGCCTAACCTCTCCATCGGGTAAAGCAGTGAATTGTTGATTCCGGTTCAAGGGGCATATCAACAATTGGTGGGAGGTCGTGAATCCTTGGATCACGCCAGATTCTTCATCAGCCGGAGCAGTTGCAGTGTACGTGATCAGATTAACAACGGCAATGGAGCAAGGTATAATTTCCGCATTTTGTTACTTTGTCCATTGATTCGATTAAACGGTCATATTCAGGGGTTTATTAAATTAAATCCAACACTTTATACTATGAATGTTTCAAAAATCTTTCAAACTTATGCAATCATGGTAACAAAGAAGTTGATCTCTTGATATGATTTTATGATGGTTTAAATGGTCAAGACCGTAGTATTTTAGATTCTGGCAGTAGTGGCAATTTCTTTGATAAACCTCTTTCCACTTGTAAAGATCTTCTAGAAAACCTTGCTGCTAAATCTCAAAGACATCCATCCCTGAGAGAATATAGCATTAAAATTCTTCAAAGTGAAGGAATGAATGAACTTAGACAAAAAATGCAAAATCTGACAGATTTAGTGAAACAAAAATTTAATTCAAATCCTTCACTATCTTCTTCGATTTGTGCTAGACCACCTCATGTTTGTCGATTCTGTACGAGCGGTCATTATACTGATCAATGGCTTCAAATCCGAAATGATCCTGATCAGCTAGTTGGTGCCATTAATTTTAAAGGCCAACCTAGGTTTAATAAACAATGTCACTACTCTCAGCAAAACACTTACATCCAAAATTTTAGTTACAACACACAATCCCAATCTAACTTCTCCAGAAATAATCAGAATCAGCAAAGTGCTTCAAAATATCAACCTCCGGTTGCTAGACAACATCAAACACCTTTTCATCCAAAATATTCCAACTCCTCAAACATTTCCCATTCAAAATTCTCCTGTTATCCACAACCAACCTTCTTCTCGAATAGTAAGTCTTGCAACATTACACTGTAAAAGTCGATCAACTTAGCTCGATGCTCGAGCAATGTACTTCTAGTATTGAACAAAGATCTTCTGATATTGAACAACAATTAGGACAAATTGCTTCATCTCTAAATGAATTTTAGGCTAGAAATATTTAGTAAACTTCCTTCTCAGCCTATTCCACATAAGAGATAATGCCAACGCTATAACCCTAAGAATTGGAAAAGACTTAGGTGTATAAATATATACAACTAAGCTTACGGGGATTGTAAAAATATAAGCTCAGGCGAACTGTCCCGAGCTAGATAGGAAAGACCTAAAATCACTAAGAAAAATAAAAAGTAGATCCTATGGTTAACCCGACGAAAGTTGAATAGATAATTAGAATAGCTGAAAATTCTAAAGAACCCTTAAAGGAACAAAACCAAGTGATCAGCCTGAACCTGAAATTTCACCACAACCGACGTATGAAGAAATCAAATAAACTTATCCTAAGCCGAATCAATCTATTAATGATCTTTCTATTCCACCACCTTTCCCTCAACGATTTGCAAGACCTAAAAAGGAAGAAGAAGAAAGGCAAATATTGGGAGTAGTTAGGAAAATCCACGATAATAAACTTCTGGATGCCATTAAGTACCTAGACACGTAAAGTTTCTTAAAGGATTATGTATTTCATGTTGAAATAGTGCAGAATATTTGTCATGCCATAAATAGAATATACCTTGTATTAAGAGATTTCTTGTATATTTGATCGAGAGTAACTATAGGAAATCATGATTGTGCGATTAATTGACATTGATGTACTTACCATACTAGAGTAGAAGGTGTAACTATAAGAAATGCTGTGTATAGGTTTTGTAAAGTATGAATGAAAGAGTGTTTTCCTTCATCCAAATATTGTTCAATATTTGACATGGTATCAGAGTGGGAAAGTAATCCTGCGGACTTTGAAACTGTGTCATCACTGTCCAAAAGACTCTCTCAGTCAGTTTAGCCAGACAAAAGCTGCAGTATCCGTTCAAAACCACCATGGACGGCGGAAAAATAATTGAAAGTGACAGAGGGGCCGAAAGCAGTCAAAGTGGATCCCAATTCACCAATTTTTCAATAGAATTTATATACTTCATGGAAACGTTTTAGAAATTTCAACCTCAGACGATTCCAGACGATGTCAATGTGGGGATTAGACTCAATGGAGACAATTATCTCCTTTGGGCTTATCTCATGGACACAGCCATCGGAGGAAAGGGGAAGAGCTCCCACATTAAAGGGGTTCCTCAACCCCCAACCAAATGACGCAGGTTATGCAAAATGGAAGCAAGAAGACCAGGCAGTATTCATGTGGTTAATCCAAAACATTGAATCGAATTTGATTGAGAATGTGAGCCAGTATCCCACAGCAAAGGCACTGTGGGATGGTCTTGCCACTATATACGGATCAAGTGTGGATTTCCTGCACACATACACCCTACAACAATGAGCTAGTGCAGTCAGACAAGGTGGGGGCCTGCTGGAAGCCTGCTGGGATAAATTAGAAGGAATCTGGATGAGTATAGATGAGAGAGACCCAAATCCTATGACTTGTGCGAAGGATATTGAAGTGTATCACAGGAAAGTGCAGGAGCACAGACTGTTTCAACTCATGGATGCAGTAGACAGCAGATTTGAGGATATCAAGAAGGACCTCTTGAAACGAGATCTATTTCCAACGGCTGAAGCTACCTTTGGAGAAATAAAGAGAGAGGAAGTCAGACTCTCTTGCTTGGGGAAGGCCCACTTAGTTCATGGAGAATCATCACTGGGGGGCTGGATGGACTGCCTCCGGTAGAGGGGGCGGACGGACACAGTCAAACCGAGGCAGAGGAAGAGGTCGGGTGCCTCTTCAAGGTCGTGGTATTTCCACCACTGAGGAGCAGCCACAACCCACTTCATCTCCATCCACGCGGTCAGCTTCCTCATCGCACAATCAGACCATCAAATGCACTCATTGTGGCAGACGAGGCCACTCTCAAGAAACCTGCTTTGAGATTATAGGATTCCCAGACTGGTGGGAAGAAATGAGAAATAAGGGCCAGAGACCAGGAGGTGCAGCCGTAGCTGCAGCAGTTGCTGAGAGCAACAAATGTAGGATCTTCAAGGCACCACTAGAAGGGGGGGTTGAATAGATGGTGCGGAAATTGTGGTTTTTAAAATTTCTTTAAACTTGAACAATTCAAGTTCTGAAAACAGATTCTGTTTTCAGGACCAGTTTTAAAATGTTTGTAAAACCAGGTTAGAGGTCTCCAAAAATTATGAAATTTTGAGAGAACTTAGCCTCAGATGTTATGAGGGTCCTCTAAAAATTTCAAATTAAAATTAAACCTTTAAGCCCTTCAAAACCCGTTGGAAATCAGATTGTGCAAATCTGCCAGAAACGGTAGATAGTTTTGAAAAATTAATTCCTATTTGTGTGAACGTCCAAATGCTCTGAAAATTTGACCAGTAACTCCTTATATACTATATTTAAATGGGTTGAAACAGTGTTGGAAAATTCTTTTGGGAAGTAGGTCAACTACAATCAAAGTCTCAACCTTTGCAAGTCTGAAAATCAGACTGCACTAGTCTCAGAACTTTTGATGTTTGATTGACGTATACTTGTCCAAAAGGGTTGAAACTTGTGCCAAATTAACCCTAGAACGTGTGAGTATATTTCTGGAAATTTTCGTGATTTTTGAAATTCGTTAACTTTTTTTACGAATGCGAACAAGAAGGATAATCAGTGCAGTAACTGAAAAGTAAATGCAGAAAGTAAATGGCACCAAGAATTTTATATTGGTTCGGTTATAAACAACCTACTCCAGTCTTTAAGGAACACCTTCCTTGGTTCACACTAATCACACACACGCAGTACACCTTACCACATGATTGATAGAGTTACACCTAACTCCAACCCTTTACAAACCTTGTATAGCGAATACAATTTGCACGAACACCACCACCTCGCAAGAATGAAGATTGATCATACCTTGATCAATCTTTTACAAAGATATATAATGAGTGGTGGTCTATGTCAAGCCTATTCAAGATTGAAGAATATGAATACAATAGGCTTACAAGAAAAGAGAAAGAAAGAGGAAGTAGAAGAAGAAGAGCTAGGCTTTTTGATCACTTTGATTTGCAATCCTTGTTCTTGTTTTTGTTTGCTCTCTTCTCTTTCCTTTTAATGTGTGCAGGCCGTCCCCCTTGGTGTACCTCCCCCTCTTGAAAATTATCTTCTAAGTCCTTGATAGAGTGTAAGACATCATTGTGACAAGGCCTTGCTTACTTGGCATCTTCTTATTGGATGATCATTTAGTCTTCGCTTACTTGGCACCTTCTCATTAGATGAATGTTGTCATCATTGATGACTTGGAAAAATCTGAGAATTTCACTTAAACATGTGCCAAAATCATCACAAAATAACTTCCATAAATCATAAGATATATCACATAAATTGCAAGACATCAAATCCTTCCCAACTAGGCAAAATTTCGGCCATTATGTCTCATTGCCATGCTGAATTTTCAGCATGTGCATCATTCCATTTCTTTCAAAATAATGCCCAATTTACCTTGATTTTTTCTTTAAAAATTGAATCACCAAGTTATGGTAAGTATTGCTATCACATAAGAAATGAATTTGGACACCATTTAGCTCTCAAATTCGGCCACACATATCTTACACATGCTGAAAAATTTTCAGCATGTGTGATATATAAAATATCACCCTTTATTAATTTAAATAATATTCAAATCATTTCCATTTCTTCTACCAATTAATCAAATAATAAAAGATGATGAAATATATCACATTCAATATCATAAAATCGGCCACCCTATGTTTAGCATGCTGAAATTTTCAGCATGTGATATAAGAGAGATATATTTTGAATTCTTACCATTTGTATCTTCTCTCTTCAATTCACCAACATTGTATGATTGATCCTTGACCAATCAATATGCCAACAAGGCTCCAAATAAGCTCCATCTCAGCTGTAGGTGGCGTTGGAAATGATTGTGCATGTGCTGAAATTTATTTTTGCTAACTTTGTAAAATAATACACATTTAATAATACACACATGTTATATTCCAATTAGACCTTAATTTAATTTTCTAGAACACTTTAAGATGTATATCATATGTAAAAAGTGTCTAGATACGTGTCCCATGATGTACCAAAAACGTTCCATGTGTCGTGTGCGTAGAAAACCGAATTTTCGATATTTATCGATTACCCGATTTTTCTATAATTTAAATTCCAACTTTTGCACATGTTATATATATTATGTTATACATAATATATATAATATATACTTTAAATCTCAGCACTAGGCTGGTCTAAAGTGGTACCATTTACATGTGACAAAAATTAAACTTGGAATCTTCACATTTTGGCCTTAATGTGGAGTAATTTGTGTGTGCCAACATGGAAAGTATTTTTGGCTGATTATTTAGTAAAGTGCACGAAATGTACATCACATTTTGATGTATAGGGGCTGGCCATTTATTTATGGCAAGTACGTGACACGTTGGAGAAGTATCGGTATTCGCCCGATACGACAAATTTCGGTTTAGAACCTTTTATCGTGTCGTATTTGATTTGTCATCACCATATCTTATATCATATGATATAAGACCTGAATATACTCATAAATATGAGTTAAGTATAGTGGTGTGACGTTAACGTACGTACGTAAAATATATAACGTGTCGGTAGTACGTTGGAATACATGTGTATGTGCCTTTTTCAAAAATTCTGAAAATATATGTAATGTATATATATATATATGGCGTGTGTTATTAAGGGTGGGAGGAGGAGAAAACTTTCCTTCCTTAGCTTTGTTTCCTTTGTGCCTTTTCCAAATGTGGCTTCCTTTAATGAACTACTTAGTTTATTAAACTAAGTACTTCACTTAATGAACTAGTTTAGTTCATTAATGGTGGCACCTGAAAATAGCATAAACACAACAAATGTTTGCCATATGACGTAAGCTTTAACGCTTCATGGCTCGTTAGTACGGCAACATAATATATAAGCTAAATAAGGCAAGTAATGGCAAGATATCATGCATACATGTACACGTTTATATATATCATGCATTTAAGTCACTTATTTTGAAATCACTCAAACCCCCTTATCTCTACAACAAAAAGGCAGAGGAGGGAGAACAAGTCAAGCTGCGGCAGGTATTAGGATGGAGAAGGGAAATGAAAACCCTTCCCCCCTTCTATTTCCCAACATTCCTTTGTTGCCCCTGCAGGTTTGGGTAATCTTTGGGTAAATAAATGTGAACCATATGAGCTGAGTAAATCAACTAAACCAGCACAGAGTCACCCGAAATCATTAAGCCAACCCAAATCTGAACCGACATCTCACCCGAGCCAATTAAACCGTACACCCAGACCAAACCCGCACTCATATACTCTGTTCAGTCCGAAACATACCAAAATACAACCTCTTAGGTCCTTGATAGTAAAGCCACAGACACAATGACTAATGATATCCATGACTTTACTACCCTTGAAAACCCACAAAAAACACATGTCTGCACATCTAATGGAACTATGATTCCGGTAAATAATGGGGGCACTATACAAATCACCCCAGAGTTACATATGTCCAAATGCTTATATGTCCCAGCTCTCTCATCAAAATTATTGTCTATTAGTCAAATAATACGTGAATTAAATTGTCGTGTACCGATATATCCCACTAAATGTCTTTTACAGGACCTTCGCACGAGGAGAATCATTGGTCATGGTACTGAACAGGGTGGCCTGTACTATGTGAGCAGGACGGTGCAAAAGGACAGTCTAATCTGGTCACCGGAACGTTCCAAGAGAAGTTGTGGCTATGGCATCGTCGGTTGGGTCATCCATCTTTTGACTATCTTAGACATTTATTTCCGAACTTGTTTACTTCTCGTTCTAATAACTTACATTGTGAAACTTGTATTCGGGCTAAACAGACTCGGTCATCATTTTCTTCCAATAATACTCGAGTCAGTCAGATGCTTACCTTAGTTCACTCAGATGTCAGGGGGCTGTCTCCCTGTTCCACTACCTCTGGGTTTCGATATTTTGTCTTATTTATTTATGACATTTCACGCATGACATGGTTGTATTTCTTAAAGCATAAGTATGAAGTTTATTCCAAATTCATCGAATTTTATAGTATGGTCAAAACACAATTCAGTGTGCAGATTAAAATCCTACGGTCAGATAATAAGGGTGAGTATCAGTCTTATGAAATTCAGTCATTTTTCACCACCAATGGGTTGTTATATCAGACATCCTGCTCCAATACACCACAACAAAATGGGGTAGCCGAGCATAAAAATTTTGTCCTACTAGATATGGCACATGCCATGATCATCGAGTCTCAAGTACCTTCTAGTTATTGGCATGAAGCTGTTGCTACAGCAACATATCTCATCAATCGTCTATCCAGTTTGATCCTTAACCATAAAACACCCTTAGATACCCTGTCTACCTAAACTACCATCCCATCTGTCTTAAACCTCCCCCCGAGTGTTTGGATGCATCATGTTTGCCTATATCAGTAAAAATGCCCAAACTAAACTTGGCCCTG
This sequence comes from Eustoma russellianum, assembly GCA_036186865.1. Classification (NCBI taxonomy): domain Eukaryota; kingdom Viridiplantae; phylum Streptophyta; class Magnoliopsida; order Gentianales; family Gentianaceae; genus Eustoma; species Eustoma russellianum. The sequence goes on along the minus strand of AP025075.1, from coordinate 11,980,081 downwards.
TGCCAAGAAGTGTGTCTTTGTCGGGTATGCTACTCATCAGAAAGGCTACCTATGTTTCCCTAGAACCCGTCAACTTTACATTACTATAAACTGCATATTCATTGAACAGAAATACTATTATCATTCTCGATCTTTGGGGGAGAGTATATAAGAGACCATCCATTGGTTACATAATCATAGTGGATCTTCAGATAGTCCAACAAGGGCAGTAGATGGCGCCGCTTGAACTATTCCTGACATAGTGCAAGACACCACTGCAGAACCTGAGAATGCTTGTCCAAATGCGGATGTCCCACCCGAGGTAAATATAGAGTCTAACAATTACCTACACCTGAACATCATGTCTCTATTCCTTATTCACTTGTTTCATCTGATTCACCTGAATTACCCTTTGATTATACTAACTTGTCAGTTGAGCCACAGGTAGAGGAGCATCAAGTCAGAATTCTATCTCTGGAGAAAATAGAGGAGTTCCATCTCGCAGGTACTCCCCTGAGAAAATTTCAAAAAGAACAAGATACCCAATCAATTGATCAAAGGGAAGCCTTGTAGGACATGCCCAGGCGTTCCTAACCACCCTATGCTCTGAGAGAATTCGAAGAAATGTGGAGGAGGCTTGGAACTTGCCCGAGTGGAGACAAGCAATGGAGACTGAGATGAACGCACTAATAATGAACAACACGTGGGAAAAGAGCGGTCTGCCAACAAGAAAAAACATTGTTGGGTGTCGATGGATATTCACCATCAAATATAAGGCTGATGAAAGTATAGAAAGGTATAAGGTGAGACTCGTTGCCAAAGGGTACACTCAAACTTATGGCATCGACTACTCTAAAACGTTCTCACCAGTGGCGAAAATCGATACCATTCGGGTATTGTTCTCAGTTGCTGCTACCAAAGGGTGGCCCCTACGACAGTTCGACGTAAAGAATGCCTTTCTTCATGGAGAATTAAGAGAGGAGGTATATATGGATCTACCACCAGGATTCACTCAGGAATTCAGACAGGGGGAGGTATGCAGATTACACAAGGCACTGTATTGGTTAAAGCAATCTCCAAGGGCGTGGTTTGGACGATTTACGGTAGTAATGAAGAAACACGGGCAAAAACATAGTAATTCAGACCATACTCTATTTATCAAGAAGAGAGGTACGATGATAACATGTTTGATTATTTATGTTGATGACATGATTATCACATGAAATAATTCTGAGGAGATGGATCGGCTTCGATAGAATATGTTCACTGAATTTGAGATGAAAGATCTCGGCGGTCTTAAATATTTTCTTGGAATAGAGGTGTTGCGATCAAAACAGGGAATATTTATATATCAAAGAAACTATCTGTTGGACCTTCTAACAGAAGTCGGGATGTTCGATTGCAAACCCAGTGATACCCCCATAGTAATGAATCACTAACTTCAGCACATTGAAGGTGCTCCATCAGCAGATCGAAGTCGGTACCAAAGGTTGGTTGGTCGACTAATTTATCTTGCTCATACTCATCCAGACATTGCATACGCAGTTGGGGTAGTGAGTCAATTCATACATAATCCCCAAAAATAGCACATGGATATGGTTATTTGAATTCTATGATACCTAAAGGGATCTCCAAGGCATGGAATTCTGTTCAAGAATAACGGTCATTTAAATGTTGAAGTATTCACTGACGTAGATTGGGTTGGTAATCCTGATGGTAGAAAATCTACATCAGGATACTTTGCACTATGTGGAGGAAATCTTATAACATGGCGAAGTAAGAAACAGAATGTTGTTGCACTGTCTAGTTCTGAAGCAGAGTTCAGAGGAATTGCCAAGGGAGTTATGGAAGTCCTGTGGCTCAAGAAGTTGTTGCATAAATTAGGTTTTGCGGAAAAAGGCTCTGCAAAAGTGTACTGTGATAACACTACGGCAATAAGTATTTCAGAAAATCCAGTACAGCATGGATGTTGATAGACATTTTATAAAGGAAAAATTGGAGACAGGAGTAATTGAACTACCGCATCTACGATCTGAAGACCAGTTGGCTGATATTCTCACAAAGGCAGGTGATGGAAGGAGTTTTCTCAGTGTGTTGTCCAAGTTGAGCATTGGAGATCCCACCACTCAACTTGAGGGGAGTGTTGAAATAGTGTAGAATATTTGTCATACCATAAATAGAATATACCTTGTATTAGGAGATTTCTTGTATATTTGATTGAGAGTAACTATAGGAAATCATGATTGTGTGATTAATTGACATTGATGTACTTACCATACTAGAGTAGAAGGTGTAACTATAAGAAATGTTGTGTATCAGTTTTGTAAAGTATGAATGAGAGAGTGTTTTCCTTCATCCAAATATTGTTCAATATTTGACATTTCAAAGAAGAAAATCGTGAATATCTGACATGTTAGATTCAATGAAAACATAGTGTAAATTACTTCCTAAATGCAAATTCCGTGGCATGTTTATTATCCCCGTAAAACTAGGAAATGCCACATTTATCCGAGCTCTTATTGATCTTGGTGCATCAATCAATGTTATATCATTGGCTTTTTATGATTCTTTAGGTCTAAATTTTCTTAAAGAAACCAAGATTGTAGTAGAATCTGTTGAAGATAGTGGATTGATAGTGCAAAACAAAGGAAAGGAAAGAGGTGGCAATCTGGTGCAGGAGTTGGCATAATAATCAGAGGTGTGATCTGCTGTGGTCACACTTTCAATGATTGGACCAAAGTGTTGGGATAATCTGATGCAAGAGATGTATAGCTCAGCACTCATGTAGAGGAGTAACTGAAAGTGTCAATCTAGAATAAAGAGCAACCAGTGAGATAGCTCGTGGGCATAGGACAGTTGGCGCGCTTGGCACGCCTGGCACGCTAGTGGCTGAAGTTTGCACGCAAACGCTACAACTGCTGCATCGAGCGAAGATGATTTTTTATGTGCCAAATTACCTTCTAGTTGTGTCTTTAGCTAGTATAAATACATGATGATGACGTAAATATCAGAACCAACTAGAAACAGAAAAATATCTTTCGTTTTCCTTTTGTTCTTCAACCTGCGCATTTGGCGCCATTTTTCTGCAATATTAAAAGTTCTCATTTGCAGTTTTGTTCGTTATAGCTTTTGTTCATGTTGCTTTGATGTTTGAATTCTGTCTCTAATGCAATTTTAACATGGTATCAGAGATCTGATGATTCACCATCGATTATCTGTTGTTCTCAATTTGATTTTGCTTTGTACAAATTCCTCTTCACATACGATATACCACACCTGAAGTTATGGTTATGGCAAACGCGAGTGCAGGATCATCTAGTTCCCGTAACAATCATACACTCAACGATAATCCAGCAAATAATCCATACTACTTACATCCAAACGATAGTCCAGCAATCATACTAGTTCAGCATCCACTCGCTCCACATAATTTTCATTCATGGAGCAGAACATTTCAAATGGCATTACTGGTGAAGAGCAAGACATGTTTCATTGATGGATCTATGCTTAAACCTACACCAAATGATCCTCAATTTCATGCATGGAGGCATGTAAATACTATGATCCAATCATGGATCAAGAATTGTGTTTCTCCTTCTATCACACAGAGTATAATGTGTTATGATTGTGTCTTGGATGTCTGGAATCATTTGACTATGGGATACGGTAGTCGTGATCCATTTAGACTGTCTGATTTACTATCTGAATTCTATGCTGTAAAACAAGAAAGTCTCAGCGTGAATGACTACTTCACAAAATTGAAAGTTCCCTGGGAAGAGCTAATGGCATTCAGATCCATATCGAAGTGTGATTGTCTTAGATGTGTATGTGATGTTACCAAGAAAGTGAGTGAATTCATTGAACATGACTACGTTATTAAATTTGTCAAAGGACTGAACGAAGAGTTTGATCCAGTTAGATCATAGGTGTTTATGAGGACACCGTTGTCAGACATTAAAACTGTGTTTGCAATGGCTCTGCAGTTTGAAAGGAAGATTACTAATAATAATGCAATAGCTGGTTTTAATAATGCTCCTACAACCCTAATGAGTAACTGTGATGATCAGGAAAGTTTTGCAGCCAATACATTTGTAAACCAAAGACATGGACCAACCTATAGGAGAGGAAATGGAAGATTCCATCAGGAGGGAAACAAACGTTTGCAATGTAATCATTGTGGCATGATAGGACACACAAGTGACAGATGTTATAGAAAACATGGATCTCCTCCTGGTTTTAAGTTCAGAAACCAAGTAAATGCAGCTGCGGCAATGGAAGAGAAGCCTCAGAATAATGATGCCGACCAGACATTTCAGGCTTCTCCTTGTCTGCCCCACAGTCTACACATTCTCTTACACAAAAGCAGTTTACTAAAATTTTGAAACTGTTAGATGTTGATGATGTTGTTTCAGGAACAAGTGTGGGCAAGGAATTGCAAGGTGCTGTCATGACTGCACCGGCTGATATATCTGCATGTAAATGTTATACAAGTATTGATTGTGTATGTATCTTGGACTCAGAGGCCACTGACCATATTTCTTGCTCTTTGACCTTGTTTCATTCCTATTGTCCCATTGATCATGTCTCTATTAAGCTTGCAAATAATATCACAGTTGTTGCAACTCATAAAGGAGTAGTTAAGTTACACAGTGGCATTGTCCTGAAGGATGTATTACATGTTCCTTCGTTTTCTTTCAACCTTGTTTCCTTGAGTAAGCTTACTGACTCTCCTCATTTGCTTGTTTCATTCCGTGATTTTGGCTGTTTCATTCAGGATCAGTTACCTAAGAATATGATTGGTTCAGCTAGGAAGCATTATGGACTCTACTACATGCATGATTCCAGCCTGCCTATATAGTCTGAAGTCTCAAATCCTTATGTACTGGCTTTTGCTCTTTCTTCATCAGGCGTAAATTCTCATTCATATCTGTGGCATGCCAGACTTGGACATGCTTCATCAGCTAGAATTCAAGAAGAATTACATAGATTACATCCAAATGTACCATCCTTTAGCCTAGACAATAATTGTACAGCTTGTCCTTTAGCAAAACTAAAGAGGGCCCCTTTTCCTGTATCTGTTGCGGCTTCTAAGTCTCCTTTTGATATCATACATGTGAATATATGGGGTCCTTATATACATCCCACTTTGTACAATCAAAAATATTTTTTGACTATAGTGGATGATTATTCAAGGTATACCTGGATATATCTTCTTAAAGCCAAATCTGAAGCTAGACAAATTCTACAGAGTTTCTTTCATTATGCTTCTACTCAATTTAATGTCCATGTCAAGGTTATTAGGAGTGATAATGGGCTTGAGTTTAAGATGCCTGAGTTTTATATACGACATGGTGTTATTCACCAGACTACATGTAATTACACTCCTCAACAGAATGGGGTAGTAGAAAGAAAACATCAGCATCTTCTTATTGTGGCTTTAGCACTCAGATTTCATGCTTCATTACCCATTATTTACTGGGGGTTTTATCTCCAGCATGCAACATACCTAATAAATTTGATTCCATCACCTGTTCTTAAACATAAAACTCCTTATGAGATTCTGCATCAAGTACAGCCTACTTATGATCATCTCCAAATATTTGGCTGCTTGCCTTTTGCTTGTGATAACACCCTCATAAGGCCAAGTTTGCACCTAGATCTAGGCCTTGTGTTTTTCTTGGAATACCTATGAAAATGAAAGGCTATATTCTTCAGAAAACAGATGACAAATCTGTTATTATATCTAAGGACTTATTGTTTCATGAGAACTCTTTTCCTTTTTCTGATGGTACTTCCTTGCCAGCAGCATCAGTGTCAATGGCTTCTGGCATGACTGATAATCCATCAACTTCATATCAAACTTCTCCACAGTTGCATCCTTTACATATGCTGCCTTCTACACCTGATCCTATACGTTCAAGTGATATTGAATCATCTCCTGTGTCATCATTGCCTTCAGCTTTATCCTCCCCTTCCTCATCACCTGATGATCCTCATTCTTTTCCTTCAGGTCAGATACCTATCACACAGTTACAGGTCTATTTACCTCCAGTATCATCTTCTGCATTACCATCACATGAGCCTTCTGATCATACACCTACCAGACCAAGACATGCTCCATCTTACTTGCAAGATTACTATTGTAATCTCAGTCATTCATCTTATCAATCAATTCCATCAGCTTCTTTTCCTTACCCTATTCAGTTTTATCACTCACTTGATGCCTTAACTCCTGAGTACAGGTTCTACATTCGTAATATAAGTACTGAGCATGAACCTATGACATACCAACAGGCAGCTTCATCAGTAGCCTCGCAACAGGCCATGCAGGTAAAGTTAGCAGCATTGCAGGCCACTAATACCTGGAGCATTGTTCCCTTGCCACCTTGTAAGCAACCCATTGGCTGTAAATGGTTCTATAAAGTAAAAAAGAAAGGCTGATGGTTCAATAGAGAGATATAAGGCAAGGCTTATAGAAAAAGGGTACACCCAACAGTCAGGTATAGACTATGCTGATACTTTTTCTCCTGTAGCAAAAATGACCTCTGTGCATCTCCTTCTGGATTTAGCTTCTGTGAATCATTGGCATGTGCATCAATCAGATATCAATAATGCCTTTCTTTATGGTGATTTATATCAGGAGATTTATATGGATTTACCACCAGAAGTTCAGTCATCACTTCTTAATGTTGTCTGTAAGCTTCAAAAATCTCTTTATGGTCTTAAACAGGCCAGCAGATAGTGGAATGAGAAGCTTACATTGTATCTGTTGTCTCAAGGATTCCAACAATCTAAAAATGATTACACTTTGTTTACAAAAAGGTCTCCAGATTCTTTTATAGCTTTACTCATTTATGTTGATGATATTATTGTGGCAAGTGATTCTTTATCTCAGATACAACAACTTAAGCAGCACTTACATTCTACATTTCAGATTAAAGATTTAGGACCTCTCAGGTACTTTTTAGGCCTTGAGGTGGCAAGGTCTCAGGAGGGTATTATGATTTGCCAAAGGAAGTACACATTGGAACTACTAGAAGAAACAGGATTCCTAGCTGCTAATCCTGCATTGACTCCTGTGGAACAAAATCTGAAATTAGAACATAATAATTCACCATTGATTTCAGATATGTCTTGTTATAGGAGAATTATTGGAAAGTTATTGTATCTCACCATTACTAGGCCCGAAATTTCATATAGTGTTAAACTGTTAAGTCAATTTTCGGACACTTCGACAAAATTACATATGAAAACTGTTCACTGATTGCTGAGATACTTGAAAGGAAATCCTGGTCAGGGGTTGATGTTCCCTAGTACAGGATCAAAGTTGCTCAAAGCTTATGCAGACTCAGATTGGGGTGGATCCACTGAGACCAAAAGGTCGTCACAATGTATTGTATGTTCTTTGGAAATGTTTTGATGTCTTGGAAAGCTAAAAAGCATACTACTGTCTCTAGATCCTCCTTAGAGGCTGAGTATAAATCACTTGCTACACAACTTGTGAAATATAATGGCTAATTTATTTGTTAAAAGATCTGGGAGTAGAACAAAGATAACCTGTGGAATTGTTTTGTGACAGCAAGAGTGCAATATATATAGTGGAATATCCAGTCTTTCATGAGAGGACTAAACATATAAAAGTGGATTGCCATGTGGTTAGGGATAAGTTTCAAGAAGGAGTGATTAAACCAATACCGGTTAAAAGTGAATTTCAAGTGGCTGACTTGTTTACTAAAGCATTAGATTCACATAGATTGCAATTTATAAGAAGTCGGAAATGAGGGGTGTTGAAGATAGTGGATTGATAGTGCAAAACAAAGGAAAGGAAAGAGGTGGCAATCTGGTGAGGAGTTGGCATAGTATTCAGAGGTGTGATATGCTGTGCTCACACCTTCAATGATTGGATCAAAGTGTAGGGGTAATCTATTGCAAGGGATGTATAGCTCAGCAGCCATGTAGAGGAGTAATTGAAAGTGTCAAGCTAGAATAAAGAACAGCCAGTGAGATAGCTCGTGGGCACAAGACAGTTGGCATGCTTGGCACGACTGGCACACTTGGCACGTTTGGCACACTTGGCACATTGGTGGCTGAAGTTGGCACACAAACGCTGCATCGAGCGAAGATGATTTTACACGTGCCAAATTACCTTCTAGTTGTTTCTTTAGCTAGTATAAATACATGATGATGATGTAAATATCAGAACCAACTAGAATCGGAAAAATATCTTTTGTTTTCCTCTTGCTCTTCAACCTGCACACTTGGCGCCATTTTTCTGCAATATTCAAAGTTCTCATTTGCAGTTTGTTCGTTACAGCTTTTGATCATGGTGTTTTGATGTTTGAATTCTGTTTCTAATGCAATTTTAACAGAATCAGCTGATGGATCTGTGTCTTTTCCAAAAGATATCATTAAGGATATGCTTGTCCAAGTCAATGAGAGTCCTCCTTGTTGATTTTTACATTCTTTCAACGTATGTTGAGATTGAAAACTATGCCTCCTTCATCTTAGGAAGGCCATTCATGAAAACTTCTTGAACTACATTTGGTGTTCATGATGAAAGCCTAATATATGAATTGAAGGCTAATTTGTACGGTTTAACATTTTCATGGCCATGAGGTACCCATCTAACTTCAACGCAATTGATCATTTAGCATTCCTAGATACCTTCATAATTCTGATAAAGGCCAAACTCTAGAATTCCTAGTTAATGAAATTGAATAGCAAGAAAAAGATGACCCAGATCTGTTAAATTTGCCTTAGAAACAGAATTCAAACAACAAAGCAATATGATCAAAACTATAATGATCAAAACTACAAAGGAAAGCTTTGAATATTGCAGAAAAATGGCGCCATGTGTGCAGGTTGAAGAACAATAAGAAAATGAAAGATATTTTTCTGTTTCTAGTTGCTTCCGATATTTACATCATCATCATGTATTTATACTATCTAAAGAAACAACAAGAATGTAATTTTGCATGTGGAAAATCATCTTCGCTCGACACAGCAGCTGTAGCAATTGCATGCTAACTTCAGCCACCAACATGCCAAGTGTGCTAGACGTGCAAATCGTGCCAACTGTCCTGTGCCCACGAGGTATCTCACTGGCTGCTCTTTATTCTAGCTTGACACCTTCAATTGGTCCTCTACATGGCTGCTGAGTTATACATTCCTTGCAGATTACCCCTGCACTTTGGTCCAATTATTGAAGGTGTGATCATGTCAGATCACACCTCTGACTACTATGTCAACTCCTGCACCAGCTTGCTACCTCTTTCCTTTCCTTTGTTTTTCACTATCAATCCACCATCTTCAACACCCCCCTCAATTCTGACTTCTTATAAATGTTGCACACTCCTAATGCTGAAGTCAGAAATTGGAATCTCTGTGAACCTAATGCTTTAGTAAACAAGTCTCCCACTTGGAATTCAGTTTTAACTGGCATTGGCTTAATCACTCCTTCTTGAAACTATCCCTGACTACATGGCAATCCACCTCTATATGTTTAGTCCTCTCATGAAAGACTGGATTTTTCATTATATATATTGCACTCTTGTTGTCACAAAACAATTCCACAGGTTGTCTTTGTTCTACTCCCATATCTTTTAACAAATAAAGTAACCACTGTATTTCACAAGTTGCTGCAACAAGTGACCTATATTCAGTCTTGGAGAGGATCGAGATACAGTAGTCTACTTTTTAGCTTTCCAAGACACCAGAGCATTGCCAAAGAACATACAATACCCTGTGACAGATCTTCTGGTCTCAGTGCATCCACCCCAATCTGAGTCTGCATAGGCTTTGAGCAATTTTGATCCTGTACTAAGAAACAGCAACCCCTGACTAGGATTTCCTTTTAAGTATCTTAGCAATATGTAAACAGCTTTCATATGTAATTTTTTCGGAGCGTTCAAAAACTTAAATGTTGAACACTATATGAAATATCAGGCCTAGTAATGGTGAGATACAATAACTTCCTAATAATTCTTCTATAACAAGACACATCTAAAATCAATAGTGAATCATTGTGTTCTAATTTCAGATTTTGTTCCATAGGAGTCAATGCAGGTTTAGCAGCTAGGAATCCTGTTTCTTCTAGTAGTTCCATTGTGTACTTCCTTTGGCAAATCATAATCCCCCCTGAGACCTTGCCACCTCAAGGTCTAAAAAGTACCTGAGAAGTCCTAAATCTTTAATCTGAAATGTAGAATGTAAGTGCTGCTTATGTTACTGTATCTGAGATAAAGAGTCACTTGCCACAATAATATCATCAACATAAATGAGTAAAGCTATAAAAGAATCTGGAGATCTTTTTGTAAACAAGGTGTAATCATTTTTAGATTGTTGGAATCCTTGAGAAAATAGATCCAATGTAAGCTTCTCATTCCACTGCCTGCTGACCTATTTAAGACCATAAAGAGATTTTTGAAGTTTACAGACAGCATTAGGAACTGATGACTGAACTCCTGGTGGTAAATCTATATAAATCTGATATAAATCACCATGAAGGAAAGCGTTACTGATATCTAATTGATGCACATGTCAATGATTCATAGAAGCTAAAGCCAGAAGCAGACGCACAGAGGTCATTTTTGCCATAGGAGAGAAAGTATCAACATAGTCTATACCTGCCTGTTGGGTGTATCCTTTTGCCACAAGCCTTGCCTTATATCTCTCCATTAAACCATCAGCCTTTCTTTTTTACTTTATAGACCTATTTCGACCAATGGGTTTCTTACCAGGTGGCAAGAGAACAATGCTCCAAGTATTAGTGGTCTGCAATGCTACTAACTCTACCTGCATTGCCTGTTGCTAGGATGCTGATGAAGCTGCCTGTTGGTATGCCATAGGTTCATGCTCAATACTTATATTAAGACTGTAAGACTTCTACTCAGGTGTTAAAGCATCAAGGGAGTGATAAGACTAAATAGGGTAAGGCAAAGAAGCTGATGGAATTGGTTGATAAGATGAAGAAGATGAATGACTGAGATTACAATAGTAATCTTGCAAGTAGGATGGAGCATGTCTTGGTTTGGGAGGTCTATGACCAGAATGATCATGTAATGGCAATGCAGAAGATGATACTGGAGCTAAATGTACCTGCAACTATGTGATAGGTATCTAATCAGAAGGAAAAGAATGAGGATCATCAGGTGATGAGGAAGGGAAGGATGCAACTGTGGAGAAGTTTGATATGAAGTTGATGGATTATCAGTTATGCTAGAAGCCATTGGCACTGACGCTGCTGGCAATGAAGTACCATTAGAAAAAGGAAAAGAGTTCTCATGAAACAATACATCTCTAGATATAATAACAGACTTGTCATCTATTTTCTGAAGAATATAGCCTTTCATATTCATATGTATTCCAACAAAAACACAAGGCACAAATCTAGGTGCAAACTTAGCCCTATGAGGAGTGTTATCACAAGCAAAGGCCAAGCAGCCAAATATTCTGAGATGATCATAAGTAGGCTGTACTTGATGCAGAATCTCATAAGGAGTTTTGTGTTTAAGAACGGGTGATGGCATCAAATTTATCAAGTACGTAGCATGCTAGAGACAAAAACCCCAGTAAATAATGGGTAATGAAGCATGAAATCTGAGTGCTCTAGCCACAACAAGAAGACGCTGATGTTTTCTTTCCACTATCTCATTCCGTTGAGGAGTATAATTACATGTAATCTGGTGAATAACACCATGTTGCATATAAAACTCAGGCATCTTAAACTCAAGCCCATTATCACTCCTAATAACCTTGACATGTACATTAAATTGAGTAGAAGTGTAATGAAAGAAACTTTGCAGAAATTGTCTAGCTTCAGATTTGGCTTTAAGAAGATATATCCAGATATACCTTGAACAATCATCCACTATAGTCAAAAATATTTTTTATTATACAAAGTGGCATGTCTATAAGGACTCCATATGTCCACGTGTATGATATCAAAAGGAGAGTTAGAAGTTGTAACAGATACAGGAAAAGGGGCCCTCTTTAGTTTTGCCAAAGGACAACTGTACAATTATTGTTTGGGCTGGTATATCTGGATGTAATCTATGTAATTCTTGAATTATGGCTGATGAAGCATGTCCAAGCCTGGCATGACACAGATATGAATGAGAATCTAGGCTTGAGAAGAAAGAGCAAAAGGCAACACATAAGGATTTGAGACTTCAGACTGTATAGGCAGGCTGGAATCATGCATCTAGTAGAGTCCATGATGCTTCCTAGCTGAACCAATCATCTTCCTTGATAACTGATCCTGAATGAAACAGCCAGAATCATGGAATGAAACAAGCAAATGAGGGGAGTCAATAAGCTTACTCAAGGAAACAAGGTTGAAAGAAAACGAAGGAACATGTAATACATGCTTCAGGACAATGCCACTTGTGTGTCCTATCATGCCACAATGATTACATTGCAAACGTTTGTTTCCCTCCTGATGGAATCTTCCATTTCCTCTCCTATAGGTTGGGGTTTGTCTTTTGTTTACATATGTATTGGCTACAAAACTTTCTTGATCATCACAGTTACTATTAGAGCTGTATGAGCATTACTAAAACTAGTTGTTGCATTGTTATTAGTAATCTTCCTTTTAAACTTCAAAGCCATTACAAACATTGTTTTAATGTTTGGCAACGGTGTCATCACAAACACCTGTGATATAACTGGATCAAATTCTTTGTTCAGTCCTTTGACAAATTTTATAACATAGTCATTTTCAATGAACTCACTCACTTTCTTGGTAACATCACAGATACATCTAACACAATCAAACTTCGGTATGGATCTTAAAGCCATTAGCTCTTCCCACAGAACTTTCAATTTTGTGAAGTAGTCATTCACACTAAGATCCTCTTATTTTACAACATAGAATTCAGATAGTAAATTAGACAGTCTAAATGGATCACCACTACCATATCTCATAGTCAAATCATTCCAGACATCCAAGGCACAATCATACAACATTATACTCTGTGCGATAGAAGGAGAAACACAATTCATGATCCAGGATTGGATCATAGTATTTACCTGCCTCTAGGCTTGAAAGTGAGGATCATTTTGTGTAGGTTTAGGCATAGATCCATCAATGAAACATGTCTTGTTCTTCACCAGTAACGCCATTTGAAATGTCCTGCTCCATGAGCGAAAATTATGCAGAGTGAGTGGAGGTTGAACTAGTACGATTGCTGGACTATCGTTTAGATGTAAGTAGTATATATTATTTGCTGGATTATCATTGAGTGTATGGTTGTTACGAGAAGTAGATGATGCTACACTCCATTTGCCATAACCAAAACTTCAGCTGTGATATATCGTGTCTGAAGAAGAATTTGTATGAAGCAAAATCAAATAGAGAATAATAGAGAATCAATGATGAATCACCAGAGCTCTGATACCATGTTAAATTTGCCTTAGAAATAGAATTCAAACAACAAAGCAATATGATAAAAACTATAACGATCAAAACTGCAAAGGAAAGCTCTGAATATTGCAGAAAAATGGCGCCATGTGCTCAGGTTGAGGAACAAGAAGAAAATGAAAGATATTTTTCTGTTTCTAGTTGCTTCCGATATTTACATCATCATCATGTATTTATACTAGCTAAAGAAATAACTAGAAGGTAATTTTGCACGTGGAAAATCATCTTCACTCGAAGCAGCAGTTGCAGCATTTGCGCGCCAACTTCAGCCACCAGCGTGCCAAGCGTGCCAGGCGTGCCAATCGTGCCAAGCATGCCAACTATCATGTGCCCACGAGTTATCTCACTGCCTGCTCTTTATTCTTGCTTGACACCTTCTATTACTCCTCTACATGGCTACTGAGCTATACATTCCTTACATCACATTACCCCTATACTTTGGTCCAATTATTGAAGGTGTGATCACAGTAGATCACACCTCTGACTACTATGACAACTCCTGAACCAGCTTGCTACCTCTTTCCTTTCCTTTGTTTTGCACTATCAATACACCATCTTCAAGAAGATCTTTGAGAAAAACTTGAACTCTCAAGAATCTTTTAAAAACCCGTAGTATACTTTAGCGATAAAAATGAATCACTTAAATATTCTAATTTCTTTGGCTAAATTACCAACTTCAATCATCCAACGACATAAACTCAAAACTCTGTTATCCAATCTTAATATGTCTTCTTAGATGATTATGAAACTTTACCAGTTATTATAGCAAATAACTTATCACTCGAAAGAAAAATGGTTAAAATGCTTAAAGAACATGAAAGTCTATAGGATGGTCTACTGGTGATCTTACCGGCATTAGCCCGACATATGTATGCATCGTATTCTCTGAGAAGAAATTCCAAACGCATTCGATCATCAAACACAGAGAAGATTATATTGGAGAAACTGAAAAGAAATTGAAATTGAGCGAAGTTGCAAACTGTGGTTAGCAATGTATTTTGAGCTAAGATTATGATTAGTTTCATTAATGATGAATAGAAACTAATGGGTCCTTAATTATCTACGTGACAATTAGATAATTTTAGGCTTTGAATCACTCAATTCTGATACCGGGTAAATGAGAAATTAATATTCAAATTAAGAAGAAAAGTCAGCTTAGCTCGGCCCTTACTTGATGAGCTCATGTTGCGGGCTGATATGCGGACTTGATGGGCTCAGGTTGCAGACTGAGCTACGGGCCAGGCTGCGGGATGCAGATTGTAGGCTGTATCCTGTAGCAGCGGGTCGGATCTTATTAGTTGGGGTGAAGTTTGTTTTAGTTCAAATTTCCAGGTTGTTATATAGGCTAAGGTTAAATTTTGAAAATCTTTTGAGCTTTATCCGTGTCGAGCTGACCTGAATTTGTTATGGTCAGACTGCTCAGATTGAACAGTTAGTTGATGTGACAGCTGAGGGCAAACCTGGTGCGGATATTTGATACAAGAGTTCAGGCTGAGTAGGTGCCTGATCCTACGGGCGTGATTGAACTGACTGTAGCAGACTGACCTCAGAATTTTCTTGTAAATAGTGGTCTGGCTGACCTCTGTGGTCATTCACTTCGAATTCGAAGTTTTTCTTTTCTCTCTGCAATCTCCTTCTCTCTGAAAAATCATTCTCCCACGTACATAAACACTGCATTTCGAGTAATCCGATAAGTTCAAGGCAGCTTACAGGTTCGTTGAGTTCATATGCTGCAGTGCTGCTCCTCTGAACTGACTCTGTTGTAATTTGGGAGACAATTGCTCCATCTGGTGGGCACAGTATACCGGAGCAATACGTCTTAAAGACAGAGTCCTGGACTCACCTCGGATCTCAGCTCAGCTGAGCTGTTAAGATTATTGCTGAGTTGAGTTCTACTTTGTGCTGAGCTCTACTGGTCGAAGGATAACGCAACATTGTTATTGTACAATGTTGCCGAGCTGAGCTCTGCTGTGTGCTGAGTTTTGCTGTTTGGCTAAGAGCATTTGTTGTTCTGTAGCACTGCCGTGCTGAGCTCTGCTGGTGTGCTAAGCTTGGCTGAAGCGGCTGAAAGCACAACTGTTGTTCTGTTGTGCTGTGGTGCCGAGGTCTGTAGGTTGGCCATCAGTCCGGAATGCAAATACAATTGCGCTGACTGGACTGATCTGATCTGACTGATCAATCTGACTTCAGTTCAGCTTGGCTGGAAAGCTGATAGCATATAATTACTGTTCTGAAGTGCTATTGTGCTCAGGCCGGTAGGTTGGATGACTGTTTAAAAAACAAACTTAATTGCACTATCTGAACTATCTTGACATGGTAGATCAATCCAGCCTGAACTGGCAGGTCAACCACTGCTTTATTTCACAAGCAGACTGTGCAGAAGTCAATTTTGTCTGACTTGAATTATTCCCAACAATTCTTAAGACGTATTGTTTATTGATTATGTACTGATTCTCATTTGTTTCTGACGTGTTACAGAAACTTAATGGAGAACGCTAGCTCAAGTTATGTTCAAGGCGCAACATACAAAGTGCTGCTCCAATGGCACTAAATATTGGGGTGCCGATGCATGCTCCTCTTGCACAGGGTCCTGTAGTGGCCCAAGTTGAGAAACCTAAAAAGTTTTGTGGGAGCTTCTTCAAGCGCTGGCAGCAGAAGATGTTCTTCTTCTTGACTTCCATGGGGTTGGCCTCGTTTTTGACCAAGGACCCACCTGTGGTGGATCCTGAGGAGGGCTAAATCCAAAATATGCAAAACAAACTCTTTGTTGAAGCATGGAACTTTAAAAATTATGTTTGTTTAAGCCATATTCTTGGGTGCTTGGACAACTCCTTGTATGGTTTGTACTGCACGTACAAAACCGTAAAGTCTTTATGGCAGGCTTTGGAAAAGAAATGTTATACGGAAGATGCGGCACTAAGAAATTTATTGTCGGCAAATTCTTTGATTTCAAAATGTCTAATTCTTACCCTGTTGTTTCTCAAGTTGAGGAACTTCAGACGTTGGTAGTTGAGATGGAAGAGGAAGGCATGTTGCTCAGTGAATCTTTTGTGGTGGCTGCAGTGATTGAGAAGCTACCTTTTTCATGGAGGGAATTCAGAAGCTATCTGAAGCACAAGAGAAACGAGATGACATTAGAAGATTTGATTGTCCGATTCCGCATAGAGGAAGATAATCGAAGATTTGAACGAAAGCCGCAATCAAGTGCTGGTCAGGCCAAGGCCCTTGTTGCAGATGCCAAGAAAAAGAAGGGCCAACTTGGGGTGAACAAGAAAGGAAAGCAGGTCGCCAAGAAGTTCACTGGGAAATGCTACAACTGTGGCATTCAGGGGCATGTCAGCAATGACTGCCGAAAGCCTAAAAAGAAGCAGAACAAGGGAAAGGCAAACATTGTTGATGCCATGGATGATCTGGACCTCTGTGCGGTGGTCTCAGAGTGCAATGCTGTGGGGGAACATGAGTGAATGATGGCTCGATATTGGCGCCACAAGACTGTCGAAAGCCTAAAAAGAAGCAGAACACGAGAAAGGCAAACATCTTTGATGCCATGGACGATCTGAACCTCTTTACGGTGGTCTGAGAGTGCAATGCTGGGGGGAACATACGTGAATGGTGGCTCGATATTGGCATCAAAAGACATGTCTGCTCCAATAGAGAGATGTTCACGGAGTACCGGCCCGGGAACAACAAAGAACTTTATATGGGAAACTCGGCCTCATTGAAGATCGAAGGCGAGGGAAAAGTTGTTCTGAAGTTGACCTCGGGGAAGCATCTGACTCTACAAAATGTGCTGCAAGTCCCCGACATTCGGAAGAATTTAGTATCTAGAGCTCTTCTAGCCATCCATGGTTTTAGACTAGTGTTAGAACTCAATAAGGTTATTCTTTCGAAAAATGACATGTATTTGAAGGGGTACTTGACGAATAGGATGTTTAAATTGAATGTCATCACTATTGTACCTAAAAAAGATTTTCCCACATTGGCTAATAATAATGCTTCCTCTTCTATTTACATGCTTGAGTGTTCTTGTTCATGGCATTTTCGTTTGGGACGTGTTAATTATAAGTCAATACAACGAAATTGTTGCCCAAATTAAATTTTGATAATGAAAAATGTCAAATATGTGTCGAAGCGAAAATGGCAAATGCGTCTTTTCCTTCAATAGAAAGAAACACTGAACCTTTGAATTTAATTCATACCGGTGTGTGTGATTTAAAGTTTGTGCAAACAAGAGGTGCTAAAAAGTATTTCATAACTTTTATCAACGATTGCACACAATACTGTTATGTCTATTTGCTAAGTAGCAAAGGTGAGGCCCTTGATGCTTTCAAAGACTATAAAAATGAAGTTGAGAATCAACTTAGCAAACGAATTAAAGCAATTCGTAGTGATAGAGGTGGCGTATATACCGTTTAATGATTTCTGTTTAGAGCATGGCATTATTCATCAAACAACTGCACCATATTGACCTCTATCGAATGGTATTGTTGAATGCAAAAACCAAACTCTAAAAGAGATGATGAATGCTATGTTGATAAGTTCGGGCTTACCTTAAAACTTGTGGGGGAAGCCGTTCTCTCAGCTAACGTTATTTTGAATAGAATTCGATCTAAGAAGATGGATGAAACCACATACAAGCTTTGTAAAGGCCACAAGCCTAGTTACAAATACTTGAAAGTGTGGGGGTTTCTGGCAAAGATTGTTGTGCCTAAACCGAGACAAGTTAAAATTGGGCCTAAGACGGTTGATTGCATATTCATAGGATATTTAACTAACAGTAGTGCATATAGTTTCTTGGTGCGCAAATTGGATATTGCTGACATGCATGAAAACGTTGTCATGGAGTCAAGGAATGCAGTGCTCTTTTAAGATGTCTTTCTGAGGAAAGACAAAAACAAAGAAGAAACAAGTACTGGTAAGCGAATGCGTGAGGCGACTCCTCAAGGAAATGAAGAGCTTCGTCAAAGCAAGCATGCCAGAATGCCAATTTCATTTGGACTTGATTTTCTAATCTATATGGTAGAAAAGGAGCCAAGGACTTTTTTCGAGACGATGTCGACTCCAGAAGCTCTATTCTGGAAAGGGGTAATCAACAGTGAGATAGACTCGATTCTTCAGAATCACACTTAGAAGTTGGTTGATCTTCCACATGGAAGTAAACCACTCGGATGCAAGTGGATTTTCAAGAAGAAGATGAAAGATGATGGGTCTATTAAAAAGTACAGGGCCAGGTACGTAGCTAAAGGCTATCGACAGAAGGAAGGCTTTGACTTTTTTGACACCTACTCACCAGTAACTAGGATCACTAATATAAGGGTGCTAGTTGCTATTGCTGCAGTCTATGACTTGGAAGTCCATCAAATGGATGTAAAGACTGCTTTCTTGAATGGTGAGTTGGAAGAAGAAATCTATATGGAACAACCCAAAGGGTTTCCAGGACAAGAATCGGAAGTCCGTAGACTTGTTAAGTCACTGTATGGACCTAAGCAAGCGCATAAACTGTGACACTTGAAATTTGATCAAGCTATCCTAGCTAATGGTTTCAAGATCAATGAGTGTGACAAGTGTGTCTATATTAAGAACACACAGAATGGATATGTGATAGTATGTCTCTATGTAGGCGACATGCTGATCATAGGCAATACTCGTGATATCATCTTAAATACAATGAAGATGTTGATGAGAAACTTCTATATGAAGGATATGGGAGTTTCCAACGTTATTCTAGATATTAAAATTTCTAGGATAGTCGAAGGACTCATGTTGTCACAAGCTCACTATATTGAATCTATTCTGAGACGTTCCAATATGATTGATGTGAAACCAGTGAAAACTCCACACGACTTAAGTATACACTTAAGAAAGAACCGAAGCAAGCCAGTAGCTCAATTAGAGTACTCACAAGTAATCAAAAGTCTGATGCACAGAAGGAACTGTACAAGACTAGACTTAGCATGTTTGATAAACAAATTGAGCAGGTTTACCAGTAATCTA
>AP025075.1:11921084-11960678 GCA_036186865.1 Eustoma russellianum | reverse complement strand
ATAAAGCTGGGAAAGAAGCTGGTTGGATTTGAAATTTCAAAGAAAATGTGCGCTGCTGGCCTAAACCAATCGCTCCTATCAGCATACACTGTGATAGTTAGACAGCTATACGACGAGCTCAAATCAGTATCTATAATGGTATGTCTCGACACATGCGTCAGAGACACAATATCATTAAGCAGTTAATCTCTAATGGCGTGATTTCCATTGATTACATAAAATCAAAGGAGAATCTTACGGATTCGCTTACAAAAGGCTTGCCTAGAGATCAGAGGTCAATTTTGACAAACGGAATGGGACTAAAGCCTGTAATGCATGAATCTTTATAACGATAACCTAACCTTGTTGACTGGAGATCCCAGAATCTTGGTTCAATGGGACAACTTAGTTATGGAGTTCAATAAGCATTTACCCATTCTGTTAAAGAGATGTCTGCAGAAAAGCGAGAGTAAGTTGAGCCTTTTAATGGTTCCTATATCTTGATATTTCAAGTGGGGTATGGGAGAATACTCTTGATAGGAACAACCTATGTAAGTGTGAAGTGTGGCCGCTTCTATGAGAATTTTGTAAGGCCAAAGTTATCTAACACACTTTCTGAAACCGGGTGGTTCATGACCAAAATGAACACAATCATGGGAACCAAAAAGGTGTTAAAGGAAATGTTTTGTGAGTACTGTTGTCTAGGTTCACAACAAAGGCTGTTTAGTTCGAGACATCAAGTCACTAATTAGCCGAGTGGATCTGATAGTATATCACTAAGAAAGGTTCAAGGCCAGAAGCTACCTCTTCTGATGCATAAACACTTGTATTAATTCTCATTCATTTGGGGGATTGTTGGAGAAATTGGAAAGGAATTGAAATTGGGTCAAGTAGCTAAATCTTCGAAGTTGACCGAACTAGGATAAAACTTCGGTGAAATTCAAATTGTTCAAACCAATTTCAATTCCTTTCCAATTTCAATACTGAAGTAGGTCACATTGACCGAAGAAGGATAAATCTTCGGTGTTCTTGTCTTCTTTCTACTTTTCTGTTTTCTGCCTTTTTTCACTGCAGATTTCACACAACTTCATACGTCTTGAAAAAATAGCAAAACATTTTCAAAATTCATGATTTTTGGTGGATTTATACTTCAGACTGTTAGCTTTCATTGGCAATAAGAATCACTTGATTTTAGAAAAGGAAAGTTAGTCTTTTAGTCGTTTCAATATAACTGCTCTATTCTGGTTACAATCTAACCAGTCTTAAAGAAACTTGAATCGAATTTCATCAAAGTTTCAGGTTAGGGCCTTTTGGAAACTTAAACTAGACATTCTAAGGAGTGTTTTGACATAAAGATCAACATTTTTGGTTGAGTAACCAAAGAGAAACACGTTTGCAAAGTGTAGCACTATCCTGTCCAATTCTGTCCAGATTGACCATCGGAATCTTATTATTAGTTGGAAGGGTCAAACGATCTTATGTTTGTCTCATTTTTGGATAGAGTCTTGTCAAGACATTCAAATTAAAAAATATGGAAAGTTTCATAGTTTTTGGAGTTGTGTACACTGACTTTTGAATTTTTCAAAAAACGGGTACTGAATTTGAGTAGCTCTCACATTCTGTTTCCAAAGAGGATTTTTATTCAAGGGTAGTAGTGTAATTTCCGCTAACCTATTCATCCTCCTATAGTGGTGTTTGTTGCAGGTGTACGGTCCAACAAATTGGTATCAGAGCCAGCTTAACACCACTCCTAGAAGCGACATCAACACTATTCTAAGACAACAAGGCATATAAGCAATAGTTTATTGTGGTCTGCACATCTCAATCTAAGGTATATACAATGTCCAATTTTTCTCACAAAGGTGAGTTGGAGGGTATGTCTACTCAACACCCTCCTCTTTTCGATGGTAATAATTTTTTTCATTAGAAACTTAGGATGAGACTATTCTTATTGTATATAGACATCGGTTTATGGTCTATAGTTGAAGATGGGCCGCATATTCCAATGAAAGTTACACAAGTAAATGGAGTCACACAAGAAGTTGAGAAGTATAAAAGTGAATAGTCATCTGAAGATAAAAAGAAATGTCCATGAATGCTACAGATATGCAATTATTGTTAAACGGACTAATGACTTTCGAAGCAGGTTACGTATCAAATTACACTAGTGCACACGACATGTGGAAATATTTAGAGTTAAAGCATAAAGGTATTAGCGGTGTTAAGGAGTCAAAAGTAAACACGCTTATGACTGAACTTGAATCGTTTAAAATGTTTCCGAACGAATCCATAAAATCTATGGATTTGAGGATTACTAATATTTTCAATGCACTTGAAGCTTAGGTAAATCTTTTACCAACAACGAGAAGTTTCAAAAAGTTCCGCGAAGTCTTCCCGCTGAATGGGATCCAAAAGTAACGGCAATCGAGGAGACGAAATTAATCACAAAAATAGATGAATTGATAGGATCACTTATAGTATACGAGGTAAAACTAAATCAATGGAAGCCTGAGTCGTCAAAATCTACCAGTAAGTCTATTGCTTTCAAAACAACTGAGACACATAATAATAGTGAAAGTAATATCGATAGTGAATTAGATGATGACTTAATCTTAGTGACTAGAAAACTTAGAGAGTTTTTTAAACGGCCAAATATGAATAGAAAACAGTCTTCTTCTTCTTCCTTATCTCAACATAGGAGAAATAATTCAAATAAAATAGTGACAAATGGTATAATAAAGAATTAAAATGCTACGAATGTGGACAAAAAGGACACATCGCTTACGATTGTCCGACAAAGAAAAATCACAACAACAACAATAATAATAATAATAAACAAGTCAAAGATAAGGAGGCGTAAAGACCCAAAGAAAAGGAGTCCAAGGTTAGAAAAGGAAAAAGGCCAATGAAAGTGAGCATGTTTGCGACTCATCCGACTCAGAATCCGACAATGAGGAAGCTCAAGTCTGCTTTGTATCCAACGAGATAATCTCTTCTTCTGACTTAGATTCTGATAATGAAATGTCGTTTGATGAAATGTACAAAGTGTTCTTAAAGATGCATGCTCACTGTAAACAGTTATTTAAATAAAAGAAGAAACTCATTGAAGGAAATGACAAGTTAAAGACGTCCAACTTGGAATTTTTTGATCAATTATAATCTTTTAAAGAGTCTACCAATACTCTTGATTCTTTAGATTTTAAAATTGAATCTTATCGGAAAAATGAGCATACTTTAAAAACTGAAAATAACCTGTTAAAATCTAAGGTAGAAAATTTTGAAATGAAATATTACAACTTAAAACATCAAAATTAGACTTAGAAAAAATGCTAGAACAATTTAAGTCTGGAACCAATATGTTAGATACACTCATATCATCACAAAAATATGGAAATGATAAAACAAGGTTAGGATATAAAGAAGAAAATGTCAAAGTAGATAAAAATAATAAGTTTGTTTCATCAAATACTAAACAACCTTATAAGGCAACTAAAATAAATTTAACTTTGTCTGCTACCCCTTCTTCTACTCATTCCAAGCTAAAAGCGCAGCATGTACCTACAAAAACAAATAGGCAAAATTATGCATCTAGAACACATAGAAATTATACCTATATGTATACGGATGTGAATAAACAAAATAAAATGAGAGCGACTTACTTATAAACATAATCATAGGCAATTATCTTATTTTCCTTATAGCCATGCATATGATCGTACATACATAGCACCATATAAGAAACAAAATCATATGTCTTACTCTTATTATCAAAATCGACCAAGTTATAATACATATAGACCAACATATAACTCATATAAACATACTTCTCCATTTAAATGGAATGGTAAAACATTTGTTAATCCCTTGTATTACTCAACTTATAATAATGCTAAATATGTGCCCAGAAGGTACATCCAAGTTTGGATACCCAAAGAGTATATAAACAAGGGTGGTGCCCCTAACATTCAAAGACCCAAGTAAAGGATACCTAAAACTTTGTCTCCACGTAGGTAGATTGCAAAAAAGGCAAACCGGAGACAAAGCCGAAGAATCTAAAAACCAAATGGTTTTTAGACAGCAGATGTTTGAGGCATATGACATGAAACCCCAAACTATTCACCGAACTGGAACATATCGAGAATAGAGAAAAAGTGACGTTCGGTGACAACAACAAAGGAAAAGTTGTTGGAAAAGGAACAATTGGAGATCCTAACACTTTTCAAATGTGAAATATATTGTTAGTAAGCAATCTTTCTTACAATTTATTAAGTATCTCGCAACTTATAGATTCCGGTTATCCTGTTTCTTTTCTTCCTAATTGTTGTGATATAATAAATGAAAAGGGAGAAATTGTGCTAAAAGGAGATAGGGATGGTAATATTAATACATTGTCATTAGATAACATGTTAGATGCTAGGATTAAGTGTTTAGTATCACATGACTTAGTTGTGAACTTATGGCATAGACGACTAGGCCATATAAGAATTTCAACTATAAAAAATTATCTAAGAAGAATCTAATTAGAGGAATGCCTTAGACTTAGATAATTTTTAAATTTGTGAAACATGTATTAAAGGAAAACATATTAAAGAAATGATAAAACCAAAACATGAAGTGAGTAGTACTCATGTACTAGAATTACTTCATTTAGACTTATTTGGTCTGAGTAGGACAAGAAGTCTACATGGACACTACTATGTGTGTGTCATAGTAGATGATTACTCACGATACACATGGACATTGTTCTTAACACACAAAGACGGTGCTCCACTGGCAATCGAAAATCTTATTAAGCAACTCGAAAATTTATACAAAGAAAATGTTAAAAGAATTAGGAGTGATAGAGGTAGAGAATTTAAAAACAAAGATGTAATTGAGTTTTGTGAATTACATGGTATAAAACATGAATTCTCACCACCTAGAACATCACAACTCAATGAAGTTTTTGAATGTAAAAATAGAACAATTAAAGAAATTGCTAGGACAATTTTATGTGAAAATAAAGTACCAAAGTTCTTACAGGCTGAGGCTGTTAGTGCATGCTATATAAAAAATAGGATTTCAATTAGAAAGAAGTTAAACAAAACACCTTATGAATTATTAAACAATAGACAACCTAAGATAGATTATCGTAGAGTTTTTCATTGTAAATGTTTTGTAATTAATACTAAAGATAATCTAGATAAGTTTGAACAAAAGTCTATTGAATGTATCTTTGTTGGTTATTCAACTAACGCAAGAGCATATAGGTGTTATAATCCTACATCTAGAAATATATTTGAATCCATAGATATGAAATTCAATGAGAATGCATGTTTTGAAGTAAATGATAAAAAAGAAACAAGAGGATAATGTTGAAAATATGTTTGATGATGATGATGTATTACTTGAGCCAGTATGTGATCATCTAGAACCAACTCTCCCTGAGCAAGACATGCATGAACCCTTAGGTGAAGTAAATCAAGAAATTTTGCAACTAGAAGATACTTCATCTATTTACAAGATGTTCTGATTGTATATGATAACGTTTATACCAATGAAACATTTGAACAACATGAAGGTGAACCTAGTCAACTTAGGAATTGGTGGTACATGAAAGATAAACATAAACATCCTAGAGAATTAATTATTGAGAATCCGAGTGATGTGGTTAGAACACGTAAAAACATAATCAATCCGAATGACATGTCTTAATATCACATTTGGAACCTAAGAACGTTAAGGAAACCTTAGGTGATATATTATGGATAGACGCCATGCATGAAGATTTAAACCAATTTACCCAAAACAATGTGTGGGACTTAGTACCTAAACCCGAAGATAAATCCATAATAGGGAAAATGGGTATTTAGGAATAAAATGGATGAACAAGGAAATATTACAAGAAATAAGACTAGACTAGTCGTACGAGAGTATAATCAAGAAGAAGGAATAGATTATGAAGAAACCTTTGCACTCATTGCACGACTAGAAGCAGCAATTAGATTGTTACTTGCTATTGCAAGTCTAAGCAATATTAAACTCTTCCAAATGGATGTCAAGAGTACGTTCTTGAGTGGATATATCCAAGAAGAAGTATTTGTCAAAGAACCTCCTGGATTCGAAGATCCAAAGAATCCTAACCATGTATACAAGCTTAAGAAAGCTTTATATGATTTGAAACAAGCTCCAAGAGCTGAGTATGATAGATTTGCAAACTTTCTTACTGCAAATAATTATCAAAGAGGGACCATAGGCAACACACAATTCCAAAAAAAAATTATTAATAGTCCAAATATATGTCAATGATATAATCTATAGATCAACCAACCCTACCTTAGTAAAAGACTTCGAAGCGTGTATGAAGTCTGAATTGGAAATGTCAATGGTAGGAGAATTAAAATATTTCTTAGGATTGCAAATTAAACAAACCCCTCAACGAATCCACATTAGCCAACTTAAGTATGTTAATGATATGATTAAGAAGTTTGGATTTGAAGAGTTGAAACTAACGCCTACCCCCGTGAGTGTTAGTACCAAACTAGACAAGGATGAAAATGGTAAACCTTTTGATGACACACTATATAGGTCTATGATTGGATCATTGTTGTATTTAACCGTGTCAAGACCTGATATAATGTTTAGTGTGTGTTGTGTGCTAGGTTTCAATCTTGTCCTAAAGTATCTCATTACAATGCGGTGAAAAAGATATTTAGATATGTTAAACATACGCCTCATTTAGGACTTTGATATGATAGATACGCTAAGTTGGAATTGTACGCTTATAGTGATGCTGATTATAGTGGTTGCAAGATAGTAGAAAATCCACTATCGGTACGTGCCAATTCATAGGAACCAACTTGGTCTCTTGGTTTCCTAAGAAAGAAGCTAGTGCAACTCTTTCTACCACCGAAGACGAGTATATAGCATTAAGCTTATGCACTACCCAAATACTTTGGCTTAAACAACAACTTAGTGATTTTGGCATTAAAATGAATAAGATTCCAATTTTCTGTGATAGCACGAGTGCGATCAATCTTTCTCGAAATCCGGTACTTCATTCTAATGCTAAACACATTGAAGTTAAATACCATTTCCTTCGTAACCATGTTCAAAATGAGGATATAGTCATAAACTATATAAGAACTGATCATCAGGTTGCTGATATTTTCATAAAACCCCTTAATCAAGCAACTTTTGAAACTTTGCAATCTAAGTTAGGTATGTTGACCTACGATAGAATCATGTAATTATATCATTTGTATGATTTGCAAAATAAAGGGAGAGATAGAATAAGAACATGATTTTAGATTGTAAGTCGTGATATGGAGGTTGAATAATAAATTAAGTTCAACTGGTATAAATTTCAATTAGTGTTCGATTGGCTCGGTACATAGGTTAAGGAAGAGAGTATAAGTTGAGGGGGAGCACATAGTTTATATCTAAAAAGAGTTTGAGAGTTTGAAAACAATTGGTATAGAATTGATGAGTTTTTCAAAACAATTCAATTGATAATATGTGATAAACAGTTGGTAAAATTTTGTGACATTAAAATCATGTAGCGTTATTTGGAAAATCATCCAAAAGGGGCGGAACGTTGAGAAATATGTTTGGATAATTTTCAAAGTCATGATTTTAAGTGTTGAATATATAAAAATGTCACATATGATATTAAAAAGGATAAAGAGTTGAAATATATCAAATAAGTCAAGAAAAATGACATCAATCTCTCAGGCGAGACACATCGGTCCCTACATCGATAGATCAAAGTAAGGCAGTGAAAAACCAAGACCTTACTATGAGACATCGATCTCTAAACCTGAGACACATCGATCGATCGATGTAGGTCAAGACAAAATCTCAACTTTATGTGAAACATCGATCTCTCAAGCAGAAACACTTTGATCGATCGATGTCTATTTTTAGAATTTTTTTTCTAAAATATGATCAAATGGTTGTTTTCATTTTTACGTGACTCATATATGTTTATCATGTTGTTATTATATTTTTTTATGAATATTATGCTTTGTGACTAACATGCCCTGTAAGTTTCTACAACTTACCAAAATAGGGACAAAATTGGTATTTTGAGTTTTGTAGGTACTTGACATGGTGAATATGATTCAAAGACCTATTCTCATCTTATCTATGATCACAAAGGTGTTATCATATCTATCTCTGACCATCACGGTCATTTCTGGAGTTTTCTCTCACAAGGACATTTTGGTTATTTTACCCCTTGAGGGTAATCTCGTCATTTTACTCGAAGAATCTCTTGAGTATCTTATTATATTAATTCTGGAGTTTAGGTATGGTATTATTGAAAATTATTTGGTGATTTTCTATTTTATTTCTCAATTTGGTAATGTTATCGACATCAGCGATATATGTGGCGGTTTTCGTGTCACACGTTATTTTCTTCTTGTAGACTCTCATGAATATACTATTGGAGGTACTTAATAATCATTTTGTAGAGATTATAAGGTGTTCTTGATGCAAAATTCATCACAACATATAAAGGAGAAAAAGTGAGAATTTTGATGTTATAGTTGACATAATCTTGTCAACTCTTATTCATTATTTTCTCTTCAAAAGTATGAGTTGGTATACATATATACAGTTTTCAAAACGTGATTATACAGCTGAAAATGATGGTATATTCATTTTATGAGATGCCAAGTGGACCAATTAAGAACAAGCTAGTTGGCGAAATTGCCAACTTGGACCTTTTCAATTCAAAACCAACGGCTACAAAGGGCTGTTGGGAGCTGATTTTGGAGTCAAACTTTCAGCATTCACATGCCCTTTTCTTGTGCCAATAAGTTGAGAGAATATGACATCTTATCCTTAGGTATTATCTTCACAATTTCTATTTTATTTTTCAAGACAAAAAATAGGCCAACTAAGTGTCCAAGGTGGACCAATCATGTTTCTTTATGTTGCCAAGCGTACAAGGTGATTATGTGGCCAACCAATGATGTGATGTGAAGACAACTAAGACTTGATGATGAAGATGGTGACACAAGTGCATTCTTATCTTCAAGGCCTATTTCATCCGATAAATAGGAGGCAAAGGTGAAGAAGAAGAAGAACACACACTTGAAAGCTAAAGTTGAAGATCATTCTTGCTATTCTCTTCTTGTTCTTGATTCCTCCTTTGTAGCTAAGGTGTTTCATCTCTTATTGTTGTTGAGATACATTAAAACATGCCTCTCTTGGTGTTTTTGTAAGATTGGTTAGCCGAGTTTATAAGGCTACACCAATAGGTGGTAGAAGTCTTGCAACCTAAGTTGCATAGAGGTGATCATCCAAGTCTTGAATAGGGTTGGTGTTTAACCCAAGGATCAAGCTTGGCTCTTGTTGTATTTATGTTCATTCCATAGTAAAATCCAAAAAAAGGTGTTCCTTAGGACTGGAGTTGGTCATATTAACCGAACCAGGATAAATATTCGGTGTTCTTGTCTTCTTTCTACTTTTCTATTTTCTGCCCATCTCACTGCATATTTCACACAAATCATACGTCTTGAAAAAATAGCAACACATTTTCAAAACTCGTTATTTTTAGTGGATTTATACTTTAGACTGTTAGCTTTCATTTGCAATAAGAATCACTTGATTTTAGGAAAGGAAAGTTAGTCCTTTAGTCGTTTCAAAATAACTGCTTCATTCTGGTTGCAATCTGACCAGTCTTAAAAACTTGAATTCGGATTTTATCAAGGACAGCTTCAGGTCAGGGCCTTTTGGAAACTTAAAATAGACATCCTAAGGAGTGTTTTGACATAAATATCAACCTTTTTTGCTGAGTAATCAAAGACAAACAAGTTTGCAAAGTTAGTACTATTCTGTCCAATTCTGTCTAGATTGACCATCCGAATCCTTTTATTAGTTTGAAGGGTCAAACGATCATATTTTTTTCTCATTTTTGAACAGAGTCTATTCAAGACATTGAAATTAATTTATAGAAAGTTTCATAATTTTTGGAGTTATGTACACTTACTATTGAATTTTTCAAAAACGAATACTGAATCTGAGTAGCTCTCAGATTCTATTTTCAAAGGAGATTTTTATTCAAGGATAGTAGTGTAATTTCCACTAACCACTATTCATCCCCCGCTAGTGGTGTTTATTGCAGGTGTGTAGCCCAACATGAGGTTGGGGGTTGGGGTGGGGGGCGGGGCGAGCGGGTTTGGGGTGGGGGGAGTAGGTGTGTGGGTGAGTTGAAAAAAGAATGGTTGTTAAGTAAGCCATTATCCAAAAAGAATGGATATTATGGATTCGCTCCTATGACATGGGTGCAATCCTTGGTCAGAAACGAGATAAAATTCTTCACATAATTTCCTACGCATAGAGAACTCTTATAAATCACAGTGTAACTACACTATTGCCAAAAAATTTTTTGCTTTAGAAATATTCTGTTCCTATCTTCTTAGTGCAAAAGTTACAGTCTATAAAAATCAGCAGCCTTACGCTATGTCCTAAATAAGAAAGAAATGAGACCACGCTCCTATCTCCTGAATAAGAAACAAATGAGACCACGCTCGATTCGATGGATAATCCTGTCTCAAGAATTTGATATCCAAATTAAGGATAAGGCTAATACTGGTAACCTAGTTGCCGATTATTTGAGTGAAATCGTAAAATAACAAGATTCCTTACCTCTTAATGATTCCTTGCCCGATCAACATATCTTGTCTGCAAATATCCTAGCGCCTAGGTGTGTGGACATTGTTAACTATCTAGTTACCAAAACGTTTTCCCGCTGAGTCACGTCGTTCTCAAAAAGACAAGATAAGAAGCAAAACAAAACAATACATTTGGGGATAATCCATACCTTTGGAGAGTCTGTTATGGTCAAATAATCTGTCATTGTATTGCTGACAATGATATTGCTTCTATACTCGAGCTCTGTCACTCCTACGCTTGTGACGGGCATTTTGGGCCAAAGCATACAGTACGAAAAGCATTAGAGAGTAGTTTTTTTTTTTTTGGCCTTTGTGAAATTTTCAGCAAACTACTGAAGCAAGCAACGTGAAGAACATCACGCAAGAAATTAGATATTAATAATGCAAATCACAATATAAAATGAATAGCACCAATAGAAAAGATCAGTGGGAAAGTTGCAGAGAAAAGGAGAGTTCAAAAGCAAGAAGATTCCATTCATTCACTGCTGTCGAACACCCTTATAGCTAATACAAGGAAGAAGAACAATAACCACCTAAGCAACATATAAAACTACCCTTCTAACTAACTTTGTTTCAGTACAATTAAAAAGGCAAAAAGGTCATTTAATATGTGTAAATGCCTTTCCCTTTTTTTTTTTTGGCTTCCTCCCTGCAACCTTGCATCTGCACTGGCACTCACCCGCAATCAAGCTCGATCACCTTGTTGCATGTGTTCTTTTTGTTTCCAACTAGCAGTTATCGTAGATTAAACTTTTAATCCAACGATCCATCTTTAATTTCACACGGATGATGACTTGGATTGACTGTTGCAGCCTTCTTCTTCCAGTGCTCCAAGGTGCGCCTCTTGAACACAACTTGCAAACCCCCCCTCTCAATCTCAGCTTGTTGTATATGTTATATGTCCCCAGCATTCTGATTAACTCACCCAACCTCCTGCTGTCTAGTACCTTAGTGAAGATGTCAGCTAACTGAAACTAGGTCCTCACTGGCGTCAACTTAATCACCTACTGTTGCACCTTGTCCCTCACTATGTGACAATCAATTTCTATGTGCTCTGTTCTCTCATGAAACACAGGATTTTCAGCAATGTGGAAGGCACTATTACTACCACAGAATAGCTCTACAGGTTCTTGTTTAGTAAGCATCAAATCCTTGGCCAGGAAAAGTAACCATTGCACTTCACATAATGCTGAGGCCATAGCTCTATGCTCTGCTTCTGCTGAGGATCTAGACAGTGTTTTCTGCTTTTTAGCTTTTCAAGATATTAAACTATCACGCAAGAACACACAATAGCTTGTCACAGACCTCTTAGTTTCTTAGCAACCTGCCCAATATGAATCTATAAATCATTTTAACTTCAAATCTTCAGTACTGGGTAGCAAAAGGCCCTGGCCAATGGAACCTTTTAAGTACCTCAAGTCCCTATGTGCAGCCTTTAAGTGGTGTATAGTGGGGCAATCCAAAAACTGTAGCCTTTAAGTGGTTTATAGTGGGGCAATCCAAAAACTGACTCAATTGTTGAACACTAAAGGCAATGTCAGGCCTAGAGATTGTGAGGTATATTAACTATCCCCCAAGTCTTCTGTACTCAGTGATGTTAGGGATCTGAGTCATTATGGACTAATTTCACATGGCTTTCCATTGGAGTGGTTGTGGGCTTAGACCCTAAGAATCCTGGCTCTTCAAATAACTCCAGAGCATACTTTCCCTGATTAAGCACCATCCCCTTGTGTAGGCTTGTAAATGAACCGAGCCGTTTGGTATCTTTGGTTCGAGCTCGGTTCGAGCTCGGCTCGGCTAAAGGGTTAATCAACCGAGTTTGAACCACTTTTTTCTGTTCAAACTTGGTAAGTGCACAGTCATTTAAGGTGTTCGGCTCGTTAATGTTGTTCGTGACTTAAACAAACCGATCTTGAATGATTAAATATGTTCGTTTAAATAAACGAGCAAGCTCGGCTCGGCTCGTTAAGTTAAATGAACCGAGTTTGAACAATACGATGCTCGGCTCGTTTCTCTCGTTTACAGCCCTACCCTTGTGTGATCTAGCAACCTCAATACCAAGGAAGTATTTCAAGCATCCCAGATTCTTTATTTGAAACTTCGAGTTCAAAGCCCTCTTTAATATCTTCAATTGCCTGCAGATCCTTGCTTGCCACAATAACATCATCAACTATAGCCAGTAACACCAACAAAGAATTGTCTGACAGCTTTGTAAACATTGTACAGT
This sequence comes from Eustoma russellianum, assembly GCA_036186865.1. NCBI lineage: Eukaryota > Viridiplantae > Streptophyta > Magnoliopsida > Gentianales > Gentianaceae > Eustoma > Eustoma russellianum. The sequence continues at coordinate 11,947,811 of AP025075.1, read as the reverse complement.
CATTCTTTGACTGGGGAAAACCTTGTGAAATCAGAAAGTTTGTCAATTTGGCATTCCATTCTCTACTAGCCTGTTTTAAACCATATAGTGATTTTTGCAACTTGCAAACAATATTAGGATGTGTCACTAATGCTCCAGGAGGGGGAAACCATATAGATCTCTTCATGCAAATCACCATCCAAGAATGCATTATTAAAATCCTGTTGATGCACGTGCCATTCAAGCATGGCTGCCTAGGCCAACACTAACCTTACTATAGTCATCTTTGCAACTAAAGAAAAGGTATCATGATAATCTGCTCCAAACTACTGTGCATAACCCTTTGCTAGCAGCCTAGACTTATATCTCTCCACAGTTCCATCAGGTTTGTGTTTAATCTTGTATACCTAAATATAACGTATAGGTTGTTTTCCTGGAGGCGACTCTGTCATTATCCAGGTGTTGTATGCTTCTAAGGCTGCAATTTCACTGCCCATAGCTTTCTGCCATGCAACAGAACTGGCTACCTCTGCATAAGAGTTAGGTTATGTATGCACACTGCTATTTAATACATATGCTTTGTATTCTGGTGCCAGAGAATCCAAAGAGAAATATTTGTGTAGTGAATGTGGTGTAGTGATAGTTTGGACATGGGCAATGAGGCAGAAGCATGATATGTCTGTGCTTGGTTACAATAGTACTCTTTGAGGAATGCAGGAGTATGTTTGGTATGTTTTGGCCTGGACATTGGGATATCAATGTGCATGGAACTGACAGGTATGTCTTGAGTGCCCCTAGAGCTAGACTGATGCCAATCACCTTCAAGAGAATGTTGAGGTGATTGTTAATTTGTAGGATGTTGGAGTGAGTATTGAGGTGACTGAGAAGACTGTTGTTGGGCTAAGTCAAGTTAGGGTGTTTGAATTGGCTGTTATTGTTGGAATAAGTCAAGTGCCCCCTATATGTGGCAATAGGTGGATCACATGTCACTGGTGTATGAGAAGTTGGAAAGGGAGCATTAGGGATGAATACAGAGGAGGATGGAGAGGAAAGGAAGTAGAATCAAATGTGGTGTCAGAAGAAAGAGAGGGAGGAGTCAAAGATAAAGCAAATAAAAGAGAATGATCAGAAGAAGACACATGTCTAGATTGGCAAGGAAAAGTAGTTTCATGGAAGATGACATCTCTGGAGACAAAGATGTCTTTAGTGGTTAGATCCTGAAGAACATAGCCCTTGGTGGTATGAGAGTCCAAGAAATATGCTCCTTCTAGCTCTGACAGAGAATTTTTCTTTGGAAGGGGATATGTTAGCAGCATAACAAATGCATCCAAAAACTTTAAGGTGAATGTATGTTGGGAGTTTTTTGTACAACATCTCATGAAGGTTTCTGTGATTCAGCAAGGGAGATAGAGTGATATTGATAAGGTACACAACATGTTGGACACAAAAGCCCCAATAGGCAAATAGCATGTGTGTCTGAAACTTTAGAGCCCTAGCTACATTAAGAATATGCTGATGTTTGCGCTCAACCAACCCATTTTTTAACGAGTATATACACAACTAGTTTGGTGAAGTATGCCTTTGGAAGCATAGAAGGAGTTCATTTTAAATTCAGTTCCATTGTCAGTCCTGATGACTTTATTATCTGTGTCAAATTGAACATGGATATATGTCCATAAATTTTCAATAATGTTTCTGGTCTCAGACTTTGTTTTCAGGAGGTAAATCCAACAATATCTAGAGTAATCATCCACAATTGTGAGAAAGTAATGCTGTTTGTACATTATAGGGTGTTTGTATAGACCCTATATATCTATATCCATAGGAAAAAGGGGAATCAGAAACTGAAACAGAAATGGGAAAAGGGCCTCTTTTATGTTTAGCTAAAGGACATATGGTACACGAGGGAGAATGAAAAGTAGCATCAACTTGAGGATCAATCTTGCTGATTTCTAGCAATCTGCATGATGACAGATGTCCAAGTCTTGAATACCAAAGGAAGCGGTCTGAAGAAGCAACAACATGAACTTGAGGGGAATGGAAAATAGATGAGGATGTACGTGAGATATGGCCAAGCAAATGATACAGGCTTTGGTTCACCCTATCTGAACCAATCATCTTCTTGCTCAAATGATCCTGTATCACACATAAGTTGGAATGAAAAACCAAGTCTATATCACAAGTTTTTGTAAGTTCACTCAGTGATAATAGATTGAAGGCAAATGGCGGTACATGTAAGACATCATGCAATGTCAAGTGTGGATTAAGACAGAATGTTCCTACAGGATTCACAGGGGCAAGGACATTGTGTGGAAGTTTAACGGACATGGTTTTGACTGGGTAATAAGACTCAAACAAGGACATAGAACAACAGATGTGATCTGTAGCACCAGAATCCAAAGTCCATCTGCATAGAGTATTACGTGATACGTTACCTGACTGTTTAACAGGGACAGTAGCTTGTTAAGCTGACATTACAACATGGTGTGTCTTGCTATCCTTTGTTGGTCGACTGCTTTCAGCATGTCCCTTATCTCTATGCTCCTACAACAAATTGATCAACTAATTATATTGCTCCTAAGTAAATGAAGGAATCACCTGAGAAGGTGTGCTCAACAAGCCATCTTGCACTATTTCAGTGGGCTGATAGGATTCATAATCAGTTTGACTGTATGCTCCTCTTTTTTTGACCCAAATACAAATCACTTCCAACATAATTCAATCAGTTTGTCTGTATGCTCCGCTTTTTTTGACCTAAATACAAATCACTTCCAACATAATTCACTTGTCCCCTAGGTTTGAACCTGGAGGATAACCATGTTTCTCGTAACACCTAATCCACTATGTGCCCCAACATATTACAATGAGCACACATAGGAGCCCTTGGATTCTGTGTAAATGACCTATGTAGTTCCCTTTTGAACTCTCTGCCTGTTGGTCTAGGCCAACTCCCACCAGAACCTAGACTAAAGGTCTTGTGCCATGAGAACCATACCTAGGATTATCACCATTGGCACTCAACACCATAGAGGGATTATTGGTGAACTAATTTTGCCCTGATGCATAATTGAGTTTCCTCTCCAATTTAACAGCCATAGCAAACGTAGTTCTCAAATCAAGAAGGGGACATATCAACAGATAACTTCACGGGCTTAAATTCTTCATTTAAACCTTTAATGAATCTAACGACATAGTCATCTTCAATGAACTTGTTTATTTGGCCAGAGATGCTACAAGTGCAACGATTACAGAGACAATTGGGCATAGAATGCAACACCATAAATTCTTCCCAATTTACCTTAAAGCGTGTATAATATTCTGTGACAGAGTTGGTTTCTTGCTTAGTAGCATAAAATTGTTCTTGTAACATACATTCTAAACACATCTGCATTTCAATATCTGTGCTTCAAATCATTCCAAATTTCTAAAGCATTGTCAAACCACGTAATAGTTTGGCCAATACAGAGGGATTAAGTTGCCAAGACATATCATGAAGTTATGGGAGAAAGTAATGACACTAGAATTAAGAGAGAAACTCAGGTTATGGTGAACCAATTTGGTATTATGACAGGAAGGTCAACTACGGAAGCGATACACATTCTCAAGAGATTAATGGAGAAGTATAGGGAGAAGAAGCACGATCTACATACGGTTTTTATCGATCTTGAAAAAGCATATGATAGTGTGTCACGTAGCCTGATCTGGGATAGCCAGGATGCAAGAGGAATTCATATGAAGTATATACACATAATAGAGATATGCATGCTAGGATGAATACAACCGTCCGTACGCCTGTAGGGAATACGTGTTTCGTTCCGGTGGAGGTAGGCCTCCATCAAGGGTCTGCGTTGAGCCTATTTCTTTTTGCAGTTGTCCTTGACGAGTTGTCAAAGCCGATGCAGAAAGCAGTTCCGTTGTACATGCTTTTTGCTGACGATATTGTATTAGTCATAGAGAGTAGACATACCTTAAGTATGAGACTAGAGCAGTGGAGAGGTGTTTTAGAGAGAAAAGGCTTAAGGATTAGCCGTTTTAAGACCGAATATCTGCACTGCGACTTCAGTGGCATAGCCGACAGTGAGAATAGATAGCTCACCATTGGAGGTCAAGTGGTACCACAGGTAAGTAAGTTCAAGTACCTTAGATCATTTGTACAGCAGAATGGGGACATAGATAGTGATGTAGCACACCGAGTTCAAGCAGGCTAGTGCAGATGGAGCGCGGCCTCAGTGGTGCTGTGTGACAAGAATTTCCAAACTAAATTAAAGGAAAAATTTTATAGGATGGCAGTGCGACCGGCAATGCTATATAGGACAGAGTGCTGGGCCATCAAGAGGTCACAATTGCAGAAGATGGAAAATGCATATATGAGGATGTTCAATTGGATGTGTGGGAATACAAGGCTAGACCGGATCAGAAACGAGGTGTTTCGAGAAAGATTACGGGTGGTTAGTGTAGCAGATAAGATAAGGGAGGGAAGAATGAAATGGTTTGGGCATGTCAAGCAGAGACAGACAACGGCGTCAGTCAGAGCAATTGAAAGCCTCATTGTAGAGGGGAACAGGAGTAAAGGAAGGCCCAAACTGACTTGGGATGAGCAGATTAGGCACGACCTACTAAATTTGAACCTCTCTGAGGACATGGTCTAGAATAGGAGTTCATGGAGACATAAGATCAAGGTTAACGAGGTATAGGTCATATATAGGGGCACCTTAGAGTATATTTAGAGACGTAGATAGGCGTAGACACTATGTACACTTTAGGTTGACTTTGCACTTGTCTGTTTATGTTTTACTGTTGTTTTGCATTATATGTACATATACACGTTACGTGTATTTTAATATCGGCAGCCTCCTCTTTGTATTTCCTAAATTCCCTCACTAACACACTAGCACATTATTTATCTATTATTATGCCATTAATACAGGTACATATGGAGCCGGAGGTTTCTCTGGAAGCAAACTCTCTATCCCTTGGGACAGAGGTATTGTTTGCCTGCCATTTACCCTATCCAGACCCTAGCGATAGCTTTTGCTATCGTTGAGATATACTGGGTACGGATATAATAGTTTGGCCAATAGAAGGGATAGCTGAGTTAATAATCCAAGATGCAACCATATTATTTGCCTTGGTCCAGGCCACAAACTTACGATTAGTTTCAACAGGTTTGGGAATCATACTTGTCACAAAACCTACCTTGTTCTTGGATTCCATAGCCCTACGAAAGGCTCTACTCCAACAGTGGAAATTGTTTCCATCCAACAGAGGTTATACCAAAACAAGTGAAGGAATGTCACTTGGGTGAATGTATAGAGGATCTTCTGTAGGATCCATATGAGCAAGATTTGCAGCATTATTAGAAGGAGAGGGAGAATTTTGATTAGCAGCCATGAATGAATGTACCAAAATTCACTAAAGTGAAGCAATACGCTCTGATACAATGTTGAAATTTTCAGCGAACTATCGAAGCAAGCAACATGAAGAACATCATAGAATCATCACGCAAGAAATTAGATATTAACAATACAAATCACATTATAAAATGAATATCACGAATAGAAAAGATCAGTGGGGAAGTTGCAGAGAGAAAGGAGAGTTCAGAAGCAAGAAGAGTCCATTCATTCACTGCGGGCAAAACGTCGAACACCCTTATAGCTGATATAAGGAGGAAGAAAAGTAACTGCCTAAGCAAAATTACAAAACTACCCTTCTAACTGACTCTGTTTTAGTACAATTAAAAAGGGCAAAAAGGTCCTTTCACGTTTTTAAATGCCTTTCCCGCTTTTCCTTTCTCTTCCTCTCTGCAACCTTGCATCTGCACTCGCACTCACCCGTAATCAAGCTCGATCACCTTGTTGCATGTGTTCTTTTTATTTCCAGCTAGCAGCTATCGGAAATTAAGCCTTTAATGCAACGATCCAGCTTCAATTTGTCACGGATCATGACTTAGATTGAATGTTTCAGCCTTCTTCTTCAAGTGCTCCAAGGTGCGTTTCTTGAACACTAACTTGCAACAGCCTTCGCTATTTAAAGATTCTCGCAAAATCTGTAAATCACGTCAAGATGACAATAAACCGGGAACAACTCTGGTAAACTTTCAGATGTTTTAGACTCCTATTATTATTTGTAAAATCATCGATGTCTGGGCCATCGACTTTATGGGAGCATTTCTAATCTCTTTTGGAAATATTTGTATCCTCTTGGCACTTGATTACATTTCTATATGGCCTAATCTATGGAAAGTCATGTCATCCTCCTGTAGAGATCGATAATAAAGCATATTGGGCTGTAAGAAGTGTATCATAAATTTGGAGACTGTCCACCATAAGTTACTGTTGGATATATTTGAAGTTTGGGCTTTGGCTCATTTTACAAGTTCCAAACTTGGTTAAGCAACATACTTTGAGCTTAATTATGATTAGTTTTCATTAATGAAAAATGAAAACTAATATATCCTCAATTATCTACGTAACGAGTAGTTAATTTTAGGCTTTGGAATCACTCAATTACGATACCAGATGAACAAGAAATTAATGCTCAAAGTAGATGAAAAACATGGTTTAGTGGGTGATGTGTCCTATTCTTAGGAGGCCACATCAATCTTATGGGGGAATACCACATTGGACAAATGAACTAATTTAGCCACCTTATAAATGGCTAGAATGGTCACTTTAGATGTGCTCTTAGGACATGAGAAGTTTTGGCCGGAGGGAAGACCCATGAAGTACCACATACGCGCACGCTGCCGCCTGCCTGTCCCGGGGCTCGTGGGCCAGGCCGGTTCCTATCTTTTTAGAGAAAATTTCTTTGGGATTTTAAATTAATAATTTTTTGTAAATAGTTAACGACTTCAGGCCTAGCTGCACAACGGCCCAAAATGTTCTCCTACATGTCCGGTCCAGTATCATCAAAACGGTTGTGATCAAATTATTTAAATCAAGCGATCGTTTTTGATCAAATAATTTAAATCAAACGGTCTCCTAATCTGTAAGATCAAACGGTTTTGATCAAACGGTGGCGGAAAGGTCAGCTTTGATCCAATGGTTGAAATTCAAATTGATCTAACCGCCCAACTGAATGTGGTTTTCATCCAATGCTCCAAGATTAATCATGTAGTTCTGTTTCCATCTGAAGGTTGGGATTTGAATTGTGCAAAACCGCCCAACAGATGATGTGTCAGTTTTCATCTGACGGTTCTGTCTCATCTACTGTTTTGATCCGACGGTCACAAATCCATCTATATAACAGATTCTCCAACCGACTCCTCTATACAAACAGAGGCAGTGTGTGAGATCAGAACACATATTTCTCTTCTGATTTCATCGTTTTCTTCTTTCTGCATCACGTCCAAGAGAAGTCAGGACACTCGAAGGTTCATTGCAGTTCAAATTCAACTGTGCCGCTCAATTAAACAGGTACCTGTTGTATTATGGGAGACGATTGCTAACACCGGTTGGATACAGTATACCGGAGCAATACATCTTAAGGACAGAGTCCTTGACTCGTTCTGGGTTCGGTCTACTATTTACTGTTTTCATACGCGCTTACCGAATTATTGCGTCTTGGTACAGATTGATTGTTTCCAACAATCTCAAGACTTATTCTAATTCAATTAATTTTTGTATTGTTCTTTAAATTTTGTACACAAAGTAGTGATCATACACTGATTAGCAGTCTGTTTCTACCCATTTCTTATATCTGAAACTGTTCTGATCTATTCGTTTTGATCAAGTGAACAAGAATGGAAAGCGAGAGCTCTAACTCTGTTCATGGCTTTACCGGTTCACACTCTGTGTCTGCACCTAACGGGACTGATAACGTTGCTGGTGGTGCCCATAACAATGTTTCGTTCAACACAGTTCCCTTGGCGCGTAAAGGAGGGCCTCAGATGAATCCTGCTACCACAGCTGCATATGTGGAGAAGCTTGAAAAATTCGCAGGCAGTTTCTTTAGGAGATGGCAGCAAAAGATGTTGTTCTATCTCATAGCACTAGGCCTGACAAGAATTCTGAATGAGGATCCACCAGTGGTGGAACCTGTGGAGGATCAGAATCAGAACATGCAGAAGAGCTTGAGTGCTGAAGCATGGGCATATAATAATTTTTGTTATTTGAATCTCATTCTAAGTTGTCTGGATAACACTATCTATGGTGTGTTTTGTACTTTTAAGACTGAAAAAACATTATGGTTGGCTTTAGATAAAAAATATCCCACAGAAGATGGTGGAACGAAAAAATTAATAGTTGGTCAATTTCTGGACTATAAAATGCTAGATTCCAAAACTGTAATTTCGAAGGTTGAACAAACACGGATGTTAGTATCTTAAATGGAAGAGGAGGACATGACGATCAGTGAATCTTTTCAAGTTGCTACTGTGATTGAGAAGCTACCTCCTTCGTGGAGGGAATTTAAGAGTTATCTCAAGCACAAACGAAAGGAAATGAAAATGGAAGATTTGATTGTGCAGCTTCGGATAGAGGAGGACAATCGTCGTGCTGATAGAAAGCCAACCTCTCAGTTTGGTCAAGCCAAAGCTCATGTTGCTGAGGCAAGAAAAAAAAGAAGAATAACATTTTGGGTGTGAATGTCAAGGGCAAGGAGATTGCAAAGAACTTCACTAATAAGTGTTATAACTGTGGAAAACCGGGGCACTGTAGTAGTGACTGTCGTAAGGCCAAAAATAATTAGAGTCAAACCAAAGCGAAAGCGAATCTGGTCGGTGCAATAGAAAATCTGAATCTCTGCACTGTGGTGACTGAATGCAATACAATGGAGAATCCGCGTGAATGGTGGGTGGACACAAGAGCCACTCGACACGTATGTGCAAGACTATGTACCCACAAAAAATAATGAACAACTCTTCGTGGGAAACTCTGACAGCTCGTAGATTGAAGAATCGGGCAAGGAGGTTCTGAAACTGATCTCGGGAAGGGAGCTGACCCTGCAAAATGTGTTGCATGTTCCTGACATCTGTAAGAACTTGGTATCTGGCGCTCTAATAGTCAGCCATAGTTTCATACTTGTTTTTTAGGCAAACAAATTTACTCTTTCTAAGAATGGCTTGTTTTTAGGGAAGGGGTACCTTACTGATAACATGTTTAAATTGAATGTTATGGCTGTTGTGCCCAAGAAAGTTGCGCCTAATGAGGATAATAAAATTGTTTCCTCTTCTGCTTACACGCTTGAGTCTTCTTGTTTATGGCATTTTTGTTTGGGACATGTTAATTACAAGTCAATACAAAGAATGATTAACCTTGACTTATTACCCAAACTGAACTTTAATAATAAATAAAAATACCAAATATGTGTTGAAGCAAAAATGGCAAAAGTGTCATTTCCTTCAATGGAACGAAACGCTGACCCTTGGATTTAATTCATACAAACTTGTGTGATTTAAAATTTGTGTAAACAAGAGGTGGTAAAACGTATTTTGTAACTTTTATTGACGATTACACTAGATACTGTTATGTTTATTTGCTAGGTAGCACAGATGAGGCCGTTGATACTTTTAAAGATTATAAAAATGATGTTGAGAATCAACTTTCCAAACGAATTAAGATAATTCAAAGTAATAGAGGTGGAGAATATGACCCGTTGTTTAATGAATTCTGTTCAAAACATGGCATCATTCATCAAACGACTGCACCATATTCACCTCAGTCTAATGGTATTGCAGAACTCAAAAACCTTACTTTAAAGGAAATGATGAATGCTATGTTGATAAGTTCGGGTTTACCTCAGAACTTATGGGTGGTAGCAATTCTCTCCGCCAATGTCATTTTAAATAGAATTCCAACTACAAAAATAGATGAAGCCCCATATGAACTTTGGAAAGGCTATAAGCCTAGCTACAAATACTTGAAAATGAGGGGGTGTCTAGCAAAGGTTGATGTACCTAAACAAAGACAAGTGAGAATCGGGCCTAAAACAATTGATTGCATATTCAGAGGTTATTTACAAACAGTAGTGCATATCGTTTCTTAATGTACAAATCGGACATTCCCATGATACATGAAAATGTTATCATGGAGTCGAGGAATGCAGTGTTCTTTGAAAATGTCTTTCCGAAGAAAGACAAAAAAACAATGAAGAAGCTAGTACCAGTAAGCGAGTGCGTGAGACGACCCCTCAAGAAACTAAGGAACATCGTCAAAGCAAATGAGCCAAAATACCAACATCTTTTGGACCAGAGTTTCTGACCTACATGTTAAAAAATGAGCCAAGATCTTTCTCTGAGGCAATGACAACTCCAGAAGCTCCTTTCTGGAAAGGGGCAGTAAATAGTGAGATATATTCTATTCTTCAAAAGTACACTTGGGAGTTGGTGGATCTTCCACCAGGGAGTAAACCGCTGGGATGCAAGTGGGATTTTAGGAAAAATTGGAAAGAAGTGGGGTCTATTGACAGGTACAAGGCCAGGATGGTAGCCAAGGGCTATCGACAGAAAGAAAGTTTTGACTTCTTTAACGCCTACTCACCAGTGACTAGGATCACTTCTATCAAGGTGCTAGTGGCTATTGATGCAGTAACGACTTAGAAATCCATCAAATGGATGTGAAGACTATCTTTCTGAATGGTGAGTTAGAGGAAGAAATTTATACGGAACAACCCGAAGGGTTCGTCGTCCCAAGACAAGAAAAGAAAGTGTGTAGACTTGTTAAGTCTGTGTACGGACTTAAACAAGCACCCAAGTAGTGGCATTTAAAATTTGATCAGGTAATGATGTCAAACGGCTTCAAGATCAACGAGTGTGACAAGTGTGTGTACATCAAGAACACACCAACCGTATATGTCATAGTATGTCTCTATGTAGACGACATGCTAATCATGGGAGTACTCGTGACATCATCTTGAATACAAAGAAGATGTTAACACGGAATTTTGATATGAAGGATATGGGGGTTGCCAATGTTATTCTAGGAATTAAAATTTCTCAGATAACTGATGGTCTTGCTATGTCGCAGACTCATTATATTGGATCTGTTCTCAAACGATTCAATGTCTATGATACAAAACCAATAAAGACCCAACTTGACTTAAGTATACACTTAAGGAAAAACCGAGGCGAACCTGTAGCTCAATTGAAGCACTCACAGGTAATTGGGTATAGTCATCTTCGTGACTGAGAGAAAGTATCCTGATAATATATGCTATATTGCTGAGTGTAACCCTTAGCCACCAGTCCTGCATTGTGTCTTTCTACTGTGCCATCATCCTTAAGCTTTACTTTGTAGACCTACCTGCATCCAATGGACTGCTTACCTGGGGTAAAGGTACCAGAATCTATGTATTGTTGGCTTCTAGTACTGCCAATTCAGTTGCCATGGCTGCCTGCCAGACAAGTAGGCTAGCAGCTTCTGCATACGTGTTAGGCTCAGTATGTACACTCAAAACATATGCCTTGTATTGTGGAGCTAGTGATGCATAAGTCATAAAGTTGTGTAATAAGTGGAGGGAAGTATGAACTGGACTTTTAGAAGGCAAGGTGATGGCATTACAGTGGTAGTCTTGGAGATAGACATGCATCTGTCTGGCTCTATAAGGTCTAACTCTAGGAAGAGGTTCAGATACTTGAGGCAAGTCAATGGCAATATTGCAACCTGTGAAAGATGCATCAGGAACATTAGAATGTACATAAGTGCGATCATGTGAAGGTATAGGAGCATGAGTATCATGAGAAGGCTGTGTGCAAGGTATAGACATACGTGGGAGTTGACTATTATCAGTGGATGAGGAAGGAGATTGGTAAGGAATAGTGGTAGAATAAGACTCGTTTTGATAGAAAGTAGATAAGGTAGGTACAATGGGTGATGTCTCTGAAGCCTCGGTTGAAAAGGGACCCTGAGGCATAAAGGGAAAAACTGTTTCATGGAAGGAAACATCCCTGTAAATGTATATGGCTTTGGTATCAAGATCCTGAAGAATGTACCCTTTGGTTATGTAAGAAAGGCCTAATAATGCACTTTTCTTTGCTCTTGCAGCAAATTTATCTTTATGACTCTGAGTATTAGTGCCAAACGTAAGGCAACGAAATAGGTTGAGATGATTATAGGTAGGAACAGCTTTGTACAAAAGTTCATGGGGTGTTTTCTGGTGAAGAATGGGTGTAGGAGTTATGTTAATCAGATAGACTGAATGTTGAACGCAGAACCCCTAATATGATGAAGGAAGAACACACTGAAATATGAGTGCCTTTGCTACAGAAAGGATGTATTGACGTTTTCTTTCTATAATCTTATTCTGTTGTGGTGTATTGACACAAGTAGTTTGATGAATTATGCCACGAGATGCATAAAAGTGGTACATGTGGAATTCTTGGCAATTATCAGTTCCAAGCACGTAAGTTTGGCATCAAAATGAACAGAAGCATAATGATAGAAACTTTCAATGATAGATCTAGTTTCAGCTTTTGATTTCATCAAATAAACCCAACAATATCTGTTGTAATCATCAGTGACAGTAAGAAAGTAGTGCTGCTTATACATTGTGGGGTATTTGAATGGTTCAAAATATCCATATGTACAAGAGCAAAGAGACTGGGGAAATTGAAACAGAAATGGGAAAGGGTGTCCTCTTTTGTTTGGCAAGAGGACACACAGTACATTGAAGCAAAGGGTTAGGAAGTTCAACAAGGGGGTCAATCTTCTGAACTTCTTTTATTCTTGGAATTGAGATGTGGTCAAGCCTTGAATGCCACAACAATGTGTTGAAAAATTAAAATATATGCCGAGGAGTGGGTGTAACAGAGGAAGTGGACAAGGTTGCAGTCTTGGTTGTAACATGAAAGTGGTACAAGCCTTGATCTGCCTCAGCTGAACTAATCATCTTCTTGGTTCTGAGGTCCTGAATTAAGCAAACATTTGATTTAAAGCCAATTTCAAGCTAGTTGGATTGAGTAAGTTTGCTAAGTGACATGAGGTTGAATGCAAAGGCAGGAACATAAAACACATCAGCAAGAATTAAGTATGGATGTACTCTTACTGTTCCAGTATGTGTAACTCTAGCAAGAGACTTGTCAGGCAATTTGACAGAAAGTGAATTAACAGGTGAACAAGATTCAAAGAGATGAATGCAGGAACAAACATGATTACTAGCTCCAGAAATCCAATATCTGTATGTTTAAGTTTGGCTGTAATACTTGACCTGACTCCTTACCAGAGGTTATAGATTGCTGTGCTGACATGACAGCATGGTGTGAAACATTCTTATTGTAACCTCCTTGACATTCTTGCAACAAATTTAGCAACTGAGCATAGTGGTCTTGGGTCAATCTTGGTGATGGTTGAGACAACTGAGGTATGCCAACTATTGCTTCCGGATCAGCAGTCACATATCTCTCAAATCCTTCATTACTAGCCATGTTCACTTGGCCTCTAGATTTGAAACCTGGGGGATACCCATACTTTTTGTAGAACCTATCAACTGTATGCCCTGTTGTATTGTAGTGAGTGCAAAAAGGAACTTTAGAGTTACTACCATATGGCCTTGGCATGCCCTTTCTGAAGCCTCTCCCAACTAGTCTTTGCCAGATGCATTAGTGGTACCAGGATTAGTAAACATAGGTGCACTGTTCACATTCATCACAGCCAAAGGATTGTTACTAAAGTGCCCTTGGGTACCAGAATAGTTTAATTTCCTTTCCAGTTTTACTGCCATAGCAAAAGCAGTTTTTGGGTCTGGCAAAAGAGTAGAGAGCAACACGTGTGACTTGACTGTCTCAAATTCCTCATTCAAGACTTTTCAGAACTTGATCGCACAGTCATTCTCAACAAATTTATTATTCTCTGATCTAAGATTAGAAGTGCATTCATAGAATGCGCGGGTAGGGATGGATCTCAACGCACACAACTCCTCCCACACACCTTTAAGTCTTGTGTAGTATTTGGTTACATCGCTATTGTCTTGTTTAGAGCATAAAATTCCTCTTGCAAATTAGAAAGTCTAAAGGAATCAATATTTCCATATCTAAATTTCATATCATTCTAGATATCTACTGCAGAGTCCAATCAAATAACACTCTGTCCAATGCTAGGAGTCAAAGAATTAACTAACCAGGAGGCCACCATATTGTTAGCCTTGATCCACGCATTGTATCTACGAGCTCTGTCTGTAGGTCTCCGTATCGTACCATCCACAAATCCAAATTTATTTTTTGATTCAAGATCTATTCTCACCGATCTGCTCTAATTATAATAATTGTTTCCATCAACCAACGGTTGCACCAATACCATAGATGGATTATCACTTGGATGAATGAAATTTGGATCCTCAATAGGATCAATAACAGCATTAAGGTTCCAAAATTCATGAATTATGCTCTGATACCATGTGAAAATTGCAGCAGCTATCAAGAAATTGAAGCTAATTACAAGAATTCAAATCATACAGGAGATAAGAAACATTTGACCAATAGAAACGAGAAATCAACAGATGAAGGCTTTAGAGAGATATAGAGAGGATAAATAAGATTCCTCTGATTTCTTGGAAGAATTTTGGAGACAACCATTGCGCATCCAAAGGTGCTTACAACGGTATATACGCAGGAAGAAGAAATTAGCAAAAAAGACCAAAACACCCCTCAATTAACTGCTACTACAACTACAACTACAACCATATAAAATGACCATTTTGTCCTTTTTGTTTTCAAACGTTTTAAACTCTCCCGCTAAAACTATTTCTTCCTCCAATAGCTTTACGGTGATACCCTCTCCGATATTCACGGGGTCAGCTTCTTCTTAAAGTCTTCACGCTCCATTTGCAATTTTACACAGCAACTAAACATCTTAATTGTTCATTGCGCTTTTAATCTGGCGATACTGACTCTGTTTTCCTCTGGTTACACTATGGATCACCAACAGCTTCAACAGCAACTTTAACATTCGAAAATGCTATAATGGTTTCTCTCTTTTTCTCCTCTTGAATTGATCCTTTTGTAACCAATACTGATTTTAAATGCATTTAATTATAAGAGAGATTTGATTCTCATATAGACTAAAGGTTCCTAGCTTGTAAAAATTTGTTTAGAGGTTGGCGATTGTTTGTTCTAATTTCTTGCATAGTTTTGCCCAAGATCTATTTGTAAATTGCTAGGCCGTGTCTGTGAAATTCTCAATAATCGACCAATTTAAATGATCTGAGGAGCATCACATATGCACCTCGTTGGAAAACTTGATATGAGAAATCAAAGATACAAACAATGAAATTGAAAGCAAGAATGCGCAGAAGAGAAGGAAGAATTAAGGAACATGAGCCTTGATTCACTTCTCAGGCAAAACGTCGAACGAGCCTTTATGAGTTACAGGGAAGAATAAAAAAATAACTCCCACTGTGAAATTACATTACTAACCTCCTAACTAATTCTGAACTATTACAATCAAAAAGGATAAAATGGTCATTCATATGTTTTAAATCCTTTCCCGCTAATTTTCCTTCTTCTTCCTTTCAGCGTTGCACTTGCAGCTGCATCTTTGTGTAACCAACCTGGATCAGCCAGCTTCACTTGCCCTTTCTGCTCCCAATCATTAGCTGTCGTAGATTAAATCTTTAATCCAATGATCCTGCTTCAATTCGTTATGGATCAATTCTTGGATCGTCAGCTGCAACCTTCTTCCCTTAACTGCCGCAAAGTGACTTCTTCTGAATTCAATTTGCAACACCCCCCTCAAGCTCAGCTTGATATATATATTGTATGTTCCCAACATCCTGGTTAACTCACTCAACCTTCTGTTGTCCAATGCCTTAGTGAATATGTTAGTTAACTGAAACTGCATCCTAACTGTCATCAACTTAATCACCTGTTGTTGCACCTTGTCCCTCCCTATGTGGCAATCAATTTCTATGTGTTTTGTTCTTTCATGAAATACAGGATTCTCAGCAATGTATAATGCACTCTTACTATCACAGAATAACTCCACTGGTTCTTGTTCAGTAAGCATCAAATCCTTGGTCATGAAAAGTAACCATTGTCCACTTCACATACAGCTGAGACCATAGCTATATACTCTGCTTCTGCTGAAGATCTGGACACCATAGTCTGCTTTTTTGCTTTCTAGGATATTAAATTGTCATAGAATACACAGTATGCAATTACAGATCTCCTAGTTTCTTGGCACCCTGCCCGATCTGAATCCACGAATCCTTTCAACTTCATATCACCGGTACTAGGCAGTAAGATGCCTTGGCCAATAGAACCCTTCAAGTACCTTAAGATTCTATGTGCAGCCTTTAAATGGTTTGTAGTGTCACAGTCCAAAAACTGACTCAGCTGTTGAACACTGAAGGCAATGTCAGGTCTAGTGATTGTAAGGTATATTAGCTTTGCTACAAGCCCTCTATACTCTGTGATACTGTGTAATAAATCTGAGTCATTATGTACTAACTTCACATGGCTCTCCATTGGTGTTGCCATGAGCTTAGACCCCAAGAATCCTGACTCTTCTAATAGCTCTAAGGCACATTTTCTCTGATTAAGCACCATTCCCTTTTGTGATCTGGCCACTTCAATACCAAGGAAGTATCTCAAGCTTCCTAGATTTTTTATTTGAAATTTCAAGTTCAAAGCCCTCTTAATATCTTCAATTGCCTGCAGACCCTTACTTGCCACAATAACGTCACCTACATAGTAACACCAATAAGGAACTGCCTGATAACTTGGTGAATAGTGTATAATCATTCTTTGACTAGGAGAAACCTTGGGAAATTAGAAATTTTGTCAGTTAGGCATTCCATTCTCTACTAGTTTGTTTCAACCCATACAGTGATTTTTGTAACTTGCAAACAACATTAGGATGTTCTATCAACAGTCCAGGAGGGGGAATCATATATATCTCTTCATACAAATCACTATATAAGAATGCATTTTTTACATCAAGTTGATGCACATGCCACTCAAGTCTTGCTGCTAGGGTTAACACTAACCTCATTGTGGTCATTTTAGCAACTAGGGAAAAGGTTTCTTGATAGTCTACCCCTAGATGTTGTGTATAACTCTTTGCCTCCAGCCTTGCCTTGTATCTCTCCACAGTTTCATCAGGTTTGTGTTTAATTTTGTAAACATATTTACAGCCTTTGGGTTGCTTTCCTAGAGACAACTCTGTCATTGTCCAGGTGTTGTTTGCTTCTAAGGCTGCAATTTCGATGTCCACAGCCTTCTACCATTCAAAAGAACTAGCTGCCTCTGCATAAGAGTTAGGTTCTGTATGCACACTAATATTTAATGCATATGTTTTTTATTTTGGTGCCAAAGAGTCCAAACAGAAGTACTTATGAAGTGAATGTGGTGTAGTGCTAGTTTGGGATACAGGTAGTAGGGCAGAAGAATGATCTGTCTGTATTTGATTACAGTAGTACGCTTTAAGGTAGGAAGGAATGTGTTTAGTTCGTTGAGGCTTGGATATAGGGACATCAATGTATATGGAGCTGATAGGTATCTCTTGAATGTCCCTAGAGTTAGACTGATTGTCACTTCCAAGGGAATGATGAGGTGTTGATTGCTAAATTGTGGGATGTTGAGGTGAATACTGAGATGGAGAGGGAGATTCTAATGGGGCTAGATCAGGTAACTGTAGTGGGGCTAAGTCATGTCCCATCTAGATGTGGACATGGATGGATCACATCTTGTTGGTGAGTGAGAAGTTGGAAGAGAATGATCAGAGTGCAAATGAAAAGGACTGGAATTCGAACCAGGTGTTGCATCAGAAGGAAGAGATTAAGAAGGTAAGGGTAAGTCAGACACATAGGAATGATCAGATGGAAGTTCATGGCTGGACTGATAAGGAAAGGTGTTCTCATGGAATATAACATCCATGGAGACAAAGATGCCTTTAGTGGTTAGATCTTGAAGAATGTAGCCTTTTGTAACATGAGAAAGACCAAAAAAACACTCTTTTTTGATCTGACAGAAAATTTTTCCTTAAGAGGAGATGTGTTAGCTGCATAGCAAAGACATCCAAACACCTTAAGGTGACTGTACGTTGGGATCTCATATGGGGTTTTGTGATTCAGTAAGGGTGATGGAGTAATGTTGAAAAGATACACAACGTGTTGAACACAAAAGCCCCAATAAGTAGATGGCGTATGTGCCTAATATTTAAGGCTCTAGCTACATTAAGGATATGCTGATGTTTGCGCTCAACCAAACCATTTTGTTGAGGGGTACATACATAACTGGTTTGATGAAGTATCCCTTTAGAAGCATAGAAGTGATCCATTTTAAATTCAGCTCCATTATCAGTCCTGATGACTTTAATGGCTATGTCAAATTAAACATGGATGTATGTCCAGGAATTTTCAACAATGCCTCTGGTTTCAGATTTTGATTTCATAAGTTAAACCCAATAATATCTGGTGTAATCATCAACAATTGTAAAAGACATTGTTTTTTATACATTGTGGGGTGTTTGTATGGATCCTATATATCCATATGTACAATCTTTCCCAATAATATTTTTGTACAATTTTCTGGGAGACTTTTTATCTGTAATATGTTTTTCCTAACTTTTTTTTCCTTCTTACTGAATCCCTCTCACATTATCCCTTTTTTCATTTGATCGCATCTTCCTGTAAATTTATATATGCATGCTTTTTTCTCTCTCTTGCGGTGTACCAGTAAAAACTGATAAAATGATAGTGATCGAGATTTCAAATACTAAACATGATAAAAAAATTTGACATTATAATAAGCATATTATTAAAAGTTCTGTTTGCTAAGGCAAAAGAAGTACAAATGTGTATTTATAAATAAAAAAGTGAGATTTTATCAATTCCTTTTATTTATTTGAATAATTTGAAAGACATTGAGTATTACATGTACAAGGGCAGTCATTAACGAGTGATTTTGATCCATTTATAACAAGAGTACTAGAAGGGGTGCGTCTTTATGACCTAAAATGTATTCCCCGTTTATAAGTTGACAGAAAAAAGAAGGAAAGCTTACAGAAATTGCTGCAAATTTTATCAACCCTACTTAGATTTCAGTTTTGGACCTACCACCTATCTTATTTTCCTTTTCATTTTCTCAGATGAAACAGTCTCAGCACATATAGGCCACTCCATAGTTGTGGCAGGCAACTGTTTTACTTTCACTTAGGCTTCTATATGAAGCATTCTGTGAAGAATAAAATTTTAGCACATGAAACTAATGAATTGACAAACATAACAAATTGTACCTATCAATTCGGCGGTCATATTAAATATACCTACCTTCTTATACGGATTAAAATGTAGCTGGATGAGTGTCGTTGTCATGAGTTATAGTGTCTTTATCCTATAAAACTTTTTGTCGTTATGACCTTGTCCTATAAAACTTGGTATAAAATTTAACTTTAGTGTGTCTTCCTTCTTATCATTTCTGGGGGTTTTGTTGGATTTTGATCTCCAAGGAAACTTTATATCCATTGATAAATCCAATAGATTTGTCCTTTGTGCTAGTATTGAAATGACCTTCTTGATTTTAATAGCCGGCAGTAGATGCTTGTGGTTTATATTTAGTAACCATATACCACTGTCCTAATATCATAACTCATATTCTACCTAGTAAAACATATATATACTTTTGGAGAAATTGGAATGAATTTGAAATGGGCCAAGTTGCAAACTGTGGTTAGCAACGTGCTTTGAGCTAAGCTATGATTAGTTTCACTAGTGATAAGTGGAAACTAATGTTGCTTAATTATCTACACGACAAGTAGATAATTGCAGCCTTTTGAATCACTCAATTCCGATACCGGATGAATGAGAAATTAATGTTCAAAGTTTAATGGAAAGTCAGCTCAGCTCGGTCCGTACCTGATGTGCTCTGGTAGTCGACTAAGCTGAAGGGCTCAGGTTGTGGACTGGGCTACAGGCCGGGCTGCGGGCTGCAGACTGTAGGCCGGGTCCTGTAGCACAGGGTCGGGTCTTATCAGCCAGGGAGGAGTTTGTTTTCGTTTAAACTCTCCAGGTTGTTAAGATTAGGCTGAGGTAAAATTTTGAAAAGTTGTTGAACTTTAACCGGCCGAGCTGACCTGAATTTATTATGATCTGACGGCTCAGATTGAACAGTTACTTGATCTAATGGATGAGGGCAGATCTGGTGCGATTATCTAATCCAGTGGTTCAGGCCGAGCTGGTATCGATCCTACAGCTGAGATTGGACTGACTGTAACAGACTAACCTCAGAATTTCCTTATAAATAGTGACATATCTAGCCTTTTTGGTCACTCACTCAGAAATCCGAATTTCTTCTCCTCTTTCTACAATATCCTTCTGCATACTCACTCCCTCATATACATTTCTGCATCATATAGTTTGGAACATCGTCTACCTTGATCTTCGACTGGAGATATCCAAAATGAAGAATGATCTTGATGAACACTTTAGCTCCCTGCATTCAAGTGTATAGTTTATACTTTGGCGTAACATAGCAATTAACGAATCGTTAACAAAAAGGAGTTGCTTACTCTCAGCTAGTTGAAGAGATCGTCGATCCGAGGTAAGGGGTACTTATTTTTAAGAGTGATCTTGTTTAGCTTCTTGTAATCGATACACAAGAGCCATCTTTTTTCTCGACAAACAGTACAGGTGCTCCCCATGGTGAGACGCTGGGATGGATGAACTTCTTATCAATCAACTCATGCAACTGTAGCTTTAGCCCCTTTAGCTCAGCTGGAGCCATCAGATATGGAGCTTGAGAGATCAGCTCTGCTCTAGGTACCACACTAATCTCGCACTCAATCTTCCGGTCTGGTGGCAAGCCTAGAAAATCATTTGGAAACACGTCGGGAAACTCTCGAACCACCGGGATACTGCCTAGGGAAGGCATCTCAGATTCAGCGTCGATGGCGTATACAAAGAAGCCTACATCTCCTTTCCTCAATGCTCTGAAGGCCTGCCCTGCGGTCAAATAAATATTTTATGGAGCCTTCTTCAGCTTACTGTTACCCTGATAGGTAACCTTCTCTCGTCCCAGATTCTTAATCACCACTTGCTTTCTCCGGTAATCGATCTGGGCATGGTTGTGAAACAACCAGTCCATGCTAGAATCACGTCAAAGTCACCCATCTGTATCGGAATCAAAGTGGCCACGAACTGCTAGCCCTCTATTTCGATGTCACAATTCTTATACAGATGGTGCGAGATAATGACCTGGTCTCTAGCTACCTGAACTCTATAAGAAGTCTCCAGCCAGGTAGGGGAGCTGCTCAGGTTCCTTGCTAACCTCTTAGACACAAACGAGTGGCTTGAGCCACTGTCGAACAACACATTCCCCGGAAGGTTGTTCACTAAACTTGCACTTGATAACATTCACAATTCAAGCATGGGATTTCTAGATTAAGCACATAATATCGCAATTTAAGGTTTCCGAAACAGTTAATCCACAACGCAATATAACATTTAAGCAGGTAAATATCAATCGCATTTAAACTACGTAATCGAAAATACCTGTCACAACATTTGCTGCATCCTCAACCTCGGCATCCGTCATAACATGGACTCGGGCATAGCCCGAGGATGTTCTCCCTGCTGCTATGCACCTCCCTGCGGCCGATTCTTCCTCTCCGGGCAGTCTCTGATCATATGCCCAGTCTTACCGCATCCAAAACATGCTCCTGTCCCCATGCGGCACTCACTGGTATGCTGCCACTGGCAAGTCTAGCATTTGGGAATAACTGGCCCCGGAGGACGCTACCGCTGCTAAGGTTGGCGCTGGGTGGGGGCTGTTGCTGGACCTGCTGCTGGCATGGTGGCTGAGGCTATCGTCGAAACTGGGGCCGTCCGCTTGGCCTCTGTAGAAATTTGGTCCGTTGCCCAGACCGATCATCTATAGCATAACGAGGCCTCTTGCCTCTGGCCTCCTCATCTCTCCGAGCAATGTCCTGCTCTACTCTATAGCAGGCATCCACCAACTGACCAAAATTATTTGGATTTCCATTGACAATTCAGGTCCTGGACTTCGAATTAAGGCCACGCTCAAACTTGATCATCTTGAGCCTCTCGTCTGCCATAACTGAAGGAACATAGTGTCCCAGTGCAGTGAATCTATTAGCATTTCTGAAACAGTCACCTTGGCCTCCTCTCTCAGAGACTCGAAATCTCCAATATTCTGTATTGTCACAGATGGAGGAATGTAAAACTTCCTGAAATCTTCCAAGAATCTGCCTCGCCAATAGAAACGGTCGGATGATCTGTGCCTTAATCTCATCTAGAACCTTTATCAAGTCGAAGCAATTCTTGACCTCATCAAGCCACTTCTCGGTCTCATCTGAATCTGCTCCTCCCTCGAAACTGGGCACTCGGGACCTTTTGAGCTCCCCAAAAGAGAATTGAGCACCCATCTGCTGTTGCGGCTGTGAGGGTGGTGGTGCAGGTGCAGCTTGTGCGTTCCCGACCGCTTGCCTGAGCTGTATCAGGATGTCGAGAACTGCCTGTGGTACACCTCCTGGGCATGTGCCTGCGGAGGTGGAACATGCTCCGATGGTGGTGGTATTAGATCCACAGCTGGTGGTGCTTGCGCCTGTCTATCAGATTGCGCTCTACCACGTGGTCACGGTGCTATCCTATCGAAATAGTCATTTTCACATAATCAGTCACATATACCATAAATAAAATTTCAAATTATTGATATGTGCATATTCTAAATGAAATAGTCTAAGTGTTTTACTCAGTGCTAAGTAAGGCAGGGTTATGCTAATCATTACTACTGAACAATTCTAAGGGACCTATTCTAATGCTCGCATACTCACTCTAAAATCATAACTTAGACTCTAAGATCATAGCCTAAGTATATGTAGTTGTTTACTTTATGTTTCCCGTTGGATCTAGAGCCTAGTCTCTGATACCACTTGTAGCACCCTGCCCGAGACTAAGGTCTCAGCACGGTGCACCCGTTGTACTCTGCTACAAAAAGTACAAGGCATCGATAACATCTATATGTATGTCGGCATAAACATGTTTCGAATAGCGGAAGCTTCATAAAATAGATAAAATAAAACATAAGCGACATGTAACATACATCGTACTAAATCCAAGTACAACATAATGTCATCGATACATAGGGGAAAAGGGTACATGTCGAGGATAACAAAAATAAAAGTCTAATCTCCTGGGCCCATTACTGATCACGGGTCTCCTACACTCGATTCATCGTCTATGAAGTCTAGCTCAGGGTCTCGGGGCTCTATAAGATGGTAAAATAAGGAGTGAGTGATAATGAATCTACCATCAAGTATCTCTGCCTAGGTTCGTCATGTGGATCATGTATGGGAGACAGAGTAGAAAAATAAATACAGTAAGATAATGAACATAACACGTCTCTGGTTACAAGTAGAGCGACAAGTAAAGCAGGTAACATAAACAGCACATGAACAGATAAAGTGTGTAAAAGGAATAAGTCAAAGCTTTCACTTATCAATATTCCGAATGATTAATTATCACTTAGGCATCATTAAGTTCTAAAATCATAAATTATGCTATGTCCCAATTCTAGGTGTCTATCTCATGCCCAACATTCTATCATACTAACGGATAAAGGATGTGTAAGTGATGATAGCTCGGAATTTATGTCAAATGTTCATGCAAGTTCGTAAATGGTTCATATGTCATAAAACGTTTCAAAACAAAACATGTTCATATCATTTCGCAACTTTCGTAAACATGACATTTTTGTAAGTTGGCTATAGTACTTTTCATATCGTAAGAATGGTAACACGCGACATACCAAATGATTCCCTATATAGTCACATGTACAAAATATGAATCCTATTGGTCCCACCACTTTGTTACATCATATGTACATGGATCTAACGGTGACGTATTATGGCAGAGAACCGGGTCCCAGACGTAGCGATACACTCAGTCATAACATAAAACGATGCCCCCGACATCCTCCCCCAGAACCTAATGTCAGGCCGGCGTACCATAAACATATTGTACATCGTAAACATATCATAAACATATCGTGAAAAGTCGTTTAGAATCATTGGTCTCGTGGTACGGTTTGTTAAGTGTAAAATTCTTTTAAAACCTTTCATGTGATAAAATATTTCGTAAGAATGCTTCGTATGATAGAACTTTACAATTCCAAACTTTATTCCGTGTATGAATGCATGTATGCTCGGTTTTGTGCTGATTTAAGCATCTAATAATTTCAGCACCTAAGTCCATTATTTGGCTCATGTTTCATATCATAAACTCATGTGAAATACCCATTTTGTCCTCTCATTGAAGCCTGCGGTTTTGGTCCTCACAACAGCCCTCTTCTTATGCTTTAGCTACTAAAACCTTATCCTAAATTGTCCAATTCTATAGCCTTCACAAAACAGCCCATTTTTCTACATGTTTTGAAATTTAAAAAGTCCCATTTTATCCCTTTAAGTGTTCTCGACCCAAATTACCAAAACAACCCTAAACTTGTGCTTGTTACATACTATCACTTCTTTAATTTCTTATTCCACATATCCTTTAGGTTGCCGTACATATAATATATAATATACATATCTTACTTATATGTATTCAAGTAGTTATTCAAGCAACATCATTAGCACACCATTCTGGCCACTTGGATGAATACATATGCACATAAGCACACATGATTTTTGACTTGTTTATCACTTCTTACTTGTGGGGTGAACATACCTCTTACGCCACTTAACTTATCATAATCACATACATGATTTCTTGAATTGTGCATTTCTTTCAAGCTGATGCATGAAACTCTTGCATTCAACATATATAAACTCATGCATGGTGCTCTTCCACATGGATGTGAACATAAGAGTCATGATCATAGTGATGATCATGTTGAAATTTCCATGCAAATACGTGTAGTGATGGAACCCATAAAAAACACATCCTTAGGCCTTGATCATCAAGGATACACATCAAAATGATGGTGATAAAGCATGCCTAATAATGGAGACCAAAACAGCTCCATTTTTGGATGAAAAGACATGAAAATGGCATATGATCATCAAAGAAACGATTTTTTATGGCCATGCATTGTAGCATAAATTATGATGCACCGCAATCATGCTATCATGACCATCAACATGCACAAACACTAAAACCCATGGAGAAACCCATATATGATCTTCATCATGAAAACATACAAGAAAATGAAGCAAAGTGTGGTTGTTAGTACACTTTTTCAAAAAAGTGTGACATGTAACCAACATTGTTCATGAAATAGAAGATGCATGCCTAATCTTCTATTACATGTGACATGCATACACATATGAGGCCTAAACATATCATAAAATTCATATGCATAACATTTTTACATACGATCCTAATCTTAAGCATGTCAACATTCAAGAATCACACACAAGTCTACACATAAGAGACATGCAAACAAACTTTCTACACGTTTATAGTAAAAACATCATTTTAACGTATGCATGCATGATCCAAGTTTATAAATGAATATAGATTATATATTTTTCTATATGCATCAAGAAACCAAGAATAATACTTGCATTTTCTTTTGAATCCTAAACTTAAGAATGAAAGATTCCTTCTTTCCCTTGGCTTGGGTACCTCACGGCCTAGGTGGCCAAAATGAAGGAAAGATTGGTCATTTTTAAAGAAGAAAACATTAAGAATGTTCTAAATTCAACCTACTACAATCTCACCTTGAAAAATCCTTGAAGAATCCTACTTTTCCAACTTGAAAACTTCTTGCTCCTTGGTTGTTCGAACTCTCGGCCTTGCTAGGATGAGGGGAGGAGTTTGAGTGATTTTTGAGAAGGAAAAGAGAGAAAGTGATTGAATGAAGGTTAGAATATCTTTACCCTAGATATTCCTACACTTGAAGCTTGTTTCCTTCACTTGAATTAGAAGAACTCTTCTTCTCCTTTGCCTTGGGAACCTACGGTTGAAGGCTTAGAAAAGGGAGAGGGGAATTTTTGGCCTTGAGGGAGAAAGAGGGTAGAGAGAAGGAGGAGAATTTCTTGAGTGAGAGAGTGATGAAATGTGGTAACTAAATGAGAATGGGGTGTCTTACCCCTTATTCCTCTTATGGCCGAAATTGTTGCTAAGTTAGTGTGGGGGTTAATCATGATCTTTTTGCTTGGGAAAGGAAATGCGTAAGTATGGAAGACATGCATGAAATGTGGTTGGAGGGAATGAGAGTGTGTAAGTGAATAAGGAAGGGAAAAAGGGAATAAAATGTAAGACAAGTTGTCTGACATGAAATGGGGGTGGCGTTCAAGTGGGTAAGGGTGAAAAAGTGAGGTATTTTAGAAGAATTTTGAGAATTAGTGGGAAGAAAGTGTGTATAATTTGTCCACTTGTAATTTTACCAAATTGTATAAGAATATAAATGGAGGAAGATCAAAAATATCCTTCCACTTATGCATGATAGGGGGCACGGCCTAGGGGTACTTTTTAGGGGTAAAATAGGACGAAATTTGTCCACTTCATTTTCCATGTCCTACACAATTTCTTCTTTAATTTAATTCCAACTAAAGTTTGTGTCATCTTTTATTCTCCTAAATTATTATTCCTACTCATGTTAGGTTACCTAAGTATAGTTTTAAATTTTACTTAAGTATACACGTACACACAAGTTACACTAAGTATCGTACGACGATATATATTCCTACGTACGTAGCGGGAGTCGGGGTGTAACACTATCTTTTGATTCGCAAGAATTAATGAGTTCATCGCAAGCGGATAAATAATTTTAAAAACACTTAATGTATAAATTACTTGCAACATCAATATTCGACAAATAAAATTAATTTTAACAAAATAGATATGGTTAAATGAAAA
>AP025075.1:11818814-11921074 GCA_036186865.1 Eustoma russellianum | reverse complement strand
AAATGAAACTAAAAAAATACTTAGAAGCACAATCTTTGAAGTACCTTTAATATAGGCATATCTTGGTATACATGCTTAAATGAGAAATATTTAACTACTTGAAAAATCATAGTTCAATACTTCATATAGTTTCTACAAATCATCCGCATTTTCAAATAAAGATATCCTATATATAGTTTCTTATAAGTCTAATATTCGTCTACTCATAACAAAATCTCCAACTTAAATTGCTCGATCCTAGCATGGCACACTAAATATTAATCGACTTAGGCATTCTAATCCACCATGCTTCCGGTGCACCACCCTGGCCCACTGTACTTCTTTACTTGGTTATTTCAACCGCTAATTTTAAACCAATTAAGTCCCACATGAATAACAACCACCACTTGTTCATGCTTACTCTATTTCAGTTCAAGCCTACTAGATTCAAGCCAAGTAACTCGATGTCCCTGGTATCAACACTTGACCAAAGATTTGTAATAATTTACTATAGTCACTATAGTAATGCTCGTTTATCGCTATCGATCAATATCTCTAAGATGACTAATATCTTCGACGTATTTTAGTAACTCTAAATTCGACATCTTAGTCATGACTATAAACTCCTTTAAACAATATCTTCCATTAAACTTTACTGATAATAACGCTTATAGATTATTTCTTAGTATCTATCATTGTACTATAAATCATTTCTTAGTAACTACGATACTAACTTAGACCTGAATCCATGTTCTGACACTACCGTCAAAAGTAGGGACATGGACATGCTTCCTTTTTACCATAATAGTACCGGGTCCCATGCTGCTGCTGTAGTGGAACATCCCTAGTAATGGCCTGGTCCATCTAAATTAATACATCAACCAGCGCCTGCGATAGAGCATTCTTGTTAACATTGCAATTTACATAATTTAGTTATATGTTATTCAATTAGGATTACTATGATCGTGGCTAAGGAACGTGCAAAAGGTTATAATCACAACTTAAGTAGTACAATTAATCAAAATTGTATGGTCTGCCTTACGTACACGTATCCCTCAACCGATCATCCCTTAAGTCTAAGATCATTACTTATTTAAGATCATGCCTAACATATAATCATCGCTCATGACTAAGATCAGTACTTATGTTCAAGATCATCGCTTGTGTTCAAATCATCATTTACGTCTAAGATCGTGACTTATGTTTGAGATCCTCGCTTAATTTCTATGATCATGGCCTAAATCTACGTTTCTGCCATGGATCTAGAGCGATTCTATGGTACTACCGTAACGACCCGTCCCGAGCTTTAGTACTCGAAATGACTCACCCGCCATATTCGGCTAAGGGATATATAAGGCGTTGATACCAATCAATTGCACGTTAGCAAAGTGACGTAAACTGATGTTAGCGGAAGTCATAAAATTAAAATCCTCAAAATAATCATTATCATTAATATGAATATCTAGGCAAATCCCATTTTATATAAATATCATAACTTAACCAGATAATACTAAGTCTCAAAATACATAAATCTCAAATCCATAAATAGCTGTCTCTACTAAGTCCATCAATAAATCTCTTAAATCAACAATATCCCTGCTCGGACTCGTCCTCTACAAACTCTAAATTGTACACCTGACTATCTGCAAAACAACAAAGGGTATAGTATGAGCGACAAATTATCACACAGTAAGTAGCCTCTGTAGCACCCCAACCAGGATTAGGGTCTCAGCAAAGTGCACCCGTCGTACTCTACTAAGAGAAGTACAAAGCGTCGATAACATCTATATGCACATTGTCATAAACATGTATCGAATAGAAGAAGCATCATAAAGTAGATAGAATAAAAACATAAGCGACATGCATACATCATAACTATTTCTGGGTACAATGTCATCAGTACATCGATGTACAAATACATGTCTAAAATAACAAAATACAATAGCTGGGTCAGCTGGGCCCACTAGACTGCTCGTGGATAACCTACTCTCTCAGCTCGTCATCTATGTAGTCCAACTCTGGATCCTGAGGCTCTGCAAGATGGTAAAATAAGGAATGAGCAATAATGAATCGCTTAGCAAGTATTTCCGCCTAGGTTCGTCATGTAGATCATGCATGAGAGACGGGGTAATGAAATGAGTACAGTAAGATAAATAAAATAATCTGTCTCCGAATACAACAAGAAAATGACAGGTAAACTAAATAGCATAAACATATAAAGTATGTAACAAAAATAATCTTAAACTTTCATATGACAGTGTTTGGGAAATTTAATCATCACTTGTATATTCTTAGTTGCCCTAAATCGTAACCCTTACTAAGCCTGGATCTATGTGTGTACTGGTACCCTACTACATGTCATGCTAGGGCATAGAAGATATGGAAGTGTGGTGACTCGTAAGGGGTGTCAAATGCTCATGCAGGCATGTATATGGCATATATATCTTAACATTCAAAAACCTGCCATTTCCTAACTTTCATAAACATGGCATATCATATGTTGGCTATAGCACTTCTTGTATCATAAAAACTGTACCCACGACATACTGAATGATCCCCCGCATAGTCTTATGTACCAAATATGAATCCAGATGGTCTAACCACGGTGTTACATCATACGTATGTAGATCTAACGATGATGCATTATGGTAGAGATCATGGGTCTAGAACGCGGTGTTACACTCGACCATAACATATACTATGCCTCTCACATCCTCCCCTAGGACCAGATGTCAGGCTAGCTCTCCATAAACATATCATGAACGTGTCATAAACATATCGTGAACATATCATAAGTCGTATGGAATCATTCGTCTCATGGTACGGTTTGTTACGCGTAAAATCCTTTTAAAACATCTTGTGAGGTAAAACATTTCATAAAAGCGTGTCATATGATAAAACCTTTCGTTTTAAAAACTCGTTTTTGTCATATGCATAAACGAGTGCTCAGCATTGAACTGATTTCAAGCCTTTAACTATCTCAGCTCTTAAGTCTAATGTGTAGCTCATGCTTTATGTCCTAAATGGAGTGAAATTCCAATTTCGTCCGTTCTTTTTATGGCCTCGGTTCAATCCATAAATCAGCCCATTTTTGGATTTTAATTACTAATTGCATTGTCCCAAATGGTCCTTTACTCATTTTATTTTGTAGCCTTTCCAATTCAGCCCAATTTCCATAGTTTTTAAAGTGTGGGAAATTACTATTTTGTCATTTAAGTGTCTGGTTTAAAAGGCTATAAAACATCCCCTATATATTGCCTGTTACCTTTTATTATCTCTCCTTATTTTTGTCCCATATATAATCTATGATATAATATCATTACATATATATAATCACACATATATTCAAGAACTTCTTTGATACACCCTCATGACCATCACCACAAAAAAATTGTGTTTTGGCGACGAAAAAATCACCGACGAACAACTATTAGTCGTTGTTTCGTCGGTAATAGCGACGAGATTGCGACAAAAATAATGTGGTCGCTAATTGCGACGAAAGTACGATGAAATTTGTTGTCGCTAATAGAAAAATAGTCAGTCAGGTGAATTACGTCGGTGTCCCGTCGCTATTCTGCGTGTTTCGTCGCTATTCTGAGTGTTTTTATTCGTCGGTGTTTAGTTTGTAACGGTTCGTCGCTATGTCGTCGCAATTGTGTCGCTAAAATGTATAAAACAAATTCGTCGTCCACTAAGTTCTTGGAGTTGTGTATCGTCGTTTTTTTGTCAATGAAACCCGTATGTGGCAAATGTTTTGAATTACTTTCCGTTGGTAATTCGGTTTGTTGTTGTGTCGTCGCAGATACATCGAGAATCAAACACGTGTATTGATTAAGGAAAAAGAAAGCGGTAATTGGGAAAAATACTCATTCATTTAATAATAAGAAGTTACATTATGAAACGAAAATAAAAAAAAAATCTAAAAAGAGATGCGGAGATGGGCCGTTCACTCTTCGTCATCGGACGAAAGAGTGGCCGCGACATTCTCCGCAAACTCTTTGAGAAGGCGCTTGAGCTTGTAGTATCTAAATTTCATCTTCCGCAGCCTTCTAGTCATGTAGTGCAGTTGCCGAGACTGCTGATGCATGTTTGCCATCAGCATACGGAAGTCGGCGTCCTGCACCGGCATTTGTTCTTGATCATCCTGATGCGGCGGTGGGCCATAGACAGATACAGAACCCTCTCGCTCAACCGATGGTGGTTGAGGAGGAGGCCCTTCTGGAGGGGCACTGTTTGCCCGTCCACCACGCCTTGGGGTTCTTTTAAAACGACGCGGCATATTTTGATTATTTATAACGTTCTATGTGTGTATGTATAACAGCGGATGTTTGGGGTATAAATAGTGAAATGAGCGACGACATAGCGACGACATAGCGACGCAGTGAATGTGACCGTTGGGAATGTGCAGTGAAGTGCAGTGAATGTGCAGTGAAGTGCAGTGAATGTGCAGTGATGACCTTTCGGAAGTTATAGCGACGACGTAGCGACGAATTAGCGACGTATGTTTATCGTACGATGCAACCGTTGGGAACTGAACTGACACTGCCGAATAGCGACAACTTGGCGACGGAATAGCGACGAAACGCGTCGAATAATGTGAAGAGACGTTTTCCGTCGCTGTTTCGTCGGTAAAGCGTCGGTAAATTCAAAAAAAAAACCGCGAAGCCCGTTCTTCCCATTGTATTTAGTTTTTCCCTTTTTCGTCGATACGGTTAGTAGGTTTTTGTCGTTCTATTAAGTTTCGTCGAAGATATAGTTAGGTTTCGACGATACGGTTAATAGGTTTTTGTCGTTCTATTAAGTTTCGTCGAAGATATATATAGTTAGTAGGTTTTCGTCGTTGTATTAGGTTTCGTCGGTATATAGTTGATGTTTAGTCGGTGAATTAGTCGGAACAAATTTTTCTTAACCACATTTCGCGTATACAGGTGCGTCGTCAGGATTCGTAAGAGATTAAACACGTGTTATAATTATTAAGAAAACAAATACGATATTAAAAAAACAAACTTCATTAATATATAATTAAAAATTAAAAATTACAAAATATAATAAGAAATATTTAAAAAAAGCTAAATAGCGAAGAGTAGCCACTCACTGTTCGTCATCCGAACAGAGAGAAGCTATACTCTCCGCACACGCCTTCAGTTGGCGTCTCAACTGTGCAGATTTGGATTTAATCCGCATCTGCCTTTTATCTATGCAGTCGAGACGCTCTTCCTGAACCGTGACATGGGCCTTCACCTCATCTAACATTTTCCACAGATCTCGTACTTCTGTTTGGAGTTCGACAATTTGTCGATCCCGGCGATCAGAGGTCTCTGGTGGGGGAGGAGGTGGGGGAGGAACAGTTGAAGAAGAAGGCACTTCAGTTGGCGGTGTTGCCGCCCTACCACCACGTCCACCACGTCGTGCTTGCGCTTTAGTACGAACCATTTTGGATTATAAAATAGTTGTTTTATATGTTGTTGTGGGCACACGCTGATCCACTGTGTTTATATAGTGAAATCAGCGACGACATAGCGACGAATTAGCGACGCAAAACATCGTAAGTTGTAAGCATGGGGAACTGGACGGCCTGTCTTTTACCGACGACGTACCGACGACTTAGCGACGAAACACGTCGTACGGAATGAAGAGACGTTTTGCATATCAAACGACGTGTTTCGTCGCTGGTCGTCGGTACGTCGTCGGTATATGTGTTTGTTTGTCTCCGGGATTTGTGTTTCTTGTTCGTCGATGTTCGTCGCTAAGTCGTCGGTATATGTGTTTGTTTGTCTCCGGGATTTGTGTTTCTTGTTCGTCGCCGTTCGTCGCTAAGTCGTCGGTATTGTCTTATACTGGGAACGATAAAACCATTGTATTTCTTCTTCTTCTTCTCTTCTCCCATTCTCCTCTCATTTCAAACACATCAATCATCAATTTTGAACGAAAATACAGAAGTGTGGAATTTTGATTTTTTCTACACACGAAAAAAGATAGCTGCTGTTAGTTTCAAGGTGTAGCGAGAAAATGGATCCGAGGAGAAGCGATAGAAAGTGGATGTACCAGAGAGTAAACAACGGGGAGTGGTGTTTTAGATTTGTTGAAGGTCTCGAAGAATTTATTGATTTTGCGACGAGTAATGAAAGTGGAACGCAGATTAGATGTCCGTGCAAGAAATGCAAGAACCGTAAATATAAGGATCCGGGTGACGTGAGGGTTCACATATTGAAACAAGGTTTCGTCCACAATTACCATACATGGTACTGTCACGGCGAATATGAGGGGGCGTCTACATCTGCAACTGTACACGTCGAAGGGGGACCCGGTCAGGTTAATGCCGAAGAAATAGGCGAGGGATCTCACAACCCATACATGCAGATGGTGACAGACGCAGCCGCTGGCGCATTTACCGGAGAGCAGTTGTTACAAATGCAGGATCCGGATGAACAGCCGCGTACATTCGTGGAGGAAGATCCGAACCCTCAGGCGAGACAGTTTTTTGAGATGCTGAACGCCGCCAACACGCCGCTGTATCCTGGTTGCGGTAGTCACACACAGATGTCCATGATCGGTCGGATGACGAGCATGAAGACGGAACACCGCATGACGGAGAGATTGTACGATGGGATGTGTCAGCTGATGAGGGAATCTCTTCCTGAAGGGAACACAATGGTCGACAGTTTTTATTCGACGAAGAAACAGCTGCAGGCGTTGGGACTGCCGGTTCAGAAAATCGATTGTTGTTCAGAGGGGTGCATCATATACTGGGGCATCAACGAGGATAAAGACATGTGCAGGGTCTGTGGGACAAGCAGGTGGAGAACGAACAAAAGAAACCGGAACGTGCCAAGAAAACAATTTTACTATTTACCTCTCGCCCCTAGACTGCAGAGGCTATACGCATCCGGTGCCACAGCTAGCCAGATGAGGTGGCACGCGGAGCACTACACGAAAGACGGTGAGATGTGCCATCCATCTGACGGCGAAGCTTGGAGGACGTTCGATGCGACGCATCCGGGTTTTTCGTCGGAGACAAGGAACGTTAGGTTGGGTTTATGCACCGACGGGTTCAACCCGTTTGGACAGTCGGGAGAGCAGTATTCGTCGTGGCCTGTAATCGTGACGCCGTACAATCTACCGCCTTGGATGTGCATGAAGAAGCCTTACATGTTCTTGACTGTGATCGCACCAGGTCCTAGGAATCCGAAACAGAAGATCGACCTATACCTGCAGCCGTTGATACAGGAGCTGAAGTGGTTATGGGAGTTTGGCGTGGAGACGTTCGATGTATCGACTAAACAAAACTTCCAGCTACGCGCCGCGCTGATGTGGACGATCAGTGACTTCCCGGCTTATTCTATGTTGTCGGGGTGGAGCACAGCGGGGAAATACGCTTGCCCTTGCTGCATGAAGCAAGCGAAGACGATGTCCTTGAAACATGGACGTAAGATAAGCTGGTTCGACAGCCATAGGAAGTTCCTGCCCAGACGTCATTCGTACAGAAGGAACGTGACGGCGTTCATGCCTGGCATTGTCGTTAAGGACACAAAGCCCGAGCTCCTCACGGGTGCAGAGGTGCTGCAGGAGATAGACAGTTGTGGATTCGTGGGGGTCGCTGATGATCCGGACGGCAGTCACAACGAAGACCTGGCTCGTTACTGTATCGGGTGGAAGAAGAGAAGCATATTCTGGGAGCTTCCATACTGGAAGAGCAATATGATCCGACATAACCTGGATGTCATGCATATTGAGAAGAACGTGTTTGACAACATTTTCAATACAGTGCTGAATGTGCCAGGAAAAACAAAAGACAATTCGAAGGCACGACTTGATATGCGCGACCTCAACATGCGACCGGAGCTGCATCCCGTTGGCACATCATACATGCCGAAGTCCTCGTACACGCTGAATGCGGAGCAGGTCAGTGCGTTGTTATCGTGGCTAGGGACGGCTAGATTTCCTGATGGCCATGTTTCGAACCTGTCGAAGAACATCGACGTGAATAAACGCGGTTTGCACGGGATGAAGAGCCACGACTGTCACGTGTTCATGCAACGGTTGATGCCCATTGCATTCCGCGAGCTGCTTCCAACCAATGTATGGGAAGCAATTACCGAGATGAGTCAGTTCTTCAGATGTCTTACAGCCACGAGACTCAGGGCGGATGATATGTCAAGGCTGGAGGGCGAAATCCCAGTGATCATATGCAAGCTCGAAACTATATTCCCTCCGGCCTTCTTTGATTCAATGGAACACCTGCCAGTTCATCTACCATACGAGGCACGTGTTGGTGGTCCTGTTCAGTACAGGTGGATGTATCCTTTCGAGAGGTACTCAGACCTTTTATGTGCATGACATTCTTATGTGTCTAAGCGATATGCATTTGAACATATATTCACTATATGAACAGATATCTCAGGCATTTGAAGCTGAACATCAAGAACAAGGCGAAAGTCGAGGCCTCTATGTGCAATGCCTATCTGACGGAGGAAGCATCGACCTTCGTGTCTCATTACTTCGAGCCAGATGTCCCGTCGAGGTGCAGAGATGTTCCCCGGAACGACGACGGCATTTCCAGATCCGGTGTCCTCCCAATATTCACACATCCGATCAGATTTCACGGACAGGGAAAGGAAATGATATTGGGGGACAGCGAGCTGAAGATTGCTCATTCTTATGTTCTGCGCAACTGCCGTCAAGTCGACCGTTTCCAGAGGTATAAACGATTTCCCATTTTATTTTGTAAATACCTTGCGATACTCTATCCATTATGTTACAAATATATACAGGGTACTCATTCGTAATTTGCTTCAGCTTGTTCGTTGATTTATTGCAACACCGTTCACCGGGTATATCGAGCGATGCAATAAACAATGAGTTAGATTCCAAGTTTGCTGATTGGTTCAGGTGGCATGTAAGTTTAGTATTTGCCTGTTACGTGTACGATATGTGATACACATTTATTGCCCCGTTGATGTATATTTACTTGTCCTTTTACAGGCGAGCAAAGGTCATCTGGCTGACGATGAGTACGGTTACATTCTGACGCCAGTAGCCGAGGGTCCATTGAACAGAGTCACGCGACACGACATGTGTTTTGTCAACGGGTATAGATTCCACACAGTCTCCCATGCCAGCCGAAAATCATCGGAGAACAGCGGTGTGTGTGTCAAGCGTTATGACAATAGCCCGGACGAGGATGACTTCTACGGCTACCTTACTGACATCATTGAGCTCGAATATCCCGCATTGCCTATAAAGCGGGTGGTCTTATTCAAATGCGAATGGTACGATCCAACTCGAGAAGGTTATCGCGTTGGCACAAAGGTCCACGACCAATATAAGTTGGTAGACATACACCAAGGGCGACGGTACAGAAAATACGATCCATACGTTTTGGCTAGTCAAGCGTCCCAGGTGTACTATCTATCGTATCCAACAACGAGGATGAATGCGAGCTCAAAAGACTGGCGAGCTGTGTGCAAAGTGAAATCGAGCAAGTTTGATGTGAGTATACAGACAGTTTCAGATGGTATGGACGCCGCATTTCAAGAAGAAAACCCGTCCGTTCTAGATACGACACATGTTGAACTGCACGACCTCCCTCTAAATGACCCCAACGGCGGTTTTATCGAAATTCATCTCAACATACAACCGCCTGACAATATTGAAGACGTAGTCGAAGACGAATACGAGGATGAAGAGGACGACGAGCATGTAGATGAAGATGAAGATGAAGACGAAGATGATGATGCGTATGAGGATGCAGATGACCAGGAAGATTGACGTTAGCCAAAATTTTTTATATACCTCTTTATATGAAAGTGTGTATGTGTTGATGCACTTATATTCATGTATATACTACTTTATATTTTGTATTATTTTTTTTTCGAAAATGATAACACCGACGAGTTACCGACGAAATGTTTCGTCGCCAAATTTGAAATAACGACGACCCATGAAAAATAGCGACGAAACTAAGTAGCGACGGACGTTCCGTCGCTATTTCGTCGCAAAATTTCGAACATAAACTGAACTCCCCCTTCTTCTTCCCCATTTCCCTCCCCCGCAAAAAAACTCCCCCCGGCCTCCCCCGCAAAAACTCTCCCCCCTCCCACCGGCGAACTTCGCTCTGAGGACCCCCGGCAAAATATCCTCCCTGCAACGGTTAGTTTTTCTTCCTATTTCTTTTTAAATCATTTTAAGTAGGTATAGATTGAATTCTTTGTTGTGGGTGTTGGTGGTGGGTTGTGGGCGGGGGTGGAGGGATTGTGCTGGGGTGGAGGGATTCGGGCTGGGTGGGGCGGTGTGGGACTGGGTGTTGGATGGGACGGCGGAGGGTGGTTGTGTTGGATACATACATATATACACGCACATATACATATATACGGTACACGCACATATACATATATACGGTATATGTATGTATATGTTTTTAATAGATTTGTAAATGTATGTATATATATGTATATGTATGTATATGTATGTATATGTATAAGTATATGTATGTATATGTTTTTAATACATATATACACGCACAAATACATATATACGGTACATATATTTAATTTCGTATTTAAATATAGTTAAATTTGTAAAAACTGTTTTTAATAGATTTGTAATATATCTTTTGTAATGTTTGTATATAAATATATGTAAAATTATTACAAACTGTTTTTTTTGGTAGAATTATGTATGTATATATATTTTTCCTATTTAAATATATTTATAATTATATAATCTATTTTTGGTACATATATGTATATGGTATATATATGTATATACGGTGTATATATATATATATGCATATACGGGTATATATATGTATATACGGGTATATATGTATATGGTATATATATGTATGTACAGGTATATACGGGTATATATGGTATATATGCACCAATATTGTTGTTAAGGTTGAATTAGTTGAAATGTGGTGTGCTTGGCCAATGAATGATGCATGTAGAAACTGTTTTGTAAGAGGTTTGCATATGATTTTCGGTATGATTTGCATTTGTCTTTGGAGAGGCCATTAAGGCTGGGAAACCTCCGTTTAAAAATTATTAATATGTTCCTCTCAGATCTGATGGCTAGTGACGGTTTACCGACGAGATCCACATACCCACCATCTACACAGGACCTTCAAGGAGAGTTCGATGCGTTCATTCATCAGCATGATACGTATGCCTCGGTTTCGACCGCCGCTCTGGCTGCGGACTCAGACCTTTTACGGTCTGCCGACATGTCCGCACCCCCCAGCCATACGACGCCACCCACACCCAGCGTTTCAGCACCTCATCCGGCGTCTGATGCGGCATCGGACCAGGGTGTCATATCAGGGCGTCGTCCCCTCCCTTGGTCAAATGATACCCATACGTAAGTAATGATTAATTTATTTAACATGTTTTCAAATATATTTCACGCGTTATTTTTTCCTAACAACTTAAACTCTTTCAGGTTTGGATCGGACAATGGCGCGCTTTCCGGTTGCATCACCCGGTCCTTCCACCTGAGGCTTGACCCATCTGGATATACCTGGGGCCGTGTCACCCCGGAGACACGTAGCTTCTACTGGGATGAGTTTCAGGTATTCAAATTTGATGAATTTCACTTTTTGATGCGTAATCAATCATTACTTTTCTAACCACACTTTTATTATTCCTCCGTATGATAATTGCAGAAGTCGTACAGCTGGCCAGCCGACATCGCCCGCGACGTGGAGCAGGCCTGGCGGCATAGGGCCGCCAAACGCTACGGGGACTTCGTCAACTCCCTCAAGACCAAGTCGGAGCGTGACCCCACGTGGGTAAGGCCTGCCTACGTATCCGAGGCCGTCTGGGCGGCGTGGGTAGCAGGGTGGAGGGACCCTGCTTACCAAGCCCGCAGCGCCCGGAACGCGGCGAACCGGCGCAGCGGCAACATACAGGGCCCAGCACCTGCCACACACTCAGGTGGTTCGGTTTCCCACGCCACCACGATGCGTTCTATGGTGAGTATTTTAATATTGGATTATAACGACCTTCATTGATTTCATTGGATTATTTACATTCATCGACTTAATTGGATTATTTACATTCAGTGAGTTAAGTGGATTATCTATATTCGTTGATTACTTATGTTGCGCTGTTGTTTTTTTGGTATTCGTATATGGTTACTTTAAGTTGGTACATGTGATTTGACTTGGGAGAGGCCTTTAAGGCCGGGATACCTCCGATAAACGAATAGGTCATGCCGAAATTTTTAAAAATTCTGCATATCACTAACATATTTTATTTCATTCTTTCAGCAACAGGAGACGGGGGAGTGGCCAGCCTCCTACGATCTCTTCTACAAGACGCATCGGAAGAGAGCCTCCGACGGAACGGAGGACTGGATCACGACGAAGGCCCGCGACATCAGTGTAAGTAGATTACGATTTCATTTGTTTTTTTCCTTAGTTTGTTTTATTGCTAAACCATAACAATTCATATTCTCATTTCAGGACGAGTACAACAGATTACTCGCTGATAGGGGCGAACAGGCCGACAAGAACCGCGCTTATTGGGATGCGGTTCGGACCGTCGGCCCTCAGAATAAGAAGAAGAAGGAGGTGTACGGGGTTGGATCAGCAGCGCCGCGATTCTTTCCCGAAGTTCTGCATCCAGGTGCTTCCTCTGAGGCCAGCACCTCCGCGCCTTCTGCGACGCCAGAGGATATTTCGCGCCTGGAAGCAGATAATGCGGCGCTGCAGCGTGAGATAGAGTCCATCAGGACGAGGCAAGAGGAGAGTTTACAGGCACTGCAGTCGCAGCAGCAGGCGATGCAGCAGGCGCTTCAGCAGGCGCTTCAGCATGCGTTTGAGCAGGCGCAGCATCAGACGATGCAGGTGCAGCAGGCAACGAACCAACAAATCTTCCAGCTGTCGCAGGTCGTCATGACTTTCATTTCCAACTCATCGTAGCCTCAGCCTCAGCCTCAGCCTCAGCCTCAGCCTCAGCCTCAGCCTCAGCCTCAGCCTCAGCCTCAGCCTCAGCCCCGCCCTCCTGATGGTCACTCTTCTCCGCATGATCCCCCTCCATCTTCCTCTTCATAGTTTTTTATTTTTTCATTGTTTGTACAGTCTATTTCATTTGTTGTATTGACATTTTCTTTGTATTTTTATATATTCTATCTGACAATTTTACGGATTCTATTTCGTTTGTGTTGTTTAATTATACGAACTTGAATGCGCAAATACCGTATTACTGTATAATATTTGTACAAATGATTTAATATACAAAATAAAATATATTATAGAAATTAAATAATAATAATAAAAACTCTTTAATTACTAATGTATTAATATTATTAATAAATCAAAAAAAATTTAAAATTTAATATTAAATAATGTATTTAAAATAATTATTAGTAAATTTAATATTTTTTAAAATAAAAAATACCGACGAACCAGCGACGAAATTGGTCTGTCGCAGATCGGAAATAAAAAAACAAAAATTTAAAATTAGCGACGACAAGACATATTAACGACGACATTTTGCGACGAAATAAAACGGAAACAAAAAATAAAAAAATAATAAATAGCGACGGTAAAACATATACCGACGAAAGTTTGCGACGAAAATATTTGTCGCAGAACATTAATAAAAAAAATAAAAAATACGAAATAGCGACGAAATAATTTACCGACGAAACAGCGACAACAGAATAAAGGTCGCAGACCTGACATTTTCTCGTCGCAGTTTTGCGACGATACACCGACGCAATTTTGTTTCGTCGCAAAACAGCGACGCATTGCCGACGAAATTTGCTTTGCGACAAGCCGTATAACGACATTCTTTTTTCGTCGCTATTTCGTCGCTATATGCCTGTAGCGACGAAATAGCGACGTTTTTTGTCTGTCGCTATATGCTCTTTTTTTTGTAGTGCATGTGGCCGAATGTGGTAGCTACTCATACAAACATGATTTTCATTTTGTTCTTTGTGACATACATACTAAAATCATCATAATTCTTTTGTGCCTCAATCTATAAATAATATCTACCATGATGATGCATGATGATGCATTGATCTTGCGTTCTTAACACTCAGAGCCTCAAGCATGGTCATACCCACCATAATCATGATCCTAAGAATCATGATCGTTGTGATGATCATGATGATGCAACCATATATGAAAATGAAACCCATGAAAATACATATCCCTAGGCCATGATCATCAAGATTACACATCATGATGATGGTGCCAAAAGAGCCCCATGTTTGGATAGAAACACATGAAAATGAGGTGATGATCATCAAAGAAACCATCATTTATGGACATGCATTCTATCATAATTTATGATGCACCATAATCATACTAAATCATGTCCATCAACATGCAAAAACACTAAAAATCATAGAGAATCAAAGATGTGATGATCATCATAAATACATACATGAGATGAATCAAGGTGAGGTTCTTAATATACTTTTTCAAGAAAGTGTATTAAGCTACCAACACTTTTCATGAAAATGGAGCATGCGTGCCTAATTCCTATTTCATATGACATGCACACCACTAGGAGAGCTGAATGTACCCTAACCTTACCATGCATGATTCTCTTATATATCGTCTTAGCCATATGCATGACTGCATTCAAGAACTACACACAAGAGTACATAGATTTGGCATGCAACACGCTTTTTTCATATTTTTAGTAAAAACGTCATTTGAACATATGCATGTGTGATCCAAGTTTGGGTATGCACATAGATGACTCATTGTTAAACATGCATGAAGAAGATAATAAGAAGACTAGCCTTTTCTTTTGAATTTTATCCTTAAAAGGGGAAAGATTTCTTCTTTCTTTTGCTCAGGTACCTCACGGCCTAAGGCCAAGAAATGAGGAAAAGATGAGTCATTTTTACAGATATTATGAAGATAACTCTAAAATCAAATCTTAAGGAAGGTTTTACCTTAAATTCTCCCAACACTTCAACCTATAAAGCTCTTCCTTCCTCCTTGATGGTGTTTATGGTTTGAAGCCTAAAATGAGAGGTGTTTTGAACCTTGTGAGGAGATGGATAATGAAAGAGGTGTGTAGGAAGGAAGATGGTATCCCTACTGTTGAGAAAAAGGGGTTTGAGTGATTACAAAATGCATGATATAAATAAAGTGTATTAAAGAAATGCATGACACATTTTATGACTTGACACGTTTTTGCTTGAAACCTGCCTTATATAGTTCATATATAATGTTGCCGTACTAACGAGCCATGAAGCTTTAAAGCTTACATCAAATGGCGAACATTTGTTGTGTTTGAACTATTTTCAGGTGCCACCATTAATGAACTAAACTAGTTCATTAAGTGAAGTACTTAGTTAAATGAACTAAGTAGTTTATTAAATGAAGCCATATTTGGAAAAGGCACAAAGGCAACAAATTGAAGAATGTAAAGTTCTCTCCCACCTATGTCTACACGTTTTATATATATATATACACACACACACACATACACACACACACACACACATATATATATATATATATACTCAGAATTTTTTTAAAAGGCACTATACACATATATTCCAACGTACTACCGACACGTTATATATTTTATGAATGTATGTTAACGTCACACCACTATATTTACCTCATATTTATGAGTATATTCAGGTCTTATATCATATGATATAAGTCATGGTGATGACAAAATTATTGCGACATATTACAAGGTTCTAAACCAAAAATTGTCGTATCGGGTGAATACCGAAACTTCGCCAACGTATCACGTACTTGCACAATACAGATGGCCAGACCCTACACTTCAAAAATGACCAGAAATTTCGTGGTGTACATGTTATATTCATCCATAAAATCATTCCATGTTGGCACACACAAATCATCCCCAATTAAGGCCAAATTATGGAGATTTCAAATTCAACATTTTAAGCACATGGGGCGCCACTTACTTCAGCCATTAGAGCTGAATATTCAAGTTATTCTATGTATATTATGTGTGACATAATATATATAACATGTGCAAAAAGTTTGAATTCAATAGGAGAAAAATAGTGTAATCGACAAAAGTCAAAAATTCGGTTTTCTACGAACACGACACATGGAACGTTTTTGGCATGACGTATAACATGTATCTAGACACTTTTTACATACTCTATACATTCTAAAGTGTTCTAGAAAAATCAATTAAGGGCTGATTGGAATATACCATATGTGTATAATTATTATGCACTATTTTATAAAGTTCGCAAAAATAAAATTCAGCACATGTACAAGCCATATCACACGCTACTTCAGCCTTAATGGAGCATATGTGGAGCATTTTTGGCATCTTGATTGGCGAAGAATGAAGTATAAAAGGTTGGTGACATAAAGGGAGGAGCTACACAAGGTAATATTTCGAACTATGTGACATTTGTAACACATGCTGAAAATTTCAGCATG
Organism: Eustoma russellianum; assembly: GCA_036186865.1. Taxonomy (NCBI): domain Eukaryota; kingdom Viridiplantae; phylum Streptophyta; class Magnoliopsida; order Gentianales; family Gentianaceae; genus Eustoma; species Eustoma russellianum. The sequence continues at coordinate 11,904,690 of AP025075.1, read as the reverse complement.
TGTACACTTGAGCTGGCCTAAATTTCTACACCAATTGATGATTTATTTACTTCTTCAATATTAATGGATTGATTTGAAGATGTTATGGAAATACTGTGATGATATTTGAAATATCACACATGCTGAAAATTTCAGCATGTGTTGAATGTATATGGCCGAAATTTAGACTTGAAGTTCAACATATTTGATTCTTCATTTTCAAGGGATAAATCTACTACCTACATGGAAATGTTTTGAATATGTAGTGAATATCACACATGCTGAAATTTCAGCATTCAAGTGGCCGATTTTATGGTTGGTAATGGAGATGAATTATCTTGCAAATTTTATGGAATTTATTATGTGACTTATGGCAACATTTTATGACTATTTGACACATGTTTTTTAAGTGATATTTTAAGATTTATACAGTCATCAAATGATGACAACTTTCATCCTATCAATGAGTGCCAAGTAGGCAAGGCTATAATATGATGCAATGGAGTGTTGCCAAGTAAGCAAATGAATGTCACAATGATGCAAGATATTCTTCCAATGACTTAAAAGATAATTTCCAAGGGGAAGAAAGGAAAAGGGGGCGGCCACACTTTTGATAAAAAGGAGAGAAGGAGATCAAACAAAATACAAGACAAGTCTTACAATTCCAAGAGCTAAAAACGTTGCCTACATCTCTTTCTTCTACCTTTCTTTCTTCTTCTCTCTCAAAGCCTATTGTATTCGTATTCATACATATTGTATAGGCTTCATATAAACCACCATACACAATATATTGTTGTAAAAGATTGATCAAGGTGTGATCAATCTTGCATCCGCTCGCTGGTGGTGTTCGTGATCATTGTAATCGCTTACAAGGTTTGTAAAGGGTTAGAGTTGGTGTATAACTCCATCAACCCTGTGTGGTAAGGTGTTGTTTGTTGTTTTGTGATTAGTGATAACCGAGGAAGGTATCCTCGAAGACTGGAGTAGGTTGATTTAACCGAACCAGTATAAAATTCCTTGTGTTCTTTACTTTTCAGCACTTACTTTTAGTTTCTAGCATAGTGTATCATTTTCATCACGTTCTTAAAAATAGCAAACGAACTTCAAAAATTACCAAACTTTCCACAAACATAGACACAGGTTTTAAGGTTCATTTGGATCAAGTTTCAACCCTTTTGGACAAGTATAAGTCATCCAAACGTCAAACGTTCTGAGACTACTGCAGTCTGATTTTCAGGCTTGCAAGGTTGAGACTTTGAACGTATTTGACTAACTTCCCAAAAGCATTTTTCAAAACGTTTTCAACCCAATTAAATATATATAATAAGGGGTTTGTCATTAAATTTTCAGACCATTTGGAGTCACGGTTTAATCGAAATTAATTAATTTTTTCAAATCAGACTACCGTTTATGGCAGATTTGTGCAATCTGACCACCAACGATGTTTAAAAGGGTTAAAGGTTGAATTTTGATCTGAAATTTTTAGGAGATACTCAAAACATCTAAGTCTAAGATCGCTCCAAATGTCAGAATTTTTGAAGACCTGTAACCTAGTTTTTAAAACGTTGCAAAACAGGTCCTGAAAACAAAAACTGTTTTCAGAAGTTGGGTTTTTGGTTTAATACAATTTTAAAAACTAAATTTTCCGCAACCACTATTCATCCATCCCCTCCTTCTAGTGGTGCCTTGCAGGTCCTACACCTACCTTATGATTCTTGAACTTGGAGGCTTCGCTCTCACTTGAAAATGGAAGAATTCTTCTTCCTTCTTGGATTGTTAACTCTCGGATAAAGGAGGGAAATGAGTGAGGAAAGAGAGCTTGTCTAGAGAGAAAGAGGGAATGGGGAGAATTTTCTAGAGAGTGGGAGAATTTAGACTTGAATGGGGAGGAATGAAATGGGAAAAAATGCTTGAGAAAGGCTTTTATGCCTTGGCTTATCTTCATGGCTGAATTGGGAAGATGTGGGTAGAGGTTTTAATCAATAAGTTGGATGGATAGTGGAGGGAAAAGGCCATGCAAGGTATTTGGTCGGAGGGATTTCTAAAAGTGTGTAAGAGGGGCAATGATGGGAGGGAAAGAAAAATGAAAGAAAAATTGGGCAAGTGGGGAGGGTAGCCGGATTACTTGGGTACGGGGTGTGAATGGGTATTTTGGAAAAATTTTGGGGATTAGTAGAGAGAAAGTGGGTATGATTTGCCCACTTGCAATGTTCCAACTTGTATAAGAATTTATAAATGGGAGAGAAATAAAACATTCCCCCCTTATACCTTTTAGGCCACGGTTAGAGTTCCCCTTTAAGGGCAAAGTTGGACAAAAATGTTGTCCACTTTATTTTCTATGTCCTACTTAATTTAATTTCAACTATAGTTTGTGTCATCTTCCATATTTTATTTAGTCATTCCTACTCCTTTTTTAGGTTATCTAAGTATAGTGTTCAAATTTTAGCTAAGTATACACACATATACACAAATCACACTAAGTGTCATACAACGGTCTAACTTCCTATACACGTAGTGGGAATCGGGGTGTAACAGCCTCCTTGTACCCATTATAGGATCATACGCAGGGAAACAAGTGTTATTAAACAAATAACAATATATATAAGATAGCAAGTTTTCCATTCGCAAATAACATTACTGTCTTACCCTGATATCAACCAATCATCAAAGTTAACAAATCCAATCATCAAGTCAACCAACCACTAGCCAATCAATGTTAGTCCAAGTCAAAATCGATGATGCAATTTTTAAATCGATGAATGCAAAGTCAAAGTTAAAGTTCAAAAACCAAATTCCAAAATTTTCCAAATTCCAATTCCAAAGGTTCAACGGTCCAAAACCAAATATCCAAATCCGTGTCCAACTCAGTACCAAATCCAAATTCCAAATATCCAATATCCAAATCCGAGTCCAACTCGGTACAAAATCCAAATTTCAGATCTAATTTCAATGCAATAGCTATAGCGCTTTTCTTACAAGTGACTTATACCGTAAGACTTACAAATTGATCTCCCAATAAATTTTACCATATAGTATTTGGATGGAATAAGAAAACATTGGATAGAATTTCATTATAGGTAGATTAGACAAAGTAATTTCCTAAACTATTATCTAAACCTATCTATATAAATAAACCAAAATACAAACCTTACAACCTATTATCTCCTAAAACTCGGCAGCTTGTTTCGCTCATCAAGTGAACAACCGGTTGCCTTCTTGGAGGAGAGGAGAAGGAGATTATTTTGTCAATAACTCCTAATCAAATTTCCTACACCAATTAGGAACCATAATCCTATATATATATATATATATATATATATATATATATATATATATGTATGTATATATAACTATCTCGAATGGCTTCCGCACAGCTGAGGCGATTGTCGCCGGCATTGCGGCTCTGCCGCCGCCGCTGATCTTCAATTCCACAATCATCCTTTCTTGTCTCAATTTCGATCACACCTTCGGTTTCGCACCTTTTAATAGTTAAAGCAGTAATCTTTCTGACCAACTGCGATGTCTTCTGCACCATTGCCCTCCTTCGCAGTGGTCGTTGTGGGCGAAAGCTCTTCTCAATGTATTAATATATCACCAAAGACAGTATCATGATATAAGGGCATCCCAATGATTTCATTTCTCGATTCGGAAATTGATGCCCTTGCCGCTCCATTCAGGAATTCATTGGTAGGCACTTTCTGGAACGGCTGACCACCATTAAAGGTGATACGCGAGGTATTTGAAAAGATTGGATTTCATCATGATTTGCGCATCACGCTTATAGATCAAACGCATATTCTTTTGAATTTTCGCAATGAAGCAGATTATTTAAGGTGTTTTTATCATCGTTCCTGGCACATATCCGGTTCTCACATGCGTATTACGAAATGGACTGTTGATTTTGATCCCGCTGCTGATGTTCCAATAGTCCCGGTTTGGATTGCATTTCCAGGCTTACCGATTCATCTTCATCACCGGGAATCGTTGTTTGAAATAGTTCGCACGATAGGCACACCGATCAAGCTTGATGTTGCGACGACGGATTGGTTAAGGCCATCTGTCGCATGTGTATGTGTGGAAGTGGATGTCTCTCAAGAATCGCCTCAGAAAATATATTTGCAGGCAAAAAATCGAATGATCTTACAATCTGTGGTTTATGAAGATTTGCCTGAATTTTGCACCTCATGTAGAAGACTTGGCCATGCAGTTTCAGATTGTCGTCCAAGAGAGAAGGCCCCTATACTGCCCCCATCACCGCCTCCACCACCCCGTCCGCAAACACAACGCTGGACGCCTGTTAAACACAAAGCAGGTAACCCACCCGCAACAGATACACCTTTGCATAATATTTCCATGAATACACAGGCACAGCCGTCAGACGTTCCAACGCAAGATGGTCCAATTAGCGACCCTCCATCGCATGTAGTTGATGATCTACCGCCCGTTGATGACTCGATAGCACCCCAGGATATATCTAAAAATTGTGACCTTGGTCACTGTTCTGACAATGAGTTGCCAAAACACGATCAGCAAACGGAGGTAGCTACTGTCCCGGCAGACGTGATCAGGCGTATGGAGTTGATTCCTACATCGCCGGAAGACGATGTTTTATTGTCTCGCCTACAGGATTCTACTGAGAATGCAGATTTTATTCCTGTTGTTCCTCATCGTAAACGTCGTGCAAGAAAGGATCTCCCCCTTTACCACCCTCCACGATCTTAACTCGTAGTGCGTCTCATGCAATCCAGGGAAGTGATACTACTCTTTCTCAATGAATATTTTAATCTGGAATATACGAGGCATGCGTGCCTCTTTGCCTAGATTGCATAACTTGATACATGAACATCATTTAAATTTAGTGGCAGTGATTGAACCGAAGCACTCACCATCTCATATAGTTCGTTTTGCTATGGATCTTGGCTTTTCAAATCATTTCTTTTCTCAATCAGAACGTATTTGGTTATTTTGGCGTGACACGGATTATCATTTGGTTGGTTCACAGGATCAAAATCAGGTGGTTCATTTCACTTTCTTATTTCGCCATCTTCAACAGCATTTTGTATTATCAGTGGTCTACGGCAATCATACATTATCTCTGCGTCACTCATTATGGCATTCAATATCTACTTTCTCTGAATCTAATGACATGCCATGGATTTTTGGGGGCGATTTTAATACTTTTCGTTCTCTGGAGGATCATGCGGGCCGCTCTAAACCGTCGATCTCATCCATGCAGGATTTTAATGATTGTACGAATCATGTTCTCTAATGTCTCCACAATATCATGGGTCGCGATATACTTGGACGGATGGTAGAGGACTTGGCCGAGTCCGTCGAAGGCTGGACTAGTTTTTCTTTAACTCCTCTTTTCAAGATGTTTTTGATGATACACGCCTTTCGCATCTTCCCCGAGTTTCTTCAGATCATACCCCATTATTATTTACAGGCCGATTGGGTAATCCAGAGGGACGCAGATCTTTCTGTTTTTTAGACTCCTGGTTGTTTCATCCAGATTTTCATAATTATATGAGAACTGCTTGGACATCTTATCCAACAACAGGGGGTATGTATGGCTTTTATGCAAAGTTGTTCCGACTGAAGAAGGATATTCAGCGTTGGAATAAGGAATTTGTGGTAACATCTTTTCCAATGTTAAGAATGTTGAATCGTTTCTGGCCCTTGCTGAGCATGCTTGGGACGCTGACTCCACAAAGGCGAACCGAGAGGCATACCACAAAGCAAAAGCGGAATATCTTCAAGCTTCCTTATATGAGTTTCAATATTGGAAACAGAAGGCGCGAGTTCGATGGTTAAAAGATGAGGACGCAAACACACACTATTTTAATTCCATAGTAAAAGGTCGGCGTACTCAGCTGCGCATACAACAAATCCGTACATCTGACGGCAGACTATGCACTGATATTGCATCTATTAAGGACGAAGCAGTGGCCTTTTACACATCATTATTTACGCAAGAACATACACACACTTATGATGCCGTGCTCGATAATATACCATCCCTAGTTACAGCGGATGACAACTTGATGCTTACAAAGATGCCTACTGAAGAGGAAGTTAGGACATCAGTCTAGCATTTAGACCCCCATAGCGCAGTAGGCCCTGATGGATTCAACGGTAACTTTTATCGTTCTTGCTGGTCAATTATTCATACTGATGTGGTTAAGGCAGTACAGGAATTTTTCCTTGCTATCCCTCAGCCTACTGTCATGGCTAGTGCTCTTATCACATTGATCCCTAAAAAGCCATCGCCTGACACATTTAGTGATTTTCGTCCCATCTGTCTCACTAATTTTTTGAGCAAGATCTGCACGAGAATCATTGCTACTAGACTCAATAATTTGCTCCCAAGAATAATTTCGCCAGAGAAAACTGGATTTCTTTCGGGCTCTGATATTTCGACGCAAGTTCTAATGGCTCGAGAGATGATACATATGTTGGATAAAGGTGGTCCTTAGCTATGCTTGAAACTAGATATGATGAAGGCTTTTGACAGAGTTAGCTGGGAATATCTTGAGAGGTTATTTCGTACTTTCGGATTTTCTGAGTTTTTCATTCGACTCATTTTGAATCATTTGCGTGCCACCACATTATCAGTTCTAGTTAACGGCCAACCTTCAACATCCTTTCGGCCATACAGGGGTGTTAAGCAAGGGGATCCTTTATCCCCTCTGCTTTTTATTATTTCATCTGAAGGTTTTAGCAGGGGATTAAAATCATTAGTAGCATCAGGTGCGCTACAACCTTTCCGTCTTGGCAGGGTCCCTTTTACTATCACCCATTTAGCCTATGCAGATGATCTCTTGGTGTTTTTACGTGGAACTAAGCGTAATCCTCGACGCTTTCACTCCTTCTTAGCACAGTATGAAAATGACTCTGGTCAAAAGATAAATTTTCATAAAAGTAGCTTTATTCCATCGGCTGCGATTACTCCACAACAGCACCGTGACTACGAGTCTATCACGGGAATGAGGGGTTCGCATCTGCCATTTCGATATCTTGGGTCTTATTTACATAAGGGCATCAACCGATCGAGATACTGTGTTTCATTATTACAGCACATAGACGATCGACTCCAAGGTTGGCATTCTAAATTATTATCTTCTGCTGGTCGACTTGTTTTCTTGCGTTCAGTTGTATCTTCTCTACCTTTACATATTCTCGCAGCAGGAGGCCTGCCCAAATCGGTAATTCACATAATACATCGCAAAATGGCAACATTTTATTGGGGGCGTAGGCATCATTGGGTATCCTGGGCAAATATTACAATGCCCCGGGAGGAGGTCGGATTGGGACTTCGTAATCTATGCATGTTACAAAAAGCATATCATTATCGTATCTGGTGGTCATATCAACAACAAACTACACTTTGGAGTAAATACATGTATGGCAAATATGGTCACCGCGGAGATTATCTGCCTAGGCTACCTGATTCACCGGTGTGGAAACTCATTTGCAGGATTCATCCAACCTATACTGCACAAACCGATGGCCAAGCGGAGCACCTTACATGGACTCCAACGCCAACGGGGGAGTTCTCTTTGCGTAGTGCATATGATATATGTCGATCTTCCAGTCCAACACTCCTTTTGGCAAAATTTATTTGGTTCAAGCATCATTCGCCCACCAATCAGATATTTCTATGGCGCATATTCCATTCGGTGTTACCTTTTGAAGACTATACTTGTAAGTATTTTACAGCATGCCCAACTCAATGCCCATTTTGTAAGCAGGAGTCGGCTACGGTGGATCATATATTTTTATACTGTTTGGGCATTCGATCGATATGGAGTTATTTTGCCAGCGAGCTACACTGCCCTCTCCTGACATCCTTGAGGCTCCGACAATATTTACTCTCTTGGTGGTATCGTTCAACCTTTTCATCTTTCCTTGGTGTTTCACGCATTATCGTCCCAGCAATCATCGCTTATAATGTGTGGCGTGCTTATGCATCCCTAGTATATGGTGAACTACACAATTTTTCAGTACCATCCTTAAAGTTCACCATACAGTATGATATCACAATGTGGTGTAAGTCACTAGCTGGATCCAAATTGCTGACTGGTCCACGCCAGCCCTTTTCTTGGCTTCCTCCGCTACGGAACCCATGTCCAATTTTGGTGCGCTGGAGGTTACCACCATCTGGTCGGTTTAAATTAAATACAGATGCTGCAGTTGGAAGGCACTATAGTGCAGGTGGTGCTATTTTGAGAGACCATGCTGGTACATGTGTGGGAGCAATTTCTTTTCGATTACCGCCAAGTTCCCCTATTCATGCGGAGATACAGGCTGCGGTTTTTGGACTATTGTATTTTCTGCCTCTATATCGATCGATTATTCTAGAATCAGATTGTGCTTTGCTCATATCACGTTTGTCACACCCTCAGCTGGTTCACGGAAACTATTACCTTCAGTTGCTACACACGTTAGTGCGTCTACATCATCTGGACTACCATCACATTTATAGAGAAGCAAACATGGCGGCACACTATCTTGCACAGAATGCTATGTTAAACCCATGCACTCAAGTCTACAGTTCTCGTTCTCTTCCGCCATTAGTGCGTAGTTCCGTCTCCTTGGATCTTTCTTCAGTACATTTGCGGGTTCCTTGATATATATAAGTCTTCCATATGGATTGGCGCAAACTGAATTTTTCTACCTGTGCCCTTTAGGGTTCAGGCAGGTTTGGTATGATTTGTTACCTACTGGTTTTATTTCTTCACCTATGTTGGTTAGTCGCTGATAACGTCGTTGTTTTATGTCTTTATGAATGGTTTGGACATTTTCATGTCATGTTCGAGTGGACTCCGGATGAGACGCTGCCAGTGCATCGTATTCACATGACCAAATTGTATGCATATCCATCATCGCCAACAGGATGGTTAGCTACATCGGATTTCAACTTGACGGGGCTACGGATATACCAGTTTCAGGTCTTCCAAATGGATTGGCAACTATTCACTATTTCTGCCTGTTCTTTAGTCGGGACATGCAGACTTGGTATGATATATTTTCGTTTTGTCACAAACCTTTCTCTATGTTTTGTCCGTCTGCTTCACTCAACGTTTACTATCTCTCCTGCATGGTATGTCTTACGACTCTTATTTGATGGCCGCGTTGATGTTGTCTTTCTTTCTGCCGGGACAAAGGACTCCTCTATGCAAGCACGTGGTTCCCTAATGTTGCATGTCTTCCATATGGATTGGCATTTCTTTACTACATCTGTCGGTACCTTATTGGGTGCCGGCAGACCTGGTATGATCCTCATTCCATTTGCCTTAAAATTTTCAGCATGTCTTCTATATCGCTTTCACTCAGTCACACATTTATTTTGTGCATGGACGGGATCCCAATTCTCATTGGTCTGCTACATCAACGGCGGCTTTGCTATTTCCGACGGAACGAGGGCACATCAACAGTGGACCTCTTCATGGCTTACATTCATTTTGCTATTTTTGTATTCTTTTCAGATTGTACATTATTTCATTTTACACGGTAGCGCCTATCAACATTCCATCTATATAAATATGTACGCTTTTTCTTTCGCTAAGGTTTTATCCACAAGGGTGGTTTTCTTGGCAAGGTTTTGATGCGGCATATCATATACATTTGGATGTTGGTAATCATATACTGCTACTATCGCCATACTTTTCTGATTTGTAATAAGGCTTTCCTCCGCCAGAAGTGAGGGATAATGCTAATAAAATTTTCCTTTCAAAAAAATATGTATATATAACTATACCCTATTGGCATATCTCCGGATGTCACATGAGAATCACGAAATGGACTGTTGATTTTGATCCCTCTGCAGACGTACCTATTGTCCTGGTTTGGATTGCGCTTCCAGCCCTACCGATCCATCTCCATCGCCGGGAAGCCCTTTTTGAAATCGTCCGGCCGATTGGAACACCTATCAAATTGGATGTTGCAACAACGGATGGGCTGAGGTCGTCCATTGCTCGAGTATGCATTGAGGTAGATGTTTCTCAAGAGTTACCGCAGAAGATATATTTGCAGGTAAAAAGTAGGTTAATCCTACAATCAGTGGTCTATGAAGATTTGCCTTTATTCTGCACTTTATGTCGAAGACTAGGTCATGCAACCACTGCATGCCCTCCGAAGGATAAATCTAATGTGCCTCCTCCGCCTCCTCCTCCCCCACCGCCTCGTTCAACAAAATAGCGCTGGACTCCGGTTAAGCGGAAAACAGTCACACCACCTCCAACAGACCCGGAAACGATAGCTTATAACAATGATAATGCTGACCAACCAGATGATGCTCCTCTGCAACCTTCAGAGGCTATAAATATCCAAGATACTGATGACCATCATGTAGATGAATTCTGTGATGCCGCGGAACATCAACTGCCAAATGATCCCGCGCAATGCGATTTAGGGCACTCTTCGGATACTGACTTACCTGTTGATGATAATGTTGAGGATATACCTAATGTGCCTGAGGAAGTTGCTCGACGCATGCAGTTAATACCTCCATTTCCAGATGAGGAGATCTTAATATCGCGATTGCAAGAGCACAATGAGGAGGCCGAATTCATACCAGTTGTTCCTCACGAAAGCGCCGTGCCCGAAAGGATTTACCCCCCTGTCGCCATCCACTATTTTGATGCGCAGTGCGTCACACATCATACAGGGAAGTACCTCCACTCTTACTCAATGAATACATTAATATGGAACGTCCGAGGCATGCGTGCCTCCTTACCTAGGTTGCAACATTTGATTAGTGAAAATCGTTTGCATTTACTTGCTCTTATTGAACCCAAGCATGCTCCTTCACAAATTGATGGGTTTGGTTTACGTCTTGGTTTTTCCCGTTATTATGCCTCTCAGTCGGAACGTATTTGGTTTTTCTGGCGTGATTCAGAATTTCGTTTGCTTGCAACGCAGGATCAAGATCAAGTGGTTCATTTCACATTGCTGTCTCTTTCGCTTCAGCTTACCTTTGTTTTATCACTCGTATATGCAAAACATACATCATTGCAACGTCGTGCTCTCTGGCGATCATTGTGTGACTTTGCCGAGGTATCTCCATTACCCTAGATAGTGGGAGGAGACTTTAATACTTTTCGAACAATTGAAGATCATAGTGGTCGCTCAACTCCATCTTTGACAGTATTGCAAGATTTTAATGAGTGTATTGAAGCATGCTCTCTTATGGCACCACAATATCATGGCCCCAGATTTACTTGGGTTGATGGCAGGGGTCTTGGCCGAGTGCGTCGTAGATTGGATTGGATATTTGTTAATTCTTCTTTTCAAGATGTGTTTGAAGATTTGCATCTAACTCATCTTCCGCGGGTTACATCGGATCACACGCCACTTTTGTTTTTGTATCGGCTAAGTGCAGCATTTGGCCGACGGTCCTTTCGTTTTTGGACGCCTGGCTACTTCACTCAGATTTTCATTCCTATATGCAAAATGCATGGTTATCATATCCAACTAATGGAGGTATGTATGGTTTCTATACAAAGTTATTTTCACTCAAAAGAGATATACAGCGATGGAATAAGGAAATCTTTGGGAACATCTTCAACAACCTTAAGCATGCAGAGATTCATCTTAATAGCGCAGAGGCTATTTGGGATGCGGATCCCACTGCTGAGACGCGTGAGGCGTATCATCGGGCAAAAGCAGAATATCTTCGAGCTTCCACTTATGAATTGCAATTCTGGAAACAAAAAGCGAGGGTCAAATGGCTAAAGGAAGGCGATGCTAACACACAGTATTTTCACTCCGTTGTCAAGGGTAGGCGATCAAATCTTAGAATCCAGCAGATTCGTAATGCTGATGGAGAGCTGCTTACGACGCCAACTGATATTATGGCAACAGTTGTTTCTTTCTATACCACTTTATTTGCTTGGGAGGCAATGCAAAATCATTCATCTATTGTCACACATCCCTAGTCTGATATCAGAGTCAGACAATCTTATGCTTACGCAGCTTCCACTAGAGGCAGAGGTAAAGGAGGCAGTATGGCATTTAGATCCTCATAGTGCCACAGGACCAAATGGCTTTCATGGTGAGTTTTATCGCTTGTGTTGGCCAGTAATACATTCTGATGTAGTTAAAGCAGTGCAAGAGTTTTTTCTTGGAGTCCCACAACCCTCTGTAATGGCTAGTGCTTTGACTACACTGATCCCCAAAATGCAATCTCCTCAAACATTTAGTGTTTTTCGGCCTATTTGTCTTACAAACTTTCTGAGCAAAGTTTGTACACGTATTATTGCCACGCATTTGGGTACACTATTGCCGAAGTTAATCTCACCGGAGCAAACAGGGTTCCTACCTGGACATGATATTTCTACGCAAGTTCTACTGGCGCGTGAAATGGTTCATATGCTTGATAAAGGAGGATCCCAATTATGCCTGAAGTTGGATATGATGAAGGCATTTGATCGGGTAAGTTGGGAGTATCTAGAGTTGTTATTGCGATAGTTTGGTTTCTCCAATTTTTTCATTCGGATTATCATCAACCATTTACGCGCCACCACACTATCGGTTTTGATAAATGGTCAGCCATCAGCGTCTTTCCGCCCGTATAAAGGTGTCAAGCAGTGTGATCTGTTGTCCCCATTGCTATTTATTCTGTCTTCAGAGGGTTTCAGCATAGGCTTAAAATCACTGGTTGCCTCTGGCACAATACAGCCATTTCGCCTAGGACGGATTCCTTTTGCTATTACTCACTTGGCATACGCGGATGATCTGCTTATTTTTCTGCGTGGTACACAGCACAATCTACGACGATTTCACACTTTCTTAAATTTGTATGAAACTGCTTCTGGTCAAAAGGTTAACTTTCTTAAATTTGAGCTTCTGGTCTTCCATATGGATTGGCACTCTTTCGTTTTCTCTGCCTGTACCGTTGTGGGTACAGGCAGACTCGGTATGATTTGCATTCCCTCGGTCTTCTGCTTTTTCTTATGCCTTCTATGCATGAATGACACAATATCTTATTTCTATTGTGCATGGATGAGACCGCACCTTCGGCTGGCATTCATCACTGCCATTGGAATTTTTTCCTACGGAATGAGGCGACGCCATCTATCTCAAGTCTTTCTGGTCTTCCATATGGATTGGCATTATTTCGATTTCTCTGCCTGTTCGGTATGATTTACATTCAATTTGTCTTCTACCTTTTCTTCTGTCTCATATTCATGATTGACACACTATCATATTTCTTTTGTGCATGGACGGGATCACACCTTCGGCTTGCTTTTCTCACTGACGCGGTTGCATTTACGGAATGAGATTGCACCATCACGCTTGGGATTTTCTGCGGTTTCTACATCATTCGTTCCCTATGTATCATATGTGGATTGTCATATATCTCATTTTACACTGTAACATCTATCAACACTCCAAACATATAAATATGTACGCTTTTTCCTTCGTCAAGGTTTTATCCACAAGGGTGGTTTTACTTAGCAAGGTTTTAATGCGGCATATCATATATGGCTTGGATGTTGATAACCATCGTTTTCTTTGTGCGTCATACTTTCATTCGATGTAATAAGGTTTTCCTCCGCCATAAGTGAGGCCTTATGCTAATAAAATCGCTCTTTACACAAAAAATATATAACTATACCCTAACTCTACCAACGTAAAAATCGGCCAGCCACCATTCTTCCATCTTAACCAGTTGCCAGCACCCTCAAAAGGAGAAAAAGAGCGAAATCTTGCCGAACAAAGCCTAGTGCGATAATTCGGTATAGTATATACAAATCGATGTAAGTATCCTACCTGTGTTTGCTAGGATTTTTGCAAAACATATGAATATACTTTCGGTGACAACTTTTGATCATGCATGTTTATAACTACTTTCACAGGAGGATGAATTTATATACATATCTGTGGTGTGCCGAGTGTATATGTATATACTATAAATTGTATTCGTTGGATTCTATACGGGCAGTGGCCGAGATGTTCATGGAGTAAATATTGAGAAGTGATTTTCATGATATATAAGCATATATGTATTGTTCCATGGACTTATATATATGTATGTAAGTGTTTGTGTGTCTATATATTAACATGAGTTGTAAGTATTGGGTGTTATGTCCTCATGGACCAAAATATATATTTGAATTTGGGGGAGCATATGTTTCGGCCAGGGGCTCGAGTTTTTGATTGGGTCTTCACAATTTTGAACTTCTAAAAAATCGGGACTTTCGCATAGTTTGAGGGTGGAATGAAGTAGAAAATGAGGAAAAGATGAATTCTGGTGGTTGGGCACAGCGGCTGGCGAGGCGCATGAGGCACACATGCTGGCCAAGTGGCAGCACATGAGGTGCATAGCTGCACGTGCGCAGGTGCTGAGTGTTAGATGTGAACTTTGATCGCTGTCTGAGGTGTTAGATGTGAGAAAATGTGAGTGGTGGGATTTTTGGAGGGAGACTGAGGGTTAGGAAAAGGACTGGGTGAAATCAGGGTTTTAAGGAGTGGGGAGAGGGACGACCGAGGGAGCTGGGGTGGGGGATGACCTAGGGATTTGGGGGATAGTAGGGGTCCGAGGGTGATGGGGGTGAGGTGAGTTGGGGTAGTGGGTTGAGAGAAAAGTGGGTCAAGGGAGATACGTGTAAATATATACATGCATATACACATGTATGGGTGTGGACATATGTACGTATATAGATACACGAATGGGATAAGTCGTTTTGAGATATCGAAATATTTGATTATTTTGTATATTTGAAATTTGGACCTTAGAAATATTTGGACTTTGAAAAATATTGGACTTTGGAAAATACTTGGGAAATTGGAAATTATTTGACTTCGGAAATATTTTGGAAAATTTTCATTGCATATTTCGAAATTCATCGTTACAAGGTGAAATATTTCGTTAAGCCGGATTGGTTTCAAATAGATGGAGTGTCCAAGCATATTGACTATTTTGTTACAGAACGCTCGGACATATTGTCTGCCATTAGGGCGCCCAGACGTATTGGTTATTTCGATAGAACGCCTGAGTATATTGACTATTGGGGATCAATTTGTAAGTCTTGCGATATAAGTCACTTGTAGGAAAAGTGTTATAGTCATTGCATTGAAATTTAGATTTGAACTTTGGATTTGGTACCGAGTTGGACTTGGATTTGGTTATTTGCCTTTGGACCGTATTTGGAATCGAACTTTGGTTTTGAACTTGAAAATTTGAATTTGACTTGGCATTACATCAATTTTGGAAAATTGCATCATGGTTTTGACTTTTACTAACTCTTGATTGGATAATGGCTTGTTTGACTTTGATTACCGTTCTTGTTTGACTTTGTGGTTTGGATGTTAAGGGTAATTTAATAATCTTATTTTCGAATGCGAAACATGCTATTTTATACATTGTTGTTTATTTTATAACCTTTGTTTACCCATGTATGATCCCATCGTAAGTACAGTGAGACTACTTACTAGGCGAAGTGTTGCTCATACTATACCTTATTGTTGTTTTACAGATAAGAAAGACTATGACCTAGTGTACGTAAAGGAGGATTCGAAGTGGGGATTTTGATGAGCTAAGACTTTCTGAGGAGACTTTCTGATGATTAATTGAGACGATTTTTATGGATTCGATTTTCATGTATTTTTAGAGACTTAGTATTTTTTATCTACGTTATGACGATGATATTGTTTTAGTTTTGCCTAGACTCGTACGTTTACTATTAATGATTATTTTGAGGTTTTTATTTTATGGCTTCCGCTGACATCAGTTTATGTCAGTTTGCTGACGTGTAATTGATTTGTGTCGACGCCTTGTATTTTCTTTAGTGAAATACGGCAGGCGAGTCGTTTCGAGTACTAGAACTTGGGACGGGTCGCTACGTTTACCATTAGACTGTTATGGATTTGAGATATATTCGCATCTAAACTCAGGGCTACAATCTACTGCATAATTAGAGTACACCCAAGGGCCACGGCGGAGTCACCACCGACTAGCGACTGTGTTGTTGGACAGAAAACTTGCCTCCTAATCATCGACACTAACAACACATTTCCCACTGTAAGCATTTACTCTTCTATTTTGTTTCTTCAATTTTCTTTCTTTACATATTCAGAGTGTTTCAAAGTTCACAAAATGTGTAATTATAGGAGATAGAGCTATAGATGTTCATTTGCTACAAAAAAACAAGTTTCCTTGTGTAATTTTTTCTGTCACCTGATAAAACTGGAAAAAGTTCTATTTTTACCCACATTTCTTGATTTTTAACCTTTTTCCAACTATGCTAGTGGTTTTAAGAAATCAGACCTTATTTGTGTTGATTATGTGATCTATGCCATTTTGGGATTTTCTTTTTAGGATTATATTCCAAGAATCTTTGATAACTTCAGTAGTAATGTGGTTGTCGATGAGAGCAGTGCAATTTGAGGCTGTGGAATACGACATGTATCTTTTTTCCTTTCACCATAAGTTTATAATACCACGAAGGACTTGTTGGACTGTGTTAGGGTATTATGTTTTTGCATAACTTAAATTCTTAAATTCTTGTGAATTTCTGCAGGTCAAGAAGATTATAACACGTTGAGGCATCTGAGTTATAGAGGTGGTGACATCTTTGGGTTAGCTTTTTCTTTAATCACTAATGTGAACTATGAAAATGTCCTCAAGAAGGTAGGCAGGGTAGATGAACGTTTCTCACTTCAGGGTTGCTTCTTGTATTTTCTTGTCATGAATTATGATGTTGTATAACAAAAGGTAGAATGATTTATTTTTGTCAAGTTGTTTTGGTGTTAAATGTGTATGTGAACCTTCTATAATGATGCTTTGCTCTATATTGCTTTCCTATTAGTTATTAGTTAATCTACACAAGGTTTTCTTTAACTTTGGTCTTCGATTCAGATAAATTACAGCAAGTAAGATTGACATTTTAAGAATGTGTTGGTTGGGACAAAGCTAGATACAAGAATGCATGCTGATCTACTTTCATCAGTCATTTAAAAGAATTTTATTGTGGTTCCTGAATACTGATAATTTTGAGGTTTTGTTTTGTAGCGTCCCACCTGAAATTAGGCTCTCGGCCCGGTGCACCCGCCGTACTCTACTACGAGAAGTACAAGGCGTCGATACCATACACGTGCATGTCGATAAAATCATGGTACGATATAGCGGAAGCAATGTAAACATAAAAAAATACAATCAACATGCATTATATTACATTACGATTCTGTACAAATCATAATGTGTTAAGTCCTGAACTTCTCTGAATAAATCATAATCACATGGCTAACATCTTCAAAGATAATCTTTCAGCATATCTATCTGGAATGGTTCTTGTTAAACCTGTAAAGTGATTCCTATTCTCTACAAAGTGGTAAGAAAAGTATGAGCGATAACACTAATCGCCCAGCAGGTAGTGCGACTGATAAGTCATGTGGATCATGCATGAGGAGACGGAATAACAAAATAATACTGCCTAAATAGGAATATAACAAATCACGTCTCAAACTTTAATAAATAAAGTGCATAACATAAAGGTAAATCGATAACATGTAACACATATATCTCTATCAAGTAAACATTCTATACTATCAAGTCTCTAGAAACGCCACTATCATGTATATCCACACTTAGAATCTCAATCCAAGTCTAAGATGCTATCATACTTAATCTTATCATCTAGATGTATTCAGTCCTTATATGAGTTATGTAAATGCGACATTCCTATGATGTGATGCCTTTAAAACCATGTCATAAAAATTTCTGTACGATGAAAATCAAAACTGGTATCATAAAACTGTCAATGTCTATACAATAAAACATCATGTCCATATCCATTTTTGTAACTTGTCTGTACATATCATTTCCATAAAACATTTAAAACATGTCATTCCATATGATGGATATAGCACTTATCATAACGTAAGAACGATACCGCATGACATACCGAATGATTCCTCATATAATCATAATGTACAAATATGAATTCCGATAAGTCCACATGGTGTTACATCATATATACATGGCATCTAATGGTGACGTCGATGGGGCAGAGATCCCTTGTCCTAGACAAGGTGTTACACTCAGCCAAACTGTAACTGTAACTGTAGGGTAAGGTGTTGTATGCCCATAACACCAACCTCTCCTAGGTTTCAGTGTGAGGACGGTGCTTCGGTCATCAATACTATATTGTATTGTATTGCATATGTCGATGGAATCAATCGTCTCGTCAGTATAGTTCGTTACGTGTGAAAAACTTTTAAAACATTTTGTGAAATGCAAACATGTATGCAAATGCCTCCATTTAATCCATTCAACATATATAAATGCTCAAGTATCCTCATATCATCATGTACTTAAAACTTACTACATATGCACTTAACCTATGGCTTAAATCATGAAAATTCTATCTTCCTTTCCCTTCTTCATATCCTCGGCCAAACAGCCCCTTTTTTATAAAAATTTATCCATCAACATTTTCTTAGAATATCCATCTTACACTTAGTAAAAAGGGCTAAAACCCTAATTTAATATTCATTTCTATATACTTTCATATTTCATAAAAATATATGTAAAGTAATCATATTTTCTATCATACTTTATTGTATACCTCTTTATATTTATAAATTTGTACAAAGCTATTTATTCTTTATCCAAATATATATATAAGCCATGTGCATATACATATGCCAAAAATGGCCTTTTGGTCAAACTACATATATATACATATCTATAATTCTCTTTTTATGTAGTACACTTCTTTATTCTATATTTTAATATTATGACCATTTCTTTCTATGACATACATATTCATATTTATAACATGTAACGAAGTTTATTTTCCATCTTTTGGGGCCATATGGCCGAATACTTGTATGTGTGTATGTATCACATAAATCTTTTTCTTTTTCTCCTCTTTTTCTTATATCTTGATTTTTATATTTATTCCAACTATATGCATAGTTGTTTCCATCAACATGATGTCTTGTAAAATCATCATAAAATACATAAACATACCAAATGATGGAACTTATAAAAATAAAGTAAATAGGCGACAAAAACCTTATTTTGGCCTTGTACCTATATACATGTGACTAACGTGGAGATCATCAAGAAATACATCAAAAATCATAAATAAACGCATAGCAATGATCTTCATGGAAAACATACGAATACATGTATAAAAATGTCTTCTTAGTATACTTTTCCTAATATATCATATATCATCATTTTCATTCTTTAACTTTTATATATGTCACATAAGAGTGTTCATTTCATATTATTTGTACATATAGCCCATTTTTGTAATGTTGGCTGTATATATACATATATCATCATATTTACACCACCTATGAACACAACTTTTACATATTCTTGATACAAAAACATTGAACATATATCATGAGTGATCCAACTTTATATGAACATATATACATAGATTTTTGAAAATCCATGAAGGAACTAGGAAGAGTACTTGCCTTTATTACTTAACCTTAGTATGAAAGTGAAGATTTCTTCACTTGGCTTGAAGAAAATCTTCCCCTTTTTGGCCTTAGCTCACCCATGGTTTTCTCCTCAAAATAAGAGGGGTTAGTGAGCAGCCATAGAAATGAATAAATGGAAGAAAATAAACTTATCTTAGATGATCTTCTTACCTTGATACACCTTGGTTCTCAACCCCTTAAAATTAGCCCACAGTGTTGGAATGCAGGAGAATGTTGTAGTTATTGTTTTGGATGAATATATGAGATGAAGAGAAGAAATTTTCCTCCTTGTTGGTGCTTTGTAGCTCAAGGCCATATGCAAGAAACATAGGCTTGGAAGACTTTGTTTTTTTTCTTGGATAGGAAAGAGAAGTGTTCTTGAAGATGAAATGAGTTGAAGATGGAAAAGAAATGAGAGGGGGAGAGGGGGATAGTTTTGGAGTAGTAAGATGGAGAAGAAACCATTATGGAGAGGTGGAAGAACTTGGAAGGAGATCTAATGTTTGTAGAAAGTTGGAAGAAAGAATGATGGTGATTGAAGGTGTAAGAAGGTGGAGTGTGAAAGACAAAATATCTTCCCTCTTTTCTGACTTCTTTCGCCGTCCTTGAGGGAGTGGAAGGGAGTGGTTGTGGCTGGGTTGAAGGGTGTAAGAAATGTGTAGGAAAAATGTAAGAAATGGAAGGCTTTTTGGTGAGATGTATTATGGTGAGTTGAAGACACAATTTTTTCTTCCTTTTCTATTACTTGGCCGGGTACAAAGGGTGAGGAGAGGAGTAGTTGGTGATTTGTTGGATGTGTAAGAAAAGGGTCTAAGAAATATGTAAGTTTTTCGGTAGAAGAAGATGATGTATAATTGGTTGAAGAAGACAAAAAACTTGTCTTCTTTTCTTGCTTAGGTGGATGCCTACTTGGTAGTGGGAGTGGATAGAATAGGACAAAACTTTATCATTTGGTTTCCACACAATTTTATACACTTGGTATTTTGTTGGGGTATTTTTCTAACCACAATTTCCTTCTTTTTTGTAGTGCCCTGACCGAAACTAGTGTTCTGACCCAGTGCACGTGCCGTTCTCTACTACGAGAAGTACAAGGCATCGATACTATTCATGTGCATATCGATATGAATAATGAATCGATAAACGGAAGCAACATAACATAAACAGAATACAATCAACATGCATTACTTTGCATTACAATTTTGTACAAGTCATACTTACTAAACCCTGAAATCCTCTGAATACATCATCATCAAATGGCTAACATCATCAGAAACAATCTCTTGGGTGTACTGTGTTGTGCCCCGCGTACGCGCAGGCTAACATAATATATACACATATATAATAGATATACACACACACACACAGAAACAGCATGCAAAATAATATATATATACACACACACATATATTACATATACACACACGGGCGAAAAACCTTTAGGTCTAGCGGTTGAGTAGCATTTATCTCATTCCAGGGTCTCGAGTACGATTTCCCTCCCCAACTTTAAAAAAACAATGCATATACACACATGGCAAAAGAAAAGAAAATAAAAAAAACAAAACAAAACCTAAGATGACTAGGAATAGGATACATAAGAGGTAGAATTTTATCACAATTAAAAGTCCTAACTACTTAAACCCTAGAATCCTAAACATACTAGGAAAAGAATAAGAAGAGAGAGAGAATTCTACTATGTTTTAAAGTATCTATTTATATTAGGACTATACATATACATTTATATATACGAACATAATACACCCTTTTATGCCAAAATTTTCCCCCCAAATTACAGCCACTGTACGGCAGCTTGGCTGCCTTCTTCCCCTTCAATCTTTGGAGGCCAGCGACAGGGAGAAAAGAGAAGATGGCCCCTTTTTATTTAAATATATGTATAGATATATATACACATCACATATACACACAAAACTCCACCCCACATTCTTCATGGAAAAACTCGACAGCCACCCCTTTATTCTTTCAACTTTCTGCCGCCAGCCTAGGAGCCAAGAAACAAATAAATTTTGGTTTGTTCAACCCTGAGTCTTCGCTTAGTATGTTTAATCGAGACACGATGCAAGTACCATTGCTATATATGCTATGTTTTTACAAAGTTATCATATTATTTTGGTATCAAGTCCGGATCATGCATATGTACTTGTGATTTGCATAAATTGTTTTATATACGTACGTAATTGTTGTAATTATATATCGATTATGCGTATATGTATAAAGATGATATGGTTTTGATGATTTTTCTTGATGTTGGCCGTGGATATGTGGGGTTGTGCCACTGCATAGGCAGCATACATGATTTGTATATACATGCTTATGCATGACTTAATTGAATCCTTATATGTGTTATTTTATGTGATCAGAATTATATGATTTGAACATGTATTTGATAGATTTGAATGTGTTTATGGACGTGTATATAAGGCAGACCTGTGAGTCATAAATGTGATGAAATATGATGGAAGAACATGGGTTGGATCGACAAAAATTAGGGTTTTTGAAACCGGAAGAGGGAAAAATCAATTTTAAAAATTGGGATTTCTGGTGAATTGAGGGAAGAATATGGTTGGAAATAAGGAGAGGATAATTTTGGTGGTCGAAGTGAAAGACTTGTGGCGCATGGGCCACACGCGCCGGCGGAAGGTGGCGTATGGCCATGCTTCTGGCCGTGCGTGTGGGCGCGTGAGGAGGAATTTTTCTGTGATTTTTGTGGTAGTGTGTTAAGCATGAACATTACTTGGTGTCTATGGGGTTAGATGTGAGAAAAAGTCAGTGGCGAGAAATCGTGTTGTAGACCGAAGTAGTTAGCATGCCGGGGAGAGGAATTAGGGTTTTGGAGAGGGTTGAGGGTGCTGGGCTGAGGGTGTTGTGGGCTGAGGGACGGTAGGGGCGTGTGAGGTGTAGGGGTTAGGGGTGAGGTGAATTAGGTAGAGGGTGGGGGAAAAAGTGAGCCGAGGGCGAATCACGTAAGTATAAGCGCGTATATGCACGTGTACGGACACGGGTATATACGTGGATATACTTACACGTGGATGATAAAACAAATTTAAAACGGAAATAAAATGATAAACGATAAATGAAAAAGTGTTTGCGAAATTGCATGCTTTTGGAAATTCACCCTTACAAAGAAAATATATTGCGTAGTTGGATTTGGTTCCAAACAAATGGGCCATCCGAGTACATATTGACTATGCTGTAAGGACCTAGGCCGCTTGGACACATATTGACAGCCAATTGGGTCATCCAGGCACAAATTGACTATGTTGTAAGGAGCTAGGCCGCCTGGACACATATTGACCGTTGAGGAACCAAAATTGTAAATCTTGCAATATAAGTCACTTGTACGGTTAGAGCCATGGTCATTGCATTGCATCGGTAAGAATGGATATCGCATATGAATGTCGTAAGGGGTAATCGCATATGGATATCAGAAATGGATATCGATAGGGATACTGTAAAAGGTAATCGCCTATGATATCGGAAAATATAAATGGAAATGAAAATGGATATGGATATCAATAGGGATACCGGAAGGGATAATCGCTTATGATATCGGAAAATGGAAGATGGAGAATGAAATATGAGAAACGAAAAATAGAATATAAAATGGAAATAAATAAAGGATAAATGGTTGTCGAGTCGCTGCACTCATGATTTTGAAAAATTGCATCACGGTTTTTGATTGCACTGAGTCTTGTATGTGATGACTAAGTTGCGTGTGCTTTACTTGCTTGATTGTACAGGAAGGGAAAAATGGTAAATTTATTTGCAAAGAGAAGCATGCTATTTTATGTTATGTTATTTATTTTATTTTATTTACCCTTGATTCTCCGTGTATGATTCCATGGTAATTATAGTCAGGTTACTTGTTGCGCGATGTATGTCGCTCACCCCACATTATAAATCATCTTTGCAGAGAGAAAGGTAAAGGAGTTAGTATACCGTGGATGATCGGGAATGGAGATTTCGAGATTGAGGATATTCGGATGAGACTCTCGAGGACTTAGTTGAGGCAGTTATTTTGATGTAAGAGGTTTATGTATTTTGGGGATTTAGTGTTATCTATGTTTGATTATTGTACAGATTTTGATTTGCCTAGACATTGATATTAATGATGATGATTATTTCGAGGTTTTAGTTTTTATGACTTCCGTTCATATCCATTTGCGCTATTATGCTGATGTATAATGGATCGTATCGACGTCTTGTATTTTCCTTAGCAAAATACGGCGGATGAGTCGTTTTGAGTACTAGGACTCGGGACAATTTGCTACAGGTGGTATCAGAGCATGGCTCCAGATCCATGGGGGGAGCATATATTTATGCTATGATCTTAGAAATTAAGTTATGATTTTGCCCCTAAGTCACGACCTTAGACATAAGTACCAATTTTTAGTCTTAAGCGATGATTATATACTAAGCATGACTTTAGAAATAAGACGTGATATTATACATAAGAGGTGATCTGAACATTGCCTTGTGTAAAAGATGACACAACCTTGCTTACTTAGTGCAATATGATTGGAGGGATGACTTATCTTTGCCTAGTAGTCACTTGTTGATTGGCCACATTAATCTACCTTGGCACCCTTTAAATGAGCTGTAAATTCTTTAAAAAATCTGAAAACATGTTCTCAAAATCAAGGTGAATAATTACCATATCATCACAATTCAATCCCCTAAATTTTGGAAGACAAATTGAAGACAAAACAAGGAAGAAAATCGGCCAGCTTGGCAACATGTGTTGAAAATTTTCAGCATGTGTTTTCTTTGAGTTCTTTTCTTATGTGTTGCCCTCTTCAATGTCACCAATCTTATGTGGCATGTCCTTCACCAATTTTAATGCCAAATAAGCTCCACCTTAGCTCCAACATAGCTGAAATGGCGTGTAAAGGACACTGCACATGTGCTGAAATTTTCTTTTGGCAAGCTTTGTCAAATAATGCACAATATTCACATATATATGGTAAATAATAATCAGCTCTATTTTGAATTTTCTAGAACACTTTAACATGTCTTGAATGTGTAAAAAGTGTCTAGATACATGTCACATCTATGTCAAAAACGTTCCATGTGTGTAAGTTCGTAGAAAACCGAATTTTCGACTTTCGTCGATTACGCGATTTTTCTTCGGTTAATTTCAAACTTTTTACACATGTAATATATATTATGTCACACATAATATACATAAAATGAGGTGTATATTCAGATCATATGGATGATGTTCAAAAACTCCATGTGCTTTAAAAAAAATTGAGTTTGAATTTTCCACAAATTAAGGTTCAATTGTGAGTAATTTATGCGTGTCGGCATGGTATGATCTTATGGCTGAATGTGACTTGTTGACCACGAAAGTTTGAATTATTTTTAGTGTATATAGGCTGTCCATCTTTATATGGAAAGTATGTGACATGTCGGTGAAGTTTCGGTAGCCACCCTATATGACAATTTTTGGTTTATGACCTTGTAACATGTTGTTATAATTTTGATGTCACCATGACTTCTTACGTATGATATAAGACCTGAATATACTCATAAGTATGAGGAGTATATACTGGCGTGACATCGACGTATGTTTATAATATATGTGACGTATCGGTGGTACGTCGGCATATAAGTATACACTGCCTTTTAAAAAAATATGGATATATATACTATATATGTAAATGGAGTATGAAATGAACGGGATGAGGAGAATTTCCATTTCAAATTTGTTGCCATATAGCTCTCTCCAAATATGTCTTCATTTAATAAACTAGTTAGTTCATTAACTTAAACACTTCACTTAATGAACTAGTTTAGTTCATTATTTGTGGCACCTGAAAATAGTATAAAGGCAACAAATGTTTGCCATATGATGTAAGCTTTAGCGCTTCATGGATTGTTAGTACGGCAACATTATATATAAACATGTAAAGCACTTTTATCACATAAATATGTCAAGTAAAATTTATTCATGCATTTCATAAGTACGTAACATTTAAATCATGCATTTGTAAATCACTCAAACTTTTTTTCTCAACAGACAATACCTCTATGTTTGATATTAGAATTTTAAGAAGATAGGTTATGATCTTAATTAGCAGAGAAAAATGGACTTAGAAATTACCTTGAAGGTATACAAGGAATGATTTTGAGGATTTAGACCTATGTCGAGGACATGTAATGTTAACATATCAACATAGACAATGGATATTTAGTTTGATCATTATCTAGGTAGATGGATCAAGTAAAACTATACTAAGTCATTGATCACGTCATACGCAAGTTTCGAGGACAAAACTTATTGTAAGGGGGGAGGTCTGACATGCCTCGCGTACGCGCAGGCTAATATAATATATACTCATATATAAAAGATATACACACACAGAGCAACAACATATAAAGTAATCATCATTGCTTTGTATTCGTTTTTTACGTACACTATTATCATGATGTACTATGGCTTTCCTCCGCCACAAGCGAGGCTTATTCATTAATAAAATTTCTCTTATATAAAAAACAAAAATATATATACATATACATATTACATATACACACAAGGCAAAAGAAAAGAAAACAAAACAAAACAAAACAAAACAAAACCTAAGATGAGTAGGAATAAGATACATAAGAGGTAGAATTTTATCATAATCAAAAGTGCTAATTACATTAGGATACTACCTAAACCCTGGAATCCTAAACATACCAGGAAAAGAATAAGAAGAGAGAGAGAATTCTGTAGCGCCCCGGCCCAATACCGTCTTCGGAACCAGTGCACCCGCCGTAGTCTACTATGAGAACTACGAAGCGTCCAAGCAGATCAAGTGTACATCATTCACGACGTAAGATAAATCAGCGGAAACGTCATCAAATTTAAAACTTTATCATCATTAATACAACCAGAAAGTACAGCGGAACTAAAAGGGTGTTCAGACAACTGTCTAACTTATCCTCCAGTACAGCATAATAAACATCGAGTTTTCCAACATAAAGAAAGTAAGCAACCATCTATCTACTTCCATGTCCATCATCCCACTGAACCCACTCGCCATCGTCTTCGATAAATATCATTTCATATTCTGGCTCACCTGAAAAGGAATAGAGTATCTGTTCTTAGCGAAATTATCGCCAGCAAGTAACCTGTCTATACACCTTACGGGATCACACACGACGAGTCACCAGTGTACAAGTCATTTCCCAAAATAAGGTGCTCGGGTTAGCAAATAGCATCTTTATAAGAATTCCTCAAAACAGATAGATAACGTAAATGACATGCGGATACGAGAACAACCATGTATTAAACAACATATCACATAAATAAGACATAGACTAATCACATATCTTGCATGTCAAGTCTTATGCTTCGTGTATCATGATGCATGTACTTCTTTCAAACCACACACAACACCCATGCAAATGTCTTCTTTCATAAACATGTCATGCGTGTCATTTCACAAAGCATTTCATAACTCTTCTTATCATATTCTTCGCGTAGCAGAACTTTATACCCTGTGGGTGATCAGTCCACAACAAACAGAACTTTATACCCCGTGCTGAAAGGTCCACGGCCCCATAACATATAACTTTATACCTCGTGCTGAAAGGTCCACGGCCCCATTACATATATCATATATCCGTGCTGAAAGGTCCACGGTCCCATTACATATATCATATATCCGTGCTGAAAGGTCCACGGCCCCATAAAATAACTTTATTTTCCGTGCTGATAGGTCCACGGCCCCATAAAATAACTTTATTTTCCGTGCTGATAGGTCCACGGCCCCATAAAATACTTTATACCCTGCTGTTGATTCCCAGATCACGCTTTTATACCCTGATTTCGCAGGCGTGACTTTTATACCCTGCGATCAACCAGCAGCCATCTTGTCTTTCGAAAACTTCAAACTTTTCTTGTAAACACATGTTCTTTCGCAAAGCAATTCTTAAATCAAATGCAAGTGCCCATGTCATGATGCAGAATGCTCATGTAACATCATATACAACGTGTAAACATGCACACACACTTTACATATTAAGTACAAAGTCCTGAACCTCTATCACATCCTGCTCGTATCATTTCATGTCCCTTCGTATTACAAAATCATCTTGAGTTTACACTTAACCTTGCTCGTTCATACTTCCTCAAACACACCCTTTTCGTACCATTTTGTGCTCTTTCATACTGCTAACTCACTTTGGATTCATACCTAACTTTACTCATTCACACTTAACGTTTACAACTCAACTACACCTCATTCATACCACTTCATGCCCTTTCGTATCACGAATCCACATCGAATTCATACTTAACCCTACTCATTCACACTTAATGTTTACAACTCTAGCAGACTTTCAAAACACTTTGTAATTTATGAGCAATGGAAGATAATAAAGGTATCTCACACACACATCTTACATATCAAGTATACGGTCTTGCACCTCAAACACTCCTTGTTTGTATCTTTCCAAGTCCGTTCGTCTCACTAATTCACTTGGGATTCAATCTTATTCTTACTTAGTCAATCTTACCATCTATTCCTCAATTACACCTCAAATACCCTTGCATTTTATGTTCAAAAGGAGTGTATAAAGTTGCTACACTTACATAGGGCGCCTAAAGGGTCAAAAAGACTTCCAGTATACTTGGAACGCCACTTGAGGCGCCTAAAGTGACATAGAGCGCATATACTAGGCGTTCGAAGTGTTTGGGGATGTGCCGTAGACATTGAACGCCTACATGAAGCGCCTAAGGTGACATTGAACGCTACATTAGGCGCCTAATGTGACTTGAAGCGCCTAATGTATGTGTTCGAAGTGTACGGGGATGCTTCAGGACACATTGAACGCTACATTAGACGCCTAATGTAGTATAGAGCGCCTAATGTAGGTGTTCGAAGTGTTCTGGCGGTTCTAAACTGCAGTTTTTCTGTACGGGAAAGCTTCAGGACACATTGAACGCTACATTAGGCGCCTAATGTGACTTGAAGCGCCTAATGTAGGTGTTCGAAGTGTTCTGACGGTTCTAAACTGCAGTTTTTCTGCAGTAACTTCCACCCAACACCTTTCTTCTTCAACCCCTTCATGTTCAACCCTTCAAGGTCCATCCTAGCTTCTGAATTCATCATGCTTAACACACAACTAACATGATTGGATTCTTACACAAGCAAACTAGTATCCACCCTAAATCTTCTATCACCCACAACTTTCAATAGATATCTTCAAACCTTCCAACCCAACAAGTCTTACAACAATGTCAACATTCATCCTTCCACTCCCTGCAAACACACTCAAAGCATCCAAGGTGTAATCACCAACCTTAAGAACTTACACAAGGACAATGAACACATCACGTATAACACTCTTGTGGGCATATTTAACAACAAAGATCACAACATAATTATTTTCAGATATTGGCCCAAAGAACATAACTTTGCTCAACAACAACAACAATTACACATATAATAAAGCATTTAGCATAGACAAGTCAAAACTACTAATGTGTGATCCAAGTTTTCTCTTTGTAAGAACATAGGGCCTAAAGTATCAAAATTTGCGTAAAGCGTATAGAAAGATTACTTGCCTTTGTTTCTAGTTAGCCTTACGAGTGTACTGCAGGATTTCGAGAAAGGTTGAACCTAGATTGACCGCTCTTTCTTCCTTTTCTTCTTCTCTTCTTCTTCTTTCTCTTTTCTCCTTCTCTTTTCTCTCTAGGCATTTTCTCCTCTCTTTTGGCCTTGTAACCGTTGGCACCATAGTGTAAGGGGAGTTATACTAGATTTTGTAACTCCCCCATCATTTAAGTGGGGAGGGCGTTTTGGGTATTTTAGCCTAATTTTCCTTAATTCAGCTTTTTGATTATTTTCCACCTATATTTTATTCAATTATGCCTCATAAATCGATACAATTAATCAATTATACTTTAAGTTGCTTCCTAATTATTTAATGTCGGACCCAAAAGTTGCGGGGTATGACATTCCACCCCCCTTACAAAAAGTTTCGTCCTCGAAACTGCGTACCGTAGTTACGAAGTTGAGGATACCTCCCTCGCATCTGTTCTTCGAGTTCCTAAGTGGCCTCACATTCCGTGTGTTTGCTCCACCCGACATTCATATAAGGGATCTTCTGCTTCCTCAACACATGTTCCTTCCGGTCTACTATCCTCACCGGTGCCTTTTTATAAATAACATCACTTTTGAGTTTCAAAGGTTGCGCTTCGAGCACGTGGCTTGGATCTGTCACGTGCTTCCTTAACTGTGATACGTGAAAGTCGTTATGAACTTGCACTTATACCGGAGTTAATGCCAAACTATATGTCAAAGCTCACAGCTTCTCAAGTATCTCGTAACGACCCATAAAGCGGGGCTTAGTTTACCTCTAATTCCGAATCTCATAGCACCCTTTGTAGGCGATACTCTTAAATAGACCTTTTTTACCTACATTAACTCCAAAGGCCGTCGCCTGGCATCCGTCCAACGTCTGATGTGGTCCTGAGCCGTCTTAAGTCTATCCTGAATGATTTTCACATTTTCTAACGTCTTCTCAAGTAACTCAGATCTTGTGAGGGTCCTCGCACCAACTTCATCTAATAAACGAGGGACCTACACTTCCCTCTACACAACGCTTCGAAAAGAGCCACGTCACTTGCATGGTGGTGACTTCTATTATACAAGAACTCCATTAATTTAATCATTCCATCCCAACTTCCTTTGAAGTATAAGACACAAGTCCCTAACATGTCTTCTAGGGTCTGAATAGTCCGCTCAAATTGTCTATTAGTTCGGAGATGATACACTGTACTTAACCTTAATTCCGTCTCCATGGCTCTCTAAAATATTGTCCAGAGCTTGGCAGTAAACCATTGGTCTCGGTTAGGCGTTATGCTCATGGGAACACCATGCAGGCTGACAAATGTTGACCATATCCAAATTTACCAACTTATCGAGAGATGCTTCCCTCGAGACAGGTAGAATATGTGTAGACTTGGTCAACCGATCCACAATCACCAAAATCATGTTATATCCACTTATTACTCTCGGTAAACCAGTCACAAAGTCCATTGTGACACATTCACATTTCTACTCTGGAATCTCCGACAGCATCGATAATCCACCAGGTCGTTGGTGTTTATCTCCACTTACTGACGCACCAGATATCCCTCAAATCTCCACAATATGCCTCTTCATCTTACACCACCAATAGTATTGTCATAGATCCCTGTACATTTTGGTGCTACTAGAATATATCGATAACCTTGAGCTGTGAGCCCCTTGCAATATTTCTTTCCTTAGCTCATCTAAATCAGGCATACACACATTTTTTTCTAAACATAAGCGCCTGTCCTCATTGGTCTGAAATCCATCAACCTGACTATGCCTCAGTTTCCAAGCAATATCACCCACAGTCTTATTCTTCTTTTGAGCTTCTTTCACCTAATTCATCAAACTTGAGATGACGGTCTATAATGCGAAAACATTAAGCATAGAGTCAACCAAATTCAAGTCAAATTCCTCTATTTCTCTCTCAAGTGATGAGTGTCACACATGGTTAGATTCTCTGCTTAATACATCTATCACTTTATTAACTTTTCCGGGATGGTAATTAATGGTCACGTCGTAGTCCTTTAGTTGTTCCCACAATCTTCGCTGCCTCATGTTTAGCTATCTCGAAGCATGCGCGATAACTCATTCGTGTTGTACCAAAACACAACCTACAAGTGAAGTATCAAACTAAACTTGATTTGGATGGAAAATCATAACCTATGTTACAGTTTACGTACCTTAGCCCTTTTTTTGGCACATCACTATAGGTCACAAACCCTTCAGTTCCAGAGGGTTGAGCCAATACTGGGGATGTGGTTAGTCTCTTATTAAACTCCGTGAAGCTTTTCTCACATTCCGCCGTCCACTCAAGCTTGAACTTCTTTTGAGTACGACGACTGAGAGGCATTGCTACTATCGAAAATCCCTCGACAAACCTCATGTAATTACTAGCTAGACCCAAGAAACTCCGCACATCGATGACATCCATGGTCTAGACCAATCGGTGGTAACTTCAACTTTCTTTGATTCAACGGCAACGCCAAACCCCTTCAAAGATTACATCTTCCATCTCATGATTCTTTCCTGACACTTGCTTCAATCGATAGTAAGTGTTGTGTAAAATCATAATTTGTTCTTGGGTGCTTGGACATGGTACTGAGTTTCTAACTATTCCGGTGAACCATAAAGGCGCTTAACGCATCCGTTTGCCATGAAAGAGTGGTTCACTCCGCTATTGCATAGTACATTGGCCAATATCTTATTCACTAAAATTGTACCTCATACTCGTCGATAGCTTCTTAGTTATCCGCATCGGTCATAACATGGACGCGGTATTCGTTCTCGGCTGCTGAGTCGCCTCTTCCCGAGCATTCTTCCTCATCTCTGGAAATCTCTAATGAGACAACCCACCGGTCTGTGTTGGTAACATTTTCTTGCCAACTTCTCACATTCCCATCATGACTCTTATTGCAATGCAGCAACTCCTATGGCCTGTCACCAACTCCACTCTCCTCTTTTGATCTTTAACCTTTGTCAGAGTATCCTGCATCGGCCATCTCCTGCCGTCACTCTGCGGAAATCACTCTCGACGTGAAAGCACGTGTCCATCATGTCCTCTTTGGTTCTCTTCCCAGCACTTACAATTGCGGACTGGATTCTTGAGAACAAATCTCGCTCGAACTTCATCATCTCTAAGCGATTATCTTACATAATCGTAGGAGCAAATTTATTCAAAGCATGGAAACAGTCGGCATACTCCGACACTGTCATCCGACCCTATTTCAGCCTGTCGGACGCCCTTATCTTGTCTAAGCTTGCGATCTCGGGCACGTAATACTGCAAAGAGGCATATCGCAGAATTGTGTCCCAGAGATCAATGGGGTCTGAAATTTAAATTATTATAGAAATTTAAACAATATACGCGATTGCACACACCCAACCCAGATCATACTTATACTCTAGGAAATCATCACTTATACCTAAGGGTCAAACTTAAGGGAAAATCACATCTTAATTTGCTATAAGATCATGAACCTAAGTTTCCGAGATAGATCTGAAGCCTAGGGCTCTGATACCACCTGTAGCGCCCCGGCCCGATACCGTCTTCGGAACCAGTGCACCCGCCGTAGTCTATTATGAGAACTACGAAGCGTCAAAGCAGATCAAGTGTATATCATTCACGACGTAAGATAAATCAGCGGAAACGTCATCAAATTTAAAACTTTATCATCATTAATACAACCAGAAAGTACAGCGGAACTAAAAGGGTGTTCAGACAACTGTCTAACTTATCCTCCAGTACAGCATAATAAACATCGAGTTTTCCAACATAAAGAAAGTAAGCAACCATCTATCTACTTCCATGTCCATCATCCCACTGAACCCGCTCGCCATCGTCTTCGATAAATATCATTTCATATTCTGGCTCACCTGAAAAGGAATAGAGTATCTGTTCTTAGCGAAATTATCGCCAGCAAGTAACCCGTCTGTACACCTTACGGGATCACACACGACGAGTCACCAGTGTACAAGTCATTGCCCAAAATAAGGTGCTCAGGTTAGCAAATAACATCTTTATAAGAATTCCTCAAAACAGATAGATCACGTAAATGACATGCGGATACGAGAACAACCATGTATTAAACAACATATCACATAAATAAGACATAGACTAATCACATATCTTGCATGTCAAGTCTTATGCTTCGTGTATCATGATGCATGTACTTCTTTCAAACCACACACAACACCCATGCAAATGTCTTCTTTCATAAACATGTCATGCGTGTCATTTCACAAAGCATTTCATAACTCTTCTTATCATATTCTTCGCGTAGCAGAACTTTATACCATGTGGGTGATCAGTCCACAGCAAACAGAACTTTATACCCCATGCTGAAAGGTCCACGGCCCAATAACATATAACTTTATACCCCGTGCTGAAAGGTCCACGGCCCCATTACATATATCATATATCCGTGCTGAAAGGTCCACGGTCCCATTACATATATCATATATCCGTGCTGAAAGGTTCACGGAAACCATAAAATAACTTTATTTTCCGTGCTGATAGGTCCACGGCCCCATAAAATAACTTTATTTTCCGTGCTGATAGGTCCACGACCCCATAAAATACTTTATACCCTGCTGTTGATTCACAGATCACGCTTTTATACCCTGCTTTCGCAGGCGTGACTTTTATACCCTGCGATCAACCAGCAGCCATCTTGTCTTTCGAAAACTTCAAACTTTTCTTGTAAACACATGTTCTTTCGCAAAGCAATTCTTAAATCAAATGCAAGTGCCCATGTCATGATGCAGAATGCTCATGTAACATCATATCCAACGTGTAAACATGCACACACACTTTACATATTAAGTACAAAGTCCTGAACCTCTATCACATCCTGTTCGTACCATTTCATGTCCCTTCGTATTACAAAATCATCTCGAGTTTACACTTAACCTTGCTCGTTCATACGTCCTCAAACACACCCTTTTCGTACCATTTTGTGCTCTTTCATATTGCTAACTCACTTTGGATTCATACCTAACTTTACTCATTCACACTTAACGTTTACAACTCAACTACACCTCATTCATACCACTTCATGCCCTTTCGTATCACGAATCCACATCGAATTCATACTTAACCCTACTCATTCACACTTAATGTTTACAACTCTAGCACACTTTCAAAACACTTTGTAATTTATGAGCAATGGAAGATAATAAAGGTATCTCACACACACATCTTACATATCAAGTATACGGTCTTGTACCTCAAACACTCCATGTTTGTATCTTTCCAAGTCTGTTCGTCTCACTAATTCACTTGGGATTCAATCTTATTCTTACTTAGTCAATCTTACCATCTATTCCTCAATTACACCTCAAATACCCTTGCATTTTATGTTCAAAAGGAGTGTATAAAGTTGCTACACTTACATAGGGCGCCTAAAGGGTCAAAAAGACTTCCAGTATACTTGGAACGCCACTTGAGGCGCCTAAAGTGACATAGAGCGCCTATACTAGGCGTTCGAAGTGTTCGAGGATGTGCCGTAGACATTGAACGCCTACATGAAGTGCCTAAGGTGACATTGAACGCTACATTAGGCGCCTAATGTGACTTGAAGCGCCTAATGTAGGTGTTCGAAGTGTACAGGGATGCTTCAGGACACATTGAACGCTACATTAGGCGCCTAATGTGACATAGAGCGCCTAATGTAGGTGTTTGAAGTGTTCTGGCGGTTCTAAACTGCAGTTTTTCTGTACAGGAAAGCTTCAGGACACATTGAACGCTACATTAGGCGCCTAATGTGACTTGAAGCGCCTAATGTAGGTGTTCGAAGTGTTATGACGGTTCTAAACTGCAGTTTTTCTGCAGTAACTTCCACCCAACACCTTTCTTCTTCAACCCCTTCATGTTCAACCCTTCAAGATCCATCTTAGCTTCTGAATTCATCATGCTTAACACACAACTAACATGATTGGATTCTTACACAAGCAAACTAGTATCCACCCTAAACCTTCTATCACCCACAACTTTCAATAGATATCTTCAAACCTTCCAACCCAACAAGTCTTACAACAATGTCAACATTCATCCTTCCACTCCCTGCAAACACACTCAAAGCATCCAAGGTGTAATCACCAACCTTAAGAACTTACACAAGGACAATGAACACATCACGTATAACACTCTTGTGGGCATATTTAACAACAAAGATCACAACATAATTATTTTCAGATATTGACCCAAAGAACATAACTTTGCTCAACAACAACAACAATTACACATATAATAAAGCATTTAGCATAGACAAGTCAAAACTACTAATGTGTGATCCAAGTTTTCTCTTTGTAAGAACATAGGGCCTAAAGTATCAAAATTTGCGTAAAGCGTATAGAAAGATTACTTGCCTTTGTTTCTAGTTAGCCTTACGAGTGTACTGCAGGATTTCGAGAAAGGTTGAACCTAGATTGACCGCTCTTTCTTTCTTTTCTTCTTCTCTTCTTCTTCTTTCTCTTTTCTCCTTCTCTTTTCTCTCTAGGCATTTTCCCCTCTCTTTTGGCCTTGTAACCGTTGGCACCATAGTGTAAGGGGAGTTATACTAGATTTTGTAACTCCCCCATCATTTAAGTGGGGAGGGCGTTTTGGGTATTTTAGCCTAATTTTCCTTAATTCAGCTTTTTGATTATTTTCCACCTATATTTTATTCAATTATGCCTCATAAATTGATACAATTAATCAATTATACTTTAAGTTGCTTCCTAATTATTTAATGTCGGACCCAAAAGTTGCGGGGTATGACAAATTCTACTACCTTTTAAAGTCCTAATTGTATTAGGACTATACATATGCATTTATATATACAAACATATTACACCCTTTTATGCCAAAATTTTCCCCCTAAATTACAGTCACCATACGACAGCTTGGCTGCCTTCTTCCCCCACAAACTTTGGACGCCAGCAACAGGGAGAAAAGGGAAGATGGCCCTTTTTGTTTAAATATATGTACACACACATATATATATACACACACACACATCACATATACACACAAAACTCTATCCCACATTCTTCATGGAAAAACTCGGCAGCCACCCCCTTATTCTTTCAACTTTCTGCCGCCAGCCTAGGAGCCAAGAAACAAATAAATTTTTGTTCGTTCAACCTCGATTCTTTGCGTAGTACGTTTAATCGAGACACGAGGCAAGTACCCTTGATATATTTGCTATGTTTTTACAAAGTTAATATATTATTTTTGTATCAAATTTGAATCATACATACGTACTTGTGATTTGCATATATTGTTCTATATATGTACGTTATTATTGTAATTATGTATCGATTATGTGTATACGTATAAAGATGATATGGTTTTGATGATTTTTCTTGATGTTGGCTGTGGATATGGGGGCTGTGCCGCAGCCTAGGCAGCAGCCATACATGATTTGCATATATATGCTTATGAATGATTTAATTGAATCCTTATATGTTTTATTTCATGCGTCGGAATTATATGATTTGAAAGTGTATTTGATGGATTTGGATGCGTTTATGGCTGTGTATATGAGGCTGACCAGTGATTCATAAATTTGATGAAATATGATGGAAGAACATGGGATGGATCGAAAGAACACTGAAATAACGAAAATTAGGGTTTTTGTCGCCTGGAGAGGGAAAATTCAATTTTAAAAATTGGTATTTTGGTAAATTGAGGGCAGAATATAGCTGGAAATAGGGAAAGGAGAATTCTGGTTGTCGGAGTCCCCAGAGACTGGTGGCATGTGGGCCACACTGCCGCAAAAATCTCAGAAAAAGTCCTCCCCATGCATAGGAGAAGCATACCATGATTAATTGGAAATTAACCACCTTGATTTTAAGCATGTGTTTCAGATTTTTAAGGGAAATTTCTAGCTCATTTAAGGAGTGCCAAGGTGGATTAAATATGTCCTATCAAGGCTTGACAACTAGACAATAACAAGTCATTCGTCCAATCATATTATGCCAAATAAGCAAGGTTGTGTCATCATTTATACAAAGCAATCTTTCAAGGGTATTCAAGACAATTTTCAAGGAAGACTCTAACCCTAGGGGGCGGCCAACAAACTATAAATAGAGGCAAAGTGTACAAGAGAATGGAGAAGCAAAGTTTATATTCTTACAAGTTCAAGCAAGACCATTCTCTTCTTCTCTTATTCTTTTCTCTTGCTCTTAGCCTCAAGCCTATCATCCTTATATTTCATATACTATATAGGCTTTGTTCATACCACCCACATATATGCATCTCTTGTACAAGGTTGATCAAGGTGTGATCAAACCTTTATTTGTTCGGTGGTGGTGTTCGTGTTGTTGTGTTTGTTCGTTTGTTTGTAAAAGGGTGAAGTTGGTGTTTAACTCCAGTAACCCTTGTGTCAAGGTGCTATTTGTGATTAGTGAATATCGAGGAAGGTGTTCTCAAAGACTGGAGTAGGTTTTAATCGAACCGCTATAAAAATCTCAGTGTTATTTACTTTCAGCACTTCTATTTTCAGTTTTCAGTTTTCTGTACCATTTTCATACTCATAGGAAAAATAGAAAATATATTCCAAAAATTAAAAAAAAAATTCAGAAACATAGCCACACATCCTATATTTCATTTGGCACAAGTTTTATCACATTTGGATAAGTACAAGTTAGTGAAACATTAATAATTCTTAGACTAGTGCAATCTGATTCTCACATTTGCAAAGGTTGAGAACATCAACGTGGTTGATATACTTATCAAGTGAATTTTTAAAACTGTTTTAACCCATTAAAGTATACATCTTAAGGGTCATACCATAATATTTTCAGGTCATTTAGAGTTGTCAATTAATAGAAATAAAATTTCATTTCAGATCACAGTTTCTGGCAGATTGACGTAATTTGTGCAAAAACATTTTTTCAAGGGGTTAGACTTAGGGTTTTAATCTGAAATTTTTATGAGACACTCATAACATCTGAGAGCACATCTTCACTAAATTTTATAATTTTTCGAGGTCTACAACCAGGACATTTAGATAATTCAAATCAGGATCGGAAAACAAAAACTGTTTTCAGAATTGAGTTATTTGGTCTAAAAAGTTTTAAAAACCAAATTTTCCGCACTCACTATTCAACTCCCCCCTTCTAGTGGTGCTATACAGGTCCTACAAGAGGTATCAGATCCCAGCACACTCACTACAAGAAGATTCAACCATCTTTGTGAGATGGCATCTACTAGCCACAAAACCGAGCAAGAAGGTTTGTCAAGCCAAAGGCCTCCAGTTTTTTATGGTGAGGTAAATTGAGATTCTGATTCTGATTCTGAACCATCCTATCATGATTTGTATGTTCAATATCTTGAGTTACATAAATTTGCGAAGACTCTTGCAAAAGAAAAAAGGGTTAATTGAAGACAAGAAATTGTTAGAATCTTCTAACACGAATCTTGTATCTCAATTAAACGAGTCAAAAGAAGAGTTATCTAGCATGATCAATTCATTAAAGTCTGAAATTTCATCTTTAACATCCGAGAATAAGGCAATGAAAGCCAATATTTCAAATTTGAAGTCAAGAAACACCTATTTAGAAAATATCATAAAACAGTTCGATATGGGTACTGTCATGCTAGATCGTCTCATTTCCTCCCAAAAGCATGAAAATGATAAAACCGGATTAGGGTATGTTGAAGATAATAAAGTATAAAATAACTCTACCAACTTTACTTTATAGTCATCTAAGAAACCGTATGCATTTAAGACAACTATACAACCTAAGAAGATGTCTAGTGTACCATCCATTATATCACATCGCACTACTTCTTTTTCATCACGTGCAAAGCATAATCATGTACCATATAGATATGAAAGAAAACAATTGATGCATATACGACATTCATACAATACCGATGCATCTAGATCACGCACTATTCATGCAAATTGAAATGCATATCAAAACTGAAAAACACATTATGCTAACAATAATTATTTCGGCCATAGGCCAAATAGAAATGCTCCTAACATATATTATATTGCTTCTTCATCTTTCTTCTCACCTTTTGTAAGAACAAGAAAGGTGACCCAAGTTTGCATACCGAAAGGTACTCTTGTAAAGGGTTGAAGAACTAACTCTTAAGGACCCAAAATAAAGGGTACCTAAATCGTTGTTACACATTGCAGGGAACTCATAAATCAAAAGACACATCAATCAAGTGGTTCCTTGACAGTGGTTGCTCGAAGCACATGACGGGTAACCCGAGCTTGTTCTCAAAATTGAAAAAGGTTACAAAAGGTGGATCGATAGCCTTTGGAGACAACAACAAAAGAAGAATCATTGGAAAAGGAGCAATTGGAAACCCGAGCACTCTTCAGATCTCCAACGTCTTTCTAGTAAGTAATCTATCCTACAACTTGCTTAGCATCTCACAATTTCTTGACAATGGTTTTGATGTGTGCTCCACTCATCTATATTGCAATATTATAAATAAAAACAGAGAAACGGTATGAAAAGGAAAAAGAGAAGGAAACATTTTACACTATCCATGAATGACATGTTAGACGCTAAAGTAAAATGTTTTATGTCAAATGAACCTAATGTAAATTTATGGCATAGACGGTTAAGACATATTGGCATCTCAACTCTTGAGAAACTTCAATGAAAG
The DNA here is from genome assembly GCA_036186865.1 of Eustoma russellianum. Classification (NCBI taxonomy): domain Eukaryota; kingdom Viridiplantae; phylum Streptophyta; class Magnoliopsida; order Gentianales; family Gentianaceae; genus Eustoma; species Eustoma russellianum. Next base: position 11,865,060 of record AP025075.1, on the reverse strand, counting down.
AATCTAGTACGAAGATTGCATAAACATGATTTAAACAACTTTAAGTTGTGTGAATCTTGTATTAAAGGCAAACAAACACGTGAATCACTTAAGTCTAAGAATGAAATTAGCACATCTAGAGTCTTAGAATTATTATAGATTGATTTAGTTGGTCCTAGTCGTACTAGAAGTCTTGGTGGGCAACATTATGCATGTGTTATCGTTGACGATTTTTCTTGCTATACATGGACTGTATTTCTTGAAAATAAAGATGATAGTGCCGTTGAGATTGCTAAATTAATAAAACAACTTGAAAATGAATATGGTTTAAATGTGAAAAAGATTAGGATCGATAGAGGCGGTGAATTCAAAAATAAGGACATGATTGCATTTTGTGAAGAAAAGGGTATTAAACACGAGTTTTCACCATCTAGAACACCACAATTAAACGGAGTAGTAGAAAGAAAGAATAGGACATGACAAGAATATGCAAGAACCATGCTACGTGAAAATAAGTTGCCTAGATTTTTGTGCGCGGAAGCCGTAAATTGTGCATGTTATATAGTTAACCGCTTATCGATTAGAAAGAAAATAAACAAAACCCCTTATGAAATTTTAAATGATCGCATGCCTAAGATTGATTATTTTTGTGTGTTTGGTTGTAAATGCTTTGTCTTAAACACAAAAGATAATCTAGATAAATTTGAGTCTAAATCTATTGAATGCATCTTTGTTGGATATTCCGTGAGTTCTAAGGCATATAGATGTTACGATCCTATCACTAGATATATTTTAGAATCTATTCATGTGAAATTTAATGAATTTGGTGAATATGAATTAAATAAAGAATATGATGATGATTTTGAACTAAAGCCCGTGTTAGATGATATAGAAGAAAATATCGTACATGATGAACACGACACACTAGAAATGCATGATCACATAGAAATGAATGAAAACTTCAAAAATAATCAACCAAGATGGCATAGGGATCACCTACATGGCCTCATCATAGGCGACATAACACAAGGTGTACGACCACATAGAAGAATAAATCAAGATGAAATAAATCAATTCTATGCTATGATATCTGAAATAGAACCCAAGAATGTGTTTGATGCTTTGAATGATTCTTCTTGGATTGATGTTATGCATGATGAACTAAATCAATTCACAAGAAATGATGTGTGGGATTTAGTACGCCAGCCACAAAATAAAACAATAATAGGTACAAAGTGGGTGTTTAAAAAAAATGAATGAAGATGGTAAAGTCGTTAGAAACAAAGTGAGGCTTGTAGCACAAGGCTATAATCAAGAAGAGAGAATAGATTACGAAGAAACATTTGCACCCGTAGCACGCTTAGAAGCTATACGATTATTACTTGCTATTGCTTACATAAAGAATTTTAAACTTTATCAAATAGACGTAAAAAGTGCATTCTTAAATGGTTTTATACAAGAAGAAGTCTATATAAAACGACCACCTGGCTTTGAGGATATAAAATATCCAAATCATGTGTATAAGTAAAAGAAGGCACTATATGGCTTAAAACAAGCACCTAGGGCATGGTACGATCGTTTTGCTACCTATCTTTTAGAAAATAGATTTAAAAGAGGCACCTAGATAGTACTTTATTCTTCAAACAAGAGAAATCGGATTTACTTATTATTCAAATTTATGTTGATGATATTATCTTTAGATCTACATTTCATAAGCTAGTAGAAGAATTTGAAACATGCATAAAATCTGAATTTGAAATGTCTATGATTGGTGAGTTAAATTATTTTCTTAGCTCGCAAATTAAGCAAACTAGTAAAGACATACATATAAGTCAAGTTAAATACGTAAATGACACGATTAAGAAGTTTAACTTTGAAAACTTAAAAACATCTCCCACCCCTATGAGTGTTACCACTAAACTTGATAAAGATGAAAATGGAAAAGACTTTGATAACGGTTTGTATAGGTCTATGATTGGTTCTTTGCTTTATCTTACTGCAACTAGACCCGATATCATGTTTAGTGTTTGTATGTGTGCTCGTTTTCAAAGTAACCCTAAAGTGTCACACTATAATGATGTAAAAAGGATATTTCGGTACATTAAGCACACTCCCACATTAGAAATTTGGTATGATAAAAATTGCGAATTCAACTTGCATGCCTATACTGATGTGGATTATGGCGGATGTAAAATAGATAGAAAAAGCACAAGTGGTACACGTCAATTCATCGGCAATTCGTTAATATCTTAGTTTTCGAAAAGCAAGCTAGTGTAGCATTATCTGCCACCGAAGCGGAATACATGGCACTTAGTCTTTGTTGCACACAACTATTATGGCTAAAACAACAACTATCAGATTTTGAAATAATTGTAGATCGCATCCATATATATTGTGATAGTATGAGTGCTATTAACTTGTCGAAGAACCCCGTTTTACATTCTAAAGCAAAACATATAGTGGTACGATATCACTTTCTCCGTGGTCATGTAAACAGTGGTGATATCGTTATAGAACATGTCCGTACTGAAGCTGTAGCACCCCGACCGAAACTGTGTTTCCGGCCCGGTGCACCCGCCGTACTCTACTACGAGTAGTACAAAGCATCGATACTATACATGTGCATGTCGACATGAATCATGATCGATATAGTGGAAGCAACATAAAGATAAACTCACGACATGCATAGTAATACAAATCATTCAGGTGCGTACAAATGATAAAGTACAAAGTCTCACAATAGTCTAGTACATCACAATAAAATAAAACTCAACTCATCAAATACATATCTTCAACCTACATCTATGCTCACGGTTACTCTAGCTAGGGTTCTTCTTTAATGAACAAAGCATCAGGGTCCCTATCCTCTGAATTATGATAAGGCAAGTATGAGCGATAGCCAACTTTTAATCGCTCAGCAAGTAGTCTTACTAGATACATCATGTGGATCATGCATGGGAAGACGGTGTAACAAAATAATGATAATCATAACAAAACATAATAAAGCACGTCTCTATTTACAAATCATATACATAACCATATTAAATAAGGAACATGCATCACAATATCTTCATTTATACATACCGTATAATCATCTCTTTATAAGACCTTCATGAATATCCATACTTATATTCTCTCATCTCAATCTAAGAAGTCATCGAACTTAGTTTGATCATCTATATTCATTGAACCCACGTACAGGTCATGTAATTAAGATCATGTTATGATGCATTGTCTAATAAACCATATCGTAAAACTTTGATAAACATAACAATAAATCATCCGATGCCATAAATTGTCTGTACATAGTGCTATCACATCGATGCCATAAACTGTTCGTACACAGTGAAAATCATATAAATGTTATAGACTGTCCGTACACAGTAAATGACACTAAAACCATGAGCTGTCCGTACACAGCAAAATCATATAGATGTTATAAATTGTCCGTACACAGTAAAATAACACCGAAACCATAAGATGTCTGTACACAGCAAAAAATCATATGCATATCATAACTTTTAAACATTTCATATGATGTAACATGTATGGAAATGCATCCATTTCTATTCCATAACACATGTATAAATACTTCGAATATACTCGTATCATCATATTCTCAAAATCACTACATCTCCACTTAATCTATAACTCAAACCATACAATGTTCATCTTCTACTTATCATACAGAAACAAAAAAAACTAATATTCCATAACATCCCATATCATTTCACATTTTCTACAACTATACATAGTTAACCATAATTTACATTATTCTTTATTTATACGCATTTATACCCATATACATGTACTAAGCTATTTATTCCATGTCAAGTGTGTATATATATAAACCGCATATATACCTATGTATATATATATATATAATCCACAATTTCTTTCTTCTTCACTTATGGGCCGAAATATAACATATATTTTTTTATCCAAAGAGATCGGTTTTATTGATATAACCCTCACTTGTGGCGAAGGAATACCTTATTACATGTTACAAGAAGCCGTCATCATATGCAAAATGTGAATATAAAGCTGTAAGAATCTGTAATCTCCAATCATATATGATATGTCGTATTAAAACCTTGCCAAGTAAAACCACCCTTGTCGATAAAACCTTGGCGAAGGAAAAAGCGTGCATATTTATATGAATGGAGTCTGTATCTATCTGATGTGTACAAAGATAAGAAAGATGAAGTTCCATAGTCATGCTGCGGGTAAAGATCTGAGAAGAATCTAATTTGTATCGCCTGAAAACCTTGCTTCTTCCAAAGCTTGGTGTTAATGTCCATTCCTTTGAATGCCTTTGATCATGATTTCTCCTCCAGTGAGGCTAGTGCCAGAACATGCAATTTATTAAAAACATAGTAAGTGGCAGAGTATAGAGCATAATAGGGTGAACAAATCCATAGTATGAAAAAGTACTACCCGTGTTGTCTGTATGCAAAGATACAGACAACCAGCCAGCGAGACATGCATTTAGATTTATAGTAAGTGAGCATACCTGGGTTGCCCATACCAAACCAAGGCATGGGCAACAATCAGTAGTATTGTTTTCATCCATTTCGCAAAGTAGGGACAGAGTCAGTCTGTACTGTAGCCCGAACTAGTGGTGGTAGATCTGTAAGATGTGAGAAGTGAGTGAGCATCGGATGATGTTGACCATGCTGAGCTAAGTAATGCACCGCCTTATTAATCTCCCTTGGAATATATTCTAATGTGAATGACTGCGAAGTCAAGAGCTCATATAGAATGCACGCCAAAGTGGATCTATGTTCATGAACATTTGTTAAAACACTCTGAGCATCAACTTCAACATCCATATGATATCCAAAGCAAGCAAAGTATAAAACTGCTAGCACTGTGGCCTGTAGTTCTGCCTGGTCTGGAGATGAAATGGGCAAAGAGAACGAGATAGCTTTAGTAAAAGCACCAGTGCTATCACGTAGAATTGCGCCAGCTGCTGCGGAGTATTTCCCATGGGCCGCATCTACATTTAGCTTATGTCTACCAGGGGGTGGAAGAACCCAGTGGATCACTCTACAACGAGGTGTTGCCAAAGATGGTGTTAGTCCGATTTGAACCAAGGAAGCATCCGGCAATATATATTTCTTCCCTTTGTGAAGTGTCCATTCATATATTGTTCGTCTAATAAGTTCTATCACCAGTCTGCGAGACCAATGACCTTCTCCAAATATAATAGAAGTGTACGCTTTCCATATTTCCCACATAAGATGAGCTGGTAAGATAATGCGAAGCTACCCCTTAAGAGATTTACCCTGAGTGGATATCCACCATTGTATTAAGAAGGGACGAATGCATATTGTTGTGCCTAGAGGGCCATCCAGACATAGACTATAATACTCCCATATAGAAGATACCTCAGGACATGTTAGAAATATATGATCAGTAGTTATGGCCTCCGACAAACAGAAAGGACACTGAGTGGGAAACGCCACCGCAAACCTTGCTAAGGTCTTAGGGATGGGTAAAGCATCATGATAAAATCTCCAAAGAAATAACGGTTGTTTTGGATGAATAAGCTTATGCCAAACAAATTTATGCGAGAATAGATGAACTCCTGTAGACCTTAGTTGCTCATAAGCGAGTTTTAGAGTAAAGGTTCCATTCGGCATACCTGGCCAAATAAGTGCATCCGATACCAAAGTTGTAAGAGAGACACATGTAGGGCGTATACGACTGAAACGCTTCCATATTGGGGAATCTGTGATTCGCGTAGAGAGATTGGCCTGTCCCCCATATTTCGAGTGTAAGAAAGTGCGAATAAATGTATTTTGCGTTTGATATCTCCACCACAACCGACAAGAGTATACCATCTGCAAGTCTTCCAAACTCCTTAGCCCCAATCCTCCCTCATCTGTAGTATGAAATAGCTTATCCATTGAAACCCATGCATGTCTCTTTGTACCATCATCTGTCCCCCAAAAAAATTTAGACATCAAACGATGCAAAATATTAATCAGTCTAGTAGGAAGTAAAGATACCGCTAGTTGATGTAACTGGATTGCAGCAAGGACGTGTTTAAGAAGAATTAGCCTTCCAGCATGGCTCAAAAATTTATTTTGCCACATGTTCAGCTTTGCTTGAAAGGATGAAATCAATGAATTGTAGTAAGAGACACGGGCCTTCCCTTTAAAAAGTGATACCCCTAAATACTTAATTGGCAGAGAAACTGCTTGCATCTGAATATAATTTTCCATTCTACGGAGTTGTGGTGTCTGGATGTGTGAGGGTGCTACAAATTAGCTTTTTTGATAATTAACAGACTGTCACGACGCATACTGATATAGCTGCAAGAACTGTCAAAATCTCTGAAGATTTTTCAGATTGCCATTTATGAATATCAACAAGTCATCCGCAAAAGCAAGGTGAGATAAACAAGGATGCGCTCTGCCAACATTAAAAGATTGTATAGGCCTTGCATGATCAAATGATTTAATCCCCTTGAAAAAGCTTCCGAAGCAAGAATCAATAATAGCGGAGGTAATGGATCACCTTGTTTGACCCCACGTAATGGTTGAAAGAATCCAGCCGGTTCGCCATTGATGAGGATGGATATATAAGTTCCTTTTAAATGATTAAATATCATAGTGATTAATCGCGAATCAAACCCAAAGCGTTGAAGAAGTTTTGTTAGAAATTGCCAATTGACCCGATCAAATGCTTTCATCATATCTAACTTGATCATTATGTTTGATCCATGGATTTTTTTTGTCTAAGTGGTGTGTCATCTCTTTCGCCATCAATATATGATCCGAGATGTCTCTTCCTTTCAAAAATTCGGCTTGTTCTGTCGGTATAACTCGTAACAGTATTGGCTGCAATCTTGTCGCTAGAATTCTGGTTGCCACCTTTGAAACAAAGTTAGCCAGACTGATGGGCCTAAAATCTGAGAATTTACGAGGTGCAGGTTTTTTTGGAATGAGAGAAAGCAACGTACTACCCATAGCTCGTGGTAGAGGGAGTCCCAAGAAGAATTCCTACATTGCCTTGAGTACATCATCCTTTATAAACTTCAAAGCATGCACAAAAGAATTGTCCATTATATCCATCTGGCCTTGGAGCACTTTTCGGATTCAATGACCACACTACCTCCTGAATCTCAGATATTTGAGGCAATGCGATCAGTTGGACATTCTCCTCTGCAGTGATCAGAGAGGGTATAACATTCAACAACAAATCTTCATCTTGAATTGGTTCCGCTGTGAATAACTTGGCATAGAATGAAACTGCTTCCTGCTTTATAGTGTCTGGATTGTCACATAAAGCTCCATCTTCAGTGTAGATAGAAGTAATGGACTGTCTATGTTGATGGTCCCTAACTATGTTATGAAAATAAGAGGTGTTTGCATCTCCTGCACTCATCCACTTCAATCTCGCACGCTGCTCCCAATACAATAACTCCTGCCTTGCTGCTATTTTGTAGTGTGCTTATGCCTGTTGATAAGCTTGTCGATTTTCTGGTGAGGGATGGTGATCATATATTCTCTCTTGGTGAATTGCCTTTTGCTCTGCCTCCTGTAGCTTGTCAAAAACATTTCCAAAAACTGTCGTGTTCTATGTTTGCAGATCACGTTTTAAAGAAATCAACTTATCCGGATGATCAAGCCAAACATTAAGGAAACGAAAATATTTTGGCCCCTGCTGTTGATGCTGCACACATCGCAATAATAATGGCGCGTGATCGGATGTAAGACGCGGCAAATGCTTCACTAGCAGAAATTGGAATCGATTGTTAAAGGACTCTGTACATAAAAAAGCGATCCAATCTTCTTTTAATGACACCTAATCCACGTCCACAAAATATATTTTTTTTAAATAAAGATGATATTTATTATGGATAGGCCTCACTTATGGTGGAGGACCACGTCCACAAAATGTAACATATATATATATATATATATATATATATATATGTATGTTTTATGTTTACATTTTCTTATATTATATTACATAGTCTATATAACTTAGTCATTTTTATATCCTTAACATATATATTATACACATATGCACACTTGTAATGTCATTCATCAACTTATTAAGACAAGGCCATAAGGCCGAATTTATAACTTACATATATACTTATTTATGACATGTTACATATTACATATAAATTAGTCACTTTCATATCTTAACATATATATGCATATACATAAACTATTCTTAATTCCTTTTACCAAATAAAACTTATTGATCGAATTCCTTGTGTATATATATATATATATACTTATTAATAAAACAGCCAGACGGTACCGCCCGTCTTTCACTATATATTTTTTTTTTTAGCAAAAGAAGAGATATTTTATTGATATACCCTCACTTATGGCGGAGGAAAACCCTTTATACATATTACATGTCATCATATGCAAAGTGTGAATATAACGCTCTGATAATTTGCGTTCTCCAATCATATATGATATGTCGCATTAAAACCTTGCCAAGTAAAACCACCCTTGTGGATAAAACCTTGGCCAAGGAAAAAGCGTGCATATTTATATGATAGGAGTTTATATCTATAATAAGAGACAAATAGTAAATCCTATGTAAACAACAGTGTAGTGGCTTGGCGCATGAGAAGGGACCGAAGTTCATGTCATCCAAAATGCATTGTCCTCCATTGTGTGAATATGAAGTTTCTGTGCGTGTAGCTCCTTGACCCGTAAACCTCCTCCTTTTATCTTGTGTACCGCTTTCCACAATTGTGTATACCCAAGGCCATAACTCAGTAGATCCATGTATTGCGCAGCCCATATACGTCATATGCAAAGAAAACAAAGCATGAATGAATTTGATTGTGTAAAGCACAAAAATGAGGGAATGAGGCATTGAGCAGATAATACCCGGTCTGCCCGTATCACGAGATACGGACAGGACATATATAATTTGAGAGGAATAATCAAGAAGAGGAAAGCAAAGTATAGAGATTACCCATTCTGCCTGTGTCCATAGTTGACACAGGCAGCCAAACAAAAGTGATTTCTGTGCCGCTGGCATATTAGATTCGTATGTAGGGTGTTGAGACATCTGTAAGCAGGGCCCCTTTAACCATAGGAGGCAGCATAGACAATGTGCAGAACTGATGAAAGTTTTGATGTAGTTGCCCAAACTGAGCCAACAAATGTGCCACCTCATTTGCCTGACGTGGTATATATGAGATCTGAACATTCCCATGGCTGAGTAGACTATGAAGAAGTGGTGAAACACTCTCAGATTGAAGATACTCTACCACACCCTTTGAGTCTAACTCCATATCCAAGTGCCTATGACGTTGCAGAAAATACAAAAGTGCCATGCTAGCTGCTTGTAACTCCGCTTGAAATGGGGAAGACAATGGGAGATAAAATACAATTGCTTCCTTTAAATTGCCTTCTGTGTCTCTCAAAACTGCGCCTCCTGATGCTGTGCGTGAACCATGTGCTGCATCTACATTTAGTTTCAGTCTTCCTGGAGGGGGTGTACACCATTTGACAATTTGTGGACGCTGGAGCCGCATTCTTGGTATCAGTCCAAACATAAAAAGATCATGGTCATTATTGACAAATTTCCTGCCATGCTGTGCAGAACTCCAAGTGTAGATATGACGTCTAATACTCTCTTTTAGCTGGTCAGAGTGATAGTTCTGGTAAGAAACTCTATGGATCTTAAGCTAATCTTCCTCAACTTCTTATCTTTTTAACTTGCACACTAACACTACTATTGTCTCTTTTCAAACCGTGGCTTCAAACGTATAAAATATATATATATATATATTTTATATGTTTTACCTATAAAAATTCATAACACTTTAAATAATCATATATCTTAACCTATACACTATATATATACGTTCATAAATTATATTTAATCATTTTTCATAAAATAACAAGCTCATGGCCGAATGTGTAGGCCTATGTATTTACATATACACATTCTTAAACATTGTACTTATATGTATTTATAACATAATATAAAATCCTTTTTATTATAAAATCTCCTTAGAGCCGTTTGGATATATGTATTATTACTTGTATACATATACCTTTATACTTTATACATGTATAAATCCAAACATATGACTTAAATTTTTTACATCATAAAATTTTATTCCAAGGTCTTATATGCGTGTATATCTAAATATATACACATTCAACTCTATAATATGTTAACAAAATCATTTATATTCTAAAACTCTCTTTAAAGCCGTGAGTATACATGTGTATATTTACATATACTTTTTCTTGTACTATATACCTATATAGACACATAGCATAAAAATATAACTTCTACTAGTCTAAACCATTAAAGCCGAAATATTTTGCAACCATATACATCTATATATTTTATACCTTATCCATGTAATTGTTCAATATATAAATAAACCATTTTCACTTCCAACTACACCATGTCCGTACATTAGCATATGTATATACACTACTATATTTCATCAACTTGTAATTATATTACATATTTGTATTCATTTCATTTCATTCTAGATCCATTTTTTCCTTTAATGACCGTGTGTATAATGTTAGTATATATTTTTATATTTTCTTCTCTTATAAACATAATACTTACATATCCTTGAAAACCATACTTGAACATATACCATAGATGATCCAACTTAGTATGAACATAAACATATAGATCTTGAAAATCCATGAAGGATCTAGGAAGATTACTTGCCTTGGTTCACTTTTCTTACTCTAAGAGTGGTATTCGTTCACTTTTTTTGAAAGAAGAACACTTTCTTATTCCTTCTTGAAGCCACGGTTTGAAAAGAGACAATAGTAGTGTTAGTGTGCAAGTTAAAAAGATAAGAAGTTGAGGAAGATTAGCTTAAGATCCATAGAGTTTCTTACCTTGTTCTTGTTTGATTCAAAGTCCTACAACCCTCTTGAAAAACCCTTGAATGATGGAGGTTTTATGAAGTTTGGTTTAGATGATGGTTGAGTGAAGAAATAAGAAACTTTCTTCCTTGTTTGCTATATGAAAATCGGCCAAACTAGAAAAGGAGAAGGAGCTTGGAGGCTTGAGTTATTTGAAGGAGAAAGAGAAGAAGTTGTGAAGTGTAAAATGAAGGCAAAATGTGTTCTTCTCCTCCTTAAGAGAGCTCGGCCGAAGTTGAGGGAGTTGGGTGGAAGAGAGAGGTTTTCTGTGGGGGAAATGATGGAGTAAAGTTGAAGAGAAAGTGGAAGAAGATGGGTTGTAAAGTAATAATGGAGTGTGTAGTGTAAGGAAGAAAGGTGGAGAAGTCTTGTCCCTTTTGGAGTGCAACTTTCGGCTGTAAGGGGTGGGTTGGACAAAAATTTTCTACAAAGAAAGAGAAGGAAATGTGGTGGAGTGATGAGTAGAAGATAAAGTATAGAATAGTAATGATAGAAAAGTGTGTTAGAATAAAGAGAAAAAGTATGGTGGCATGTGGGATGGGGGCCGGCTTAGTGGGTATAAAATATGTGAATATTTTTTTTTATTTGACATGCAGGGTAAAGTGGTAGAAAATGTGGTACTTGTGGTACCAAAGTGTGTAGTAAAATTATCGTATCGGGTATTTTTATTTGGTTTAATTTATATCTATCAACTTATGTTGCTACCGACTAATTTATTTAGACGCATCATATGTCCGAAACGTTCGTTATCTAGTTCCGTAGAGTCTTGCTATATCCGTAAACTTATCCGTTTGGTTATTTTTGGACGTTGCTAACCTCATATAGAATGTCGATGTCTTTATTTATCTTATCTAAAATTTAAATTTCATCAAAATTTTGTCGACATCACATTTGCGTTTCATTTCCTATTGATCCGAAATTTTGGGCCGTAACATTCTCCCCTCCTTATAAAAAGTTTCGTCCTCGAAACTTAGGGTTGTATCGATTTTATCCTTAAAGATTTTAAACACCTAATTTCTAGTATCATCCCTTAATTGTCTATTATTCAACTTAGTATCTACCGTCTAGGTAAAAGTCATTGGAACCCCTATTAAAGGATACTACATATCAATTTGTTGATAAAATGAATACTATTATCGGTTAAATTGTGTAATTAAGCATACCTGCTACGACCTCTGGTGCATTGAGAACTTCTTCCTTTACCATCACATGAGCTCGAGCATTGGCCCACGGATGATCTCCCTGTTGTTGCACATTTCTCTGTTGTCCGTCCCTTGGCACATGACAATTTCTCATTATATGACCAAACCTTCCGCAATTATAGCATACAATAGTCGCCAAACGCACACTCCAGTGTGCAGCTTCTGGCAAGTAGGGCAACGAGGTATATTTGGCTGAGGTTCAGCCTTGTAACGTTGTGGTTGATGAAGCGCCCTTCTGTCGTTCCCTTGTGCAGTCTTAATCTCCCTACTGGGTTGTCCATTTTTTGAATCCCGGAACCTCTTGCTCTTTATGTCTCCATCTCATCTAAGAATATCGCGCTCTACGCGATAGCATACATCCAATAAATCTCCAAAGTCCTTTGGATTTGCATTCACAATCCAAGTGCGAGATCCGTGGATGCAAACCCATCTCGAACTTTATCATCTTCAATTGTTCATCTCCTATTACAGCTGGAACATATCTTCCCAAAGCAGTAAACTGATTGGCGTACTCCCTCACTCTCACCCCTGGTGCCTGTACCAGAGTCTCAAACATTCCAATCTTTTGTAAAGTAACTGATGGTGGAATATAAAACTTACGGAATTCTATTAGGAATCGTTCTCAAGTAACTGGAGCTGGCAAATTCTGTAAATTAGTAGTCCACCACTGATCAGCCTCACCAGTCAGAAAAGGCTTAATGACATGGGCTTTCATCTTCTCGGGTACCTGAATCAGTTCAAAGTTATTCTGCACTTCCTTCAGCTATTTCTCGGCTATGCCTGAATCAGATCCGCCCTCAAAATTAGGTATGTGAGCCTTCTTTAGCTCTTCATAGAAGAAACGAGTACCATGTTGTGATAAAGGTGGTGGTGACGGTGGAGGTACCACATGATTCTAGTGGCTATTGTTCCTTATAGCTTGCCCTATCTGCACCAAGGCCTGTAGAATGGCCTGCTGAAAATCTCCCTGACTCTGCTGCTATGGGGGTGGAGGTACAAGCTCCGTGCAAAGCGGAACCGGCTCCACAAGCGAAGTTACCTGTGGCTGTGAAGGTAGCTATGCGGGTCTCACACTACGTGGTCTCCCTCTCCGTCGTGACGACATCCTATAGTAAGCATTTATATTAATAATCATTACAATAAAATATGAACATCTAAAGAAAAATATAACATTTAATCCGTAAATAAAGTTCTAACATTGATATTACCAACTGCAATTTTAACTTCTTATAACCCGATATACATGTTATGATATCTGTGCATCTACCTAAGACCTATCTCTCTATACTGCACAGTCTCTAATCCTATGTCCGATCTCACCACATCTAAAACATGCACCCAATCTCAAACAACATTCACTGGTATGTTGTCTCCGACATCTTCGACATATCGGTGTGGCTGCTGACGGTCTCCGTCGCTGTTGTCGAGACCGTGTCTGTGGCTGGCTAGATGACTGCTGCTGAGGTCGTTCTCCTGCCCTCTGTGGGTACGGTTCCCATCTTCTAGCCCGCACCTCGATACCCGCTCGAGATATCTGGTCTCGTATCGACATTACTCGCTCTACTCTATAGCATTTGTCTAGCAATTCTTCAAAATTTCTGGACTGTGAATTACCCAATCCATTCCAGATCCGAGAGTTTAGGCCGCATATGAATTTATTCATCCTTAACCTTTCATCCACCATAATAGAATGAGCATAACAGCCCAGTGAAATAAATTGGTGGGTGTATTCAGATACTGAGACACCTGCCTCTTGTCTCATGAATGAAACTCTCCGATCCTTTATCATCCATGCTGGAGATAGATAAAATTTGCAGAATTCTTCCAAAAACTTCATCCAAGATACAGGTTTAGGCACTGGCTGAAGTTGAATCATCCACCACTAACTGGCCCTACCAACCAGAAATGGCTAAATGATCTTTGTCTTTGTTTCTTCTGGCACCGGTACAAGCTGAAATCCTCTCTCTACTTCATTTAGCCAATTCTCCGCTTTATCAGTGTTAGGTTCTCCATCAAAGTTCGAAACTTGTGCTCTTATTAGCTGTCCATAATAAAATCTGCTACTCCTCAGAGGGGTTGATTGTGGAGGTGAAGGTGATGATCCTGCTAATTCACTCATCTGACTCAGTTATATCAGTGCATTGAAGAATGACCGCAGCATATGTCTGATGGATTGAGCCGACAAAGGTGAACCATGTGTCGGAGGAGACGTGGTATACTCGGTAATTGGTGACAACTCCTGTGAATAGGATGATGAAGAGTGTCTATCGGGTTGTGATGCCATCCTATTTCAAATAATAATTCTGACATAGTTAGTTAATAAATACATGTACACAATTAAAATCTTATACATTCATTTAATACATGTTCTGAAGGAAAACAATCTAATTTTACGACTCTGTATTAACCTACTCTCTTATAAACAATTCAGACTTATTCTAATTCTCTTCTCTGAACCATTCTAGGGAACTATTCTAAAGTTGTCGCTCAGCAAGTAGTCTTACTAGATACATCATGTGGATCATGCATGGGAAGACGGTGTAACAAAATAATGATAATCATAACAAAACATAATAAAGCACGTCTACATTTACAAATTATATACATAACCATATTAAATAAGGAACATGCATCACAATATCTTCATTTATACATATCGTATAATCATATCTTTATAAGACCTTCAGGAATATCCATACTTATATTCTCTCATCTCAATCTAAGAAGTCATCGAACTTAGTTCCATCATCTATATTCATTAAACCCCCATACAGGTCATGTAATTAAGATCATGTTATGATGCATTGTCTAATAAACCATATCGTAAAACTTTGATAAACATAACAATAAATCATCCGATGTCATAAATTGTCCGTACATAGTGCTATCACATCGATGCCACAAACTGTCCGTACACACTGAAAATCATATAAAATGTTATAGAGCGTCCGTACACAGTAAATAACATTGAAACCATGAGTTGTCCGTACACAGCAAAATCATATAGATGTTAGAAAATCCGTACACAGCAAAAATCATATCCATATCATAACTTTTAAACACTTCATATGATGTAACATGTATGCAAATGCATCCATTTCTATTCCATAACACATGTATAAATACTTCGAATATACTCGTATCATCATATTCTCAAAATCACTACATCTCCACTTAATCTATAACTCAAATCATACAATGTTCATCTTCTACTTATCATACAGAAACAAAAAAAACTAATATTCCATAACATCCCATATCATTTCACATTTTCTGCAACTATACATAGTTAACCATAATTTACATCATTCTTTATTTATACACATTTATACCCGTATACATGTACTAAGCTATTTATTCCATGTCAAGTGTATATATATGAACCGCATATATACCTATGTTTATATATATATGTATATATATATATATATATGTATATATATATGTGTGTGTATATATATATATGTATGTATATATATATATAATATATGGCCCTCTGCCACCGGCCATTTTCTTCTCTGCCGGCATTGTTTCTTCTGCGATCTGTGCCCCATCTTTCTCCTTCGACATGTCTACCACGGCGCCGTCGTTCGCTGCTGTGGTAACCGGCGCCGACACATCTCAGACAATCAACATCTCTCCCAAAACGGTATCTCGGTATAAAGGTATTCCTTTGATATCCTTTTTAGATTCGGAAATTGATGAACTTGCTGCTCCTTTCAAATATTCGTTAGTGGGTACTTTTTGGTATGGGAGACCTCCATTGAAACTGATCAGGGAAGTTTTTGAAAAGATTGGTTTTCAACCAGATCTCCGTATCACTCTTATTGATCAGACACATATACTTCTCAATTTTCGCAATGAAGCAGACTATTTACGTTGCTTTTATCGGAGATCATGGCATATTTCTGGATGTCATATGCGGATAACGAAATGGACAGTAGATTTTGATCCGTCCACTGATGTGCCAATTGTGCCAGTTTGGATCGCTTTTCCTGGCTTTCCTGTTCATCTTCACCGAAAGGAAGCTTTATTCGAAATTGTGAAGCCCATTGGAAGTCCTATCAAACTTGATGTTGCGACAGCGGAGGGCCTTAGACCGTCAGTTGCACGCGTGTGTGTGGAAATTGACATCTCTAGAGAATTGCCGCAGAAAATTTATCTAGAAGCTAAAGGCCGATTTATTCTGCAAACTGTTACTTATGAAGATTTACCTTTGTTTTGCACTTCTTGTCGACGGTTAGGCCATGCAGCCTCCACTTGCCTGCCCACTTCAGAGAATAATATTCCCCCACCGCCGCCACCCCCTCCACGTCGACCACAGGCACAGCAGTGGACTCCTGTTAAATCGCGCCCTGCTGCTCCATCTAATCCATCACAGCAGGCTCCGGCGTTGTCAGATGCGGTTACTCCGTGCCCTGCTGCACCATCTAACCCTTCAGAGCCAGCTCCTGATTTGTCCGAAGACCCTCCCTGCGAGGTATCCCCCACTCGCGACGCAATTTTCACTGAACATAATCAAGCAGATAATTTGGAACCATTGCGTGATTCCATGGAATCCGGTGATATTGGACATTCGTCTGATACTGACCTTCCGGTTACAGACAACATTGAAATTACTATGGTGCCAGAAGATGTCGCTACTCGCATCCAGCAGTTGCCTGCTACTCCTGATACGGATATATTAATCTCTCGCTTACAGGACTCGACAGATGATTTTATTCAGGTGGTACCACGTCGAAAACGTCGGTCAAAAAAGGATCTTCCACCATTACCTCCGTCGTCTATTCTCACACGCAGCGCTTCGCATGCGATACGGGGAAGTAACACTACCCTTTCTCAATGAATATTATGATATGGAATACACGAGGCCTTTGTGCCTCCAAGCCTCGTTTGCATCATTTAATTCATGAACATCGTTTAAATTTACTTGTGGTTATAGAGCCTAAGCATGCATCTAATACTGTTTCTCGGTATGCTTTGGAGTTTGGCTTTTCCAATTCATATGCATCGCAGTCTGAACGTATATGGTTTTCCTGGCGTGATTCTTACTTTGAATTGGTCTCAGTACAGGATGAAGGGCAAATAGTACATTTTTCATTACTCTTTCGGCAATTGCAGTGTACTTTTGTCCTCTCGGCAGTCTATGGCAGCCACACACCACTTTTGCGTCGTGCATTGTGGGCTTCTTTATGTGATTTTTCGAAAAATACAACACTTCCTTGGGTTGTAGGGGGAGACTTCAATACATTCCGTTCTCTCTCAGATCATGAAGGGAGATCTCAGCCTTCACTCTCAGTTTTGCAAGATTTCAATGATTGTATAGAGTCATGTGGTTTGATGTCGCTGCCATTTCAGGGTTCTAGGTTCACATGGTCGGATGGTCGAGGTCTCGGCAGGTTACGTCGACGATTAGATTGGTTGTTTATCAATTCTGAATTTCATGAAATCTTTGAAGACCTGAAGCTTACGCATCTCCCTCGAATTGCGTCAGACCATACGCCACTGCTCTTAATATGCCGACATGCTATGGGTTCACAGCGACGCACATTTCGATTTTTAGACTCATGGCTGCAGCATCCAGATTTCGCAGCTTATATGCGTGATGCGTGGAATGCGTATCCAACAATGGGAGGCATGTATGGTTTCTATGATAAATTATTTAAGTTCAAAAAGGATGTGCAGCAATGGAATAAAGACATCTTTGGTAATATTTTTTCACGAGTTCAACAAGCTGAGGCTAAGCTTACACAAGCTGAACAACAGTGGGACATGCAACCGACAGAGGAGAGACGTACGGAATACCATCGCGCAAAAGCAGAATATCAACAAGCAGCCTCCTATGAAATGCATTACTGGAAACAAAAAGCAAGAGTCCGATGGTTGAAGGATGGAGATGCAAATACTCGTTACTATCATTCTATTGTCAAAGGCAGGCGTCTACATCTTAAGATTCAGCAAATTCAATCATCTACTGGTCTTATCTGTTCTACCCCTGATGATATCATGACTGAAGCAGTGTCGTTTTATACATCTTTATTTGCGAGAGAAGCAACGGGCAATTATGATCACATTCTATGTCATATTCCATCTCTGCTTTCAGCAGATGACAACGCCTCCTTAATTCAAATTCCCATGCCTGACGAAATTAAGGCGGCGGTTTGGCATTTGGATCCACACAGTGCAGCGGGGCCTGATGGTTTTGATGGTAACTTTTATAGAGCCTGCTGGTCAATTATACACAAGGATGTTATCTTAGCAGTTCAAGAATTTTTTCTTGGCGTACCACAACCCAAAGTTATGGCGAGTGCTTTGATCACATTAATTCCAAAGAAAGCTTCTCCTACAACTTTCAGTGATTATCGTCCTATTTGTCTCACAAATTTCATCAGTAAAGTTTGTACCAGAATCGTTGCTAGTCGCTTGAGTAAGTTGTTGCCACGTCTAATCTCCCCCGAACAAACTGGTTTCCTGCCGGGTATGGATATTTCACAATCCGTTTTGCTGGCTCGAGAGATGATTCATATGCTTGATCGAGGTGGTTCACAACTCTGTCTTAAATTGGATATGATGAAAGCTTTTGACAGAGTTAGCTGGGAATACTTGGAATTAATCCTAAAGGCCTTTGGATTTTCAGGTTTTTTTACGCGTATTATTCTGAATCATTTGAGTGCCACCACGCTTGCAGTTTTAATAAATGGACAACCATCAACTTATTTCCGCCCGTTTAGAGGAGTAAAGCAGGGAGATCCTTTATCTCCATTATTATTTATTTTAGCAGCAGAGGGTTTCAGCAGAGGCTTAAAAGCTTTGACATCAGCGGGTGTGTTGGAGCCGTTTCGCATGGGACGCATGCCGTTTCCAGTTATGCATTTGGCTTATGCGGATGATCTTCTCATATTTCTTCGAGGTACACAGCGAAATTTAAGACATTTTCATATGTTTCTTAAAAAATATGAAACTGCCTCAGGCCAGAAAGTGAATTTCCAAAAGAGTAGTATGATTCCTTCTGCGGCTGTTACTCCACATCAGCGTCAATGTTTCATGCATATTTTGGGCATGCGTCTTGCCACTCTGCCATTTCGATATCTTGGATCATTTTTACACAAGGGCATCTCTCGTTCTCAACACTGTGTCTCACTGTTACAGCATATTGATGACAGACTTCAGGGGTGGCACTCTAAATTATTATCTACTGCAGGCCGACTCGTGCTTTTACAATCGGTAATAGCTGCACTGCCTCTTCATATTATGGCCGCGGGAGGAATCCCTAAATCGGTCATTAAAATTATTCATCGCAAAATGGCTACGTTTTATTGGGGTAGACGACATCATTGGGTCTCATGGGCAAGCATTACTAAACCAAAGTCTGAGGGAGGTTTAGGCCTCCGAGATTTAACTGTCCTTCAAAAGGCATATCATTGTCGTATTTGGTGGTCTTATCATCAGCATTCAACTTTGTGGAGCCAATTCATGCATGCAAAATATGGTCAGCGGCAGGACTATATACCTCGGCTCACCGACTCACCGATCTGGAGAACAATCTGCCGTATTCATTCATTCTGCTTAATGCACACGATAAGACAGGATGATCAGCTCACATGGATACCAGCAACACTGGGGGAATTTTCAATCAAGAGTGCATATGATGTCTGCAGAACTTCCTCTCCCACTATGCTGTCGTTCTCTTTTATTTGGTCCAAGCATCATTCACCCTCTATTAGACTGTTCTTATGGCGTATTTTTCACTCAGCATTGCCTTTTCAGGATTATATTGGCCGATATATTGCGGCACAACCAACACAATGCCCGTTCTGCAGGCGCGATTCGGCCACGATTGACCATGTTTTCATATCTTGTTCTTATATTCATCCTATATGGTCTTACTTTGCAAGTGAGCTGCATTGTCCCCCTCCTTCATCCTTGCACCTACGCCATTATCTTCTTGCTTGGTGGTATCGGTCATCTTTTTCTTCTCTTATTGGGGTTTATAAAATTGCGATTCCCGCTATCATTGTTTACAACATTTGGCGTGCTTATACATCCATTGTTTATGGGGACAAAACAACATGTACAACATTTTCTCTACAAGCCACCATCCGTTATGATATTACTCTATGGCACAAAAAAATAGCAGGCTCTAAACTTTGTGCCTATCCACGTCAAGTATTCCGATGGCTACCTCCCCCTCGGCCGCCTCGACCAGTTGTAGTTCGTTGGGTCACTCCGCCTTCTGGCCGATTGAAACTAAATGTGGATGCTGCAGTGGGCCGCCACTTTGCGGCGGGCGGTGCCATATTACGTAACCATACAGGATTATGTCTAGGAGCAATTTCATTCCGACTACCACAATGTGCTCCTCTTCATGCAGAAATCCAGGCTGCACTTTTTGGTCTTCTTTATTTCCTTCTGCTTTATCGCTCAATTACCCTCGAGTCAGACTGCGTCCAACTAACTGATCGTATCAGGCAGTCGAACGCAACCCATGGGAATTATCACATCCGTTGGCTTCTTCATCTGGTTCATTCTCATCGACTCTCTATCAGTCATACTTATCGTGAAGCAAATATGGCAGCACATTATTTAGCACAGCAGGCCATGCTAAACCCCATTACGAAGTACTATTCCTCAGCTAATCTACCGTCTTTGGTCAAGGCAGCTGTTACTTTAGATCTCACGTCGGCTCACCTACGATTCCCTTGACACTTGCGGTCTTCCATATGGATTGGTGCTATTCTGCCTCACCTGCCTGCACCCATTGGGCTGCAGGCGGGCACGGTATGTTTTCTCATCCCACCTTTTATGCATTATGCGGTTTAATATATCAATATAACATGCTACTTTGTCTCATGGGAGCGATTTGGATATCATATTGGTGCCTATATTACAGTCTCATTGTGGCATTCCCGAGTTGCGGACAATCATGCGATGACACGGAACTACATTCTAGGAAGTGCTCTGCTGGAATTTACACATTGTCGCCTTGGCTGGCTAGTCAAGGCGACTTGGGTACGCAATTACACATTTTGTTTATGCTTCTTGCTTATGGACTTTCTACTCTATTAATGTGTTCTTTTCATCCGCGCGAGATTACAAATGCGACGTCTACCATTTATATGGAGCAAGTGCACCCTCTAATCAGTCTGTCACGATGGCATCCTACTTTCTATGAAGACTTTGAAGCTTGGTTCAACTCCCTACAACACAGATCAAATGTCGGCGATTATCCTGTTTGGGGCCTCATCTTCTTCTCCTATCCGCCTGCAGCACATTTTCGGTTGTACATATTTTTCCACAAACTTCATATCAATGACAGCCGTATAAATATGTACGCTTTTTCCTTCGCCAAGGTTTTATCCACAAGGGTGGTTTTACTTGGCAAGGTTTTAATGCGGCATATCATATACGACTGGAGATATGACATTATTAGTTCGTTAATTCATTTATTTACATTCACTGACTTTTGTAATATGGTTTTCCTCCGCCACAAGTGAGGCTTTCTGTAATAAAATTTCTCTTAAAATATATATATATATATATATATATATATATATATATATATATATATATATAATATATATATATAAGTACATAAATAAATAGATGGCGTCGTCTTCCCCAGGTAACCCCGCCGGCGATCGTTCTTTTGCAGCGGTGGTTGCAGCTCCTTCTGCTGCGATCATCTCCCCAAAAACCATATCAAAGCACAAAGGTCACCCTTTGATCGCTTTTACGGACGACGAAATTGATTCCCTCGCTGCTCCATACCGGTTCACTCTCGTTGGCACTTTTTGGTTTGGGCGGCCTCCGTTGAAGATCATACGTGACATTTTCGATCGAATAGGATTCAGACCTGACGTAAAAATTACACTTTTGGATCAATCCCACATATTGTTGAATTTTCTCCACGAGCCTGATTATGTCCGCTGTTTCTACCGGAGATCATGGACAGTTGCCGGCTGCACAATGCGTGTAACCAAATGGACCGTCGATTTTGATCCTTCCGCGGATGTACCGATTGTCCCAATATGGATTTCACTGCCATGCTTGCCAATACACTATCACCAAAAGGCTGCGCTTTTTGAAATTGCACGCATTGTAGGTCATCCCATCAAACTCGACGTAGCCACCGCCGATGGCCTTCGTCCTTCCGTAGCGAGGGTTTGTGTTGAAGTAGATATATCCAAAGATCTACCAAAAAAATCTATCTGCAAGGTAAACAAAAGATTATCCAACAGCAGATAATATAAGAGGACCTTCCTTCCTTCTGCATGGACTGCCGCCGTTTAGGGCATGCAACATCAGCATGTGGGAAGATTGATCAAGAAAGCAACCAAAGCCACAGAAACCTACCACACGCTGGACACCAAAGAAAGGCCAAAAAGTTCCCACCTTGGATCCTTTTCCAGTCACTCTGCTCCAGAAGCGCACAGAAATTGATTCGCAGCCGTTACAACAAGATCTTTTGGCCCCAAGAAACGCGGATCAACAACAATCTCCACCAGCGCAGAACAATGATACAGTATCAGACATCCACAAGGATGGTCTCTCACAACCCATCGATCAAATAGACACAGATGCAGTAACCCATGATGCAGACACCGGCATCGAAGGGTTTTCCCTTCATAGACTATTTGAAGAACACGAAACTTCTGTACATGGTATTCTAGATGAACCAGATGTATTCCAAGTCTCAGATTCAGATGCAGATCAGATAGCTCATGTTGTTCACACTGATACGGCCTCATGTTCTCAATTTCAGAATCAAATGAAAGAAGCCTTAGACGAGATTAAAAGACGTCTCTCCGCTAGAAAATTACATTCTCCAAGCATGGCCATGATGCAAAATTGCCCTGCTAGTGCATCACAGGATTTGGATAGCTTTATTCCAGTGGCACCAAGACGCAGACGCCGACATAAACACGAGTTACCACCAAGGCCTCCTTCTACGGTTACAACACGAAGTGCATCACGTATGTGTCCCAATCCCCCAACTACATCATCATGAATGCATTAACGTGGAATGTGAGAGGTATCAGAACATCGTTACCTCGTCTCACTACTTTATTACGTCAGTCGCAGATAAGCATTCTGGTTATCATTGAGCCAAAACAACGTCCTATAAAACTTTCGTCCTATCGCTTGAAATTAGGTTTCTCAAATGCCTTAGCAACATGCCAAGGTAATATTTGGATATTCTGGGCTGCTTCTACTTTGCGTTTTCTTGATGTACAGCATGGCACTCAAACTTCGCATTTATCATTCATATACATCCCTACACAACAGACTTTTACATGGTCAGTAGTATATGGTAAACACACAATTGCAGAAAGACGCCCTTTATGGGAGACGCTGATCCAATTTTCCCAGAATACTACATTGCCATGGATTATAGGTGGGGATTTCAACACTTATCTTTCTCTTGACGAACATGATGGTCGGTCTTCTCCTCCTCTTCGCCATTTGGAAGACTTCAACCAATGTGTGGATGTCTGTGGGCTACAAGATCTCCCATTTAGTGGTTCACAGTATACTTGGGCACGTGGTACTGGTCAAGGCAGAGTTAGGCGCAGACTAGATAGGTACTTGTGCACTGTGGCTTTCTCTAACTTGTTCTCCAATGTGTCTGTTCAACACTTATCACGGGAAACATCAGACCATTCTCCTTTGTTGCTGAAATGCACAACTTCCAGCGACAGACATCACACCCCTTTTCGCTACATCAATGCATGGGCTCTTCATTCAGATTTTAAGGCTTTTGTGCAGCAACAGTGGGCTCAATACCCCACGATTGGAGGTATGCGTGGACTATATTCTAAGCTCAATAGACTGAAAAAAGATCTTCGCAGTTGGAACCGAAATGTTTATGGGAACATTTTCAACAATGTAGCGGTGGCGGAAGAGAATTATCACAGACTTGAGAGGCAATTTGACGCTGATCCCTCTCCTGCCAATCGTTCTACACTTTTGTTGGCACAGGCTCAACTAATTCAGGCAACCAATGCACAAACATCTTATTGGGCTCAAAAATCTAGAGTCAAGTGAATATCGGAAGGGGAGGCCAACACGGCATACTTTCATGCACTTGTAAAAGACAAACATCGACGACAACAAATTGGCAACCTCAGAAATTCTGCAGGTGAACTATTGCAGGATAATGCAGCACTAGGCGATGCAGCAGTATCTTTTTATCAACACCTCTTTTCACATGAAGATGTAACAGGAGTTTCTGACTTTCTACACCACATCCCTTTACTCATAACGCCGGATAATAATCATATGATGTTAGCTATCCCAACTGCAGCCGATATAAAAGATGCAGTGTGGAGTTTAAGCCCGAGCAGTGCAGAAGGCCCAGATGGTTATAATGGACAGTTTTATCGAACATGTTGGGATATTATTCAGATGGATGTAATTCTTGCGATGCAAGAGTTCTTCCTTGGTGTTCCTCCTCCACAAGCAATGATAGCATCCTTAATAACACTGATTCCAAAAAAGCAGCAGCCAGGAACTAATGCAGACTTTCGGCCTATCTGTCTCTCCAACTTTATTAGCAAAGTAACCACGCGCATATTAGCTACCCGACTGAACACTTTGCTCCCAAGTATCATATCTCCGGAGCAAATTGGGTTTTTAAAAGGACATGACATAAGTGAGCATGTCATCATGGCGAACGAGATGACACACCTGCTGGACAGAAAAGTCCGTCATGGCAACATAATGATAAAGCTTGACATGGCCAAAGCCTTTGATCGCGTCAACTGGACATATCTAGAGGCCATTATGATCAAGTTTGGATTTGATTCTCGGCTAATACGTATAATCCTGAATAACATGAGTCTTTCCAAGCTCTCCATTGCTGTGAATGGGACAAATCATGGTCTCTTCTCACCTTCACGTGGAGTTAAACAAGGTGATCCGTTATCACCGCTTTTATTTATTCTTTGCTCAGAGGGTTTTAGTCGAGGTTTAAACAGACTATTTGGGTCTCATCACATCAAAGGATTTGCACTGGGTAGAGTTGTGCCAGTTTCCCATTTAGCCTATGCAGATGACTTGTTGATCTTTCTAAATGCGTCTACACAAAATTTGACAATATTTCAGTCTTTCTTACAAGACTATCAACGCGCCTCGGGGCAATTAGTTAATTATTCCAAAAGTCAGTTCGTAATGAGCACTTATGCAACCTCAAGCCAGCTGCAGCATGTCGCACAAGTTTTGGCAATGCAGCCATCTACGTTACCAATCCAGTATTTGGGATCTTACCTTTATAGAGGGATCAATAGAGCCTCTTACTGCACATCACTCTTGCAGCACTTTGACGCAAAACTAACAGGCTGGGCCAGTCGTCTATTATCACCAGGAAGTCGGCTAACTTTGATAAAATCAGTTTTAACGTCTCTTCCTCTTCACCTTTTAGCGGCATCTCATCTCCCCAAGAGTGTACTTCACGCCCTCAACAGGAGAATCTCCTTCTTTCTCTGGGGGGAAAACACCATTGGAGTGCATTAGATAACTTATGCTATCCGGAAATAGAAGGAGGATGGGGAGTCCGTAATCTTGTATACATACAGCGTGCATATGATTGTAAGCTTTGGTGGTCTTATCATACAGGTAATTCATTATGGACAACATACATGCGTGCATGTTATGGCCATAGAATGGACTACTCTCCGCGCATCTATGACTCTCCTAGTTGGAAAAGGATATGTTCTACACTCTCTCTCTGTCTGCAGCTCACATCAAATTATTCCGCTCCAGTATGGTCATCAAGTCCTTCAGATCAGTTCTCACTCGGGCATGCGTACGAAGATATTAGGCCACAGCGTGCTCATCTGCTCTCACACAAATACATATGGTGGAGAGGTGTTCCAAAAACTGTTAGCATGTTTATATGGCGGATGTTACATTCAGCATTACCAATGGAAGAAAACATAAAAGCATTTTCTTGCATTTGCCCTACAATATGTCCATTTTGTCGCAATGCCTTAGCCTCTCTTGTTCATGTGTTTATGCTATGCCCTTGCGTCAAGCCCGCATGGATACAACTTTCAGCAGTGCTTGATGGTCCGTTGCCTTAGATCACCAACATACGACAATATCTGTTTCGGTGGTGGCTAACTTCTTCAGCCAAATCTTTAAAAGGGAATTTCAAAATAATTAGTCCCATAATGTTATGCTGGGCCATTTGGAGGGTTTACACAAATCAATATTATGGTGATGCAGATTTGCCTGTAACTAGCGTCTTTCATTTAGCTTGACAGTCATGTTTTGATTGGGCTACAACTCTTTCTGGCACGAATTTGGCACAATATGTTCCCTCCCTCATTGATACTGGCTTTTCCCCTCGTCTTCGACCAAAATGCGTTCTTCCTTTAAAGTGGACACTTCCTCCGACAGGTAAATTAAAGATCAATGTGGATGCCTCGGCTGGACGATTACATGCCTCCGCAGGAGCAATTCTACGAGATTCCAATGGAAGGATAATTGCAGGAATATCTTTTCAACTGCCCGTTGTGTCTCCTCTTCGAGCAGAGTTACAAGCGGTTGTTTTTAGTCTATTATTCTTTGGCCTGCTTCATCGAAATCTCATCATCGAAACAGACTGTAAGCTACTTACACAATTGACCCATATGAATCTTCATGCACTGCCAGAATACACCAGACTCACATAGCTCTTGATTCTCACCGGAAGTACATTACATCATATTCCTAGAGAGATTAATATGGTGGCACACTATCTGTGCCAACATGCTCGTTTGCACCCTGTCACTTGTTTGTTTACATCGGCCAATCAGCTGCCACACTCGGCTCATGGGTTTTATCACACAGACGGAGTCACACATGCGCTCAGAACGTAATACATATGGCTGTCTACACTATATGGTTGCCTGCATTGTTTGCATGCAGGCAACGCGGGTATGCCTTCTATCCTTCCACTCATATATCAAATGCGTTCATTCCATTCTGTTGCCCGCAGTCTACGGACTACGGGCAACATCGGTATGCTTTTGGAACTACATTCTGCTCACTCTGCTCCCTTTACCTTTTATGGATACTAACTCAAACTTGTCTTTTTCTGTCGAGGACCATCACCTATGTTGCGTGGTATCGCTAAGTCATTTGCTCAGGCACAATCTCCTAGCCGCCAACTCTTGCTTCCAAATAAGGACTCCATCAAATGCTACTACATGCTACTACATGCATATATATATATATACATGCATATATATATATACATGCATATATATATACATATATATATACATATATATATACATATATATATATACATATATTTTTTTTTGGAAGAGAATATTTTATTTAATGTCTCACTTATGGCGGAGAAAAGCCATATTACAAAATTTCAGTATATGTAAAAACATAATACAAAGCTCGAATGATTGCGCTTCTCCAATCGAATATGATATGCCGCATTAAAACCTTGTCAAGTAAAACCACCCTTGTGGATAAAACCTTGTGTGTATATATATATATATATATATATATATATATATATATATATATATATACATATATATATATATATACATATATATATATATATGTATAGCAAATAAAGCCTCACTTATGGCGGAGGAAAACCATATACAAACAAGGTATATATATATATATATATATATATATATATATATATATATATATATATATATATCTATATATATATATATATATATATATTATATATATGTATATATATATATATCTATATATATTATGTATATATATACATATATATATATATATATTTAAGCAACAGGATGTTTATTAATTTAAACCCTCACTTTTGGCGGAGGAATACCATTTTCAAGTTACAATATACTGTCATCTATATATATATATATATATATATATATATATATATATATATATATATATATTTTATAAAAAGGAAATTTTATTCAGAAAATGCCTCACTTATGGCGGAGGAAAACCATATTAGAAATGTCTGAGTATGCGAATAAATGAAATTACGAACTAATGATGGTATATCTCCAGTCGTATATGATATGCCGTATTAAAACCTTGCCAAGTAAACCATCCTTGTGGATAAAACCTTGGCGAAGGAAAAAAGCGTACATATTTATACGGCTGTCATTGATATCGAAAGAATATAAGAATGAGTACAAAGATGTGATTGCTGATGAAGAGAAAGCACTTCTGGTCCGAGTTGGCAGTGTATCAGGGGAAGCGTTGTTAGGGTCGCTACTTGAGGTTGATGCATCCATTATGATTCGCACCTCGTTAGATTGCAAGGAAGAAATTATATCGATGGCAATAATAATAGTAATAAGATGAAACATAAAAGACGAACGCATACCCAAGTCGCCTTGGCTGAACTGGAGCCAAGGCGACGGTGTCATGATCGTGATTCCAAACAATCGGGCCTTGATGCTCTAGTTGTTGGTGCGTGAGATGGAAGTGGTCCGCTTGAATGACTCGTAGATGGGATGAATATGACTCGGCAGTTGAGCCGCATTCGTGGAGTCCGTGAATGCAAGATGGTTTCATTGTGGTGCCGTATGCAGTACCGTCGGCACGATTGGAAAAGTATCCCATGCCCAGCGAAATAAATTGATTAAGTTATCAATGAAGATGAAGCAGAGTAAAAACCAGGCTAGTAGATAACAAAACATACCAAGCCTGCCTGTGTCCCATGGGACACATGCAGAAAGATGATTTAAACGCCAATCCATGTGGAAGACTTTAGAATGTCAAGTGACGCGCAACTGTACGGAAGAGAGATCCAAGGAGATACAAGCTCGCACTAATGAAGGAAGAGTATGTGAAGTATAATATTGTGTGCTAGGATTCAACATGGCATGTTGAGCTAGATAATGTGCCGTCATATTTGCCTCCCGATAAATGTGATGATAGTCAAGGCGATGAAGATGAACTAAGGTGTGAAGTAACCGGAGGTAATAGTTTCCTTGGACCATCTGTGTGCGTGACAAACGAGAGATCAACTGAGCACAATCTGACTCCAGTATAATTGTGCGATACAGGGGAAGAAAATATAAAAGTCCAAATACAGCGGCCTGAATCTCTGCACTGAGTGGTGTACTTGGAGGCAGTCGGTAGGAAATGGCCCCCACACATGAACCCATGTGATCACGTAATATCGCACTCCCTGCTGCATAATGTCTGCCAACTGCGGCATCTATGTTTAATTTTAACCGACCAGGAGGTGGAGTTAGCCAACGAATCAGATGAGGCCGCAGGGACGGCAGCCAAGCGAAATATCGTCGATGTCCAGCTGCCAGTTTGGATCCCTCTATTTTTTTACACCACATAGTAATGTCATATCGTATAGAGGCCCGTAGGGATGTAAGTGTAACATTACTGTGCTCCCCATAGACTAAGGAGGCATAGCCGCGCCATATGTTATACACTATAATCGCTGGAATAACGATTTTTAAAACCCCAAAAAGAGATGAAAACGAGGAGCGATACCACCAAGAGAGAACATATTGGCGAAGATGCAGCGAAGATGGATGAGGACAGTGTAGCTCACTAGCGAAGTAATGCCAAATGGGACGTACGGAGGAACAATATATGAAAACATGATCCACTGTGGCCGACGCATGTTTACAGAATGGACATTGCGTAGGGCGAGATGCAGAGTACTTACCAATATAATCCTCAAACGGCACCGCGGAATGAAAGAGTCGCCATAAAAATAATTGGACAACTGGTGAGTGGTGCTGAAACCAAATAAATTTCGCTGATAGCAGGTGGGGACCAGATGTACGGCAATTATCATATGCGCTGCGTAAAGAAAACTCTCCTGTGGGCGTGTGACGCCATGTGAGGTGGTTGCCTTGGCCTTCTATCTGAGCAAGGCAAAAAGTATGAATTCTGCAAATAATCTTCCAGATGGGTGAGTCTGGTAATCGTGGCAGATAATCTCTGCGGTGACCGTATTTGGCGTGCATATATTTGCTCCAAAGCGTAGAATGCTGCTGATACGATCACCAAATACGACAATGATAAGCTTGCTGTAACATACTAAGGTCACGGAGACCCAAGCCTCCTTCTTCACGAGGCGTACAAATATTGGGCCATGACACCCAATGATGCCTGCGCCCCCAATAAAATGATGCCATTTTCCGATTTATTATCATAATCACTGATTTTGGAAGTCCTCCAACCGCTAGGATATGTAATGGTAAGGCCGCTATCACAGAGCGTAATAAAACTAGACGACCAGCAGAGGAAAGTAAATGGGAGTGCCATCCCTGAAGCCTGTCATCAATATGCTGCAAAAGAGAGACACAGTATCTGGCACGGGTGATGCAAATAAGAACCAAGATATCGGAAGGGTAAGCTGGAACATCGCATGCTTATGATGTCCTCTAATCTGCATCGCTGCTGCAGAGGTATATTTGTAGAAGGAATAATGGTACTTTTCTGAAAATTAACCTTCTGACCAGATGCAGTTTCATATTGAGTAAGGAAGGTATGAAAACGATGAAGGTTTCTCTATGTACCTCGCAAGAATATCAGCAAATCATCTGCATAGGCCAAATGCGTTATAGTGAAAGGAATGCGCCCTAATCGAAAAGGCTGCAAAACTCCAGAAGCTGTTAAAGCTTTCAACCCTCTTCTGAAACCCTCAGAAGAAAGAATAAACAGTAATGGAGATAAAGGATCCCCTGCTTTACCCCTCTGTATGGCCGAAAAGCAGATGAAGGCTGGCCATTGATCAAAACTGCTAAAATGGTGGCGCGCAAGTGATTTAAGATAATACGAATGAAGAAATCAGAGAAACCAAAAGTGCGCAGTAATACTTCCAAGTATTCCCAGCTGACTCTATCAAATGCTTTCATCATATCAAGCTTCAAACAAAGCTGTGAACCTCCCTTATCCATCATATGTATCATCTCTCGAGCCAGAAGTACTTGGGTGGATATATCTGAACCAGGTAGGAAACCCGTTTGTTCTGGAGATATTAATCGAGGTAGCAACGTATTCAGGCGACTAGTAATGATCCTTGTACAGACCTTGCTCAAAAAATTAGTGAGACAGATTGGGCGAAAGTCACTGAAGGTAGCAGGGGAAGACTTTTTGGGAATCAATGTTATCAAAGCACTAGCCATCACAGTAGGCTGTGGAATACCAAGAAAAAAATTCCTGCACCGCTTTAACCACATCAGAGTGAATAATTGGCCAGCAGGATCGGTAAAACTTACCATTGAAGCCATCTGGGCATGATGCACTGCTAGGGTCCAGGTGCCAAACCGCATTTTTAATCTCCGGCTCCATTGGTAATTGAGTAAGTAGAGAGTTATCATCCGAAGTGACCAAGCTCGAAATGTGACGAAGAATGTCGTCATAGCTATGCGTTGGCTCACGAGCAAACAAACACTTGTAGAAATCGACAGCTTCCGCCATAATAGTATCGGGCGTAGTACATGACATGCCCGCGCTCGTGTGTATTTTCTGAATACGTAACTGCAACCGTCTGCCTTTGACAATAGAATGAAAGTAGCGCGTGTTAGCATCGCCTTCTTTTAACCATCGAACACATGCTTTTTGTTTCCAAAAATGCAGCTCATATGAGGAGGCTTGAAGGTATTCAGCCTTTGCTCGGTGATATGCCTCACGATTCTCATCAGTTGGGTCTGCGTCCCAGATGTTTTCAGCACGAGAGAGATTAGTTTCTGCTTGTTTGACGTTGGAGAATATGTTACCAAAGATTTCCTTGTTCCACCTCTGTATGTCTTTTTTCAGTCGGAATAGCTTGGAGTAAAAGCCATACATGCCTCCAGTAGTAGGATAAGATGCCCAAGCATTTTTCATATAATTATGGAAATCCGAATGAAGCAACTAAGAGTTTAGAAAACGGAAAGAGCGACGGGCCTTAGATGGACATAAGCGACATAAAAACAACAAGGGTGTGTGATCAGAAGTAATGCGAGGAAGATGAGTAAGCTGTAAATCATCAAACATGTCCTGAAAAGCAGTGTTGATGAATAACCAATCCAATCGCCGACGAACTCTTCCTAGGCCTCTGCCATCAGTCCAAGTGAACCTTGGGCCGTGAAACTGCGGTGACATCAAACAATAAGATTCTATACATTCATTAAAATCCTGTAATGCAGAGAGAGAGGGCTGCGAACGTCCTTCATGATCAGATAGAGATCGAAAGATTTTGAAGTCTCCTCCTACCACCCAAGGCAAAGATGATGTTTCCGAAAATGCACATAACGAATGCCATAAGGTACGGCGTTGAGAAGCCGTGTGTTTGCCATAAACAACCGATAATACGAAAGTAAACTGCAGGGGCAATAGTTTAAGATGTACCACTTGGTCATGATCCTGCACTGATACCAAGTGTAAATCTAAATCACGCCAAAAGATCCAAATGCGTTCTGACTGAGATGCATAATGATTAGAATAGCCAAAGTCTAAAGCATAACGAGCAATACTAGAAGATGAATGTTTAGGTTCTATCAAAGCAAATAAATTTAAATGATGATCACGTATCAACTGATGCATCCTGTGCAAAGAGGCACGCATGCCTCTTATATTTCATATCATAACATTCATTGAGAAAGAGTAGTGTCACTTCCCTGGATGGCATGAGAAGCACTATGCGTGAGAATAGTAGATGGCGGCAATGGAGGTAATTCTTTTCTTGCCCAACGCTTTCTACGAGGAACTACTGGAATAAATTCTGTTGAGTCTGTTGGTTCCTGCAGTCTCGATATAAGAATATCCGTGTCCGGTGAAGGAGGGTTTAGTTGCATGCGACGGATCACCTCTTCCGGAACGGTTGATATGTCTAAATGATGTTCCTCCATAGGGAGATCATTATCCGAAGAATGTTCCAGCTCGCACTTATCCGAAATGTCCTGTAACGGGGGGTCAGTAGTCTCATAAATTTGATCTTCGGCTTGAGTAGGCGGAGGAGGATGCTGTTCAGGTGTGGGCGCAGCACCATCCTGGGGATAATCTACCGATGACGGGCCAGGATGTGCAGACTGTTTCTTTTTAACTGGTGTCCAGCGCTGTGTCGGTGGGCGAGGCGGTGGGGGTGGCGGTGGAGGTGGCACTGTCGGTGGCTTTCTCGGAGGGCATGAGGTCACTGCATGACCTAGTCGCCTGCATGATGTGCAAAATAACGGCAAATCTTCATACACTATAGACTACAAGATGAATCTGTTCTTAGCCTGTAAATAAATCTTTTGCGGTAATTCCTTTGAAACATCAACTTCAACGCACACTCTAGCAACTGAAGGCCGCAGTCCATCTGCTGTGGCTACGTCAAGTTTGAGGGGGGATCCAATCAGCCGAACTATCTCAAATAACGCCTCCTTACGATGAAGATGAATAGGGAGACCAGGTAATGCTATCCAAACTGGGACAATAGGAACATCAGTGGTAGGATCAAAGTCAACTGTCCATTTCGTTATTCGCATATGACATCCCGAGATGTGTCATGATCGATGATAGAAGCAACGCAAATAATCAGCCTCATTCCGAAAATTCAACAAGATGTGTGTCGGATCAATTAGGGTAATGCAGAGATCGTGATGAAAACCTATTTTTTCAAATACCTTCCGAATGACTTTCAAAGGAGGGCGACCATACCAGAATGTACCCACCAAAGAGTATTTGAATGGTGCAGCAAGCTCATCAATTTCTGAATCTAGAAAGGCGATTAAGGGGATACCTTTGTAGCGAGAAACTGTCTTTGGCGAAATGTTGATTTTTTGCGATGATGATTCACCGGAAACCACCGCCGCAAATGATGGCGGCGGTGCTGATGCCATGATGATGATTGGCGGTAGGGGAATGTAGCGAATTCAGAATCAAGCGAATTCGGTAAATTTAAATAATCATATATCTTAACCTATATACTATATATATACGTTCATAAATTATGTTTAATCATTTTTCATAAAATAATAAGCTCATGGCCGAATGTGTAGGCCTATGTATTTACATATACACATTCTTAAACATTGTACTTATATGTATTTATAACATAATATAAAATCCTTTTTATCATAAAATCTCCTTAGAGTCGTTTGGATATATGTATTATTACTTGTATATATATACCTTTATACTTTATACATGTATAAATCCAAACTTATGACTTAAATTTTTTACATCATAAAATTTTATTATAAGGTCTTATATGCGTGTATACTTTATTATATACACATTCAACTCTATAATATGTTAACAAAATCATTTATATTCTAAAACTCTCTTTAAAGCCGTGAGTATACATGTGTATATTTACATATACTTTTTCTTGTACCATATACCTATATAGACACATAGCATAAAAATATAACTTCTACTAGTCTAAACCATTAAAGCCGAAATATTTTCCAACCATATACATCTATTTTATACCATATCCATGTAATTGTTCAATATATATAAATAAACCATTTTCACTTCCAACTACACCATGTCCGTACATTAGCATATGTATATACACTACTATATTTCATCAACTTGTAATTATATTACATATTTGTATTCATTTAATTTCATTTGTACATCTAGACCCATTTTTTTCTTTTAATGACCGTGTGTATAATGTTAGTATATATTTTTATATTTTCTTCTCTTATAAACATAATACTTACATATCCTTGAAAACCATACTTAAACATATACTATAGATGATCCAACTTAGTATGAACATAAACATATAGATCTTGAAAATCCATGAAGGATCTAGGAAGAGTATTTCCTTGGTTCACTTTTCTTACTCTAAGAGTGGTATTTCCTCACTTGTTTTGAAAGAAGAACACTTTCTTCTTCCTTCTTGAAGCCACGGTTTGAAAAGAGACAATAGTAGTGTTAGTGTGCAAGTTAAAAAGATAAGAAGTTGAGGAAGATTAGCTTAAGATCCATAGAGTTTCTTACCTTGTTCTTGTTTGATTCAAAGTCCTACAACCCTCTTGAAAACCCCTTGAATGATGGAGGCTTTATGAAGTTTGGTTTAAATGATGGTTGAGTGAAGAAATAAGAAGATTTCTTCCTTGTTTGCTATATGAAAATCGGCCAAACTAGAGAAGGAGAAGGAGCTTGGAGGCTTGAGTTATTTGAAGGAGAAAGAGAAGAAGTTGTGAAGTGTAAAATGAAGGCAAAATTTGTTCTTCTCCTCCTTAAGAGAGCTCAGCCAAAGTTGAGGGAGTTGGGAGGAAGATAGAGGTTTTCTATGGGGGCAAATGATGGAGTAAAGTTGGAGAGGAAGTAGAAGAAGATGGGTTGTAATGTAATAATGGAGTGTGTAGTGTAAGGAAGAAAAGTGGAGAAGTCTTGTCCCCTTTGGAGTGCAACTTTCGGCTGTAAGGGGTGGGTTGGACGAAAATTTTGTACAAAGAAAAAGAAGAAAATGTGGTGGAGTGATGGGTAGAAGATAAAGTATAGAATAGTAATGATAGAAAAGTGTGTAAGAATAAAGAGAAAAAGTATGGTGGCATGTGGGATGGGGGCCGACTTAGTGGGTATAAAATGTGTGAATATTTTTGTTTTATTTGGCATGTAGAGTAAAGTGGTAGAAAATGTGGTAATTGTGGTGCCAAAGTGTGTAGTAAAATTATCGTATCGGGTATTTTTATTTGGTTTAATTTATATCTATCAACTTATGTTGCTACCAACTAATTTATTTAAACACATTGTACGTCCGAAACGTTCGTCATCTAGTTCTGTTAAGTCTTGCTATATCCGTAAACTTATCCGGTCGGTTATTTTTGGACGTTGCTAACCTCAATATAGAATGTCAATGTCTTTATTTATCTTATCTAAAATTTAAATTCCATCGAAGTTTTGTCGCCATTACATTTGCGTTTCATTTCCTATTGATCCGAAAATTCGGGTCTTAACAGAAGAACAAGTAGCCGACATATTCACAAAAGCACTTAATCAAGCCACGTATGAATATTTACGCTCAAAGTTAGGCATGATTTCTGATGATATGCTATAATCTGCTATTTTTTCATTCTTACTTATACTTTTGATGAAATTTACAAAATAAATGGGGGAGAGAAAAGCATGATTTAAGAGGGAGAAAAAAACATGATTTAAGGGGAGAGAGATAAAGTTAAGGGGGAGCAAGATATGAAATTCAATTTATGCATTTGTAGGGGGAGCGATCACAATTAAATCATGCATAAAGGTTATTTTGCAAATCAACAAAAGGGGGAGATTGTTGAGAAATCATGGTTTGAGTGATTTGAAAATGCATGATTTAAATGTTATGTGTTTACGAAATGCATGAAATAAGTGTTACTTGAAATATGCACATGATAAAAATGCTTTACATGTTTTTATATAATGTTGTCTTACGAACAAGCCATGAAGCATTAAGGCTTACATCATATGAAAAACATTTGTTGTCTTTATACTATTTTCAGGTGCCATAATTAATGAACTAAACTAGTTCATTAAGTAAAGAGCTTAAAGAGATGAACTAACTAGTTCATTAAATGAAGACATATTTGGGATATATTTGGAGAGAGCTATTTGGCAACAAATTTGGAATGGAAGTTTCCTCTCCACACTCTTATATACACGCCATATACATATACATATTAGATATCCATATTTTTTTTACGACAAACTATATACTTATATTCCGACGTTCCACCGACACATCATATATATTGTAAACGTACATCGACGTCATGCCACTATATACATCTCATATTTATGAGTATATACAAGTCTTATATTATATATTACAAGTCATGTTGCCATCAAAATTATAACGACATGTCACGAGGTCATAAACCAAAAATTGTCATATCGGGTGACTACCAAAACTTTACCGACATGTCACGTACTTACCATATAAAGATGGACAACCTACATACACTAAAAATACTCCAAAATTTCGTGATCCACATGTCAAATTCAGATCCAAAATCATACCATGTTTACGCATATCCATCACCCACAATTCAGTCTTAATTCGTGGAAAATTCAAATGCAAGTTTTTTGTCACATGGGTGCGTCTTTCACTCAGCCATTGGAGCTGAATGTACACATTATCTTATGTATATTATGTATGACATAATATATATTACATGTCTAAGAAATTTGAAATTAATCAGAGAAAACTACCGTAATCGGCGAAAGTCGAAAATTCGGTTTTCTACAACCCTACATACATGAAACGTTTTTGACAGTAGTGTTACATGTATCTAGACACTTTTTACATATTCAAGATATATTAGAGTGTTCTAGAAATATAATTTAAGAGTTGATTGCAATTTACCATGTGTGTGAAGATTATGCATTATTTGACAAAGTTTACATAAAAAGTCAGCACGTGTGCAGCTGAAGATCACACGCCTATGACACTTTCTTGGAGCCTAGGTGGAGCTTATTTGACACTTTGATTGGTGGAGGATAAGCCACACATGATTGGTGACATTTAAGAGGGCAACGCGCAAGGAAATATTTCAAATAAACCACATGCTGAAAATTTCAGCACATGGACAAAAAGTGGCCGATTTTTTACCTTGTTCTTGCACAAATTTTCTTCCAAAATTGTTGGAGAATCATACCATTATTAATTGGAAATAACCACCTTGATTTTAAGCATGTGTTTCAGATTTTTAAGGGGAATTCCCAGCTCATTTAAGGAGTGCCACGGTGGATTAAAGATGGCATATCAAGAAGTGACAACTAGGCAAAGACAAGTCATTCGTCCAATCGTATTGCACCAAGTAAGCAAGGTTGTGTCATCATTTATATAAAACAATCTTCCAAGGTATTCAAGACCATTTTCAAGGAAGAATCTAACCCTAGGGGGCGGCCAACACACTATAAATTGAGACAAGTGTGTAAGACAATAGCGAAGCAACGTTCATATTCTTACAAGTTTAAGCAAGACTATTCTCTTCTTCTTTTATTCTTTTCTCTTGCTCTTAGCCTTAAGCCTATCATTCTTATATTTCATATACTATATAGGATTTGTTCAGATCACCCACATACGTTCATCTCTTGTACAAGGTTGATCAAGGTGTGATCAAACCTTCATTCGTTCGGTGGTGGTATTTGTGTTGTTGTGTTTGTTCATTTGTTTGTAAAAGGGTGGAGTTGGTGTTTAACTCCAGTCACCCTTATGTCAAGGTGCTATTTGTGATTAATGAATGCCGAGGAAGGTGTCCTCGAAGACTGGAGTAGGTTGTTTTAACCGAACCAGTATAAAAATCTCGGTGTTATTTACTTTTAGCACTTTTACTCTCAGTTTTCAGTTTTCTGTACCGTTTTCATACTCACGCAAAAAATAGCAAAATTTTTCCAAAAATTACAAAAGTTTGCAGAAACATAGCCACACGTCTTAACTTTCATTTGGCACAAGTTTCATCACATTTGGATAAGTATAAGTCAGTCAAACATTAATAATTCTGAAACTAGTGCAATCTGATTCTCAGATTTGCAAAGTTTGAGAACATCAACGTGGCTGATATACTTACCAAGAGAATTTTGAAAAACTGTTTCAACCCATTAAAGTACACATCTTAAGGGTCATACCATAAAATTTTCATGTCATTTAGAGTTGCCAATTAATAGGAATAAAATTTTCATTTCGGAGCACAGTTTCTGGTAGATTGACGCAATCTGTGCAAAAACGTTTTTTTCAAGGGGTTAGACTTGGAGTTTTAATCTGAAATTTTTATGAGGCACTCATAACATCTGAGAGCATATCTTCAACAAATTTTATAATCTTTGGAGGTCTACAACCAGGTCATCTAGATAATTCAAATCAGGATCTAAAAACATAAACTGTTTTCAGAAGTGAGTTATTTGGTCTAAAAAGTTTTAAAACCCGAATTTTCTGCACTCACTATTCAACCCCTCTTCTAATGGTGCTATACAGTTCCTACAGGCTTGTGGCCTTTCCAAAGCTCGTATGATGTTTTATTCATCTTCTTAGATGGAATTCTATTCAAAATGACGTTAGCTGAGAGAACGGCTTCCCCCACAGGTTTTGAGGTAAGCCCGAACTTATCAACATAGCATTCATAATCTCTTTTAGAACTTGGTTTTTGCGTTCAGCAATACCATTTGATTCATGTGAAAATGGTTCAGTCGTTTGATGAATAATGTCATGTTCTGAACGGAATTCATTAAATGGTGTATCATATTCACCACCTCTATCACTATGAATTGCTTTAGTTTTTTTCTAAGTTGATTCTAAACTTCATATTTATAGTCTTCGAAAGCATAAACAGCTTCATCTTTGCTACTTAGCAAATAGACATAACAGTATCGTGTGCAACCGCTGATAAAAGTTACGAAATACTTTTTACCATCTCTAGTTTGCACAAATTTAAAATCACACACATCAGTATGAATTAAATCCAAAGATTCAGTGTTCCTTTTTATTGAAGGAAATGGTGCCTTTGCCATATTTGCTTCAACACATATTTGGCATTTTTCATTATCAAAATTTAATTTGTGCAACAAGTCAAGATTAACCATTCGTTGTATTCACTTATAATTAACATGTCTCAAATGAAAATGCCATAAAAAAGAAGACTCAAGCATGTAAGAAGAAGAGAAAGCATTATTATTGCTGAGAAATATTTTTGGATAATTTTCAAAGTCATGATTTTAAGTGGTGAATACTTAAAAATGTCACACATGGTGTTATATGTGATTAAAAGTTGAAAAATTTGACATATATCTCTCAGGTTGTTGCACATCGATCGATCGATGTACATAGATCCCTCACATCGATCGATTCATGTAAGGCAGTGAAAGTTCAAGACCTTACGGTGAGACATCGATCTCTAAACCTGAGACACATCGATCGATCAATGTACATCGAACCCTCACTTCGATCGATCGATGTAGGTCATAGGCAAACTCTAAAACTTTCGGTGAGACATCGATCTCTCAAGCTAAGGCTCTTCGATCGACGATGTCTAGGGTTTTTAAAAATAATTTTCTAAAATGTGATAAAGTGGTTGTTTTCATTTGTATATGACTTATACATGTTCATTATATGAATATTATGTGTTTTTGATGATTTTAAATGTATTGTGACTGACGTGCCTTGGAAGTTTCTACAACTTACCAAAAAGGGCAAAATTGGAATTTTGAGTTTTGTAGGAACATCACATGGTGAAAATATTTCAAGGATGTATTCTCATCCTATTTATCATGACAAAGGTGATATCATGAGTATTTCTGACCATCCGGGTCATTTCTGGAGTTTTCATATACCAGGGGCATTTTGGTCATTTCACCCCTAAGGGTATTTTTGGTATTTTCACTCAAGGAATCTCTTAAGCATATTATTATCTTCATTCTGGAGCTGAGTTATTATTAATTTGAAGATAATATGGTGATTCTTTATTTTATTCTCTCACATGATGATATTATTGATTATAGCTGGATATGTGACGATTTGAGATGTCACTTTCTATTTTTTCTTGAAGACCCTCTTATATATGTTATAAGAGCATATTTATCATATTATTCAGAGATATGAAAGGTGTTAAAAGGTGTGGAAATGATCACGACATATGAGAAGAAATATTGGGAATTTCGGTGTTACACGTTGACATAATCTTGTCAACTATTATCTATTGATTTCTTCTTAAAAAATTTGAGTTGATATACATATTTTCCAGCCACCAAACGTGTATAAAAAGTTGAAAATGATGTGTAATTCATTTTATGAGTTGAAAACAAGTGGACCAATGAAAAAGGAGCTAGTTGGCAAAATTGCCAACTTGTAAAAATTCAAATGTAGCCAACGGCTACAAGGCATTTTCAGCAGATTTTTTGAAGTCAAATGAAGACTTCACATGTCCTATTCTTGTGCTTGGATTTGAGGATATTGTGGTGGTATTATCCTCTCTTATTATCTTTATTTTACAAAGGATAAATCAAGATTATTTTTGGAAATTTCATCCTTAAACCAACGGCTGGAGTGGGCTGTCTTGGAGCTGTTTTTGTTTGAATCTTTCAGTCTCACATGTCCTATGTTTATGCCAAGAAATTGAGGGAATAATGGAGTATTATCCCTTGCTATTATCTTCACATTTTCAAGATATTTCCAAGTCCTTTTTGAGCTTAAAATTTCGGCCAAGTGTAATGCCAAGATGGACCAATTATGTTGTCTTATTTTACCAAGTGTACAAAGCCAACCAATGATGAGAAGACATTTGGACTTGATGATGAAGATGGTGACACATTAGAAGTCTTATCTCCAAGCCTCAATTCACACTATAAATAGAGGCAATGGTGAAGAAGATGAAACACACTTGAAGCTCACAAGCATTTGTTGAATTGTCTAGCTATCATCTTCTTGTTGTTGTTCTTGTTCTATTA
Source organism: Eustoma russellianum (assembly GCA_036186865.1). Classification (NCBI taxonomy): domain Eukaryota; kingdom Viridiplantae; phylum Streptophyta; class Magnoliopsida; order Gentianales; family Gentianaceae; genus Eustoma; species Eustoma russellianum. The sequence continues at coordinate 11,823,635 of AP025075.1, read as the reverse complement.
TTTGTAGCAAAGGTGTTCTTGTTGTTTTTGTTGAGCTACAAGCCTCTTGAGCTTCATTTGTAATATTGATTAGCCATTTCTATAAGGCTATATCAATAGGTTGTAGAGGTGTTGCAACTAAGTGTTGCTTAGAAGGTGATTATCCAAGTCTTGAATAGGGTTGGTGTATAACCCAAGGATCAAGCTTGGTTCTTGTTGTAAGGTGATTCATTTCATAGTGAAATCCAAGGAAAGGTGTTCCTTGGGACTGGAGTAGGTCACATTGACCGAACCAGGATAAATCCTTGGTGTTCTTGTCTTGTTTCTTCATTTCTGTTTTCTGCCCGTTTTTACTGCAATTTTCACACAATTTCTCACAATTTGAAAAAATAGCTAAACACTTTCAAAATTTGTGATTTTTGGTGGAGTTATACTTCAGACTGTTAGCTTTCATTTGCAACAAGAATCACTTGATCTGAGCAAGGTAAAGTTAGTCTTTCAGTCTTTGCAAGATAACTGCTCCAATCTGTCTACAATCTGATCAGTTTTGAGAAAACTTAAATTCTGTATTTATCAAGAATTATTTAAGGTCAGGGTCTTTTGGAAACATCATCTGCACATCATAAGGAGTGTTTTGATATAAAGATCAACCATTTTGGTTGAGTATTCAAAGAGAAACACATTTTTCAAAATCAGCAACATTCTGTCCAATTCTGTCCAGATTGACCATTTGAATCTTTTTATTTGTTTGAAGGGTCAAACGATCTTATTTTTGTCTGATTTTTGGACAGAATCTTGTTAACACATTGAAATTAAATTCTGGAAAGTTTCATAATTTTTAGAGTTGTGTACAATTATTTTTAAATTTTTCAAATATAGGTTCTGAATCTGAGGTGGTCTCAAATTCTGTTTTCAAAGGGGATTTTTACAAAGGGTTGTAGTGTAATTTCCGCTAACCACTATTCACTCCCCCTCTAGTTGTGTTTATTGTAGGTGCACGGTCCAACAATTGGTATCAGAGCAAGGTCTACACCACTCAAAGAAGCAAGATTCAACACCATACGAACAATACAAGGCCAAGAAACAACAATTCATTATATACTGCTTGTCTCAAATCCAAGGTACATACAATGGCTATTGTTTCTCACAAAGGTGAGTTGGAAGGTATGTCTACACAACGCCCCCCTCTTTTTGATGGCAATAATTTTGTTCATTAGAAACTAAGAATGAGGCTATTCTTAATGGCTATCGACATCGATTTATGGTCTATAGTTGAAGATGGGCCGTACATTCCAATGAAAGTTGTACAAGTTAGTGAAGTCACACAAGAGGTTGAAAAATATAAAAGTGAATAGTCATCGGAAGATAAAAAGAAAATGTCCATGAATGCTAAAGCTATGCAATTACTTTTGAATGGACTTACAACTTCTGAAGCAGGATATGTGTCAAATTGCACAAGTGCAAACGATATGTGGAAATCACTTGTATTAAAGCATGAAGGTACTAGTGGTGTAAAAGAGTCAAAAATAAACATGCTTATGACTGAATTAGAGTCTTTCAAAATGTTGCCAAACGAATCCATAACATCTATGGATTTGAGGATTACTAATATTTTCAATGCCCTTGAAGCTTTAGGGAAATCATTCTCGAACAATGAAAAGGTCCAAAAGGTGTTGCGAAGCCTTCCTGCTGAATGGGATCCAAAGGTCATGGCGATTGAAGAGACGAAATCAATCACAAAATGGACGAATTGATAGGCTCGCTAAGAGTATATGAGGTAAAACTAAACCAACGGAAGTCCGAGTCATCTAAATCATCATGTAAGTCAATAGCTTTCAAAACAACTGAAACACATACAAATAATGATGATAGTAATAGTGATACTGAATTAGATGATGACTTGATATTAATAGCAAGAAAACTTAGAAAGTTTTTCAAACGTCCTAATAGGAATAGACAACGTTCTTCTTCTTCTTCTTCTTCTTCTTCTCAACCTAAGAAAAATAACACTAACAAATAATATAATAAAGAGTTAAAGTGTTATGAATGCGGTCAAAAAGGACATATTTCATATGATTGTCCAACAAAGAAAAGTAATAATAATAACAACAATAATAAACAAGTCAAGGACAAGGAGGCACAAACTGCAAAGACAAAGGAGTCTAAGGCAAGGAAAGGGAAACGAGCAATGAAGGTGAGCACATGGAGTGACTCATCCAAATCAGAATCCGAAACTGAGGAAGCTCAAGTCTGCTTCGTATCCAACAAGGTAAGTTCTTCTTCTGATAATGATTCTGATAGTGACATGACATTTGATGAAATGTATGAAGAGTTCTTAAGAATGCATGCTCACTGTAAGAGGCTCTCTAAAGAAAAGAAGAAACTAATTGAAGAAAATAACAAGTTGAAGACATCCAACTTGGAGTTTTCCAATCAATTAGAATCTTTTAAACAAGAGTCTACTAATACGCTTGATTCTTTAGAGATTAAAATTGAATCATATAGGAAAGATGAACAAAACTTAAAAACAGAAAATAATATGTTAAAGTCTAAGTTGGAAAGTTGTGAACATAAGATAATACAACTTAAGTCTGCTAAACTTAATTTAGAAAAAATGTTAGAACAATTTAAATCGGGTGCTAATATGTTAGATACACTAATATCATCACAAAAGTATGGAAATGATAAAACCGGCTTAGGCTATAAAGAAGAAAATGTAAAAGTAGATAAAAAAGACTAAGTTTGTCTCATCTAGTACAAAGTTGCCATAACAAAATCAACTTTGCCTGCTACATCTTCTTCTACACCTTCTTCTACTTATATCAAGGCAAAAATACATCACACACCCACAAATATACACACGCATAAACATACATTTAGGCCAAATTTTGCATCTAGACAACCTAGAAATTATGCCTATATATATACAAATGCAACTAGAAAGAATAAAATGCACCCAACTTATTATGAACCTAAGTATAGGCAACACTCATATAAGTCCTATAGAAATGCCTATGAACACACTTATATAGCGCCATTCAAGAAACAAAATCGCATGCCTTATACACATTATAAAAATCGGTCATCATATAATGATTATCAACCATGGCGCAACATGTACAACAATGCATCTTCATGTATGTATAATGATCATCTATATACTAATTCTTCTTATTTTACAAATTATAACAATGCTAAAAATGTGCCTAGAATGTGTGTTCAAGTTTGGATACCTAAGGGATATCTAAACAAGAATAGTGCCCCTAACATTCAAGAACCCAAATAAAGGGTACCTAAAACTTTGTCTCCATTGTAGGACAAACGCAAGGGATGCAAGAAGGAGGAAAAGTCGAAGAATCTAAAAACCAAATGGTTTTTAGATAGTGGATGTTCTAGGCATATGACGGGAAACCCCAAACTATTCACCGAATTTGGACATATTGATGGTGGAAAGGTGACATTCGGTGACAACAACAAAGGAAAAGTTGTTGGAAAAGGAACAATCAGAGACCCTAACACATTTCAAATACAAAATGTGTTGTTAGTAAGCAATCTCTCTTATAATTTACCTAGTATTTCTCAACTTATAGATTGCGGTTATAATGTCTCTTTTCTTCCCACTTCATGTGATATAATAAATGAAAAAAGAGAAATAGTTTTAAAAGGAAATAGGGATGGTAACATTTATACTCTTACCTTAGATAATATGGTAGATGCTAAGGTTAAGTGTTTGATATCACATGACTTAGATGTGAATTTATGGCATAGAAGATTAAGCAATATAGGAATTTCAATCATTAGGAAATTATCTAAAAAGAATTTAATTAGAGGTATGCCTAAGTCAGACTTAGATAATTTTCAAATGTGTGAAATATGCATTAAAAGTAAACACATTAAAGAAACATTTAAACCGAAACATGAAGTGAGTACTAGTCATGTACTAGAATTGCTTCACTTAGACTTATTTAGTCCAAGTAGGACAAGAAGTCTAGGTGGACACTACTATGTGTGTGTCATAGTAGATGATTACTCACGCTACACATGGACATTGTTCTTGACACACAAAGACGATGCTCCATTAGCAATCGAAACTCTTATTAAGCAACTTGAAAACATTTACGAAGAAAATGTCAAACGAATTAGAAGTGATAGAGGTGGAGAATTTAAAAACAAAGACATAATCAAATTTTGTGAACTACATGGAATTAAACATGAATTCTCACCACCTAGAACACCACAACTCAATGGAGTTGTTGAACGTAAAAATAGAACAATTCAAGAAGTTGCTTAGAACAATGTTATGTGAAAATAAATTACCAAAGTATTTATGGGCTGAAGCTGTTAGTTGTGCATGCTATATTATAAATAGGCTTTCAATTAGATAGAAATTAAATAAAACACCTTATGAGTTATTAAATAATAGACAACCTAAAATAGATTATCTTAAAGTATTTGGATGCAAGTGTTTTGTGTTGAACACTAAGGATAATATAGACAAATTTGAACCAAAGTCCATTGAATGTATAATTGTTGGTTATTCAACTAATTCAAGAGCATATAGGTGTTATAATCCTGCATCTAGAAAGATAATTGAATCCATACATGTGAAATTCAATGAAAATGCATGCTTTGAAGTTAGTGATAAAACTCAACATAAACATGAGAAAAATTTTGAAAATATGTTTGATGATGATATATTACTTGAGTCTGTACTTGATCATCTAGAACCAACTCCTCCTGAACAAGATATGCATGAACCCTTAGATGAAATAAATGAAGAAACTTTGCAATTAGAGGATAATACAACTAATGATCAAATTATATATGATAATGTTCACACTA